>CM052325.1:6236084-6291601 GCA_028455615.1 Lasioglossum zephyrum | reverse complement strand
AAGAAATTTTGTTTTTATGTCATTTTTTTAGAGATATCAAGGTCACCTTGACTTTTTAAAATGGAACCACCCTTTTTTAAACACCTACAATGGTAGTACAATATCTTCAGCCTTCTTTTCAATTAGTATTGGTGTTAAGTCTTGAGAAATTGTATATTATAGACAATTATATATTATAGACTGTTGTCGTGTGGAAATAGTAAGGGGTCGCATTGTAGGGGGACTCTGTTAGAGAGGGGCGCAGTGAGGATAGTGTTCCTAAGAAAGATGAAGTTACTAAAAGGGATGACGTCGAGTGTACAAAGACAAAGACATTGTGATCGACATTTGAGTATAAATGCCGTTGTAAGATACCCGAGTATGGGATCAAGATGCCCTAAACCCTTTAAGATCCTCAAGTTCTCTCTCTCTCTCTCTCTCCCTCTTTCGTAGCATATTGTAGACTCTACGGTGTAGAGGGTGTCCCCTGTACAAAAGTTAAAGAACGTTACTTTGTGGTGTTAACACTAAACGTGACAAGCTGTAAAAGTAATAGTTACACATTGCCTGGTTAAAATGACACAATTTAATTTATTTAGACTTTGCGCGGTTCTTATTGTAATATGTGTTTCACTAAAAATATTTATTAAATCATTTCTTATTCACTATAGTCTGGAAACCCGATTTTTTGTGGCGAAAAATCAATTTTTCAAGATTAAGATTAAAAAAAATTTTTTTTGGAATAGAGTAAGAACCTTTTAAAGCTTCAAAATGCAAATTATTATCCAATTCAGATTATTCAATGCTGAGATAACGTTTTGAAGACAAACTTTGTAAAATTCAGCGGTGGTGGTACATTTAGTGTTGGCACTACTATAATCGACTTAAAAAAACAATGAACATTCTTCAGTTCCTTTTATATTATCTACGTGTTCACAGTTATTTACAACAGCAGATATCTGAAAACACTCTGCATATATTATAGCACTATGAAATGGATGGTACAACCTAATTAAACGTGAATTTGCATGAAAGAAACGTGTGGGGTGATTTATTACTTAAATGGCTGTAAAGGACGTTAGATAATGAAACGGAGGAGGAATAACGGGACAGGTGAACAGTTTCATCCAGAGCATGCTAGTAAATTCATCATTAAGTATATTTAGCAGACTGTTTTACACGTTGAATATCCGCTAATTGGCTGATAACAAGTTAGTTATATCAAGGTTTATGAAAATCTTAATTTATTAGAAATACCTTTGAGAGGTTGTTTGTCATAATTTTATCAGAAAATTCGTGCAATTTAAAATATCTTGATGTGCTATCGGTTGATCATTAGGTGAAGTGTTAACAAGGAAATCAACAATTATTTATATTAAACACTAGCTTTAAGTATTATGAATTAGTCACTTCGTGTGCAACAACCTGACAGAAATTCCATTGAATTTTAACGTTACTTTTACCAGTAGGAGTGATTAGAGGTGAATAATTTTATAATATTTGACGACAGACGACTTGAGAAATTGGTTAAAATTTTTCAAAAAATGAGTACATATGAGAAAATGTTAAACATATTTCAAAAAATGAGTACAAACGAGAAATTGGTTAAAATATTTCAAAAAATTAGTACATATGAGAAATTGGTTAAAATATTTCAAAAATTGAGTACATATGAGAAATTGGTTAAAATATTTCAAAAAATGAGTACATATGTGAGAAAATGGTTAAAATATTAAAAAAAAAAACTGAGTACTAATGAGAAAATGGTTAAAATATTTCAAAAAATGAGTACACATATGAGAAATTGGTTAAAATATTTCAAAAAATGAGTACATATGAGAAATTGGTTAAAATATTTAAAAAACTGAGTACATATGAGAAATTGGTTAAAATATTTCACAAACTGAATACAAATTGTACAAAACAATTGGTTAAATAATCGAACTGAAAGTTTGATGCGCAGGAGTAGCAACAGCGTGTTCCGCGCGCAATAAACGACAGAGTACACCACACCGTTCTGATCACGAGAAGTATGAAAAAAGAATTCCGCGAGCACCTGCGGTTTGTGGAGGTCCATCGGCATTCGAGCAGTCCAGATGCACTCGAAAGTGAACGAACCAATTTCCCAGTGCGCTGCAACGGATGGCGCAGGTGCGGCGCGCCGCAACACTGACCTCGATTAATCACGCTGATAAATAATAATAAGTAGCGGGGTTCTCGCGCCTAGTTAGTTCGTTATTAATACCCAATTCATATTAAACATACCCTTTGCTCACACATAACTGGGTAGATACGTGCCGAATCGTCCCCACCGGCGGCGTTCTAACGCGAACCCGCCCCGTCACGTCCGTCCGTGTCGGCTGCAGCGACACCACAAGCTTGTCGTCGCGGCCAAGTATCGCGCGTGTTTCATAGTTAATGTTCCGTAATTAATCGATGGCTGATAGCTCGAGCCCGTATTGGCCTCCTGGGACGGCGAAACGGTCCGGCCATTACAAGTTTTCGTGTAAATTTTCCACTCGTTTGCCTTCTTTCGTATTCTACCGTACTCGGCGTTCACTGTTTCCATCGGTTGATGTGACGGGAATTGAATGTTGCTCCACGATGTATCCAACTATGTTTATATATGTGTATGCAGGGTGAATTACCGAATATCATCAGTAGAGTAGTGGATCTTTATGGAAGATCAAAAATGTCTGCATCGATTGCTGGACACGGGAGCTAAATAAAAATTTGGAAATTATACAGAAAATTGTACACCTCACCGACTTTGATGAAACTCAAATATGTTGTAGAATTCAAAATTATAAGCAACTTTTTCTTGTACGTGTAACTTCTATGATACGAAAGAGCACGAAAACTATTTTTATAAATATCCTTGGAAACAAAGAATGAGTGGCAGTGACATGTACAAAAAAGAAGGTTTTTTAGAATTATGAATTCTACAACATAAGTATATAATAACTCTGGTGCGTTTCATCAAAATCGGCGAGGAGCACCCTTTTCTGTATAATTGGAAGTGTGTGCAGAAACCATTCTAGTAACAGCTAAAGTTTTTGGAACATGTCTCAGGAAAAATACTACCGTATTTTTGTTAAAACGAAGAACAAGAATTTCTTTATTTGTATTCTCGCCAAAGTAAGTGTAGGATTTACGGTTTATCTGATAGAAATAGGCACGTATGTAATTAAAATAGTTTACGTTCTAGGTTTGCTTTTACAACGACCTAGTAATAATTGTAAAACGTTTTCATTAAAATGCTGTTTTCCGGCAGAGATTTATAGACATCTCTCATTTACATTTCATGCATTTATTATTTTATTCATTAATTCAGCCGCGGTGTTATAATTCATGAAATTTGAATTCCACCGTGATATAGGTCGTGGTAACTGCATCAACGAACTACACTGTTCACTTAGAAGCAATAGTATTAACGTAGACTCTTGGTATAACGTAGAAAATTCGTATTTTCATTCAGTTAGTCAATGCAGATAAATAAAATCCCAAGATTTTTATGTTAACTATACTCTGAAATTTCCCGTTAACAGTTTTAATAAACTAAAAATATGATGAAAAAAATTTGCAATTCTTCTAAAGTTGTTCATACATTTTCAATTTCGTACACACGTATTGCACACGAAAAAATTCAAAATTTACTAATAAAGTAACAGTTTTCAATTAAAATTCATTTGATAAATAAATGTTTGGACTCTTTCGTGCATTCAAGATAAGAAAAATGGTATTGTTGATCAATTCATTCTCCTGGAGGATAGAAACATCGAAATATTTGAGGTGTTCTCACTAGGTCGACTTTAATAATTGGGCTGATCGATATAATACATCGAAGATCATATTTCATTACGGTTTACATTGGCAGTAGCCGAGTCATAGTCAGCTGGCGCGCTCGCTCGCGTAGTCGAACAGGAGCGAAGCGTTTTTCGATTGATTTTTATTACAAACTTTTTCTTCCGTTAAATGTAAAGGCCGCTCTTGGCCGGCGGAGTTCCCTTAAATAACGGTTATCAGTGGCATTAATGGCGCAGTGCTATCGTTTTTCCGGCAGCCCGATAATAGGAGGAAAGCTCTGCGCACCGCTGGAGACCACAGCGCCGGCGTACCGAAATTATCGATACATCGAGCCCGCAGATATAGCTTGAAACTTATGAGTTACGAGGATAAAGCACCAGGACCGAGTTCCGCCAGGAAGGAGTCCATGCTGCGGTATCGCGACGTTGTGTGACGTGAAAAGTTCGATAATACCAGTTCCCAACCGTATTAACCCTCGCTCAACGAATATCTGGCTATTTTAACCCGACTCTTGTCGTCGCCCAACTGCAACAAATACTCCAATTCCAATCTACGTACTACGAATATTGCAACATATACTGTACGGACAAATGTTTAAGCCGACTACCGTTTCAGTTGATTATCCAACTTTATTAGAGATACTAAACGTCGAACATTTCTCGATTGTTCTTGATGTTTACACATACAGGGTGGTCCTCGCAAGTTTCACACCTTTATTTCCTGAAAATTTTCTTCGCATAATATCAAGTTACAATTTTATCACAGATTTCCGCAGGACAGCGGGATGTTTACATAAATGGTAATTATTGCGAAAGGGTGGCCATGCTCAGATTTTGATAAAATTTAAATATGTTATAGATTTTGACATTTTAAACAACTTTTTCCTTTTCCAATATAGGGCGGTCGCTTTTGGTTTTCGAGATATTTGAAAAAAACTATGGCTAATACTGTATGTGTCCCTGTATGGACACTTAAGTGGATCACGCTAAATATGACTGCACAACTAACCGTTGCGAAAAATGTATTAACAGATCACATCCTATCGTGTTCTCCGTACTCACTAATGCATTTAGATGGTTGAATAATTTTTTAAACAGACAACTAGTGTAAAAATGAAAGGAAATTGAAAAGTTCATTCTAAAAGTTCTTTTCGTCAAGGGAGGCCAATTTCTATTATAGCGGGATAAATGATTTAACCCCTCGTTGGAGAGGATGCGTATAAGCTAATGGAAATGGGATTTTGATTGAGTTAAATGGTTAAATGACAAAAAATATTTTCGTATAAACTCCTCTGCACGAGCCAGCACGATTCACGTGCGGCAACTTAATACAATTGATTCTATATCTAGAATATTTTAAGTTACTGTTTCTATAAAATTCATTTTTGATTATTGGATTATTGATAATAAAACATTTTATATTTAATAGAACGGTTGGAAAAGGTGGTTTACTTTTTAAACACATACGTTACCTAGGAGTTCGAATAGCAGACATACAAAATGTAAACTGAATTTATTACATTTCATATTTAAAGATATACAAAAACATAAATACTTCATCAAACTTTCATGAGGTCTCTTTTTTAGCGAAGAAATTTCTCAAAGAAAGTATTAACGCTTCGCACTAAATATTGCTATACTATTATTTAAAATATTGTTTACATATTAATATTCACAGGTGGAACGAAGCGAGTTTGAATGTAATTGTAAGGAATTAAGGATAGTTGTAATTATGCAATGCGCACGGGTTGAATGTTGATTTTAATAAATTTTAATAAATTTTCACTTTACAATAACATGTATATCTCTTGAGAGATTCGTCGACTTTACAATATGAAGGAAAGCGATTCTATTCGCGCAGAGTTGCGAATAGAAGGTGATGTCCTTCTAGAAGGATCTGGACACTGCACCAGCCAATAATTAGGCTGTTGACCTATGTCTCTTTACCGGGCGCTCCAATTGGCCAGTGGAAAGCAATTACGACGTCACGCTCGCTAATAATGTGCACCCGCGCATCTTGAACAATTAGATATGTCGGTATCTAACTAATTACTAAACATTTACGTATTGTATGAGGTATTATATCAATTTCATATCTACCGAATTATAAAAATCATGGAAAATAGAAATATTCTAGGTCAGTAGAAACGTTTGATTTTCAATTTAAAATAGCCCCGAGTGCAAAGGGTTAATTACCAATATGCCTACCGTTCAGAAAGCATTGCAAATAGTTCCATTTATAGTGTTCGATTTGTTGTGAATTACTAAACATTTACGTATTGTATGAAGTATTATATCAATTTCATATCTACCGAATTATAAAGATCATGGAAAATGTAAATATTCTAGGTCAGTAGAAACGTTTGATTTTCAATTTAAAATAGCCCCGAGTGCAAAGGGTTAATTACCAATATACCTACCGTTCAGAAAGCATTGCAAATAGTTCCATTTATAATGTTCGATTCGATTTGTTGTCTACGCAAGCTTTTTCGTTCGTATTGAATTCCAGTTTGGAGATTTTGTAGGCTGAGTCACGTGAAAAATAGAGCTCGTTAAATGAAGAGATAATTATAATATATCGTTTGGAGATAACGCTGCCGAAAATAGCGTACTAATTGGTGAACCACATTTACCCCGACCACGCGAAGTCTTCCGGATCACAGCCGCAGATATTCGTTGGCAACGAGCACGCGTAACCACCGTGCATTCCTGGCTGTTGAATTAATCGGCGATTCTCTGGAATTTCGTTTCCCCGGCGAGAAAAGAATCCACGATGTGTGACGTTCTCTTTCCTGGCCTCCGAACCCCCGTTGTCGGAAATTAGTCTCTCGTCTGATTTCCTCTCTCCGTTTTCAACATTGAATAATATTGGCCATCACGCGGTCGTTTAATTGAGTATTTCACTGATCGTTTGAAAACTGTCCTCATTGCTTTTCCCTTGCACAACCTGCCCTCTAATGATCATAATAATAATGATAATAACTATTTACCACCACTCATGTATTCGCGTGTTCCTGAAATAATTATAGTCAATTCGATAACAACAAATAGGCAATTTCTGCAACAATAACAGTGATGTGCATCCAGTAATATACTGGTTCACACCGGAGTTAGATAAATTTGTGTGTTAATGCCTTTGTATATTAATTAACAGCATCGTTGTTATTGATTAAAATTCACCCTGTCTCCTCCTGTAACTAAAAAACAAGATCATTTTCGAACAGACCTCACGTATGATTTAAGATTTTTCCAAATCTTGGGAGTACCTACTTCCGTTAAAGCGAAAAAAGAGTATTCGTGTGATTTCCATTCTCATTTAATCCTCGTATCAACACACTTTCTTAAAATTCTATTCCAGTGTGTCTTCACCTTCCGTGATTTAGTTTTCAGCGAACCTCCCGGGCCGTATATGACGGGCTAGAATCGCGAATAGGATGGGGAAAAATTTGCATACTGTCGGTGCAGTCGAATTCATAGAACAATTCCGTGGGAAAATAGAAGACGTTCCCGAATTCGATATCCAATAATGTATGTGCTAGATTCGATCCACCCTAGCGCGTTTTCTCTCCCGATTTCACCTCCCTATAAAAATTCATGGCTCCCGCGGCCTCTGTCGCATTCGGGCCTGCGCCGTGCAAATCCGCGAAACTTCCAATTGAATCTCGAAAATATTAGCCGCAGTCCTCCTCGAGGGAAACTATCCGCGGCAGATTTAATTAAACAATCCAGCGATTCGGGCGACAATCCACGGGCCGTTCATCGATTAAGACTGAATTATACGTCCCTTTTCGGAAGTAATTCGGAGTTTAGGATACTGCAACTGTGAAATCAGCTGACGAACGACACCCCCGGGAAATTAGACGGAATCGCACTACCGAGACTGCGCGTGTTTTAAACGCGTTGACAAATACGCTCGAGCCAGCCACGCCTGGCTCGGCCTTTTTATTTCACTTATGCACACCGGGGACCGCTCTTGCGAGACCTTAAACGTTTCCGGCTGAAAGTACGATTTTCTGTGTACCGTTCCGTGCTGTCCCTTATTCGGAGCGATGCACAGTAAGTCGAGAAGCCCGTTTTCTGGACACAATTTGCGTTACTCGAACATTCTGGATGATACGAAAAAATATTTCCGACGACAATTCTAGGATCTGGAAGAAGGGTTACTGTTTTCGCCGACACTATGTTTTCATCGACAAGGTCAAATAACTATCAAGACACAACTATCAAGTACCAAAACAGAAACCATGCTGACACATAGCAGCATCACAAATAGGGATGTATAATATAACAACAATTTTTTATGCAGCTATCAGTTCGTGGAAACGAATGAACTATTATATCTTTCGCAAAACATGGACTGTCGATGTAAACATAGTGTCGACGAAAACAGTGTCGGCGACATCAGTTGTCGACGAACCCATGGTAACCCCTAGAAGAAAGTATATGACAACACTGTCCAATTAATTTTTCTCCTACACGCACAGCTTTTGAGAAACACGAGTTTGAAAACAATAACGTATTTTTCAACTTTAAACAAATATTGTAATGCTATTATAAACGATATTAAACGAAAGAAACTCTACAGGATCCACCCAACGGTTATTTGGAAACACGAAGAAAGTTGAATTCTGTTGGACAGTGTAATTGTACAGCGGATCTTTATGTAAAATAAAAATATTTTACCTGAATTATAACAAACTGGAGTGAAATCGAAATTTATTTTCTCTGCCAACATGGATGAAAGGTTGAAATTAATATGACAGAATTGTTAAATACTTTTAATGTTATCACAGCTTTAAATTACACCTACTCATTTTTGTCATAAATACATCAAATCCGCAGTCCCATTATTAATAAAATCAATCAACGTAATAAATAGACAGCGGATCCTTATACAAAATAAAAATGTTTTACCGAATTATAACAAACTGTAGTGAAATCGAAATTTATTTTCTTTGTCGACGTGGATGAAAGGCTGAAATTAATATGACAGAATTGTTAAATACTTTTAATGTTATCACAGCTTTAAATTACACCTACTCATTTTTATCATAAATACATAAAATCCGCAGTCCAATTATTAATAAAATCAATCAACGTAATGAATAGACAGCGGATCTTTACGCAAAATAAAAATGTATTAATATAATATTAATATGACAGGATTTTTAAATTCTTTTAATGTTTTAAATTATACGGGAAAAAAGGATCAATTTGTTTGGAATTTTGAGTCTCACCACTTCCATAATCATCAGCACAATTATGGGCGATATTTATTGTAGTAAACGCATTGAAAAATGCGTATAGGTTTTTTTAGACGTCATTCTTAATACGAGCGCGTAACATCGGACGCCGAACACGTCGCGTCGCGTCGATATATCCGAGGGATATCGGGAACGTCTCGCTGACGTGCACGCGAAAATGTTGCTTCTCGCGTGTGTCACTACCATCTGGAACGAAGAGCGTCGTACCCCCCTTACTTTCCCCCGTCGTATTTGCACGAGCCTTCGATATTTCTTCGCGTATCCCCTGACAGTCGCCAGCTTCGAGATGCAACAAATGTCTGGGCGAAGGTTTTGACGCGAAACGATTTTGTTTGCTCGTTGCAAACAATGCATCGAACAGTGGACCCCGCACGCGCGGTTACGTTCAGCTCGGCGAAAGGGCTTTTTCATGCTTTACCACGAAACTTTCGGCGTTTACGCCGTGATATCGAAACTTCCTCGCTCCCGGTTCTTATATTTCACTGTTAACGGAGGAAAGTTCACTTGCGAACAGTTTCTTAATACAGGTTTATATTCCGTTGACCCGCACGTTGAGTGGAATTACTGTCTTGAGATTTATTAAGATTTTATATCCGAGGAAGAGACGCTCAGCCGTCAGTAAATGGATAAGGAAATGAGAAATTTCTGGAAGCAAACGAGTTCGGTTAGGATAGTGTTTTGGATCCACATAAAGATTTTGGGATATATTTTAAATATTTTCTTATATCGATCGTGGAGTTGTTAATAATAAATACATTAATGCTTCAGCGCACTGGTTCGATCAATTGTTATTTAAAAACACTTTTGCAAATTACCACATTAACCATTTTAAATTATTATTATAGTAAATATATGTATAGTAAATTATTATACTTTATGATATTTTATATAGTGCATCTTAAACTAGATTGAGGAAAACTATTATCTACTGGCTTCGTGAAGAAGTAAAATTTTTAATTACATAGAATTATCGAAACACGTGTTGATGCCAAGCCTATAAACAAGACACTAAGACAACGTGAAATAAACCAACAGTGTTGGAATGGTAAACTGTTTTTACAATCTTTTTTAACTGCTCATATACCATGTTGATATTATGGTAATATTCAAATTAATTTTTACCAAATTACATACAGTTCGGATTGTATGTAAGAACAAGAAAATGTTAATACATTTTGTGAATTGACACAGGAATTTTATTTGAAAAATAAAAAATTCTTCTTAAATAAATTAAAAAAGTAATACGTTAGTCTTTTTATTCTAACAATATTAGGAATCAAAAAATACATGTTTCCATTTTAAAAAAGTCAATGGCCTTCATATGTCGAGAAACTATTAACGTCAGAATGTGTTCCTCTCGATACCATTCACCTGTACGTGAACCACTTTCCGCAACGAATAATAGTGGTCGTGTAAATCGAAGTGGTAGTATATGGTGACCACCCTATTGTAAATAATTTAAAGATGCGACATTAGTCAACGTGATTCACTTCTCCGACTATTTCCGTAAAACATTTTATAAATAAATGGTTGTTTGACTTTATTCTGAATGCCTGTGTGCGCAGAATGAACAAATGTTTCAGATACAGAAAACAATGAGTAGGTATGTGTTTCGACCTTTTAAAAAATGATGCCACTGCAGAATGTACATGCTTTGTTACGCTCGCGAAACAAATGCGTTTCTATAACTGTGGTTCCCTTTGAATCATTTGCCTTTTTAAATCCCATTTTTACCTTACTGCGGCCAAAAAGGAACTATTAATTATTCACAGTAGTTGCATGAACCACCGTGTACATTCTCAAAATATAAATTGCTTGATAACTATATCTCGATAAATTAACGCAAGCATTTTCTCTATTTTATGTTTTAATGTAACACACGAGTGTACGACAAAAAGACATCTAACTCTATATTCTATACAATAAAACTAACAGTTTTATTATAAATATAGCATTATCAAATATTGCTAGGTAATCAGCTACATGCAATGCTTTCCTTTTATGTTAGTTATAAAACTAGCCAATAAAACTTCCCGGAAAACTGTTAACAAATTGTTAGGATTGAACGCGCAATTAAAACTTATTTCCTCTAGTCTCTCGGAACTGCCGCGCGAATTCGAGAACAATTTAATCGGATATAACAATGAGTTCTTTATATTCTTGATTTTTTTACATTATTACGTTCCATTATTATTTAAAAAGACGTGCTAATAAAATTTTTCTACAAGCATTCAGAGAAAACCGCACAATTGGCATGCAATTAAAACTTGTTTTCCATAATCCCTTGGAACTTTTGAATACAGTGGCCAATAAGTTGACTTTTTCCCCTTAGCAATGGTTCTCCAACGTATTACCACGATGTACGTGATTTTTAGGAATTACTTTCAGAACAAATATTGATCAAATGGAACTAGATATTTCGGTAACATAAACAGATAGTTTTGAAATACAAGAGGCTTTATTTTAGCTCCATTTTTTAAATTGATTATTAGATCAAGGACACATTGAAGGTGAATAAATTTTTACCCAGAATTCGATACTCTATCGATTCGTGATACAAAAAGTAGGTGTTTCCATTTAAATAGTCTTGAAATACAAGAGGCTTTATTTTAGCTCCATTTTTTAAAATTAAGTATTAGATCAAGGATACATTCAAGATCAATAAATTTTTACCCAGAATTCGATACTCTATCGATTCGTGATACAAAAAGTAGGTGTTTCCATTTAAAGAATACAAGAGGATAATAAGTGTTTACGTCCCATTATTTCCCACTCTATACCATGCAACTTTTGTATACATCAACTTTTTTTCATATTATTACAAGTAACGTAAATATTCAAGATGAATAAAGTACGTAGACCAGCTGTATCACGAGCAACAACGAATTTTTTTAAATCGTGGGTTATAATCCACGAAGAGCATCGTGGTACTGGGAAAATTTCCGGGCATTGCTGTAGCGAGTCGTAACTTGTATTAATTCCCGTTAAAAGCTAAGTAACACAACGCGCCATTTACCCGGTTCTCGACGTGGGCCGATGCTCTTTTCTATTTCTATTTCTCTCTCTCTCTCTCTCTCTTTTCTCTCTGTGGCTGTAACTCTTTTCCTCTTACTTCCTTACGCACTCTCTCTCTCTCTCTCACTCTCCGTCGACGATGAGCACACACGTAACGTACAGAACAGGACCATTCAGGCCATAAGATGGTCACGGGAGACCGTGGCTGGCATTTCTTTCGCCCTTTTTTTCCTTGGTCCACCGGCAACCCGCGGGAATAACGAACACGCTTCTTTAACATTTTCTGTTGCCGCTAGGATAAAAGGACTCGTTCTTTCTTCCTTTGTTTGCGTCCTCGTTCCTTGTTAACCGCAACTAGAGTAGTAAAAAGTACCGACAATGAAGATAGTCGGTATTACACGCATAAATTAAGCTCCCAGTTATTTTAACAAAACGAGTGCCGGGATGGAAGGGAATAGTGGCTTCATTAATTCGGAGGTTCGTACGAGAGCAGCTTCGAATGGAGTACGTGTTCACTATCTCTGCGAGCATCTTCGACGCTTCAGAAATACGCTGTGGATGTGTATGAACTTATTGAACACATACATTCTTTTATTTTGTAAAGTATCTAATGACTACACTGACAATCCTTGTGCAAAATATAATAGAAATTCTCTGCATTTATTGTGAGAAATAGAAACGAAATAGAAAGTTTTCCCCTCGCCTCTGTAATTGTTAGACTACAGTTTTAATCATTTATGATAAAAACGAGTAGATCTAATTTATGATGGTACAAAAATTTGAATAATTTAAACATGCTACTATATTATTTTCAACCTGTTAAACACATTCAGCAAGAAATTAAATATTTATTTCGTCCCAGTTTGTTGCAATTTAGCTGGAAAGTTTTTATTTTGCGTAAAGATCCGCAGTTTAGTAATTATTGTACAATAGATTGTAAATAATATATTGATCATTTTAAATTCATTAGATCTTGCAACTAATCGCAGTCTACTAACGATTTAATTAACACTGAAGGCAGCAAAAGATTCAAACTCACTGGCTTTATGAATTTCTGCTGTTTTTTGACGAATATATTAGCCATACTGCTCCAAAATTCACTTCTATGGCTCATTAATTATTCCAACAGCGTTGGAATCCGTGCGGTCAACTAACTAATTTTGATTCAACAAATTTATTCAGTTAAACATTCCTCATCCACTTCGACTACAACTTTGCAGTTTCGGTACAAGTGTTTGCACGAATATGGTAATAGTAACTGACGGTGATTACGATTACATTTTCTGGTTTGGTGGTTCTCAAAATTTGTTTTCGAAGGGGCAGGATGTACGATTTGTATTTCTGAAAATCATGTCTCGCAAACATTAATCTGGACCCTCCATAATTCACGGTGACAAAATTAATTGTATCATGTTAAATATCATATTATTGCACACACTCAATCACTTAATTTGCCATCGACTTTTACTAAACTTTTTCTAAAGTTCTTGCATAATATGTGGTATGTATTGAGCATCATGTAGACCGTCGCGAGTTTGAAAAACGCCCCAATTTCCTATAGGTTTTTCCACAATTCCACCCATTCGACTCTTTTTCCAAGGGATGCTTGAAAAGTGAATCCCAGCTTACGTGCTGGCGACTTCTAGAATCTCTGGGGAGATTTTCCGTATGCATCGAACCGGACATGTATTTTCCGGTCTAGGTTAGGTCTATTGTATTTTATTACTTTATATTTTATTCTTGGGCAAAATATACTGTCTTTGTTGTCCCTTAGAATAATTTCTTCCGCATTGCAGAATAACATTCTTCTCTCGCGAACATTTACCACGACTACTTATTTCTCACATTATTCATAAGTAGACAAGCGATAGAAATTGATTTTCTTCTTTAATATGTTTAATAGGTTGAAAGTTATATATAACAGTATTTTTAAATCTTTCTAATGTTTTTACCATTAAATTACACCTACTCATTTTTTACATAAATGAATAAAATCCACTGTCTATTTAATAGAAATTCCCAATTAATTTAATGCATATTGTTTCAATAAAATAGCGTAACTTATTTTTTCTTCAACTCGAAAACTGTAAAACGTTTATTTCACAAGTGTAGTTACCTCAGAGGATTAAGTAAAGAAAAACGACGATATTTCGGGAGAAGTACTACGGTGTTGGTAATAAACTCGAGACACACTAAAACTAAAGGGTTTCGAGTTTCCAACTTCAATTTCCCTCTTACCAATCACTTTACACGGTTAGAACTGGGCGTAAACTTCACAAATATGGGACGGATGATGTTTTACCGCAGACTTTTGTACGAAGTATCAATCGTAACCGTGTTATTGCTCCTATAGATACATGGAACAATATCCAACTCACGCAACGTTTCAAACATTGTACACTTGATGAGCTCGTATTATTGCTAATTGCGTATGCATAACAAAGCGCGTGTATGCGCATTCCGTATTCCATAACGCGCGAATGTTTGTGGGTGTGTATTTAATAAATTTTAATTTACGTTAGCGTTGCACAAATGGTTTCGATATTTCTGTAATTGTTACTTGTTCTTTGGCACGATTAATTATTTAACGAGTAGAAATAGAATTTGGCAGACTAATATCTAAAATAAAATTCTTTTTAGACTTGATATATAACGATATTACAGAAACGATTATAGCTGACTTTTGACGTTTTGTTTTTAATCGAAAAGTCAAATTCAGTGTGCATAATTTAATGAGTGAAGTCGTGCAAATGACACGAATATTGTAGATTGGCTTACAATTAAAATTTTCCTGGCAATAAGTAAAGTAATTCCGCGTTCTTTATTTTTAGAGCGAAAGCTTTGCATTAAAAAATAGATTAATTTAAAAAGCTTTCGTTTAATTAGTGAACTTCATGTTATATTTTTTTGTAATTGTCTTCATATATTCAAGATAATAAAGTGATATTGAGTATATATATATATATATAATTGCGCAATAAAAAGTTAAAAATAAATATTTAAATAAATTAAAAATACCTCGGAAAGCAATATTCATGGTTATCACTGGAAATAAACATATGAAATTTCCGTAAAATTATCTTCTGATAATAACAAAAAACGCAACAACACTGTACATTCTTAAAGTGAGTTACAAATACTTTCGTAGTTCACTTTATATGAAATATTTTCGTGATAGTCGTTTTCCATGCCGAAAGCCGTCGATTATTAATGGACTGTCGTAAAGGTTGGTCGGTCGCTGTTACGACAGTCCCTTACTTAACTATATTTTTTGCTACTAAGCAAAATGGTCGAATACACCGTGTGCACTCCTTTGCGCTGCATTACGGACGAACGATTCTCCGTCCGGCTGCGACAGGGAGCTGTTCGTTCCCAACAAAAGATACAAAACCAAAAGGACGAATCCGGTGTAGGAGGGAGAGTTGAAAGGTTCAACGTATTTCCAGTTCCGGTCGCGACACGATCCCCGGTGTTCGGAAGCGCAGTGGCTGCGGTGACCGCGGCTCACGGTCCCACGGGAATTCTGATTACTGATTTACGAGGTTCCGTTCCGTTCTGGCTCGGCCCGGCTCGGCACGGCCCTGAGAGGAGCCGATCCCTGCCTCCGAGAAGGCAGCACAGACCTGGCGCAGATGCCACGAATGCGCTCCGAGAGAGGTAAATCCTATCAGAAGTACTTAGAGTTCGGCATTGCCACCCTCTTGCTCCGTGGCTCGTCGTCCGTAACTGGCAGCGGTTCCACCCTGGTGAACTCCCTCGGCTCGTCCTTTATCTCTCCTATCGGAGCTTGATTGGGCTATGACCAAGAATTAACTCGGCCCCACCGAGGAGCCAGTGACGTTGCGCTGGGTTGGGGACTGCGATCCTACTGGCAGGGAGGCCGGGGTAGGTGTAATTGAACGAAGAATCCTACTCTTCCCTCCCCTCCCAACCGCCACGTACACGTCTTATGATACCCTCGTACGCTTGCTCACGGAATTTGTCGGACATCGTTCGGAGTCGGTCGGGTATTCGGTTCCACGATAAGAACACGCACGATTTCCATATCTTGCGTTCAGAGATTTCATCCGGTTCGCCGGCAAGCATACAGGGTGGACCGATAACTGACTACATTGAACATTTCCATTATTTTTAATAATATGCACAGGCTGGGACAATAACTATGTCCACCTTGAATATCATCGTTATTTGTAATAAATAAATTGATATTTACGGTGCACAGGTTCGATCCTGTGTTACTAACTAAGCAGTTTTGCAAATTAATATAACTTTTTTCAACGTTTCGGTCTAGTTTAAGACCATCTTCAAGAATATATAATCTGTACCACAGTAACTTGTATACCAGCAGTCAAAGAAACATGTGCTCACACAGATATCGTTACATTTAAATTTTTCATAAAGCAGGTCGGTAATTTTATTATCATTAATTTGAATCTGGTATGTATAGCAGGTTTCCAGTACATCAATACTGAAAATTCTTAAAAATTTACAGACGCAGTTTATTTTTCTTTCTTGAAAAGGATCCACATTAGGATCGAAACGTCGAAAGTTTAACCAAACTAGCAAAATTGCTTTATTTCATCACAGATCGAACCTTTGCGCCGAGAACATTTTCAATTATTACATATAATTGCGTCTGTAAAAATTAATCAATGTAAATTATATAGTTCAAGTTTAATTGATTTATGACATATGGATGTCAATAAATTTTATTCAGAATTCGATGGTCTATCGATTCATGATACAGAAAGTAGGTGTTTCCATTTTAAAAAATCAAGGTGACCTTGAAATGTCCTTTATGCCTCCACCCTCGCAGAAAATGTTTCTGTCACGACATGTCCCTCTCTGTAGCGTGCAAACGTTCATAACATTTTTCCATATTATTATAAATAACGGAGATATTCAAGATGGATATAGTTATTGTCCCACCCTGTATAAATGGTGGTAATTAACGGACTGCGGATTTTGTGAATTTATGGCAAAAATAGGTCGGTGTAATTTCTAACAATAAAAAGATTACAAAAATTTAAGGGATCAATGCGAATTCTACAACTCAATAAGACCACCAAGGAGAGGAATAAATTCCTCTTCAACTAGATGTGTTGTGATACTATTTACACTCTAGTCCTTTTCTGGATAGAAAATTTATAACATCACATACATACATCATAAATTGCCTCGTTTTTAATAAATTTGGGATAAAGAATAGATGTATTTTTATTCGTATAAAAATTCTTTTAAAAAATCTTAAACTTGAGCCTCTGGGACCACATTATCTTGCGAAGATTAATATGCTAGGTTCCTTATTCACTTATAACGTTTGCGAAGTATGTATAATACATAGAGAAGATGTGATCGTAACATCGTAATTTTATGCAAGACTCATCTGTTGAGTTATAGTACGTAATAATTGGCTTAAAATTTAATGGAAACGACCTCCCTACACCACATTATGTTTCCCAAAATTATCGGGGTATGCGAATTATCCGAAACTGAATACTTGTATACAACCCCAAATTAGGATTAGCTTGTATCCGCAACAAATATTTTTATGAGAAGTGCGAGTAACTGTTGAAACGTATAACGCATTAATGTCGAATAATATACGTTCATATTTGTTTTTGTCATCTCATGTCGAATAATACACGTTAATGCTGTTTCTCATATCTAGGCTGTTTCCGGCGTTGCAAAGTATGTTCCTTCTCCGAGTTTTCTTCGGCAGCATTTTTATTTGTATGCTTCACTTTTTCGTGAAACACGTTATTTTCGCTCTTTTACTTATTCTTGAGAGATCTTTATAAATTTCGTTATATGCAGCGATGCGTTTGCGAGGCACCCTTTTGAATTTTGTGCCTCTTTCTAGAGATACATATGTCAGTTATGCCGGAAGTTGCCTGCATGCAGTTCCACATGCAGCAAAACGATGTGTGTATTTGAAGCACAGACTGCAATATCCAACTCGAATGTTATTAGACTGCGTGGAACATTGTATAAATTCATATTTTTATACGCGAAGTTAAAGGAATAAATTTCAGGTCAAATTCAATTTACCTTCGCAGTGAATTTCAATGAATCAAAAATAAAATGTAGATGTTTCGAGTCTCATTGAAGTATCTAATTTACAATAATTGGAAGATTTTTATTTTTATAAATGCTTACCATTATTTTCATTATTGTTCGATATTTTTTCGTTTCCACTATTTCCAAACCTTGTTAATTGTAATTACACTTGAAACTCGAAAAATCTTTAAGAATCCATGTTCTTTCTATTTCCACTAATTTTCGATACATTAAATTAAACAAATTTCTCATTCCTCGAATATCTGTAACAGTCATTTCTCCCTCGAGAGAACATTCAAGTGGCAAATAAAATTTAATGGTATTGTATTAATTAATTTCTAAATGCTAATGTCGAGAAACCCGACCTTCAGTCTGTCTGCAGCTAATGCAAACAATATAATAAAATTTGCAACGCATATTAGAAGACTCCGGGCTGCGATGCAGTTCCGTAAACTGAGTTAGGTTGTTAATCGCAATCGATCAGCGAACGTTGCCCAACTTGGAAGCCATTTCCATAGATTAAAGCTCAGTCACCGCGAAGGGGGTGGTTCCGTTACAGGTGCATCGTTTCACGGTAAATCTTTCTCGAGAGTGTTACAAGTATTGCTGCTACTTAACGAGACCCCTTCTTCCTCTCCAACCTTCACCCTCGTTTACGGGATTCGTTTGAAATTCCTAAAGGGTTCGAACTTCCGAAGCGCGTCGCGACGCACGTTGAACTTCGTACTTTTCGAAACGTTCGAGGTTTCGAGGCTTAGGAACTATACTAAAACGCGGTCGAGTGTCTCCGGCGAGAGTTCTGCGAATTAATTCATCTGTGCGACGTTTCCCCGTCGAGTCCTTCCTTTTTCCGCGTTCCGCCAATTGACTTTCTCACTGCTCTGTCTTCCTTCCTACCCTCCCTTTCTCTCCCTCTCGCACTCTTTACCTCTCTCTTCGCTTTCTGCTTTTTTCCTCCTTTTCCACAGAGTCCTCTATTTCTCCTTCCACTGTCGAACGGATCGACCAATTTTTATATCAATTTGTTGAATGCATTTCGATGAAGTGATTAAATTCTCCTTCAGACGAAAGAATTGTTCGATATAGTTCTTCTACTGAAATTCAATTAAACTTGATTTGTTTCATGATTCTACGTTGTTTGCTTGTGACAGGAATTTCATTCAGAAACCGTTTAATGACGTGTATAATTTAGATTTTATGTTCTATTGTCTTATTCTATTTGTCGTTATCAATAAATTAATTAAAAATTCTTTATTAATTTTGTAATATATATTTTTAAAAATATATTATATATTATATTTTTTTTATTTAAATATATATTTATATTCTTTATTAATTTATTAATTCGTCGGTTGCAGTACATTAAACATTTTGCGCTGTCTCGAGTCTTTATAATATTGTGTTCAATTGCACAATTAAAAGGCACATTTTTCTATGATAACCAGAAATAAAAATAAATAATTTCTAAGGCCATTGGAGAGTTCTTTGGAGCAAGATTTTTAATCTAGCGAAATTAATTGGCATGAGTTGTAATAGTTTACGAGATAGTGTGATTACTATATAGGAACTTCAAGAATTAATTTCGAATTATAGTACATACCTTATAACATCTCAAAACGGTGTATGGATTGCGAGAAATCTGACGAGTAGAGGGTCAATCCACTTCGTCGTTCTCCGGAGATCGGCATTCCAATGTCGTTGAGTATACAAGGAGCTATGACTTCAAGGTGTTAGGAATGCAAAGGACCATAATACCAAAGGTCTTAGGAATGCGAAGGTCTGGGGTACTCAACGACTATAGCAGTTTACAGTGCCACAGTCTTAAGGATCATAGAATTGCAAAGAAATTACAGAATAACAATTGATTACTGTGATTTTTTCACACAATTTGAATAGTATCCGATATACCATACACCAAATATACGAGACGCACTCAATATTAACAGAGTTACGACATGGCAAGACCATTTATCGAATTTCTTCTTTATTATTTATGCATTTTCAAGACGTAATAACTTTTGACTAAATACAAAAAAATATCACAATTTCTTATTTGTTATAAGTTCGTAATTTCAGACGCACTCGATATTAACAGAACTGTGACATGGCAAGACCATTTATCGGGAGGATACGATGCAACTTTTTCCACTGAAACATTTTTTACTATGAGTAATAATAGCAGGGAAATCAAGATGTCAACATGGGCCGAGATAAAGTGTATAAAAGCATTCCATAAACTGTAACGAAATAGCTCGCAGTTTGCCGCAAAGAACGGTTTTTTAATCGACGAAGTCTTCATTCTTTTCGATAAGAATCAGTTTCTCTTAATGCTAGTCGTTTGCAGACTATACTTTGTCATCGGTCGATGCTGCGTTAATGGTGTATTATTAGCGGTGCACAGATAGCTAGTAGCGAAACGAATGGTTATGAAGTGTGTTCATGTTTAGAGGGGGAGCAGCGCGCGTTTCGTTCGAAATAATAGCTGCATAAATCTCGAGCGACTTTCGTGAGTAACCTTCCTCTCTCGCGACCGACTGGATGCCTGCCAGAACAACGTAGACAAGAATGAATATTGGCCTGGCAGCTTTTCCCTGAATAAGGAATACGCCCTAAGTGTGCATGTGTTCTTCTCCTCTTCATCCACTCAACTTTCTACGTATCAGTGAGATACACGATTCAATTACATTTGAATAACATTTCGGAACGACTGTTTTATCAATTGAAAATCGTGTCGCGCAATCAACGGTGACTGGATTTATTCGGGCTCGTAATATCTTTATAAAAAAAAATTATAAAGTCAATATGCCTTTAGGGATAATTGATTTCGATATATCCTTTATTTTTTAAATATATTTATAATATATTTTATTACATTTATTTATATTTTAAATATATACTATATAAATATATAATATATAAATAAATATAAAAATTATTTACTTATATTTTAAATATATTTATAAATATATAATATATTTATATTATATTTATATTAAATATATTCCTCTTTGTGGAAATTATTAATAGTAATTGCAATAGGAATTCTCTTTAAGGTAAAATTTCAACAAACATTCTTCTGAAAAATATATTTTCATGAAAGTAGCTAATGTTATTCTATTTAATGTAACAATTGAAGCCTGGCGTATTTTTTCTATAGCAACAGAGGCAGTACATTTATCAAATTTATTGGACTGACATGCACAGCCAATAGTAATTTACAGTTTCACTAGATCTGGTTTGAAAATATGTTCATAAGTAGTAGATTGTATTCTACTAATCAAAGCTTCAATTTTATTGCTTGACGAATATTCATTTGCTTATCGAATTATTATGTGCATACACTGATTAATAGGTACACGTTTCGGACTCAACATGTTCACTGTAATATTAAACATTATTGAATTCCATTCAAACTTCTCTATGTTTTGTGCTCATTTGTTGACGGGATATATTATCTTATATGGACGGGCATATGGTTTGCATAGTTATTGACGAATTTTGGAAACACAAATCCATGGCAATGTAAAATCATTAAATTTAATATGTGATCAAGGAAGGCATATTTATGTGGTATTTTTCTTGTTTTATTTAAACTGTTTATTTAAACATAAATATGTATAAATAAATACAAATATATTCAAATGTATACCGTGAATCACACCTGAAATTCATTTTGGTTAAGAAAATATAATCTCAATAATTATGTCCAGAATAAAACATACAAATACAGTGTACAAAAGTATTGTATAACATTAGGTGAAATAAAGAACATACTTTGATAGACTAAACGTACCAAGCACTAAAAGCGATAAAAATGTTTTAGCTTATGAAAATGACAAGGCTCTATTCATTTAAATTTTGTACACTTTCCAGTAGAATATGTGCTTGGATAAAGAAAATTATTCAATCAATTTCCATGTAAGCAACTAAACAATTTTAATCATTATAAAATGGAAAACACGTTAACACGTTTAAAAATTTATGTAGGTGACTTCGTTGGCCTCAAGTATGACATTAAAATTCGAAGAACAATTTTTCGCGAAGTTTGCCTAGGGGAGTATTAGTTTGAAGCGAAGTTTCGTTTGTCTGGCGATAGAAAACGGAACTGAAGGTAAAGGATCGCGACCGGGCGACCGGTGTTTCATTAATTTTTCATCGAGCGTTCACCAACACCTCGTAGAAAATTCCGTCTGAACCGTCCCCGTGGTTTGCCGCCGCCGTCGTTCACCAGCTTCTCAAGCCGCCAGACGATAATCATCCTCGCGCTCTTCCTTAGGACCATCTCTCCGACACGGTTGCGTAATGGTGGAGAGCCAAAGGAGCCCAGCGTAGTCAGGTGCATTAAGAGGGTCCTTAAAGTGTCTTTCGCAGTTACCGGTTAGCCAACGAAGCGGAGCGCGAACGGCCACTAAATCGTCAAGTTTCTCTCTAATTACGATCGTCGCTGGAAATCTATTGTCAGCCACTGTTCCTTCTCCGAACGGTTGTTCGGAGGATGTGTCCTTAATGTATTAGATCCCTTTGTGGCACTTCAATGAGAAACGGTCAAAATCTCTTGTCCACCAATTCGAAAATCTTCTAGGGTAAATACACCTATTAATTAATTCAATGAGAATGTATTCCTGTTGGCGAGGCAAACAAAATTGTTAATCATTCTCATATTTTTATAAACTCAGGATTTGAAGAAACATTCTTTATAAAAGGTAAAAATAAATTTTTTACAATACCACATTTTAAAAAATGGACAAGAAAGTATAAAATAAATTTTCCTAGTCCCATATAGATTCCTAACCTCGTACCGATAGTCCTGAAAATTTGTGATTGTGAATTTTCATAGCTATGTTAGGAATCTGTATGGGACTAGGAAAAATTATTTTTATTTAGTTTTATTTAAATAATTATTTTCTGTTTTTTAGTCTTGTGTTAATACTTGTATCACTCTTCAATAATTTATGTCTGAGGGGAGATATTTAAAAATAGTGTGTAAATCCTAAACGCAGTCTTTTAAATTTTTTTTGTAATATTGCATTGTGATTCAGTTCTGAGCTGAAAGTTTCAAGTCTCTAGCTCATCGGGAAGTTAATTTCAAATCAATTGCAAGATTTAGAAAAACGTGGTAAAAATGAGACGATTTTTCCTTTATCTCGATCACCAAAGAACTGTTGTTCACACGATTCTACATTTTTTATATTGCTTTAAATTCCAAAGACGTCACCTAGCCATTAATTTCCTGGTGATCGATTTGAACCGAATGTTGTATACTTGGATGTAATAAGAAAACCAATGGATCTAGATAAAATAAAAGTATTAAATTTATATAAAATTTGAGAGGATTTTATATATTTAATTAAATTTTATAATAAAATATTAAATTTATATAAAATTTGATTTGAAAAAATTGATGAACAATTTGTATTGACTAATAACAAGTGGAATCAGAGATTACCACCTGTATAATCATGAAAACCACTTGCCTTCCAAGTATTAAAGTGCCAGCCTACGTATTAATCTTCAATAAACAAATGAAAATCTTGCTCGCTAATATATCCACCCAAAAAAGAAGCTTCGAAGCTTCTAAACACTCTCGTTCCTATTCCAAGTATTCCAGAACTTGGAACACTGTCACGTGGATCTGAAAAATTTGTCAGTCTCTTAGAAGGTTGGCATATGGACTTGAGAAGGGTTCCAAGCGTCGAGAAATTTAATGTCGAAAGCATTACCGAAATTCGTTAGCTCATTTAGTCGGGGTGTCGGGACGCAGAAAGGGGAAAGGGTTTAGGCGTAGTCGGATGGGTGGCTACGGGGCTCATTTAATTAACGGAGGATTAGTCCGGCCGCATTTCCGTGGACTCCCGTCCCCAGGATTCTGTGTACCTTCTGCGGTAAGTTGGACATTGCCCGTTAAATCTGCATTTCCGTCTTGGAAGTTACGAGAGGTGGGAAAGGTGGCGATCGGCCTGAGAATTGGGAGCCAGGCTGGGTCCGAAGAACCGCGTTTAATACAGCCTAGCTCGGTGGTTGCATAATACTCTGTTAACAATCACCTCCAATTGCGATATCCGCTCGCGATTCAACCCTGCGAACGCTGTGAATCGTGTGTTGCCACCGTCTCTCGTTCCTCGCAAATTCGGTTCCGAACGAGCTTATCCCCGAGCTGATCTAGTCCGGAGCTAGATACGCTATCGCAACGACGATGTATGAAGAAACTCCGCGAGGATCTAGGATTAGTTTAATCGTCGTTACTTCATAACTACTGGTTTCGGCGGTTCGGACTCGTATAATTGGCGGGATGATGGAGTTCAATTACGTGTGGCTTCTCTGTGATTTAGGGGATTCCAAGTTTCACTGTAGTCGCACTTATATCACTGGTCGAAGGTGATTCTTACGTTCCAAGTGTACGAGGAAGGATTCGATTTAAGAGGGTAGTGTATAGCAGAATATTACTAGAAAAACAAGTAAAAACAGTGTTTGCGGGAAATAATTGTTTGACCTTATACGAGCTGTGTAAGGGTTGATTCTAAAGAGGAAGGTTGATCTCTCTTCAGGCTACTCATGATTTAACGAGATTATGTTTGTATCTAATAATATGAGCGTCCAAAGTAGGGGGAAAATCGAGAAAAAAACCGAGTAACCACCCTCAGATTCTAGGTCAGGGGTTGGTTACACTGAAATAATATAATAGGTGCAAGGTGAGAAAATTATTCTCGTGAGGCCTGGTTGTTTTTTTCTTGGTGTTGATCGTGGCGTGAGTGTGAATAACAATCTTTCAGAAAACGTAATATATTACAAAAATATATATAGATACTATGTACAAGTCCGTTTAGAAACTTAGAAAGATGTGGTGGATCAGAAGGCTTTGATCTATCTGATGCTTTGAAGGTTGGCTAGCGGATGATTGGTGGAAAACAGTGTTTAGGGAAAGGGAAAATTGAAAGTCCTTAAAATTATGGTGGTGCGTATATGGTATAATGGTGAAATTCTCAAATGAGTAAAACAGTATCAAACTATGAACCATTGAAAACGTTCCCACCTAGTGAAAAAACGAGAAACCTTCGTGACCACTCGAACAGAATAAAATGAAAACCGTAATGGATGAACTGCAAATTTTTATACGAATTCAAGCTCTCGTCGACAATTTTAGTTCGATGGGATAAAATTTGTATTGATAAAAGAGAGAACTGAATTTCATGAACGCTTTTGTTTCATTCCACCACTTTTGTAATATCATTTGTAATTCCTGTAATTTTGTCATAGCTTCCTGTACTATTCGCTCTAATGCGCGTTTGCTAATGGGTTTGCTTTCTACAATAAATTAATAATAATTACATAAAAAGTGAGTCGCTCTCTGTTCAAGCCGAGGAAGGTGAATAATGAAAAGGAATAATTGGTTTAATCTTCGATTCCCGATATCCCAGTAGTATTTGGGTTACCAATCTGATGATCGATATTCTCTCAGCATGAATATTTATAAAAATTAAGGTCAACGGTGCACCGGTTGCGAGGGAGCTACCTCCGTGAGAAAAACTCGTCGGAAAAAGAATCCTAAAAAAAACGACTAAAAGGTTTTCGCAACGGTTGCTATCGTAACATTCGCATGTACAGTCGCTAACGAAAATAACATTCCCATGTTCTACAAGTTAATAGAAAAATTGAAAGTTCAAATATGACACTTTTCACTTCGATTTTGATTAAAGAGATGTTTGAGACGCTCTAACCGTGCCAGCACTGATGCAGACATTATGTTTCTCTTATTCTATCTGTCTCGCTTCCTTCGTTTCTTTATTTCTTCTTACTGTGTTTCTTACCATCCTCTGCATCCAATTTAAACCTTCTTCCACGCCATCCTTTACCTCTTTTTCAGGTTTTCTAATTTATTTGGTCTCATCATGTGAACTTCTCTTAAGCGTTGCAATGTTTCCTTTTCTTTCACCCAGATTCCAGAATGCTTCTCCTTCTCTTATTTCCAATATCGACTTCTTCTCCGTTTATTGCAGCATTAAATCTCGCGATCATTTTCGCCCTTCTTTTATTGTCTCTTTATCGTAGATACTTCAGCGTAGATACCCTCCCGCATCAATTTCGGAAAGTTAGTCTCTGATCTCGGTGTTATTATTTTAGATTTTCTATCTTCGCCTGCTGTTTTCTTATCTTTTCTATCCATTTACTTCCTCATCAAATTTATACGTTCTTTCTCTTGTTCTTCTGCTAATGTACAGGATATTCCCGTGAAGGTGTAAGGCCTGAGGTGATTTTGACACTAAACCTACCACCACCGGTCAAAATTACCGGTTCCAGATTTTTTATTTTACAATTATTGAAACAATAAAAATGATTTCATAAGAAATTCTTGTATAGATGTCTTTGGTCGAGCATGTACTATAATAGAAGCCGCAAAAAAGTTTAAATAAAATCAATCTAGTCATTTTTATAAGGGAACATGTATTTTTTTATGTAACGAAAAACTTAAGATGTAAATGTTAACTTATCAGTTTTTGGATAAAAAAATATCGAAGTATAAATGTGTCGAGAAACAAACTTCACCTCCTACTGTATACTCGTTCTGGGGTTACTGATCCTACAAATGTTTACCTTGTTTTCTGAGCAATCTTTTAGGGACAGATTCGGTTCGTGAAATGAGGAACGAATGATAGAGTTAAACTTTTTGAGAAAATGTTGGTTATGATTTTGTTAGCGAATTATTAAAGAAAAATCTCAATGTATCAGAGAAATAATACAGCGGACAATCTTCAGCGCGTCGGTAGGGTGAGCTGAGCGTAGTGTTGGCTTTGCGCCGAAATATATACTACATTATATACATATGTACTTAAAACATGGAGTGCTTTAGTAGGATTCCATTGATGTAAACACTGGATTATTATCGAGAGACATCTCTTGTTAACAAACTCGGGCGTAATATTCCCGCGTTCTATCACTATACATTGACGCGTATCGTCAGTATTTCCCGGTGCACCCGACGTACATTTCGTTCGTTAATATTCCCCACGAAAATATTGTAATATTTATACATAAATGGAATTCTATTAACGGGAAACATGCATCGTCGTTAACTCGTGGTTTTCGAAGAATCATTCTTCAGAAAGTCAATCTAATTTATTTTTTATTACTTTTTTGCTAAACTGTGACACAATCTATAAATAGTATGTTTCTAGTTGTTCTTATATCTACATTATACAATGTTGTAGTTTCATTTGTTCGTCAGTAGTTAACTATGTTCCATCAACTCTTGAAATTTTTGGAAGTTGTCACCCCTAAAAAATTACATGATTAATTTCTACCCTTAATAATTTGATCACAATTGTGAAAAAAAATAAATGACATGAAGAAGGTAACTTAGAGTATTTTCGTATTTTTTTCATCTGAATATCTCAATTAACAACCGAGGAAAAAAATTATACAGTTAAGGGTAGTTACTCTCATATTATCCTTATATGAAGGGTTAACGACTTAAAATTTTAGGGGATTATCTTTTAACCTAAAACTATTGTTTTCCATTACAATACCAATAAAAAAAATGTGGTCTTGGAGCTGGTCCATTCCTATCCTGATAGAGCCTTTACTGGTTAACAACTTTGTCCTGGCACAATTTTACGTAACGGCGAAAGTAACGAAGATATTACCGAATCCATGTTGAACGAAACACCCTGCATCCATACAGAACCGAGTATTTGCTTGAAAAATCAATTCATGAGATTACTAGAGAAATATGGAAGCTTTTCTCGGCTACTGTACGTGAAATAATAATTACCACGGTATTTGCATTGATCACCATTTCTACAAATAGTGAAACATCTCGGAACGAGATCCGTTTAAATATCTCCGCTCTCCGTCCAGTTTCATCCGAGATTGGCCGGTTGTCGTCGCTGCTAATTGGTGCATGCAATCAAACCCGCTTACCACGTGTAATTTATCGGCATGATAATTACATCGTGCCGGAGGAAAGAGACAACCAGAGGGCCCGCTCTTCGAACCAGAGAAATCCAGCATCCGGTCGGATCGTTTCCGGCGTGCAAACCGATCGGTGAGCGACGACGACGCTTCAATTGATTAACCGCGAACCCGCGTGCATTATTATCGCGATAATGATGACGTTAGTGCGTTCGTTACAACTGAACCGACGGTTGCATCCTAACAAGCCCACACTAATGAATATTCAGCGTCGTTTCGACATTTGTCGAACGATTCCTTGAATTATTCGATCAATCATTGTGCCTGATCGTGCTCACGATTCTAATGAGAAAACAACTCACGAATCAAATGAAACTTTGTTCAAGCACATCCCACATTTAACAAAATTTCTACTTCAAATTCTAGGAGGATTTTCCCTAGTTCCGGGCGCTTAAGATTTTTCTTAAATAAATAAGAAAAAATAATGTTTTTTAATCTATATTATTTTTAAGTCTATATTATTTATCTTGTACAATATCTTTTACAATAATATTCATTACACATGAATCTTGTGAATTGATTTACAAATATCTGGATATTTTATTAATCCTCATAGAATTTTGGAGTTTGTGACTTTATATGAGAAAATAGAGTAAGTCAAACTTAAAATTCTAGAAAAGTTGTGCGTCGCAAATCGACAGTGTTTTAACAACAAAACTTATTAAACAAATAGAAATAGTTGTCTTTCACAAAGATCTGTTTGTGAATCTTGTACCTTTCACAATAATATTCATTACACATGAATCTTGTGAATTGATTTACAAATGTCTAAACATTTTAGTAATCATCATAGAATTTTATTATTTCTGAATCTTTCAAAGAAATCTTTATGCAAATGCACGAAGGTCCGCTTTCTAATAGTCACTTCGCAAAATGAAATACCATTGAGGCTATTCTCCCTCCCCATTCAGAAGACATAACAAGTGTGGCGTCTCTCCCACGTTTACCCTAAGTAGAGTCGAGAGTAGAGCTGGCGAAGTAGATGGCAAGAGCAGCGTGCAATTCGTCGCTGATAAAATCCGCGGGTTTCGTCCGAACCGAGTTTACGCCGACGTCACGAAATTTCGTTAAACCCGTGCTGCATGGCTGTGTGTTCTGTCTTAGTTGTAAAATTCAGCGGACAGCGAGCGGAAACGGGAGCATCCTTTGCGTAAAAGCTTCTCCGGCGCGCTGGGTCGTTGGTGTGCTGGGCGTTGGGGGCCACGAGACTGCGGCGATCCGTCGCAAACTCAATTTTCGAAACAACCGAAAGCACAGGAGGTGAAAGTTCAGGGCTCGATGCCAGGCACCCCCTCGTAGTCCTTAAACACACCTGTGGACGACGATCTCCACACATCTACCTCCGTCTATCTGTCCCGAACTGTGGAGTCAGCTTTCTGCGCGTGGTGCCCAGCATAAATTACACCGCTTCTGTTGGATCTGTACCTTTCGTAACATGCAGACATATAATTCTGAGGCGACGAGGCGATTTTTCATCAGCCGCATGATTTCTGCTTCGACTAGTCTATTACCTAAAGAAAACCAGTGACATTGACGTTATTCTAGGTCACGCGGATTTTTAAAACGTATTTTTTAAATCACATCTTGTAGACCCATTAGTCTTTCCGATATTACAAATGTAACATTTTGTTCGTTTAATTTAATTGCTAGGAATTGAGGAATTAAATAACGACTTTGGTAAATAGCATCTTGTAATAACAATGCTATCGGCGCACTAGTTCGATTAATTATTATTTAAAAACACTTTTGCAAATTACCACATTAATTTCAACGTTTCAATTCTTCAATCTGATATATGTATATTTAATAGAGAAACAAATTTTACTTAATGAGATAATCATCATTAATCGTATTAAATAAAGTTCTTATATCGATTGTATCATTGCTAATAACAAGCAAGTGAGTGAAAAATTCTAAATATGTTTTTCCCTTACATTTAAACATTTAATAGTTAATACTTTTGATAATTGTATGTTTTCGTGTTTTTTTATTTTATTTTTTTTCGTACAGACGCAATTTTAAGTTAATCTTGAAAATGGTCCAAATAGTAATAATAGTAGTAATAGTCATTTATGAACTAAATAGAAATGAAATCTAAATCTAGATAAATGTAAATGAAAATACATCTCATTTTGGAGCTACAATTGAAATATATACATAAATGTAATAAATACCCGGTCTCGTACACGTCCAATATTTATAAATGATGAAAATTTCGATGTAACAGTAATTCTTTATCGTTCCGCACACCTCTAATATTTATAAACGTTGAAAATTGCGACGTAACAGTAACTTTGTCTTGTGAATCGATGATTAATCTGTATCGGAAATCTAGAGTCGTATAATCACGATAGGGACTATCAGTATGTAGGAGAACGTCTCTCTGTGTACTTGGAGATGCGTGTCGTGTCAGGTAGAAGAGAATGCGGACACTGGATGTCAACATAATTGGATTCGGAGGGATAGGCGACAGAGCAAGAGAAAGGGCGATTGCCATTAGTAACGTGTGCACACATCGGGGCGGATTGTCACGTGGCATTACATCCCCCGCGCGACTAGGCGGCTCTATTTTCAGCAAGGTGGCATCGATCGCCACTAAATTATTTCGAGCGGACTGCCTATACAAGCTGGCCCGAGAAAACTGACCTACATCTCTCTCTTTTTCTTTCTCTCAGCCCGCCTCCGCACGTGCTTTTTGCCCGTTCCTTCGCTTTAAGTAGAGTCGCCCCGGATATAGTCAGACGGGGAACTGAAAGCTACTTGTTCGGACGCACTGGCTTTCCTCAATCTTCGTTCCCGGGGACCTGAATTCCAGCTGACTCCCCCATTCGTTTTAAGAGCAGTTGTTAAAGAATAAACGTGTAAACATGGTGTTTCTGAACGCGAATTGCTTCAATGGCAATTTTATTCGTTAAGGGGTGACTCAGGCTGGGAAGCAAAAGAAACGATCACTTTCAGAATTTTTTTCTACTAAATAAACCAGATAATCTGTGGTTCTATGTATATCTTGCCACATATATTCTTTGGATTTATAAATACTGTATAGGTTTGGTTATATGTAAAAAATAATGTTTTTAATCTATATTATTTATAAGTTAGCAATATTAGAAATCCATATAAAGGAATAAAATGATCAACATTATAATAATAGTTAAATTAAAGGTTAAACTTTGGTATATGATTTTGACTAAATTAACTGATTTTCCCATTCGTTTTAAGAGCAGTTGTTAAAGAATAAACGTGTAAACATGGTGTTTCTGTACGCGAATTGCTTCAATTGCAATTATATTCTTTAAGGGGTGACTCAGGCTGGGAAGCAAAAGAAACGATCACTTTTAGGATTTTTTTTTAACTAAATAAACCAGATAATCTGTGGTTCTATGTATATCTTGCCACATGTATCCTTTGGATGTATAAATACTGTATAGGTGTGGTTATATGTAAACAAACGTCAGCGTCGCTTTCCGGAGCAGCTCTCGAAAAATTCTCTTTGGACGGTCGGACGACTAGCTCACTGGGTCTATATCTTGAATAAAAAAAACCTAATATATTTTTCAACTGCACAAAATTTCCGAGGAAGTGAAACTACGAAATTTTCAAATCTAAATCCTTTTTCTGATATTTTAAAGATAGACATCGTGCTAGTTTCAACTTTTTCATTTGAACAAACACAAGAGAATGGGTTCACTGTCCTCGAAAAATATAAAAATAATAAGAGTCTGTTGAAAAGGTTTTGCAAAATTATGAAGAAGACAATCAACTAAATTTACAAACAATAGTAGTTCTCAAATATTTTTGTAAAAAAAGACATCGACATACTTACAAGACCTTGTCGTTTTCGAAGTTCTTTCTTCACAGTTTCTAGAATCCTTTCAAGATAAAACTCTTCGATCGAGGCGCTGGCTCGATGGAAGTCATATGTTCAACGCGTGGAATATAATGCGACTGAAGTAAAGTGTGGACTTAGTCACACGCTCTGCCATTTGTGTTTTTTATAAAAACGAAAAAATAGCGAATACGTATCTAAAACATTCAAAAAATACTGCACACTAGTCAAGTAAAACAGGATTATATTTCATACTAAGACAGTATAATAAATACACTTTACAGCACTTTTTTTCTTAAATACTATTTTTTTTTTTTTACCACTTTTAATTTAAAAAAAAAATTCTGATGGTATTCACTGATTCGTTGAGACAGGACTTTTTATTTTATTGATTCAATTTGTTCATGTAGGAAAGATCAGTATAAATCATGCTCAGAACAGAATTAAGATTTATTATTCATCACATAAATTTCGATTTCAGTTCGGAAACGAGAACATCGGCTATTATTCATCTCTGTAGAATCAGATCGTCTCGGATCTGGCAAGCGAACAATAAATTACGATTGACATTCTTCGTTCATTCAATCAATTCGTTTATTATACACGCGATGGATGAAATGTCTAGCTTGCCTTCTATTTTATGTTCGCAATTGTTTTTCTAAGAAACATTCGAGAGACCATGCCAGTTGAGGTTTAAATGCAATCTACACTCGAATGCTGCACAAACATCGTTCCACGTTTATTTACTTGAGTTCGCGATGTTGGTTGAGTTCTGACAAACGTTTTGATACTGTTAATACCCGAGAGCACGTATTAAGTGATATTTACTAGAAGTATGTCAATGTTATTGCGCCGTATTTAGCACTGTCAGTGAGCTGGCATGTAATACTCTTTCCCTGTAATTATATGTGTAATACTCGTTCACGATCGTCAGATAGAAACTCCTGCTAAATACATTCACCACAAACTTCTCAGAAATATTTACTCAGAGATTCGTGAATGATACAATATTTGGTACATTATTTATAATTTTGTCCTTTTTAAACGCATAGAGCAAATACATATCAGTAAATAATTGAATTATTTATAACTACAGAGGATTAACGCTTTGCATTCCTTTGTCGAGTGTGACTCGACATCAGAGAAAGAAAAATGTAAACGAAACGGGTTTTTATAAGTATTTAGTTCTTCCTTTATTTATGTAATTTCTTATTTTTCAGTTTAAAACAAACCTAAGTTCCACAAATATAAACTATAAGTAATCAAAATTGATTAAAATAAGTAGCAATCAAGGAACTGTATTTATTTCATATTTATATAAGTTCCACAAATATTAAAAATTAAAAAATATTAAATATTGAAAAAACATTCGGAGTGCAAGGGGTTAAGGAAGAAATTAGAATATACTATATGGAATCACAGCTATTATTTATGATAGCATTTGTGTAGGAAATTCATTTAACATAATCATGCAATTGATCATTTTCAATTTCAAACCATTTCACTTAGTCCATGGCAAGTGCATTATAAAACTATTTCGTCCACAATTCTACTATTTTTACGGATTTTAAGAAGGAAGTAGAATCAGTAGGTCATGATCAGACACGTCAAACGATTCCTATCCAATAGCCCGCGAAAAAAAATTTATACCACGTTTATTGTTTAATTTATTTCATGTATAATTTATAATTGATCATTTGTTCCTGTATAACTTACTACGACGTTTCTCATGTTAAAGAAGATATTCGATATCTTGCGACTCCAGGACCGCTATTTTTATGAGAGAAATTGCTCCATAATTTATAAGAAGAAAAACAGACAAGAATAGGTAGGAATCGATGAACAATCGAGTAGTCCACTTGACACGAAGTTCCAATTTTATCATCCTCCGGAGCGAGGCAGTTCGTGTTGATGGTAGAACAAAACAGATAAATGAGAGACGTACCATTCGACATGTTCTGAACGGTCTCGATAGTTCTCATTCATATCGAAAGTGTTTCTCTGCGACCGGCAAAGTGGTTTCGCAAAGGTGCTTCTCAAAACGCAGTTTTTCACGTATTCGATCCGCGGAAAATTACAAATGGTCCGTCGTTTTCCAGTGAAAGCCAATCGGTCTACACGTCCGTGCGATTTGTCTTTCGCGACGATAGCAGCGGAATCGTTGACACTGTTTTATGTGTCGAATCTGCTTGATGTATATTTGTTTAACCAGGCTTGTCCTCTGCAGATAAAAGTTTAAAATATAGATTTCACGATTCCGATGAATTCCATCAGGTTTCGCTGTCGTGCACATTTTTAACACTCACGTTTGTTTTTGTTTCAGGTAAGATAGACGCTTGATCGTTGGTTCTACGAATGCGCAAGGAATAATAAGGGAATCGTTGAGGAAAAAGGTAAATATCTTTGTTATCGATCAAGTCTGGTGTCAGTGATTTCTATGGGGGCCGGCTGCAGACCGGTCTGCTAAAGAAATGACAATAGCTTGGTGCTACAAAGAAACTGCTGAAAGACTCACAGATGGGCATAAACCCTTTTTTAAAGTCTTTGTCTGAGCACAATAATAAATTGATTATTTTTTAAAATTAGATCGCAGATAATTAAATAGATACATTTTTTTACTATAGAAATTTCTTCTTCGTTTTAACAAAAATGAAAGTTCGAATATTATTAATAATTTATAATAGTGTAGTCTCTCTGTGGAAACATTCACTGTAATACATTCGTAATTACTAGACTCATTTATGCAAATGTACGTATGTGATAAGCTGACTGCGGTTTTTATACATCTACGAGAAAAATGGGCGGATGTAATTTGAAGAGTAGAAAGATTAAAATAGTTTAAGAATATCAACACATCTTTTTTACAATTTAATGAAACTACAAAAGAAATAAATGAATATATAATAAAAATATAATATAATAAAATGAATATAAATAAATATAGATTTATATTTTTCACTAATCATTTGAATGGAGTAAAGTTAACTTAAAGTATTTAATTTTTTCATTGTTTTAAAATGCACAAAATCCAAAGTCTAATAATCACATAGTACACGTTATTTATAATAATATCGTAAATAAACTAAAGTTATTTCGTTACCTCCTAAAATAATAGACTTTTAATTTTTTTAAAAAGTGTCGTTTCGTAATATTTTCACAATTCAATACGACGACAAACAATGCTAACAACAAGAGGAGGTTATCCCCTGAAAAGAGAAATTTTTGCATGTTCTAAGAAATAAATAATGTAGCAGTCATTTATCTGAGAAACGGGGGAAGAGTTTAAATAAATGCGGGTACATGAAAATGTACAACCACTGCAATAACCATACTGTGCAAGATAAAACAAATGGCGTGGTCTAGAGACATTTTTTATATGGCTTCTACCTTACTTTGAACTCTTCCAAAAATCTATATTCTGTAGAAATTTGCAAACTAGTTTTAATTCGTATGATAATACCTCATCACCAATATATCGAACAACAAATTACAATGATAATGATAAATTAGTATCTAATAAAAATAGAAAATTAAGACATAAGTATTGTTACAGACGAATTTATTGTTTCTTATGATTACCATAATACTTTTCGCATGGATATTTATTTGTCAGTAATCTATATAGTCATTTGAAGATAATACAACTAAAGAACTTCGAAATAAACTGACTCATACAACAAAATAATAAAATGGGAACTGGAATGAGATTGCATTACAAAATAACAAAACGTATTAAATTGTAGCACATTTAATTCGAAGAATGTTCATATATTAAATGTATGAAGATATTTGAACAGGTGATCATAGATTCTTATTTCACCGCATTATCATAACTTTCCCATTACTTCTCGGATAAACGATTATTAAATTTTTTATTCCGTTGAATATGTAAAATCGCGTTACAAAAGAATGTCTCCCGAGCCAGACCAAACTCAAGAAATTTCACCATTATCCTTTGCTGAAGAAACCGTCAAGATACAGTCCGACGAGAAACCAGCTTTATAAATATTAGAAGACGATACAGAATCGAGAAACCGGAGGCTGGCGCGGAGGCTTGCTTTCGGCCCATCCGGCCGGCGATGGAGTTAAGTGGCGCGATTTTTCAATTCTGAGAGTCTTTTCGTGTATTATTAAAATGCAACGTTACAGAAGAGTTATGGGCGCAATGAATATTCCCCTTATATAATGACTCTGAAAAATTCTTCCCGCCGGACGCGTGCACATTTTTTATGACCGCAATCTTTCGCCGTGAGTAACTAAATAATGCACCGAGGAAAGGCAACCCTTCCATTCCCTCGGCCTCCACTCTCGTCCCCGCCCACCTGTGCGTCCACCATCATTCCCACATCGCATTATCGTTATCCGGCTAATTTTCGCGGGAAGTTTCAATTCCAGAAACGTGTTATCGTTTCGCGCTGGGAAATCTCTTCTTGCGCCAGGAAAGTTCCCCGTTTAAGGGCGAAATACGCGCGTCCATGAATATTCCGCCGGATTATAAACACGGGTCCGTTGAATGTTTCATTTTGACCGTATATAAACGCTGTCCTTGTTAAACCGCGGCCCCCTCGAGCGTATTCATAGCGTCCGATCATAGGAAAGAAGTATATTTTTTACGGCAGACATGTTTAAATGCGACAGAGATTCATGGTTATTTCTTCCGTCACAAGGAACGTGTTAGAGAGCTCTCATAAAGATTCATAACAATAAATATTTTTTTTGCATCTACTCTTATTTGAAATACGTATTTACAGTAGTACCAGCATCAATCATTTGCTGACTTACAATTAGCTGTAAATAAAAAAATTGCCAGAAACGATAATACAAAAGTAATACAAAAAATAGATTTATCCAAAACCGTCAGACGAGAGTTGGTAGAAGATGAAGGACATCGAGGCAAATATTTAGAAGACGTATATCGTTCATTATTAACAGTACCACCAACGAGCATGGATGCCGAAATCACATTTTAAAAATATGCAGTTAATTTAGTTAATGTTTGTTTCTATTAATAGGTAATAATGATACTTACTCTTAGTATCTACACTATCTCTTTACACTTAGTTATTATAGTATGTTCTTAATAGTAATACTATATGTTCTGTTCCTTTATTGTATTATAATACTGTAATGGTTTGTGTTTTCTATTATATTTTTTGTTTCTAATGTTAAAATTATTGTTGTAATTAAATTAGATTTTTTATTTTGCAATTATTGAAATAATAAAAATGTTTTTGTAACGAATGATTGTATAGATATCTTTCGTAGAGCACGTATTACAATCTAGCTGCACAAAGTTTAAATAAAATCACTATTATTATTTTTATAAGGGAACATGTACTTTTAAGGCTCGGTACGTTTAGTGTTAAAGAAAGGAGATTTTAATATGGCTACTTTTTCTTACAATTTTCATTTTATAAGTTTCAAATTAAAAGAATAATATTTTATAAGTATAATGCAGAACCTCACAACGGCAAGTTAGTTCAGAATCAATGTTGAATATTTAATATCCACAAGATGCAAGAACCCTATGTTGGAACTCTGAAACTTATGGTTACGGACACAGTGTTCACGGGTTTCTCGAGTCTGTCACAGAGACCGTGGAATCTCGAAGTCACGAAGTGAGCAGCGAGGAGTCCCGTGGCGACCACGGTCATTTAGAAACGTAAATTAGTTGCGGATGACCCCTGAAAATTCTTGGACCTCGGCTGCATTTAGACGGAGGTACAAGCGGACTGAAATTCTCATTCGTTTTGTTGCGTAGTGCAATTGGTTCTCCTCGACTTGGGTATTGTGCCAAAACCGGATTTCTATTTGGCAATGGCGAATTGTTCTTTAACGATGCAATATTTCTTTAGTAACATAGGTCGCAGGACTAATGACCAGCATTAAAATGCAGGCTATCTATCTCAGGTCTTACTCTTCAGCTTTGATATTCGAGTTCAGTTCGAAGTTCGGTAAAGCAAATAACTAACAGGTTAGAGAAAATCTGTAGAACATTCAAATCTAATTAAAATTATCTTTTAACTTACCACTAGACTCCGAATTTTATGCATATATAATAACAATGAGTAGATGCAATTTGAAACAGTGAAAGGTTAGACGACTTTACGAGTATAAATATATTGTTTTCACTAGATTTAAATTATTAGGGAAAAATATAAATTTATATTTAACTTCTTGATCTTTCTTCATGAAATTCTTGATGAAATTTTCAAAATGTGTTATATATAGTTGGAATCATGTATATTTTCCGTGATTCTCTTGTCAATTGCAAATGACTATTACTAAGAACAATTTCTAAATTCTTGAGAAACCTCGAGTCGTGTGGTCCACTTTTTAAAAAATTACTACATTCGAAAGAGTTTATGGAGACTGTTTGACTGACTGTACATAATTATTTATTTATTGATACTGTAAACCACGTTTGGTTTATATAGCATACATTACAGCTTACTGTATAACACTTTTCAAACAAAAAATGAACTATATAACGTAATATAAAGTGCACTTAATATAAATGGTAGACGCTAAATCCCAATCTTACATTTTTTGAGGAAGTTAAAAAACTGACTGTACACATTTATTTACATTAAAAACAATTCACCAGTAAAGAAATTGCAGTCTCTTGACTTCGATTTAAACACAAGAAATTTAAGTACCCGAACGCTTTTGTCTTCTTGTTAGTTTGGCTATGGAACACTCTACCCTGTTTAGAATAACATATCACCAAATTCTATGTTGAAGAAAGTTTGGGTAGCTGATAGCCTCATCATTAGGCGAACTGAAAGGTTCTAAACCGGTCGTCTTTTTCCGGATATTAAAAGGTAAAAGATGATCTGCGATGTCGGTCTACGTCGAAACAGGCCATCGAAGTGGACGGACGTCTCGACGAGGAGATGGGTCATTGGTAGCACGTACTGAGAACTTTCGTACGAGGTCGTAGCCTCCCATCCGATATTAAGAAACTTTCCATCGGTTGTCGGTCGAAATGAAGTCACGGTACGTGAAACGAAGATAGAGACTGGAGTTCTGAGAGAGCCGTGGAGGACGGAGGATTGAGATGATGGAACAATGGAGGGACGAAGATGGAATAGAGGACGAGTGCAGCATCATTAGCGTTCAGATAGATGAGGGCAAAACAGGAGGCACTCCTTGGCCGGATGGGCAAACCCATATCCCGCCGGGATGATACAGTTCTGGATGGTATCAGGTGGATACAGTTTCCGCTCGTCTAGCCGCCGGTCACCGGACCGCTGATCCTTGAACAATTTGCGAGCGGCCTTGGATGCGGCGAACTGCCACAGGATTAGCCAATAAGCCTAATGGAAGACGCTCGTTTCCTCTGACGGCGGAACGAACGTCAGCTTGGCTAGGCTGATATATTCATGATCGCGGAATATCGGCTGATGCTACGCCTGCTTCCTGACACAGCAATCATTTTCGGCTCGAGCCACCCGTTAAGAACTGCGACGGCAACTTCGCTTCACGATCGAAACTTCTAGCGCTGTTTTTACAGATACCTAATCACCACAGGGACTTCTTGCATCCAGGTATCAGTGATCTTAGGGTATCTGCCTTTTGACGGAAACTACTTCGAATTTGAAACATCGATAGGGACGTCGAGACTCTTATTGCGAATTCGCCAAGTTGTGCAACCTGTAAGAAAGTTTTTCGATTTTTCGGATTTCGCATTTCAAAAGAGACTTCGATATTTTTATTGAGTTTTATTGGGTTTAGGGTTTCCGACTTCTGGAGGATATTGATTTCTCGATATTGGAGACTTCCATTTTCGAAGGAGGCTTCGGTATTGTTAAGGATTAGTGAAGTTACAATCTCCAAGGTCTCGGAGCAACTTTTCTTAGATTTCAAAGAGGAGTTTGAAATTATTACACAGAATAAAGGAGTTTAATAAACGATGTCTGTTGGTGCACAGGTTCGATCAAAATCAAAAAAACAAGCAATCTTGCAATTAACAAAATAACGTTTCGATCCTGATGTGAATCATTTTCAAGAGAATTTTTAATGCGTCTGAAAAATTAATATCACTGTAATATTCAAGTAATTGTTAATTTCTTTATCTTCTTCCTTATCACTGTAAATTTCTTTATTTATTTATTTAATGCTTTAAACCAGATGTAGTTTATATAGCATATTCAATACATGAATTCCATTAGCGTACAACTTAACAGTAATTTTTTATTTAAAAAAAATTGATTGAATGAAATTAAATTCTTTATCTTCTTTTTCATGAAACATCTGAAGAACGTCAAACGATATTTAAAAAAACGATGCAACGAAAGATCTTTGTGACTACCAAACAGTGTAAAAGAATTTTTTTAAATGCATTTTTTTCAAAAACGTGTTTCGTCGAACAGATACATTGATTACCATTGTGCTTGCTTCTAATAAGATCTATTTACAAAAGAAGTTATTAAAATTCCTATTGCGTAGTGCATTATTAAAATCTGTACACGTATGATAATAAAAATCGGACATTTCCTATGCGACAGACAAATAATTCATAGCCTCGAAAGCGTCCAATTACAGTAATTCGTGATTCGAATAAACAACTAACAATGGAATAGCTGCGGGCAATCGCAGTGAACGATAAAACAATTGCGGAAAAGAGCGACCGGCATCGGGAGCGCTATACAGACGAACATTCGGGCAACAGAAGCATAAAAGTTATAGAAACAAAGCGGATTAAAATGAAAAGAAAAAGCGAAGGAGATCCGGCGGGTGGAGGAGAGAAAAATCGTGGAAGAATAATGGAAGCGTAAGGAAAGAAACAGATAACGGAGGAGCAAAGGCGTGTACAGGGGCGTACAAAGAAGAGAGCGCCAGCCAGAGAATGCTCGGAACAAATCGCGCCCGTGGAAATCCCAATCCCCGTGCCGCTCTGCCCCGGCGATCCGAGGAAAAAGTTTTGCGGGCAGAACACGAGGCGGAAGCGTTCGCCGTGGAATTAGTTGTATTCGGAACGCGTTTCGAGACCGTAGGATTTGATTCGTTCGAACGGGCCCGGGTCGGCGTATAATTTATACGCGCGCTCCAGTTAACTTCGCAACTCGCGGCGTACGCCCGTTGGATACATTTTAAATCGCTCCCCGCGAAGAACAGATAACTTTGCCCGCCTGGGAGCCGCGTAAGCTATAATCTAAGTTACGCGAATTCGGGCTCGTTACGGGCTCTGCCGCCGCCGTTGCTGCACGCCTCCGCACCGAAAGAAATCCGAAAATTTCTACGGAAACTTATTGAAAGGCGAGAGGATTACGTTGAGCCCGTTGAATAACGGTGTAATAAGATATAAGTTCCAGATACCTGGCCGTCATGAATAAGAATCACGCATAATTGTACTTTTAATTTCCATTCGTTCGCCGGATACTCGTGCGGCTTTGTCAAACTTAATAGAAAGTTATGATTGAGGTATCTTTCGATGGAAATTTCGGTCTCGTACCTGCAGATATTTCAAACGAGTACGAAGCGAGAGATACTGACCACCCAAGTCGATCAGACGTCCCACTGACCTCGACATGGCTGTTACAGTAAATCCTCGAACACTGTCCAATAGCCGTATTCTGTACGGACAGTGATTGCATAGAAAGACACTATTCTTTCATTCACTAGCGAGATTTCAATAGAGAGCCGAACATAGAGGACAGAATGAAATTCTTCTGGATAGAAATTGTAGTAATACTAAAATTTGTGATATCGGCGCACGGTTCGATCATTTATAGACTAGCAAGTTTGCAAATTAATTTAACTCGACGATCCCTATGTGGATCATCTTCAATAGATACATTTTTGCGTCTGGAAAATAATACGGTTTCAGTGAATTTATAAAACCTATATTGCAGCACAGCTGTGTAAAAATTAATTAAGAAAAAATGAATTATAACACATGTACTTGCTGTGGCAAAGAATAGAGAAGGACAGAATGAAATACGGAACGCGTGACCGAAAAGTGTCGACGGAGTGAGGAGACACTGGACAACATTTAAAGTTTCACTGTACTAGATACTTGGACACCACACGGTGCTCGAAAATGCTCGGTCTCGAGCAGACGTTTCTACGAATTATAGCAAACCTTGACCTTCTTCTTCTACTTGTACTTACAAGAATTTTAAGCAATCATTGATTGGACCTGACCCGTCTGTTAAGTGAAAAAAAATAATTATGATAAAAGGAAAGGCAGTTGAAAAGACAGAGAATTAATTGAAGATTTTGTATCGTCGTTAAATTAATTTTTGTCCTCTTACTTCCAATTTGTCCCTTCGCGATACTTCTTGTAGCAACCCCACGAGGCTTCCAATATAAGGCAACTGAATTTTAAGTATTGATTGGCTCGTCTGTTAAGCGAGAAAAAATAATTATGATAAAAGGAAAGGCAGTTGAAAAGACAGAGAATTAATTGAAGATTTTATATCGTCGTTAAATTAATTTTTGTCCCTTCGCGATACTTCTTGAAGCAACCCCACGAGGCTTCCGATATAAGGCAATTGAAAGAAGAGATACTGCAAGAGATATTATATACGAAATAACTAGAATCTGAATTTCTTTAAAGAAGGAAATATTTCCTTTTCTCTTGGAATAAACGGTTCCCGCGAGACTAGCAAGGAATAAATTACTCCGGAGTATAATGGGGATTAAGATTCTTGATCGTTTGTATGTTTGCTTGAAAGCAGACGACTGGAGAATTCGGCGAGAGCTTCCGAGGCTCTGGCAAGTTCTTCGAGCACAAGTTTCTCCCTGAATTCACGGGCCACGTGTTGCGGATATTCGACATCGATCTGACTTTGGAGCCGCGAGACAAGACAAACGAAACTTGAATCCCGTTTTCTCTTTGATCAAAAGTATGATTCGAACTTCCACTCAATACCGGCGCGGCGCTTCGCGTTGACTTGCTTCTGTGGGCGGGGTCTTGTTTTTCATCCGACGGATCGTAGTTTAGGAGTCATTTCGATGCTGGCTGCCGCCTTCCATCGAACTTCGATGGGAGGAGATGTTGTTCGAAAGTTACTCGCAATTCAAAGTTACGATGTCCCTTGCTTGCATAGCTATCTTGCATGCCAATGCTTCTTATTGCGGCTTTAGTATACCGATAGCAATTTTGTGAAGGAAACTGGAGGCATCCGTCGCAGATACTTTTTTCATCTGCGCTTCAAGTATGTGACATACTCTCCATAGAAATCCTTCGAAATTGCTTATGGATCTTGAAAACGGCAATAAATCATTCCTTAAGTAAATACTCTGGCAACATTTATGGTTGGCGTTTTGCTGGGCCTTGGTTGCAATATTGGTTGGCCTGTCTTAAATGCATCATCTTATTTATTTATTGTTTATTTTAATGTTGGTTGGCCTGTTTTTGATGCATCATCTAATTTATTTATTTATTGTTTATTTTAATGTGGTCACATTAATGCTTATGGATCTTGAGAACAGCAATAAATCATTCCTTATGCAAATACTCTGGCAACATTTATGGTTGGCGTTTTGCTGGGTCTTGGTTGCAATATTTGTTGGCCTGTCTTAAATGCATCATCTTATTTATTTTTTATTGTTTATTTTAATGTTGGTTGGCCTGTTTTTGATGCATCATCTTATTTATTTATTGTTTATTTTAATGTGGTCACATTAATGCTTATGGATCTTGAGAACAGCAATAAATCATTCCTTATGCAAATATTCTGGCAGCATTTATGGTTGGCGTTTTGCTGGGCCTTGGTTGCAATATTTGTTGGTCTGTCTTAAATGCATCATCTTATTTATTTATTTATTGTTTATTTTAATGTTAGTTGGCCTGTTTTTGATGCATCATCTTATTTATTTATTGTTTATTTTAATGTGGTCACATTAACAGCTAGGTCATTAGTGACCACATGATTTACAATCAAAAGTGTTTTACGTGTTACTTGTGGTGAGGGTTACAGTTAATGGTTATATTGTTTACTAGCTTTTTCCCGCGGCTTCGCTCGCACAGGAAACTGTTTAATGCCTGTTTTAAGCCCTCATTCACCCCATTCAGATTGTATCAATGAGCATTAAGGCCAAGTATGATGTAAATCATACCACGAACAATATATCCCTCATACAAACGTTGCAACCCCCTTTCATCCACTTAGGGGATGAATTTTTTAAAATGCCGAAATAGGTGTTCGATTAATTATATCAGAGTACATTAAGACCAAGTTTCATGTCTTCCCTCCAACATTCGTTGGACTATTTTATTCTTGGTCAACCGTTTCGTTTTTTTCATATTTTATTGCTTTTCTCCCCGCTTCTATCCTTACCTTGTCCGTTTTAGTTTCCTCGAAAATTAGATATGTTTGTGTATTGAAGTCCAAACTTAACGTCCACCTTGTGTATTTCTCCTGTATTTTCTCTGTTTTCTCTGCCTCCATCCATCCCCAGATTTCTGATGCGTACAGTAAGATGCTTTTCACTATTCTTCTGAATATTCTCATTCTTCTCTCAAGATTGTTCCTGAACGTTATTTGTCCTATTCCCCACCTTGTACGCATACGATCATCCACTGTTCTCGAGCGGTACGTGTCGAAATTATTCGAAAAATTCGTGCCAGCAATAAGAATGGTTGCCGAACTTTATGTGAAACGTCGCGATTCTCGCGGGCAAAGAAATATTCTTTTGATTCGTGTTTGTCAGTGATAAATCCCGTGCATCAGCAGAATTCAAAGGTTCCATTCAGACTGCGCGTTCCGTGGCGTGACGGGTACCATTTCCAAGGGCGCTAATTCAATTCAAACGGGACCGGGGTGGCGTTACTTCTTAATGCATTCGACACGATTCTTGGAGATAAATCCCGCGCGCCGCGGAACGAACTTCCTTCCCGTTGCTGACAAATGTTTTTTCATTCTTCACCGGTTGGTTATCGGCGAACGTGCCGGAAATTTGGCGAATATACGACACACGGGGAGAGCGTTACCGGTAACGAGGCGGGGGTGTGAGTTTGCGAGCGTGAGCGGATGCCCGCGCGCGCGCGCTCACCTGCTCTCGAGACCTGGCGGAAAAAGAAAGTCGACGACAAAAAAAAGTCTCTCGTATTGTGCCTTCGGGGCTGTCGCGAATATAATAGAGTTTTCTAGGACAGAGAGGATGCTGATAGTTCGCGGCATTGTGCGCTTTTACGTGGCCGCGCGACCATATTCACCGCCCCTTTATTCAAGAACTGTACCACCGAATCGCTGCGAGAGCAAAACGGATTTAGTTAAGCACCCGCGGCGATACGTATCGCCGAACTAGTTGTACAATTAGCGACACCGAAAGAGATAAAGATGAAACGGATGGCGCAGACTGTGTGCCACTGTCTGTTGTGCCATTGAACTCTCTGTCTGGTTCGGCTACTGTACTCCCTGACAAACCATTATATTGGTTGGCTGAGAATCATTGCAGTGTACACTCAAGTTCTGATGGCTTCACGTAATATTGTGTTTCGTAGATGTACAGTATTTTATCCATACAAGGCCCCAGCACGGGTCTGCCGAGGGACATTTATGCGCCAGGGACAGTATTCTTTGAAGTTTGCCGAACGTATGAGTAACCGAACATAGCTAATCCAAATTTCCAACTTCTTTATTTTTCATTATATTTTTATGGGACCTCGATGATCGTATTTGTGGTATTTTTCTGATAAAAATCATACCAAATATGATATAATTCCGATGATATTTACGTGTCTAATAGACAATTAAAGTTTCGAGCGCGAGGAAGAATAGTCCTCTCTCTGTTCTCTCTGTGTCTCTTTCTTTCCCATAAGCTATCCCTCCTCGCGACCGAAACTTTAATTGTCTATTACAGGAGTAAATATCATCGGAATTATATCATATTGAGTATGATTTTTATCAGAAAAATGCCACAAATATGTTCATCGAAGTTCTAACAAGAAATAATGAAAGATTAGGAAGTTGGAAATTCGGATTAGGTGATCTTACTGATATACTCAAGGGGGTATACCCCGCAGTAGTGGGGATAGATGTGGTACATTTACAGGTCAGTTTTAACTGATGTTGATCATAATATATTAATTTGTTTTCTACCTTCTTTATATAAATAAGAGGGATATATTAAATCTATTGAAGTTAACATCTCAAGAAAACTCAAGTTGTTTGGTTCAATTTTTAACCCTTCACTGTATGATTGTTTTAATTGGAATGAAAAATTGAAAGAAGCTCAGTTTTTGTGATTTGTTGATGGGGAAAATATTTTTAAAAAATTAAAACAACATTTTCAGAAAAATGAACATAAATAATCATAGTAAGAAAACACATTCTTAGTTTACTATGCACCAAATTAACTGTATCTGTTAATGTTAAAGAGTTATTTGTTTTTCAAGGGTGGTCAGATACTTTCGCACTGTATTTTTTGAATAGTAAGAAAATGTAAGATTATCAAAACTACGAAACAGGTAACGTGTCTTTTTCCTTCAAATTATACGTACATTATAATTTTTATTTTAATGCCATTCATAATATTTTACAACTGATGATGAAGCTTGTACCCTGACCATTTTTTAACCAGTACCTTAATCAGGTTAATTTGATTTCCTATATCACGCTCGCTTCCAACCATTTTTCAAATTACTAAAATTCTCGGATATATTCTGCTGGGATATTCCATACGTTTTACTATCTAGGCACAAGGCAGTTCTTTAATTTCATTTTAATTTCAATTCAATGTAAGTCGGCGAATATCTGCGTAATAATTATCCCAACAGTACACAAGGGTTAAAAAAGAAGTCTTTTAAAGACTGGAGGGTCCTCGAAACTTATGAATGCCAGTGCAGATCCAGAGTTTCAGAGTTGAATATCCACTTCTGCCTCTATGAACATTTACTCCGAAGATTTATCGCAATATTAATTTTGACACTGAAAGCAACCACGTCACTCGTTTTTAAATATCCATCATTATCCCTTGAACAACATAAAAAAAGGAATAGCCTTTAAATCCGAAACAAGATCGTCAATTACAAAAAAAAATTAATCAGGAAAAAATAAAACAAATTCCAGCTAGAAAATAAAACAAAATCTCCGTGTTAACCTTTAATCTGCGTAAATAAATTTCAAGACTAATTGGCAAAAATAAAAATTGTACGGTGCGTAAATATTATCAGTAAATACAGAAAACTAGTGAATTCGTATTTACCTAAATTTATAATATTCATAGTTGTAATAAAACTATGATTCGTGGATTTTTACTTCACTCGTTTTTAAATATCCATCATTATCCCTAGAACAACATAAAAAAAGGAATAGCCTTTAAATCCGAAACAAGATCGTCAATTACAAAATAAAAAATTAATCAGGAAAAAATAAAACAAAATCTCTGTTTACCTTTAATCTGCGTAAATAAATTTCAAGATTAATTGACAAAAATAAAAATTGTACGGTATGTAAATATTATCAGTAAATACAGAAAACTAGTGAATTCGTATTTACTTAAATTTATAATATTCATAGTTATAATAAAATGAATCGTGGATTTTCACGTGCGCGCAGCCGTTGGCGTTGAAAAAGTCTAAAAGTAAAAACTAGCAGAAATCGTAACAAAGCACCTGCGCTACTTTCGCCGGCAACAGAGCCCGCTACACATAAATTTCTTTCCGCTTTCCTGTTCTTCCGCATTAATCCGGCGCGGTATAAATTCATGTAAACTTCCACAGTCTAATCATTGGAGAGACATCGCTCGGCAGGATCATGAGAATTCTCGGTATTCGTGCACCGGTCGTTCGGCGTGTTCGCGAACGGTCTTGCGGGGTAGATTAAAAACAATTCATCTTAAACCGATTCACCAAGCACAAAGGAGGAGCCGCGGACGATCAATTTCCGTGGTGCGGCGGCCGAATATATCTCGAGCCGTTCGCGTTCGTCGGAGCACGCGTCGATTTTCTTCCATAAATCACGCCGCGAGCGTGGAGAGAGAGAGAGAGAGACTTTTCTCTTCCTCTCTTTCTCCCGAGGAACCGGTGAAATTCCCGTGGAAAAAAGTGCATCGAGCTGCGAATGACTCATGGAAGAATTCTCTCACGGAGCGAGTGCATACGATTCTCTTCGACCGTTGCTTTTCACGCCTTCATTTTTCAACCGGGGCACCCTTTCCCGGCGTTCGTGGAACGATTGATCGATAATCCAGCCGCGCGAGCGCTGCCTCGTCGAAGGACACTCTCGCGAGATCCTAGGACCGATCGTGCCTGGCGAGGAAACGCGTTCACGGTCCTCTCTTCGCCCGAGGAAAAAGGAGACTGGTACGTGCAAATTGATTCCTTGTGTTCGCACTTAAGTACCTCCTTATCGGTCGGATTTGGGGCTGGGCCAGCGGCTATGACGAATGGCTCGAGACGAGGCGAGCGGAATCGCGAAGATCGAACGGGCCAGCTCCGATCTGCGGGTCGGCTATGTATGTGCTGCGCTCAGACGCGCTTCGTACTTCTTTATTTCTTCTCCCTCCCTTTCTTTTCTTTTCCGATTCCGCCACTCGAACTCTCTTTCCCTCGGAATCTCGAGAGAATTGGGCGAAGGGTATGTCTCTGTTATTCACACTCGATAAAGTGTTGACTTTGTTTCAAATCGTAGCGCGACAAAACCAAAACGAAATTCTAAACAAATTTAACAGTAAGATTGCTTTATTCACCATATTCGATCGAAAAATATAATTACACGACAAGGTTGTGCAAAAAAACAAAATATTGAACACTTTTATTATTAAGAGCAAGTTAATCTTGGGTTCTACTAATTCATAATGTTGTTAATAAAGATGCCATTTGATTTTTCGATATAAAATCTTTAATATCCAGTAGCATAAATACTGTTTAAATTGGAGTTGTGCAGAATTACAATTGAATTACTCTAGAATTATAATTATAAAGTAATTGAATTACATTGTAAGTCAGTTCTATTGTAATTTATAATTCAGATATTCATTCAATTAAATCACAATGTAATTCGTAATTGTAATGGAGTACAATTATAAAATACATTGTAATTGAATTATGAAAACTGAAGTAATAGGCGAGAAGAGTTTGATAAATCCATGTGAAGGTTTCAAACAGAAGGAATTTATTATTTATCAATTTACTAGCTGCTCGTGACGTACCTATGGCAACCTTTCAATTATACTGTATTTCAATTATATAGTAATTCATTTACGACGTAATTCAATGTAATTGAATTAGCACAACTCTGCTACACGAATACCATGGAAACTAGTACTACAACTTCCAGATAATATACAATTGAAATCATGAATATGAAATTCAACGAAGAGAATTATAAACGTTTTAGTTTTCCCTAAAGGTGTTAAAGGAGACAATATATGTTCTCCTTGACGTCATACAATTTTTATTTGAAAAATATAATTACACGAATACCATGGAAACTAGAACTTCCAGAAAATATGTAATTGGAATCATGAATATGAAATTCTAAAAAATTCGTGTATAGAAAATAGTCATTATTATTATTATTTATTATAGACGGACTAAAGTCCTTTTACATAGTGTTTACAAAAAAGAGAAAGATATAAGACTACTCGTCTAATAACAAAGAAGGGACATGCACAAAAAGAAAAAGAAAAAAAAACAAAATATACTAATATAATACTGGTACAATCGTAGTTGCATTTTAAAATTTTGCTAATATTCAGTGACAAAATCAATACGATTATAAATATTGCATGATTTTTCAATAATACGATTCACTGAATTAATTAAATCCATAAGTACATTTCGCTGTATGTTCAATCTGAATAAATCTAGTATTGACATTTTTATGAGGCAACGTTTACCAGATACTTTTAATTCTTGGCAGGTTTAGTGGTAGAATGGCTCAAGCAACTACTGCCACAGCTACCTTAAATTTTCGTAGAATCAAACACTTTTTCGTCCGCAACTATTGCAAGAAGAATCTAGAAATCCTAGAATAGTGAAGAAAATTCGTGAATAAGTGACGCGTATACGGCACTGGTACAAGCGAAGAGATTTTGAATGAACAATCGCGCGCAATATAACTAGACTTAGAACGCGGACCTGGCGGTGGTAACCAACACCAGCAAGCCGGTGTTCCACTGCCGGTCCAGACGAGTGGGTGTGTAGAGTAGAGTGCGCTATTGTTGGCGTCTGCGGGTAATTTTTTATTTTCTGAAGCCTTGCCTCCTCGAGAGGGTCGACTGCTCGTCGTAGACCTCGAGAATTCCAGCCTATGAAATAATTCGTCGAGCTACATGACCGAGGCTGCCCTAAACACCGAGAGATCCTTTCTACGTGAACGGAAGCGAGAAGTTTGAACTGTTGACCTACGGTTGCCGCGATAATAGAATGAGCATTCACCTTCGACGTACACGGAATAATGACACACCTCCTCGGACGGCTCTTACAAAGCTCCGTGCACTTTTTCTTTCGTCCCTTTCTCCAAGCCATAGCTCCCAGTTAAAGCCTAGAAGTACGTGAACACGACACGGATGCGTGTGTTTACGGAGCCCAGAACCAGGTCAAGCGAGAAATCATTAGTCACTAGAATGTTCACCCTTCGGACTAGCCCAGACTTACTTTCCCTGCGAACTTTCGTCCCGTAGTCTTACCGATGTCATGTCCAACTTCCTACCCTCGCCACAAAATTGACAGAAAGTCAAAGCCTTTCTTGCTAGTACCTGATCCGTCACCGATCAGTATATGTACAGTCCTCAACCGCTTTCCGACATCCCAATCTAGGCAGGGCCCGCTAGATAGCCTTTCTGATGAGTCCTCTACCTGGTCTAGGACGAAACGATCCTGTTTCCTCCTTTCTCACTTCATCCTTTATCAAGAGCTCCCACACAAATCTCGTTCATCCCTGCGTCACTGATTCATTATTTCGACAACAAGCAGTAGATGCGTTCCAGTTTCTCGATATCCGACGGCGTGAAAAAACGAGCAAAATTTTCCGAACAGGACCTATATTTTTCGCAGTTCATCCCACACTGAAGTCAGCCAAGAACAGGCGTGGTCAGGGCCCGGGAGACACCCCGCTGAATGCGAAAAGCGAGCCAGCAGGGATGTTTAGTCCTGTTACAGAAGATGTGGGAAAAGGTCCCAAAGGTCTTGGGCGGTGTGGGTTTAGTGGGTATAGGTGATAGAATACTCTCTTTAGGTAATGATAATCCCCCTCAGTAAAGAACAGGTGTGGGTTACTTACCACCTTCCCATTCAGTATGTGGAAAGTGGGTCTGGGGGAGGGTGATTTTAATTTAGTGTGTTAAAAAGGGCCCAGTTGAATCAATTGTTTGAGGCAGGGATTTTGTTCAAAATATTATATATATATGTGCTGGTTTTCGAGGAAATCGAGATTAAAGATCATTTAGCTTCGCGTGCTTTAGTAGATGGAGCAAGTAGAATCGGTTGGTTATGATCAGACGCGTCAGACGATGCGCTGCATTTTCAACTCTGCATTCCTCGAAAACGAAGCTTCGAATGAGAAGATGTTACACCGAAATTTTTTCTTATTTTTTTATGTAGAATCATTGTAAAATATTAAACAATTTTCAAATCACTTGATGAAATTAATTTTAACATATGTTAAATGAAATTAATAACAAAGGGTCGAACCTTGCACCGAAAACATTCACCATTCTATATAGAGGAGTTGACATAAAAAAATGTTGGGTAACAGAGAACGATGGTAAACAACTTAATCCACTGATCGCAACATTTCTTGTAAGAAAGAGCAAATTAAAGATAAAACGAAAATCGTATCAACTTTTACAACGACTGAACATTACAGAAATTCATCTGTGCAAAAGAAAAGGGAATAGTTCCGACAATAAACGAGTCAAAAAAACGGAAGTGAATTAAAAATTTTGTCCAACGCCGCATTTCCAAGACAAACACCGGCAGGAACAAACGAGGGAGCACAACTCGTTGGGTCAATATCCCCCCGGGCAAGTACCGCACGAAGCTCTCATCAATTCTGACCAGCTACGAGCATTGTATTAATTAGAAGGCAGCAGTGATCCCGGTTTCTCTGATCCCGGCTTAACCGTACAGGTCGAGAAGCCTCGTTTCCCGTGGCGTTAAGCAAGACGAAAGAACTGCGCGAAAGAATTTCGTGAAACGCGCACTTAACCCCGTTGACGAGTTCATCCACGAGCCGGCCGGGAGAGAAGAAGGGCCTCGCAGCTCGCAAGCTCGGAGCTCGGAGCAAGTATTCGCGATCTCGCTCGGCCTTGTCGAGCCGCGACGGAAATGTTGTACGCCGCGGAGAACCGTCTCTTCGACCCGGAAAATTTTAACGAGATAAAACGTTTTGCTCGAGAACAAGGGATCATCGAACTGATGTGCTTCTCTGTTCGCGTCGATCCGACGATCGAAGAAACGCCTGCCATTCACGACAGCGTCAAGTTGTTGCGTGTGAAACATCAGATTTTTACCATTAACGTTAAACGAAATACATTTATTCATCGAAGCAAACATCATTGTGTAATCTCAACGTATTCTGTTCATGATGTTTATTGTTTGTGTTAGAAGTGGAATTTTTTTGCTCATTCTCTATACTTTCACGAAAATTCACATAATGTGACTTGTCCAATGAATTAACACTTCAGTTGCATAGCTAGTGAAATTTGGTGTATCTACTTACAGTAGAAATGGTCATATTGGTTATTTATTATAGGCATTAGAGTATCAAGTAGAAAGAAAAGGTCTTTCATTGTCGTAAAATTTAAAAAAATTGGAAATTGTAACAACTTTGTTAAGAAACAACGTGTCAATTTAATAGTTTTCCCGAAATAAGTTATATTGTTCTGTTATTAATTGTTTCAATGTGAAACACATAACCGAAAAGACTAAGATGTAAATGTTAACTCATCAATTTTTGGGAAAAAAAAATATGGAAAAATAAACGTTTATCTTGTTATGTGAGCGATCTTTTAGCAATGTGTTAATTTGACACCGAGGGACATATTCATGGTTAAAATAACACTTTTCATTGAATAATGAACACCACGAAAGTTATCCATGAAATAAATAAATAGAGGTAACATTGTTTTCTAATATTGAAATATTGTATAATAATATCTAGGATCGATCGCCTGTATTTTCAGGCATTTCCTTCAAAAAGTTCTGCGAAATATGTGATATCTAAAAGCCAAAATACGATCGACATTACGTACAGCTTATCGGAAACTCCAGTTTCGAGGGAAGTAGTGTCATACTTGCCTGGGGTCCACTCGAAACAATCTACAGATTACCTGAGCACAATATGTTGTCTCTTGGAAGCGAACTCTTAATAGCTGTTCCTCCTTCGGTCATCGAAAGGATCTCGTGTAAACAAGTTGCTCTTTTCTGTAATTTTGAAAGCGGAGGGTTTCGTTTTACTGCCGATAGACAGTCACGTAATTGGTAGTGTACTTTGGAGCTAGGATTGTACAAAAAGAAGTCAACTTACTGTTTCGTGTATCTATTTTATTGTTCTGGGAAATAGTCCTTTTCTGTCACTCTTTTAAACTGTCTTCAAATTGTACTTTCAATCTTATCTGGTATAATGCTTTCTTGTGTTATGTTCAACAAAGAGAATTATAAACGTTCTGTTTTTTTAAAAGGAGTTAAAGGAGACAATATATGTTCTCGTTGACGTCATACAACTTTTATTTGGAAATTAAATCATATATATCATTTATTTGCAATCATATCAAATCAATTTTAAAGAAAATTTATTTGTGTAAATTAAAATTGAAGATAGGGTAGTAAGAATCTGTCAATTGAGGTACCACTAAAAAATACTGTACCATTCTTCAAAATATTGTTTACATTATTAAATATATCGGTATCTAATCAATTACTAAAAATTTAGGTACTGTATAAGGTATTTTACCAATTTCATATCCATAGAATTTCAAAAATCGTAAGAAATGAAAATATTCTAGATCGGAAGAAATCTTTAATTTTCCAGTTAAAATATTACACATAGCAAGTACGGTGAAAAATAATTTTGTGGTTATTACTGATCTTGTGAAACACTTAGTACAACATTCAGTATTTTTCAGACGCAAAGTTTCTTTTAAAGACGATCCGTACTTGGATCGAAACGTTGAGGAAAATTTAATAAATTTCAAAAATGCTTTGTTTTGACTTTCGGATCGAACCTGTGCTCCGATAACATAGACTAATTTCGACCCTGTTGGCATTGAGAAATCAATTTCTGACGCAACAGATGCGTTCATTGAATTTTCAACGATTCCGATCCGAAACGAATGCAGAGGTCCTCAAAGTTTTCCAGCTCGAAACCGCGATTAAACGGATGATCGGTACCGAACGATCCCAGACCGGACCGTGGCCCCGATACTTGAAACATCCCGCGGTGAAGGATAATAGAATTGTCCCGATTCGACGGGCTGGAAGTTAGTCAGACGAACCGAAGGAGCCAATATCAATTTCCTTCGGCCGCGGCATTCCCGATGACTCTCGGCCCCTCCATGTGCCCCCTCTCCTCTCCCTGCAGAATGCATGAAACAATCGAACCCACTCCCAGAGTGCTTCGCTTCCCAAACAATATAAAGTGAGTTTCGCCCCTAACTTTCCTCCTTCGTGCAGCAGTTAGTAATTTTGCCAGGATGGAGATCCCAGACGAGACGAACCGAGCTGAGCCGAGCTGAACCAAACCCGCTGAGCTGCTCGTCACACCCGCGTTATTCCCTGGTGCTCGTTTTATCATTCTAAAAAGCAATATTATTAATCCTTCAACAATGTAACGCCTTAATACAAGACCTCTGTAATAATTACTCAACATATTGAAAGAAAGTCGTTTGCTTCTCTTCGACTTGTTTCTGCGTATTTCATAATGACCATCATGGAGTATTAAATATTATAAATATTTTAAATAATATAATTAAGTTTAATTTACATTAAATAATATACGTTTCCATTAAAAAAAGAACAAAGTTAACGTTCATATGACCTCTATGTGTTCACATAGAAAAAAGATACCTACATCAGAAAATGTGCCCCCTGATACCGTTTAACTTTTATATGAAACATTTTCTAATATCATCAACAGTTCCTGAGGTGTTCAATTGTGTCGATTTAATACAATTCAGATGATTATATGTTTTTGCTTGTTTCATAATGAGTATCATCTGCGCGAGTAGTGTATTAAATAATATACGATTCTATTAAAAAAAAAGAACAATTAGCGTTCATATGACCTCTACGCGTACACGTAGAAAAAAGATATTTACATTAGAAAATGTACCCCCTGATACCGTTCAACTTTTATTTGAAACATTTTCTAGTATCATCAACAGTTTCGGAAAAATATTCAACTGTGTCGATTTAATACGATTGAGATGATTAGATGTTTCTGCGTGTTTCATAACGAGTATCATCGAGTAGTGCATTAAATAATATACAATTCCATTAAAAAAAGAACAAAGTTGACGTTCACATGACCTCTACGGGTTCACATAGGAAAAAAATACCTACATAAGAAAATGTGCCCCCTGATACCGTTCAACTTTTATCTGAAACATTTTTCTAGTATCATCAACAGTTCCGGAGATGTTCAACTGTGTCAATTTAATAATATTCAGATGATTAGATGTTCCTGCGTGTTTCATAACGAG
>CM052325.1:6218169-6235984 GCA_028455615.1 Lasioglossum zephyrum | reverse complement strand
AAAAAAAAACAAGATTAAAGTTCATCGCTTGAATCAAGAAATTTGGTTTTACTTCACATTCAAATACCGAAATTACTTTTTTACCAACCCAATAATAGTTTAATTTAAAAGAAAATTTCTATGTTTTCTTTTGGTACAGAAGAATTATTGAAATTCCTATTAATACGCTTCCAGTAGGTAAAGTGTTAAGTGTTCGTTCATTAGACAGGTCGTTAGTGTCGATACGGTTGAAGAAGATTAACAGAAAGACAGGGAATTAACCGTGCATCGGATTACGTCGCGGCGCCGTGACGAAAGTCGATTGTTAAATGCGGAAAAGCTGGCGTGTCGTATCACCTTTTAGCAAGATGCGCGAGGGGTCGATGGTGCTCGAACATCGGGTGAGATATCGCACCTTTGAAAGCCCACCCCAGCCGGTCCCCTTTCGTCGTGGCCCTTCGATTCACCTGTCCCCTGTCTCTTGTCCCTTGTCCCTCTGCCTCACCAACCACCTGTCCCCTTGCTCTCTTCCTCCTCATCCACACCGCTAACACCCCGCACTCCGCATTCCGACCGCAACGTCTGCCGCGCCACTTCATGACAATGCATCCCCCATCCCTCACTCGGCTGTTTTCCACGCCGGAATCCCGGAATGTCGTCGATAAAATATTAAGGGCGCGACGATATGTAGGCCAGCCGCCTCGGCAAGCGTCTTATAAATCGCGGAACCGTCCGGTCGACTGGATGTTAAATCGAATTCTAGCCGCGTGACGCTCTGTCCGCGTGTTTGACGGATCACGGGAAAATTCTGGGCCGCCTCGATGGAATTCTGAATCGAAATGAGCTGCCAACCAGAAAAATTTTCATCGATAGATTCGCAGCGTGTTAATGAGAATTCGAAAAGAATGGGGTAAATAGAAAGGACTATTCTATTGTATTTATTTATCGGACCTAGGGGTTACTCGCTCATTTTTTAACAGACTAGAGGTGCCCGGAAATTCGGGTTCGAGACGGGATCTGGAAATTTGTGATACGCGGGTACCCGAAAATTTATATTGTTCGGAGAATGTCATAAATTTTTGGGTTCTCGATCCGACTTCGATAACGGGTACCAGAGTATCACTAATTTTTACAAACACACAGTCTAACTTCTCTACTGTAATAAGTAGACTGCGGATCTTCATGCAAAATAAAAAATTTCTACATCATTTGCAAAAAACAAGGGTCAACTAGAAAATTGTTCTTCTTCTAATTATCTTATACAGTTGAAATTGATATACTGATGTCCTTAAATATTTTTAATGTGCATAAAGATCCGCAGTCTAATGATAAACATAAATATAATAAAATTAACAAAATCACATCATGGAAAATCAAAATATGCCCAACATATAATATGTTGCAGATAAGTAAGCTTTTAGTTGGGTACTAAAAAACTTGCTAAAAATGAAACTTTTTAAATGTGCGCAGAACATTATCTTATACAGTTGAAACTGATATACTGATGTTCTTAAATCGTTTTAATATACATAAAGATCCGCAGTCTAATGATAAACACAAATATAATAAAATTAACAAAATCACGTCATGGTAAATCAAAATATGCCCAACATATAATATGGTTGCAGATAAGTAAGCTTTTAGCTGGGTACTAAAAACTTGCTAAAAATGAAACTTTTTAAATATGCGCAGAACATGAATCACATTGCATTTCTCTTAAAAAGAATAGCACTTTGAAAATTTTTTAATGATATCCCGCGAGCTGGCAAAAGAGGATTAAGCAGAATTTTATTCTATCCGTGATGCTATATTAAACATTGGAGGTTTACGTTTCGCGCGTAAAATGTTTCAAATATAATTGTTGGAAAAGAATGGCAGTAGACATTTTTTTTGCCGGTCTGAACGAAATTTGTGTTAGAAGATCGACTATCAGAATTCCGTTCGTAATTCGTGTTCATCGTGTATCGGTCAGTGAATCACTTGAAACAATTAACCGCGGGAGGACGCTTTAATTGCGAACGTTCATTCAACCGCTGAAATTGCTCGGTTTGCTTCTCTCTGAAATTATTTCGCGGTATAATGGCGACAATAACTTCCATCGGGCGGCGGCGAGGCACAGATAAAACTCCTAACGAACTGTTTTGACGACTGTCTCGGCATTCTGCCGCGGCAGCCTCTCCTGTCAAATGATATCTGCTCTTTCTTTTTCGCTCGTTGAATCTTCCACGTAGAAATGTTTTCGTGAATTGGTTCAGCCAAGCTGGGCGAATGGGAACAAATAGATATTGTCATAATAAAAGATGAATCGGAATGTCGCGCTGGTAGGAAAAGTTTTTTCTTTTTGTTAAAAAGAAATTTAAAGATACTCAAACTGGTGTGCAACCTATAACTACATAATTACACTGACTCGTCGTGAAGAACTCCTTTTTTTATTTAGTTACTCGGTATAGCGGTTGCATTGTGCAAATGATTTATTGTTTAAAATTGTATTCATGCAACAGCTATTCTTTTCGTGCTACCATACCAGAATTATTAATAAATCACCGAAACGTACTAATTCATAACTACATCGCAATGTATAAAAATCTTATTTTAAAAAATTTATTTAACCCTTTTGCCATTAGAAAAAAATACATGGCTTGCAATATACCATTTTAAAAATACCATTGTTATTCCACTGTTCGTACTTTATTCTGGTTTTATAGAATTCATTGAGAAATTTCATTTAATGTTATTCTTATTTTAAAGTCTATAATTCTCTTCACCCCTAACCCTTGTGTAGTCAACCAAAATTATTAAAAACGAAAAAAAAAGTAAGACTGTAAATTAATATATTAGCGATTAAAGAATGGGCATTCAGAGAAATTTTGTAATATTTTTTGAAGGAACATTAACAAATTGTTGAAAGAAATGCACTAAATGAGTACCTGGTTGACTACACAAGGGTTTAACCGAATTTTTGACTTCTCTGATACAGTTTGTTATGATTAGACTGCGGATTTTATGCATTTCTGAAATTTTTTTTATGTATCTAATTTAAAGTAGTGGACATCTTAAAAATATTTAAGGAAATCAATGTATCAGTTTCAGCTTTATAGGATAATTAAAAGGAGAATACAATTTGTGTCTGAGCAGAAATGATGGATAAATTTCGAATGAATTTCATTAAAAATTATGAAGTAACTCACTCGATCATTATATACCAGCTCGACTATCAATTTCACCGAAGAACGGTTACTCTTGCCAGCGCGTTGAAGAAAATGAAAGAAAAATACCGTTCCGGACGGGATCCACAAAAAGTACGATGATCCAGCATTTCATCCGGGCCAATAATGGCTCACGGCATTCGTCCGGTTTGCTCTATCCGCTATTATCTGGCCACGGGTTCTTCCTCGCTCCGTCTTCGATTTATCCGTCTAATTTTGCGAATTAATGGCCGCCACTGGCGCCGTCGAAACCGACGAATTACATTGTTTAAGTGGCATGCTCGGATTGCCCCATCGATTTCCTGATCGCGAATCATTGCGATCTGCTCGATGTCTTGTAACCTCCTCTCCCTTCCAACGATTCTACAAGTCTCTGAACCTATCAATTAGGTTTGAGAACTCGTTTCACTTTTTGAATGGATTCGAGTACATGTGTACTTACATGTAAGAATTTCTAGTTTTACACACAGGCCGTGTGGTTGCACTTTGAATGACTCGTAAAATAAAAAAAAATGTACGATATCATTTAAAAATACATTAATAAACTCCAATTATCCTTGAAAGTAATAAAAAATAATAAAGCATGTTCCATCAAACTAATAAAATCGCATTAATCAGTACAGAATTTACTGTATACATAAAAGAACGAATAAAATAGGAAGTACGATGTAACGAGCAACAAAGGGAGGAAACAATATTAATAATTATATCTATTACCCTAGCAAGCACGGTGAAAAATTATTTTATAGTTATTATTGATCTCGTGAAACACTTAGTACAACATTCAGTATTTTGCAGACTCAAAATTCTTTTGAAGATGATCCAGAATCGGATCGAAACGTTGAGAAAAATTTTATAAATTGCAAAATAATTATATAATTATGAAATCTTAAAAAATCAGTTTGGTAGATTATTTTACTAGTTTCAACTATTTTGTATATTTTTCCATGTCATCTATTATAAAAATGACATCAATATCTTGAGGAAGAATAACTAGGATGTCGTAAACTTTTGTAAAAAGTAACGATCTAATAAAATTCATACAAACTAGAAATTATTCAAAGCTTCCTGAAAATGTTTCGTAGTTTTGATATAGTTTTTTTTTTATTTGAAGTCAAGTAACACTATCTTCACGATAATTATCGAACTCTGAATAATCCGTCCAAGTGATCATTCTAGCTACGAGTATCCGCTCTCAATCACGGCCTGAATCCTCTAACCCCTCGAGCATCAGAATCGACACAAAGGGACCGACGATCGTCGAACTATTTCACGCAACATCATCATTTCCAACCGGTCGTCAACGAGAAATCGAGTCGCAATCAATGGTACGTCGAATAGCGCACCTTTCTGCGAAATTCCAGAAATGAAAGGGCCGTGTAAAATCAGTCCACGGTCTTCGTTGACGTTCAGCGTTCTATCTCCTTCTCGTTCACAATTCGCAGTTTTTATTGGAAGACTATTGTAGTATTCACTCGGCTATAATCATTGTAGTACGTCGTTCACATTTACGTATATTTGTAAAATATTCAAGTACATGATAAATAACGTAAACCCTATACATTCGGAGCTATTTCAAAATTAAACATTTCTTCTGACCTAAAATAATTTTTTTTAAAATATTTTTCCCTTCAACAAAACACACAAACTGACCTTCTTTCAATTTTTCATTCCACCTAAAAAAATCATGCAGTGGAGGGTTAAAAATTGAACCAAATAACTTGAGTTTTCTTGAGATGTTAATTTCAATAGATATACCATTTCCATCTTATTTATATAAAGAAGGTAGAAAACAAATTAATATACATGATCTGAAATGAATTAGCCATCTTTCAGTAAAGACTGAAGTTCAACATCAGTTATCACAGTCTATGAATAAACGATTTGTCCTTTTTATAGTTATGAAAATGAGATATAATACTTGATACAATACTGAAATGTTTAGTAGTTGATTTGGTACCGATATATTTAATAATGTAAACAATAGTTTCAATAATGGTACAGAAATTTTTAGTGATGCTTCAGAGGAGTTCAAATGTTCCTACTCTCGTTTTTAAGAAAGAGTAGTTCCGCACGGTTATACAAATAATAGTCAACAAATAAATTCATATGCGAAAGTTAATTATTTACGAGATAATAAAACTATCCAAGCAACTAACAGTGTACGTATTTTTGAAAGGTATTTAATCGAATTCAGTAGTTGATCAGATACCAACATACAGAAATTTTAGATGGTCAACCTGAGTCACTACTAGACTTAAGGGTTAATATTAAAGAAGTAAAATATGAGAATAATGAGAAAAGTCAAAGGTAACTAATTCAGAAAGAAAAGGAGATAGGAAAAAGGGACATTTTTATCGTTTTTTGTAAGTATGATGAAATTGCCCATCAACTCTTTACGAGCTCGTAGAAGTCTTCTGTCGTAATAGCTATCACTCATATGTATAAGTCCAGAATAATTAGAGATGAATGAACATCTATTATAATTCTTCCTGTATATTTAATGACTATACTGCAGATCTTTTTCACATGGAGAGAAAGATAGGATTATTAGTCTCGTAACTAACAATAATAATATAGTGCACTGAAACTGAAATTTTCAATTGATTATTGTTTCAAATGAAGTATACTCGAATGTGAAAAATAGTGGAGTACAATATATTTAGATAAATTCACACAGATTTTTTTATGTAGTTAAAAATACCACCAGAATTGTTCCAAATAAACTGTATCTATCCAATAAAAATAAACTAAAATACGTGAAAGATGTTAAAGATGTTAAATTAAATATGAATAATATTTAAAACAAAAATAGAGGATTATAAATGATAATAGCAACAGAATCACAAAGATAGGCAATTTCCTTCCTACAATATTTGTTGATTTCCTAAAGCTAAACCAGCTTACGGTAGCCTTTTTAATTTACATTTTCCTGAACTCTGCGGTACATGTATACTTTCAATCTACATACGTAATGTTGTGCTATTTTATCATCAATGGAATAGCGCTCGTTGTGGGTCTGTCTTCTCAACCGAGAATTGCGCATTGGACAAAACTGCTTACTCGTAATTACACGTAGTGTATAGTTAATGTCGATTAAAGTGGACTATATCCGGATCGCACGTGAAGCATCGCTCGTCTAAATTAAACTTGAAATAGACGGATAAAATCGGTCCATAAAATGGTGGGGGTAGTGGTACGTCCTCGAGTCGAATGGAACTTCCTAGAAATTATTTAGCTGGTTGCACCATTGTAAAATAGCCAGTTTATTTCGGTGCTGTACAATAGACAGTTGGCACTAGCTTGTGGTTCTTGGAAAAGGTCAAACGTCACGAAGGAAAAATCCGTTCACAATGTAACATAAAAATGATCTTAAACCTTCCTAAATATTGTAAGCCATTAAAAAAATAAAATCAAGGTTACCTTCATGTAGCCTTCACAGGTTCACTCACCAACATTCAATATTTTTTTTATTTATTTTATAAAAATTTTATAAGAAATTTTTATTTATTTTATAATTTATTTTTATTTATTAATTGCAGTTTATTTTAAGGTGGGTTCTGAACCACCTTAGGCACCACAGTAGTAGGTGGCACATGGATTAAACATTGAATATCCCTCTAAAACATTTATTTTTACGAATAATAATAATAATAATAATATATATATATATTAATGTGTAATAAATATATATATTATACAAGATATATAAGATAATAAAAAAATAATGTAATAAAAAAACAATAAAGTAATAATAAAAATAATAGAACAAGTAATAATAAAAATAAAAAAACGAGTAATAAAAACTAGCGAGAAATGAAAAAACGTGAAAATCGAGTGAGACATCCTGTATAATATGAGAATCTTGTAACGAAAGACACCGTCAAGTGAAAAAGAAATGATATAAAGTCGATCTCCTTAATTGCAGCTTGATTTCGCGGCCGAGAATTTTCATGCGAGCGTGCCACGACGAACTCTCTCGTTCGCCGATGATACTTTATTGAAAATACAGAATTTTAATTGGGATCTCCTGAGCGGGCCTCTCGAGGCTCGCGATCTCTAACCGGCATGAGGTCAATGAACCACTCGTCGTTTAAGTAGTTCCTCTATGCGGAACATGTTGCGTCGCTGCTTTCCACGTAATAATTATAATGATTTTCCACGGCATCGTTTCTTCCTCGACTGAATCGCGCACATCCCATCGTGGTTCGGAATCGCCGTCGAGTTTTCCCGCGTGAATTGTTTGCTCTCGTCGCGGACCTCCCGCGAGGGGATCTTTTCCGCGAAGGTGTTCGAATTAATTTGGTTACAATGGTCGAAAGGAGTTACGGAATTCTAATTGGCCTGGGTCCGCGAATTCCCGCCGCGTTACGAGCCCCATAATCTTTGCCGGGACCGAAGCGAACCCCCTCGTAATTTCAGGATTATACGTCGCAAACACCGTTACGTTGAATATCATCCCCTAATGCGATCTCGCGGGAACATGCCACCGTTCCTGCTTCGCGCGCAGACGATTCAGTTTGCTGGGTTACAATATTGCTTCGTAATACCTAACCACCGAGTACTTAATACCGTCGGCGAGATTGCTTTGATCGAATACCTTGACTCGCACAAGTAGTAGTTGTTCATGCCACAAGTTGGAATGGATTTTATGTACTGTGCGAACGTCATCTTTTATATTAATTTTCTGATTCAGATTTCAGTGCATACTACAGCCGATCTAAAATGTATTTGAACAGTAAATGAGTCGTTCACTTAAAAAGTAGTATAAGTCCATTTTCGAGAAACATCAAGCTACTAGCAATTTTAATATTTTTACATTTCTACGTTATCGTTTAATCGTTAAACCTACGAGCAACTAATATATTTAAAATTACAAAGATTTTGTAAACAAGAAATTAGCTGGTTCATAAAATGATACCAATTTTTATTTTGAAAGTGGTATAAGTCTACTTTCGAGAAACATCAAGCTACCAGCAATATATGTGAAATTACAAAGATTTTGTAAAAAAGACATTAGCTGGTTAATAAAATGATACCAATTTTTATTTTGAAAATGGCTTAAATCCATTTGTAACGTGTACCACTTGAAGTAGATGTAATAAAAAACATTTTGCGGTTAAGTATATTCAACGTATACGATAATTTTTGGTAGCAATGTCATTAAAGAAAAATAATTTACTGTTTGTCAAGAAATGCCGGAAAGAGGTAATGTCTTTATTTTAAATGAAATGAAACAAGAGGATTTGCAACAATTCAATTTTGAAAATGGTAGAGAATTCTAACAAAGAAACATTAAATTGTTTAAAAATATTCTGAATGCTTTGATTATCGAGAAATTGTTAATTTTTAAACTTTGGTAAATTCGTTAAAATAAATAGTACAATAATGAATCTGGATTTGTTTAAAGTCTTGAATAAGGATTTGTTTTTCATTCTTCAATAAGCCCGTTTTCATTTCCCACCAGTTTTAACTCCATAAAATAACATTTTATCAATGGCTCCGATCGGAAACATTGTTCCAGGGGTTGTTTAAAGATTTGTTGCACGTTACATGAATAACTGTACACGTGTCTGAATTCCGGTGTGCTACAGACGTTATCGTTTTCCATAAAAAAGTTTTGTACGATGTCAGCAGGTAATTGGAAAAGAAGAAGAAATAAACCCGCCTGGTGTTTCTAGTATTAATTAGAAAAAGATGAAAAAAGCTGCCGTCGGTTTTCTGATTTACCCGTGTCCCTCTCGCTACTACGGTGACAACGAAAACTTCGGTTCGGTGATTCCGCAGGCGTCGCGCCGCAATACGTTCGCGTCCTAAAATATCGGCATTGTAAATCACCGGCTGTTCGACCGAGCTGCGATTGCATTATAAAATGCGGGTAAATTAATTTCGATGGGGGAGGGAATTGTTCCTATGGCTATAGGAAAAACGAGGGAAACCGAGAAAGGGAAATTGGCCGGTTCTACTGACGCGTGGAAGGGACGCGACGATTGATCTACACGCGCGTTGCTCGCACGTAGGAGGGCGATGAAATGGAAATTTATCGCTCACCGGGTGGATGCTTAGCCGGAGCACCGGCGTCGAACGATGTTTAATGGGATTCCAGTGACACAATGTGTGTTTCGGTTTGATTAAATTTTGTTCGCGAAACTTGCCTTTGCGTTTTAATGCAAACAAGGCGAAAAGATCGAAACTCGACGCGAACTTCGAAAAATATTGGATGTCGTTGAAGAAAGTGATTTCAGAAGCTTCGATCGAGTAGAATTTTAAAGTTGGGTTTACGGAACCCGCCAAAATGACAAGTTTTAATATTTTTCATTTTCGAATATGGAGATTGTAGAGATTATAGATTTTTTTTATACAAATCATTGACACATTCTTGTTATTTTATAAAGATTTGTAGAATAAAGTTGATGTTCTTGGCGCAATGGTTCGATCAATTTAATTGAAAGCAATTTTGCAATATATTAATTTCGACGTTTCGATCTTGATTTAGACCCTTCTCAAGAAAATAGTGATTTTGCGTCTGTGAATTATTAATTCACATTGAATTTTAGTACTCCGTAAACCTAGTGTTGAACATGAACTGACTTAACCGTCATTTCAAATAATCCCATGGTAGTTTATTTGAACAATCAACTAATCGTTTTTTAATTAGTAGAGAAGTTATTTACTATTCGAAGCAAGATAAACTTTAACAACAAAGTTAAATTTCAATATTTAAGCTATAATTGCAGTTTACTCAACAAAAATTGACTTTCTTTTATTTTGAAATGTTTCCCATCACTCCATCCTGTCAAATATTATTTACACCGTATAATGTAACACATTGTACCATACAGCTTTTATATGATCATATTTTTGAAAGCTTCAATATCCCGTTAGATATTCCAACATACCCATTGAAACGTAACACCCTGCATATTGTTCATTTCACAAACAAAAGATTAAATTGTGTCGCATTGAAATAACAGGAATTAACCCCTTGTACTGCGATTTTATGATTTCATGTTTATTGGATTCTGTTCGAAATCCTCATTACGAGTCTGACTCTATATTATAGTTCGAAGGGGTTAACAAGAATTTGAAGTGATTGTAGAAACTAAATGACGAAATTTATGTTACGGTAAAATCATTTCAACTGATTAAGGGCCGTATGGCGACAGAGGTTTTTCGAACCAGAATCTCCAGTAGTTTTCAGAACAGAAAAGTGTCTCCATTAGAATAGTAATTCCACAAGTACCGTAATAAATAGCCTCGCGTGGACTTCGCGGCCAACTAGGCACGAGTCCGCGTAATTTTTCGGCTGGTGGATTTTCCGTTCCGACATTTCCGGGAGGTATTCTTTCTGATTAGCGTCGACAGCTCGTCGGGTCTCGCAGAACGCGTCGCTGCTCCGCCCGAAAATATAATATTACCAATTCCCGGACATTCAGAGCGACCATTGTCCAGCCATAAAATATCGAATCAGGAATAATGATCCCCTTTCGCTGTTCTCGTCCCGGCGTTCGGTATTCACGTCACAGTGCGCACTTTGAAGCGTCCGAAATTGTCAGTAACTACCGATTTTTTTAATCATCCCGCCGGTAAATAGCCTACGCCGATAAAAAGCCCAGTGTGTGCTGAAAGGAGCATGTTTGATCACTGCTAGCCGTAAAATTGGAAAATTAATGGGACGCACTGATGATTCAATTGAGTCTCAAAAGACTCCAATTTAAAATATTCATTCTCAGACTTGTACATGACATTCATCCTGTAACACTACTGTATAATCCACCGGCCCTTCTTGTCTCATCATAACCGCTTTATACTGTGCCGAACTATACCGAACTGCACCAAACTGCTGCAATCCGTTTCAAACTTCTGTCAATTCGATCCACTACGAACTATTCCAATTCAAGTCTGTGGAATTTGATGGACCTCGTGATTAATTGAATCGACGGGTGAACGTGGACGTTGTGTTTAGGTGTGTTTACAATTATGCAGTTTCTTCGTCCTGTGTTCTTACTTCTTACATTGGTATTAGATTGGCGTTCCAACTAGTGATGGGCATACAATACTCTGTCCTGCAAGTTTTCGAACAAATCAATTACCGAATAGTTTCGATATTTATTCGAAATCAAAAATTCTTGAAGCCTTGAAAATTTTGCGGCACCCTGTATAATTGTCGCAGGGGACTCTACTCGCGGTTTTTGTTTATGAAATCACATAGTAAATTAATTAACACAGGTTCCCCGGAAAATGGTTTTTGTTCTTCTGCTAGTAGACTCTCTTTCTGATAAGAAACTCAATTTTAGGCGGGCTACTTAGCTACATATAAAATTCAACACTGCGATATCGTTGAAATTTTGTTGAGCTGTATTAAACCATTCAAGTGATTGATTAAATCATAGCTATCGTAACCATAATTAATGCACTCCGATCGAGCAATAATAAGTTCCATTAATGGGCGTGATAAAGCTGAAAGCTGCAATTTTTCTCTGTCGTGTCAGGGTACCTCGAGAGCCAGCTGACAAATTATCTGGACTATTAATTAAGAAAATTACCTTGTCACGGAAAATAATAATCTTGTCGGTGCGGTTCCATGTACCTCCCAGTCCTCGACGATCTGACACGTTTTGAATAAGATATTCTCTTAAAAGTGCACAGAGCTCTAATGGATAACAAATATTATGCCCGTTAGCAGTTAATAATGCAAATTATTAGAAAAACACTCGTGAAAAAATAATTTTGTTTGAATACATTTAATTTATTAATACTCGGTCTTGTTAAATAAAAAATGTATGGTTTAGGATGCATACGTGTTTGTTTACGCATTTTCTATATTTATTAGCCCCTGAAAATGTAATTTGCATATCATTTCCGTACGTTTGCTAAATTTATGAAAATATTTGGAAATGTGACAATGCTGCGAGATGTGAAATTGGGTTACAAGATAACAGAAAATGTTGCGTACGTTATCTCATATGCTGCATACATAACACCGCATATATTTCAGTGTTTTCTGGAGTGTCGTAACTATTGATTCGAAACTGTTTCATTATTAACTTTGAATTATTATTGTGGAATTCTAATTGTATTTGACTTTATCATCTTTCGTGGTATGTAGTTTTTACAGTTGAAGTTTGTTTTTACACATGGAAGTTGCACAAAATTAAAAATTTTATTTACTCAATACATTATCGCAAAAATTGATTTTTAAGTTTATTGTGTCAGTCATATATGATGGTCGTGCAAAAATTTGATAAAACATTGAATTTAACATTTTCCGAAAATTGATACGTATTGTAGATGCATAAACCAGGGTTGGGCATTAATCGATTAAAATTTTAACCAAGATTGATTGATTAAAGTGTACGATTAAGAATATTATCATTGAAAAATGGACGATTGATGAAGTTGATCGTCAATCGTTGAATAAAAAACGAAATCATCGAAAAATCGGAGACCGATTTAATCCATTGTTGAAGTTAATCATCATACGGCAGAGTTGGGCATTGATCGATTAAAATTTTAACCAATATTGATTGATTAATGTGTGCATTGTAAAATTTAAATTTCTTTTTCAGTATTCCTACAGTTTTGATTCCATATTTCATTTCGAAATTTCAGCATGTAATCAATTATCCGATTGATGATTACAATTGAAAGGAATATAATCGTCAATGGCCATTAACGACTAAAATAAAAAATTTAACCATTATTCCCAATTAACGATTAATAAATATTTAATTGTTAACCGCATTAACGATTGAAGTAGAAATTTATTCGTGAATCGTTGATTAAATTTTTGCCCAACTCTGGCATAAACATCCGCTATCTTTAATGCAATGAACTTATATTTGAGTGTTTTCCGGTTCATATTTGGTAAGCAGGAGTGTGTTCGTAAACAATTTGTAATTCGTTTTTGTTGACGATTGCTCGTCGATTATACCGTGCAGCTTCCAGTTACAAACAAATATTGCATCACAGTTACTCGGAATGCCAGACCAAAGAACATTGGCAGCGGAAGTGATCCTGGTTACCTTTTCCAACGAGTTCATTGGCTGGCTGGTTGGGCATTTCTGCACTCGGGAAACAGTTAACTGTAATAAGCATCCTCCGCCGACAGGCTCGGTATAATTGAATTACAACGTCGTTAAAACATTACGCAATATTGATTATTCAAGCAGCGTGCGCTCACAATCAGAAATTGGATACCCGTCATTACGAAGTTCCTGGTGGGAGGAAAAACTGATACACGGTTGGATCAGCTCGAATACCGCAAGGGTAAACTGTCGAGCACTTCGGCGACCGCGATCCCCTATCGGACACGTTCCGGCTAACTTCTTTGTCGGTGGAATCGATGTCGACGCAGTATGCTTCATCGTTTGATCGTTCTACAGTTGTTTCTCCGTAACTGTCGCATCATCGGGTTTCCCGAGTGACAGTTCTAGTTGAGCTGATACCCTGTACTGTGCCAAACGTAGAGGAGGATAACAATTCAAAAAGAAACTAACCCCAATATTTTTAATTTTATTAACTATAACTTTATTGTTATTATATTATTAACTATAAAGTTTTAGTAACTATATTCAATCCCCATTGTAATAGTTAAATTACAAATATTCCGAATACATCGATTTTCTTTATATGTATAGATCAGGGGTCGATAAATTTTGTCTTTAATTTGATAAATTAATATTATTATTTACATGAAAAAATTAAAAATAAATTAAATTACGTGAAATAAAAAAACAACACCTGGTTTTTTGTTGCTCTATGGCCCACCAGGTCTAAAGATTATACAATTTGGCCATTTCCAAAAAAAGTATGCCAACCCCTGTTATAGATCAGACAGAAATACTTCGTTTGAAACTGCAACGTCTCGGAAATGAAAACGTAACGTATGTTGCATTGCCTGACAATCGCGGATGTATTCGATGTGTATAGAACATTTACGTTTCAATTCCGGGAATAAGAAATGTTTCCATCCAGAGGAGAACTCGGAAGACAGCGTCCTGGGTTGGTTAATTTACTGTCACAGTCAGGAAAGACAGTATTTGTGACATGCAGGAAAAACACTCTGGAGAAACTTGAAATCGATTTTTAAGCGCGGGTTGCACGCAACGATATATCATCTCGCGTAGGTTGCGACTGAGATAGGTGGCCGGAGGATCGTGATTTATTTCGCTCCTCCAACAGGACACTCGAGCGAATTTCCTCCTTGTTCCGACGGCGATGGGAAAACCCTCTCCATCCTCATTCAGGCCTGTCTCTCCGACAAGGACTCCTTCTTTTCTCCCGGTTTTCGAGGGTGTATCGTTACGTCGGGAATTGTTCGGGGAATCCTTTGTTGACCGTTTGCTCTTCCTTAAATCTCAGGACTTGCAGACCTCCTTCCTCCTGATTTCATCGATCCTGTTCGACCTATCGACGCCCGTTCGTCCACTATCTTTAATTGTACCTTCCTGATCGACTCCTGCTCTCTGCCGTTTCTCCCACTGTTTTATCAACTACAACAAACGATTACTCAGCGGTCGATGCTCTTTCGATTGCTGCCTTGTTTCCCGATGTGCAACCCGAGCTTACACAAAGCCAAGCTTGTGTTAGGTTGTGTAATAAATCCGTTCGCGTCGATTGCGATAGCCACCTCGAAAAGGGTTACCTCCTCTGTGTCCTCAGTTTTACACTTGTTATAGCATACACAAATATTCTAGAAATAAATAAAAATAAAATTTTAAAATTACCACGTTTTTAAAAACGAACTAAGAAGTATTAAATAATTTTTCCTAGCTCAATTATTTTTTTAAATACGTATATTTTACTGAACTGACGTGATGTGAATCCATTTGTGTTTCCAGTAATGTGTTGTTGTCAGAATCTAGATGGAAACTGTCATCTTCATAAATAATTTTTTATCTACGCTTTCTATCAGTCCCCTATCATATATCTTTGGTAAATGACTGCATTTGTACATTTCCTTACGACTTATTCAAGAGAGCCTTACTAATATTTTATCTACCAGTGTGACCCAGATCTTGAGCATTTTCCATCATCCTAATTTGCGTCACGAGGGTAACATTTATGTATTCTATTTACCCTGTGAGTCACCTAACGTCTGCACCTCAAATATCTTTGACGTTTCGAAAGATAATCGTAATCATGAAGTTCAATGATTTAATGGGACACACACGATGCCACACAATTCATTGCTTTTAAACATTTCTTCTTTAGAGTTCAAGATTAGCTTGACTCTCTAAACGGTACCACCCTTTTTTAAACACCAACTCTCAAAGTCATTTAAGGTCACTGACAGAGAAAACGTATAAGATTGAAAATATTTTGAATATTTAAACATTTATCTGAATAATAATAAATCTTTCCTGTATGCAATTTAACGCGATACAAAGTATGTACAATCATGTGATCAACGGTCCTTTGGTGATCGAAAAATACGAGAATGATTGACAATTTAGTTTGTCTCTCGCTATCAAGAATACATCCTCAATGAATTCTACAAATTTATTCAGAGAATAAATATATATATTTAATGTTACGAATAACATATGTTATATAACGAATGTTTTAATAATATATATATACATTTAATGTTACGTATTTTAATCTCATCGGGAAAAAATACCAGGGTGAAACGTACACCCGCAGTAATGGGTACATTAACCCTATGTAGAGCGTTCAACTCTCAGCAGTAAACAGCAAGTTACAAAGTTTGTTATCCCGTAAATCAAAATTGCAAAACTAGTGAATTTAATGAACCGGAAGGGTGGGGCGAACTTTCTTTCCCGCCTTCCAATCAGCGTTCTTTGATCACGAGCGATCAGAGCGAACCGAAAGTCTGGGGTCGCTTCCATTCAGGAAACAAAAACGAGAAATGATTGAGTTCCCGCGAAATCCGGCATAAAAATTTTATTTATTATTTCCTCGCGGCCTTTCTTTTTCAATCCCGTTGGAGCCCGGAGGCTGAGCGATCCCGTTCCCACTTCGATCGTTGAATAAGGAACTGTCTTTTCGGAAACCCGATATCGAGTTTCTTCCCGATAGAAGCCGGGTGTCGAAAGCTGTGCTGAATCATGCACAGCCGCAAGCGCAAAAGGAAGGAAACGACGCCGACAATATCAGGGAAACGGGAACGTCGGAGGAAATAAAACCGTTCTAAGTTGGAATCCAGGCGTGGTGAACGGTCAACATAGGGTTATACGAGGGACCTGCGGGAAACGATACACTCGGGAAGTCCCCGGAGCTGTTCGATGGCTCCTCGATCCGGAGTCTGTGCCTAATTGCGAGAATCCAATCGTGGAGACCGACGATTCCTTTACGGTGCATTTTGTCACGCGATCCACGCTCGAAAACGGCCAAGTAAAACCACGAATCACGATTCCGAGATAGCTAAAAGGGCCTCGGATTTCGATTGCGCGTAAAATAAGAGCACGCCGAAAAGAAGCTTTGCTTGCCGCGTAAAATGCGAGGATCGCAAACATCGAATGACGGCTTAAGTTCGACGACCAGTGCCCAAGGAAAGAGCAAAACGACGTGGCGCGACACTTGCGACCCGAGAAACATCGAATTTCCGTTTTTATTGGCAGGAACTTCTGCTTCCTCTAGTGTACCCGGTGGTGTCGTAAACGCGGGAAAAGAAACGCGAACAATGCTGGTGATGGAGGAGTGAAAGACAGGTGTACCTGTTCGGGTTTTTGCGACGGTTGAAGGAACACTCTTGTTTATTGTTAGTTGTAAGAAGTTACAAGAAGAGTACCATTAACTCCTTACAGTCGGTGCCATTTGATTAGAACCGCTCGATTCGATTAAATCCACCTTTTTCAAACAATACTGTAGAGTTCTGTTTTGATAAGACGCATTTCACAATATTTCCCAGTTTCACAGCAACTGAAGGAAATATGTGTTTGTACTGTTTGAGAATTGCATAAACAACTAACCGAATAATTTGTTTTTGTGAATAATATATTCGAGTAAAATAATATATATATTTTAATATATATTTGAATAATATTATGCTATGTATTGAATACATAATATTATGTATTGAATTGAATGTTAAATATGTTATGTCGAATAATATATTCGAATAAATTAATATATATATATAATATATATATATTTTTTTTTTAATATATATAATATATATAATATATATATTTTAATATATATTTGAATAATATTATGTTATGTATTGAAAACATAATATTATGTACTGAATTGAATGTTACGTATGTTATGTATTGATTATGTATGTAATTAAATTTGTTGGATACTTTCATTTTTACGGATTTTTTCGCTATTTTTTGACCAAAGCACGCCACTGTGTACCGGTTCATCGAGTTAACGGGTTAACTTTATCATCTGTTTACCTCGTAATGTGATACACGAGTGTTTGCGTTCGCTAGAGGAAACGATGTTTGAACAGAGTGAAACTTCTGATCGATCCACCACGCGTGCTTGTTAATAAGTTACTACATTCGATGTGCAGCGATCATTAGGAATTATACAGCACTGCATACGTTATTGTACATATATGTGTGAAACGATAACGGTTTATTAATGGCTGGCTTTTTCTCGTAAAAAAGTCCGCCTTTCGTGTTTAACAGGGAACGAACTATTATTAGACAAAC
>CM052325.1:6112969-6218069 GCA_028455615.1 Lasioglossum zephyrum | reverse complement strand
TAATAAGAAGTTGCATGATCGAGGCTTCCCTAACTCGATCCATGCGTCGGAGCGTGAAGCAGGAAGGGTTCAATTCCATTTGAAGTCTCAATCAGGGTTGCTTCTTCTGAAAGCTACTGGCTGGCAGTCTCGGCGGCAGGCAGGGGTTAGTTACAAGTTCGAGGGCGGATCAAACCGTACGTAGTTTATCCAGACTGGGTCGCATGAATTCATCATTCGAGAATCGTTTGCGAGGCATCCTGCGCGAACAGAGGCCGGTTACGGGTACATAACCGTCGGCCGGTCGGATGTTCGGCAAACGCGGACCCCGGGACTCTCGTCAAAGGCTGATTGAATTCCGAACTTCCGTTCGTTGCCGGCATACTTCCGTGTTTAGCGTGCGTTTGTGCATCGCCGCGGTCGCGCCACGATCCGCCGGCCTTTCCGTGAAGTAGAAAACGGAGATTCCAGCGGCCCGGTTGAGTCATAGAATTATTTCGGGAATTTCCACTGCGCAGCGGCGTGCGGCTACATGGTAAAATTCAACCCGGTATTTTTGGCCTTCCGCCCCCGGGGCCCCGGGGCCCGCGCGGGCACCACCCCCCCCCCCCCCCCCCTTCATCCATCATATCCTACCGCGGCCGCAACAGACCTCGGCAAGAACTTTATAAAGCCTCTGCTGGGATGAAAGAGTATATTAAAATAGTTCGTCCAGGTTTTTTCTGCTATACGCTGACGCGCATACGAATTCTTCAGGCATTGTTCGGATTTTACTGCATGCCACGCGAAAACATGTGTGCAGGGACGTGTCTGAGTGTTCAGGATGGGACGCGCAGCATGTTTCACCGTACGTATTATGAGCCTATAGTTGGAATACTTTCTTCTTTATTAAGCTTTTTAGAATCGCGGTGGAGATTTGATTCAGCTGTACAGTTAGCTGTGCACAATATTTCTGTGAACTAGATATTTAAATGACAGTGTTCTGTTTATGTACATATTATCAGATGATTGTATAAGTTCGTGTCCGAATTGAAAATAAAATTCAATGGTTAAATTTTAAATAATACAGCTTTACTAATTAATTGAAAATTTAGCATAAACTACATAATGCAATCATCTAATATATGTATACATATAGTATACTGGCCCACTATGTCAGTGATATTTTCTTTCTGAAGTGGAAACTTATTTAGGCGAATGTACACAATTGCTAGACAGTGAATGAATCTGATCCGTCACGCTCAGAAGTGAAATGATATTCGAATAAACTAAGGGAAGTGATATTTTCTTTCTGAAGTGAAAGCTTATTTAGGCGAATGACGTACATAATTGCTGGACAGTGAATGAATCTGATCCGTCACGCTCAGAGGTGAAACGATATTCGGATAAACTAAGGGAAGTGATATTTTTTTCTGAAGTGGAAACTTATTTAGGCGAATGGCGTACATAATTGCTGGACAGTGAATGAATCTGATCCGTCACGCTCAGAGGTGAAACGATATTCGAATAAACTAAGGGAAGTGATATTTTCTTTCTGAAGTGGAAACTTATTTAGGCGAATGATGTACATAATTGCTGGACAGTGAATGAATTAGACCCGTCACGCTCAGAGATGAAACGATATAAGTTATAATTATAACGATATAATGAAGATATAAGAGAAAACATTTATTATTATATATTATATATATTATATAGTCTTCAATTAAACTATAAAAATGTATACACTCTTAGTATATCATAACGTACCCACGTGTGAATCTTGATAAGTAATAAATGTGTTCGAGTCCAACATATTTCTTTTCACACATCGTAAAAGGTCCTCTCGCATAAACGTATTTGAGTTGTACATCTGAATACTGATAACAGATTCGTAAATACCAATTTGTAATGTGTATGATGGAACATACCCTAGTTATCGCTTTTATGGCAAACATTGGGGATTCAAAATGCATTTGCATATCTAGTATGCATAATTTTATGGCATCGCATAATTAATGCCGTTCCTCGGCTTACTTCGCTCGTTAAAATTTTTCTACTCCAGCTGGGAATGAATCAATAATATCAGATTGCTTTATCGAACAAGAATCAAAGCCTGCGAAACTCTGCACACTTGTTTCATATTATTTTATAAAATAATTTTTCAGAATAATTATTCCTCTTAGATATATTCCAATTATTCTGTACAAAGCTCACGACTTTGCTTAGTTAATATTCGATTATTTTCTTACAGCTTGTAATAGTTTAAAATATCAAAGTATTTAATTAAAAAAAAAACAATTAAGAAAAGAATGTCATTGGAATGTAATTCATTAGTATCATTATATAAATCTTATCGTTAACACGTATAATGTGTTGAGAGTTTAGTTGAATTTGGGAATAGAGATAAAATTACAATGTTAACTATTGCAAAAGGAATTTGCAAATGTATCTTCATGTTGAAATTTTGGGGGTTATCATCAACCTAAAACCAATGTTTTCCACACAATTTCAATAAAAATCAAGGATGGAGCCGATTCACCATTCTTATTCTACTAAACCCTTTATACTGTTTTAAATTGCGTTCAAATATTACTTATGCGTTCAAATAATACTTTCGTGGTTCACTGTATATTTTGCGATAAATTATATATTTCCTGGCTCAATGGACATTCTACTATGGAGTCCACTGTGATCTTGTACATGTGGATCAAAATTGAATTTCGTCCAGCTGGATCGTGGAAATAGCCCACTGTGTACTATACGGACAGGGGGAGGGGTGTTTTCACGTTGTAAATATGAAAAAGAGCAGGTCAAAGAAAGTATGTACGTGTCGAATATTTTTCGATGCTCCACTTCTATGCAAAGGTTTCATTAGAATCTGCGCGTACGAGTTGGGCGATGTCCCTTGTCGGTTCGTCACGACCGAGGTTCCAAAGACGTAGACGCGGCCATGTACGCGGCCAACCCCCTAGACCAAAGGGGGTTGATTACAATATATGAATATTCAGTGGCAAGTCCGCTCTCTCGGTGTTTCTCGTTTCTTTTTTCAAAGCGGGACGGCGCGGCGCGGGGCTATGGTTGTCTGGGACCATGGCTTGGCCTGACTACGTAGCCGGCCAGCCGCGTTCGGCCAGCGAACTTTGGAAACCGGCTTAATGAATTCCCGCGGACGTAAACTCTTCGTTAACGCCGGTTTGCGCTAATTAGGACAAATTAAGGGAGACCGAGAGGCGGAGCTCGCGGATCAGTCGGTCCGTTCCCTCCCTTTGCGCCGGGGCTATTGTTGATTATTTTCGGTCTCGTGTGTTGGCAATTAAGGAGAAAGTAGAAAGCTTTCAGATTTTTTTCTCCTTTTAAAAGAGCCGACTGGCTCACCGACGATTGTCAAATTAATCGATATGATTGCCGAGGTCACCGAACTGGAAGTCGAATGAAAACGCTCGAGGTGTTGGAGAAAAGTTGGAGCTTCTATGGAAATAATTATTCGAACGGCTGACGACTATGCAATTTTGTTATTTATTCCGAGAAAGGGGACAAATGTAAATTATGCGAGACGCAATCTCAAGAAGAAGCGATTGAAGTCTTTCTAGATAATTGTTCAAGAGAGCAGACGAGAAAGGAACATTGTACGTTATAATATGTACTTAATGGTCACCTTTCATTCGAGTACCGTCACGTTCATCTCTGACTTTAATTAATTAAATTTGGCGTTGCTGCAGCGTTCAGTGTGCCTTTGACATTTTACCACTATAATTGAATCATTTCTTCTCAAATGTCTCCCAATAGTTGAATATTCTTCCGTGCGAGTGTGTACAATGGTTCTTGTGTGTTAATGAACATTCCACTGGTGAAACTATTTGCAGGCCTAATAATAAAGTTTCCAAAGATCTTTATGGATTTATGCAGCTGGAAAATTTTCAATAAATGCTACACTATAAAACAGAATTTACTACGTCCTTTATTTTGGATCTAAAATGGCTATTTAACCGTAAAAATGTAAGTTAAGCAGATTCTGCTTTCTTGGAATTTGCCTACAATAATTTTCAAACCACCCACAAGGAAATTTAAAGTTTAAAAATCACAGGCTCAGTACATATCCTGATTTCGGACCAAGTTTCCTGTGAACAATATTTTTAATGTCTTAAAAAGTTTTCGTTGAAAGATTGGTATTGGTTAAATTAACATAACCGTGCAATTTAAAATGTAACTCTTCTTTAAAAATCTTTTCCCCAACTTTAATTACGATCAGCAAATAATATGGATTTGTTTTCACTAACTGTTGTTGAACTAACTTAAGCAATCTGTTGCATTGGACGCAACCGTAATACTTTCCTCATCCGTTGGTTGCTGGTTCAAACAAATCAGAGAAATTTCTTCTTTCGCTCGACGTATCCGGAAGTTTTATCAGCGAGCAACCACTTTTTCTATTAGTACGTGGTCTCCGAGTGTTCTCCGGAGTCACGTTTCCTAATTCTGTAATTAGACCTCGCACATTAACCGTTTTAATTTTCCCCGGATACACGTCTGCCAACTTCGGATACGAATAATCTAGGCTTTGTGTCTGAATTGGTATGCAAAGTGCTTTCTGTAGCTTAAATTGTTTGAAACCGGCTTATGCATATTAATGCATTTCGGGGTGTTTCCTCAAAGAAAGGCTATTGTCGGATCAATTCCCCTCGGCCCAGGAATTTCAAACTCTCAATTTATTGATCCTCCGTTAAACACTTGACACATTGTTCTATTTTACTCCACCCTCGCCCCCCCCCCCTGCCAACGTAAACATTTCAGGCTCGGTTCATCGGCGTTGTCTAATAATACGCAACACTGAAACTATGCCATTCGAGTTATCAACAAAATACGCTTCCGCGATGCACGTCCGTATTTATAGTGTTTCACGAGATAATTAAAATTTATAGTTGATTGATTATGCGGTTGCTGATGCCTTTAAAAAACTTACCTGTACACTTTTTATAATATCTATACTATTTGTTTATCGAACTCTTTAATTCTATTTTACTGTATCATTAATACATCGTATCGGAGTAATTTATGTTTAGTGAATATAAATTACTTTCAGAATATTATGAATTTTTATTCGCGGCCCAAAGGTTAGATCATTTTCTACAACAACAAATAGCTATTTTTGTAGGAATACTAAACGCTGGATTCTGATTGTGCCGCGAATAAAAATTCATAATATCCTAAAGATAAATTACGATCGATAACTAATTAATTAATTATATAAATTACTTTCATTCTTCATTTGTTTAACTGGTTAACAATAATACAAAGTATGCGTATATTCTTCTAATGGTTTTACTGAAATTACGCCTACTATTTTTTGTCAAATTTGCATAAATTTAGAAGTACAATAGAAACAAGTTATCTATATCCATTGAAGCGTAACATCGGATAAAACGTTGAAGAGTCTGTGTTAGTAAAGGTACGTCAGCCACTGTAGATTCCTACAATGAGCAATTATACGAAGCTGTTGTTCCCCTGTCATCTATTCAGAGTTTCAAACTTGGCGCGTTCCATCTACAATGCGAAAGCTCATATCTCCTTGTTACGTCCCCGCCCACTTCGAAATTTGATCAGCTTCCCACTGGTTGGATCATTATTTCATTCCTAATTAATTACCATTGTACGCTCGCGGTATACGCCGACCGGTAATTTGTTAAGATTGTTGACACAGACGGTCTGTCGTATCTGAATGTTACTTATGCAGATTAATTAATGTGCTCGGTTTCCAGAAAATCACGGATCAATAACCTGAATAGCGCCAAAATTGACTAATTGATATTACAATTCCCGTTGTATCCGTTGGTTTAACGAATTTAATCGTACGAAATACCTATAGCGATGCACGTGTCTCAATTTCACCACGCTTATTATATTTGCTTGCCGAATCATCGTTGTTGTTGCGTCAAATCTTTAAATCAAAATTTAAACCACTTCCCGAAATTTTCAACATACTCAGAACTGGATGACAAAGCAATATTAAATAAATTTAAAAAGACTGTCCGTTTAGGATTTAAACAATATTTTATTTATAGTCACTAATATCTAAAAATATTATTTTTCCCTTTTTACTGCATTTTAATATAAGCGTGGTTTTTAAAAAGTTTTTTTTATATATTTATTTTATAATATTGCTCATTTTAAGCGGAGGATTTAACTTGGTTAACGCATCCCGTTCATAGAAAGTTCTCCGTTTAAGCCATTTAACGATTTTGAATATGAACGTAAAATGCGGCAATACCGATAACACCCTGGGATATTGATTAAAATTACAACTCGTTTCGCTGTCTAGCTTGTTGCACAATTCATACATTTTCATTATCCAATTTGCATTGTAAACGTTTATAATTTTATAGCAGAGCTTAGCGTGCGTGTGATCCCCAAATGATCCATGTTCGAACAATGGAATATACGTGATATTATAATCATTATTTAACGAACATAGAGATTTACCAACGATTGATTAAATTTATAATATTTTTCTATCTCGTGAAAAAGGAAGTCTTTAAGTTTTTGTTTATTATAATATGTATAAACTGTTCACAACGTTTATAAGTGACGCCGATCTACAAGTCTTATTATATATTATATTAATATTATATAATATATTATACAAGTGTTATTCTTTATCCTAAAATTAAAAACGAGGCTATTTATGAAATTCATTTGTCGGGGTCTAGGAAACCCCGCTTTATTGTTTATGTGTTATTAAATCTTACATTGCAAGGATTAAGTGTACGAATATTAAGGGGTGTCACACCGTAAGTGGGGAAATTGAGGAGCGGATAATAATTAATCAGTAAACCTGTCTTCTTTGTCGCAAACACAGATAAGTAAAAGCTAAATCCGTGTAAACGAGGTTCCAAGTCGAGACTTGGGTTTGCTGTAAAAGATTCGTCAGATATTGAATAAACGCGAAGGAATGGCGGTTGAATTCGCGAGAAGAAATCGAGGATCGTTACCTTTCGTTACTGGGTCAAGTGGAATCCCGAGTAACGAAGGAGTTCTTTGCAATTCGAGTCAAGTGGTAATGGCTCAGGCTTTCTCCCTTTCTCCCACGATTCTCTGTATTTTTTCCCCGTTCTTCTTTCTTCCTTTTTTATGTGGTTTCCTCTGCTTGACGAGGTAAGGCGAGGGGGCGGGTTTCGTCGTGCGGCTGTATGAATTCGGGAAAACCGGCGTAACGAGGCACGCTGACTCGAAATCGTCTTGCTGGAAACAAAACTCCGTTTCCGTACCTTCAGAAACGCTAATCTGACGATCGTTATGTCTTATAAAAGGACATTTAAACCTCCGGCTCATGATATCGTAACAGATTCGCTGCAAAGAGTTCGCACAAACCTTGATAGGGTATCTGTACCTATTACTGCGGGTGTAAAAATAAATATTTTGCACTGAATGCATTTGTACAATTTAATGAGAATGTTAAAATTGTCAATCATACTCTCATATTTTTATGATCTCAGTAATTGGAAAACATTCTTCATGAAAGCTAAAAATAATACCATTTTTCTTCTATCTCGATCACCAAAGGAGTTCACATGACTCTACATTCTTTATATCACTTTAAATTGCATAGGGGAAAGTTTTATTATCAATTAATAGTAAAACTTTAATTAATAGTATTTAATTAATTATTTAATTTCTCGCTGAATATATTTAATAGGTTGAAAATAATATAGTATTATGTTTAAATTCTTCTTTACCCATTTTTATCATAATTGCATTAATATCTATCTAATACATAATTACGAGTTAACTAGAAGCTCGTCATCAGAATTTTACTCCATGCTCGTTCACATGGCGTGTGCCTACAAGGACTCATTTCCGTTCTTTGTTGATTTAATTAATCGCCGCGTAAATACAATGAAGAAATATAATAATTGCTATCGTAGCAATATTGCCAAGTTGGACATTGCAATTAAAATTTGTACAGGCACTTGAGATTACATTACAACAGAAAGGAGTTTATTACTGGTCTTCAGTTAACTCCGTGCTTTTGTAATTACTAGACTGCAGATCTTTACGGATTTACAGCGAATGGCACCGAATGAAATCCAACGAAATGGAGATTGTAAGAAAATAGAATGCAGATTTAATAATCTTCTTTCCATAGCATCAATGTTTATCAAAGTACCTAGTTGATATTTAGTTCTTCAATTTATCGAGTAGATCTTAAAATCTGGGATTTGCATGAAGATCCGCATCCCAGTTATTACGTTTAAAATGTAAACGTAAAAGACCTGAAATCATGGCACCGCAATGCTATTATTCACTAACAATGCTTTCACAGAAACATGTCGCCATGGTAATTCCTTTCGCAGCAAACCTACTGCTTTTACCATAAAAATTGAATCAATTAGGACCAAGCCATTCAATTAAAACGAACCATTCGGTAGGCTTGCGTTATTGTGTCGGTCGTTTAACCCAGGGGAACAATCGTGCCGTATACACGGCAGTCATTATGTTGGCAATATTGAAAATATTTACTATGAAAATATTATTCCAACACTTTAGAACAAATATTCTCTGCAATTATTACAGAGCGAATTTTCCTACGAATATCTGTCGTTAGCGAAATAATGCAGCAATTAAAAAAAATTTTGTATTTTTGCGTTAATTGAATTCTATTTGGGGTGCTACAATAGCCTTTGCATTTTTCTTAAATATGAAAAGAAATAAACGTTAAAAAAATGTACGAATGTAGTACTTTTCGAACCATTCATCTTTCTCCTTTGACAGTTTTCCGTAAGTGCACATTGGTGACCGAGTTATAAACAGTTTCGTCGACATTATATGCACAATTGTGTTTATTGATTATCGATCGTAGTGTGTAGTTTATAACAAGGAGTCTATTATTATATTATATGCACAGTATTTATTTTATTTATTATTATATTATATGCACAGAGTATTAAGTGCGAAGAAAGCAAAGAATTTAAATTCAAGAAAACATAACGCACCCTACAAGAATAATGACATAACTAAAAAATAAAGTATGCTCGCAATAACGATTTTAAGAAAATGTTTTTAGATATTAGTGACTATAAAGTTATTAATATTGAAAATATTGTTAGACATTAGTGACTATAAATAATTCATAGTCACTAATATCTAAACACATTATTTTCTCCTTTTTATTGTATTCTAATATAAGCGTGGTTTTTAAAAAGTTTTTTTATATATTTATCCTCTTCTTAAAATTTATTTAGAAAAATTGCAAATTGCATAACCAGCTGCAGTCTCGTTACAAGTGTTTAAGAAAAGTGGAACGAGACTTTTACATATTTATCCCTTCACTGGTGGCATTGTTTGAATCCTCTTCTTAAAATTTATTTAGAAGAATTGCAAATTGCATAACCAGCTGCAGTCTCGTTACAAGTGTTTAAGAAAAGTGGAACGAGACGCTCGTTACATTTATCAAGTGAAGGACACAATAGTCTTCCCGGAGGCAGATGCCTGCATTAAGATCCTCGAATAACGCTGTCCTTACTGGCTCTGGATGACGGGACAATCACAGGTTCGCAAGAATTCACGTAGAACTTCGCCCGCGGATGTTCTGGTCGGTCTTGCGTTTAATCAGAGCCTCCCCCGGCTGACCCAGTGCTATTTTCCTGGTCTCTTCGCGACTCCCATTCTCGTCCATCATACCATCGCCATGATTCTTTGTTATATTCCTTGAAAATGGGGACGAGAGGTGCGCGCAGGAGTTGTTCGACGGAAGAAATAGGCGAGTGAAGAATGAAAGAAGGAGAGAGAGAGCGATAGAGAAAGGGGAAAAAAGACGTGATTGTCCTGTGCGCTCGCGACGCGACGGCCGTGCGATACTACGCCGTTGTCCTTAATAAAGTCGACGTTGAAAGCTTCTTGGAGAATTCGTGTCGTCGCCGGGGGTCGGAACTTCAATTAAACCGGCAGTTTCCTCGAAGCGAATCCCAGCCCGAGATCATCGATTCCGAGATATTCCGCTGGGTAAAATAGAAAATCGAACGGGGAATAAAAAAGAAACGGGCACTCTCCCTCCGCGTCATAAGTCGAGAATTTCATTGGGACGGGGAAGAAACGAGTCGCGGGTCGGACAATTACGCCCCGAACGGGAAGATGATTCTTCGTTCGAGTTGGAACGAGAACAACTACGCGAAGAAACCGCGAGCGAGACAACAATCGGCCCCCGTCGCGCACCGGTCACCCTATAACATTTCTCGAGACCATTTCAACAGAGAGGCTCTTAGCAAACAAACTTGTTTTAACATTTTAAGTGAATTATTTCTTCGGCGAGGTATCTCTCCACTTGCTCTGTTCACGGTAGTGTCCGATGATCTTTTCTTGAAAATTAAGTTTACTTTGCCGGGGGTTTCTCCCTTTGAAAGATGCAATAGTTTATTGATTGTTTTAGGGTGTACTTGTCTTCTAGTTTTGATAATACACAAACCAAAAGTAATTTAAGTGAAAACTTCTTTTTATTGCGCGCACTTAAAGAGTTTATTTAACATTTTAACTCGAAAAAGAAACCTTTCTTCGGATCTAGAATAACTCTATTCTACATACATGAATTCATATAAAAATTTCAATTTTGAATATTTAATAAAATATTATTAAAATAAAATTTTAAATTGATATAATAATTCATATGTAAATTGCGAATCTGTATGCAAAATAAGTATGCCTTGCATTGATTGCGAAAAGCAGGAGTAACATAAAAATTTATTTCATCCCTTAAAGACTTTGTTACATTAAAAGCAACATTACAACCTTCTTGAATTTTTTGAATTCTTCACTGTTTTATATTTTGTCTAACCGATTTCTTCATAAATGCATAAAGATCCGTTGTTTACTAATACGTGTAATACTGAAATGTTTAGTAATTTATTACATACCAACATATTTATAATGTAAACAATATTTTGAATAATGCTACAGCAATTTTTTGTAGAGACTCAGGGTCGCTACTCGAGTGCTAAGGGATAATGGTTTAATTGGTCTTCGACCGGACCAATCCCAATTTGGGGGTCGTCGGTCGCAAAGGTCCTATTGCGGTTTCATAATATACGCGACAGTCAAAGTCAACGCACTTTGCTTATCTCCGAGTCACCTTTCTGACTTTGTCAACCGTGTAGGTTGTTGTGACGCAGACAGTATACGACGCACAGTGGGCAACTCGGACGAAATTTGTTTAAAAATCAAAGAAATTTTGATAGAAACAAGATAGAGCGATGAAATTTTTTTAAATTGAAGCTCAAACTTTGTTGAATATGGGAAAAATAGGGAGATTATGGTACGAACGTTTTTTAACCTTGATAAAATTTATCAAACTTGCAAAATTGAAAATCGTGGTTTTCCCCGTAGAATTTTTCACATTGATTTTAAATCTAGCTTCAAAATTTTTCTACGACCTCTGGATTTTACAATAAGTCGAATTATTGTTAAAAATTTACATTTTTATTTTTTAAAGGTTAAAAACGTCCGTATCATAGTTTCCCTATTTTTCCTATATTATACAAAGTTTTAGCTTTATTTAAAAAATAAATTCATGGATCTATCTCATTTTTATCGAAAGTTCTTTGATTTTGAAACAAATTCGCCCGAATTGTGACCGTTACATCATCCTATAGAAATCAAGATTATTTTTACCTACATTGTTACTAAAATTAATTCTGTGGTAACGAGTTATCGAAGTGAAAACAATATTAAATTGCTGGGAACTGAATCAGTCTAATCCGTCACGCTCCGAGATGAATATTATTAACAAGAAAACCATCACGATAAAGCAACAGAGTAAGTAAGTAATAAATAACAATGTTTTTGGAATAATAATTTGAATTATTATATTTTGTTAATGCTCGGACCTGTGGAATGGAATATGCTGAGAATATCATAATAATAATAATATCATAATAATAATAAATAAAGCGAAACTATGTGGCCCTCAAAGTAAATTCCTGTTTAATTGCAAAGATATCTGAGAACCCCTTTTTTCATTAATCATTAGTATTATAATACTCGTATAACAGGCTGAAAATTAACAACATGAAACCTCATACCGGGGTACTATTAAACCTGTATAAAAATGAAAACAATTAAAAGAGTGTACGGAGAATGTACCATACATTAAAATCCTGCATGTGTCCATAGTTATTCATTATAATAGATGAAGCGAAAATATTCAAATTTAAATTTTCGTTATAATTCCAATCTGTATTCAATTTCATTAATTTCTTCATTTTCGTATTCGACAGACGGTTAGGGAAATCTCCCACCTATATATGTATATCGTTATGAGAAAATTCATTTTTCCACAAAATGTGATGTACGCAATGGCCACCTGTTCGTGAGATGAAATTTCGTGGCTAATAAAACGAATGCGTTATCGCGCTACATTATGTTTTTGATTCATCCGGAATTACGTGTGCAATGCAATTCTCTATCGAGAAAGGGGGAAATTTCTAACTCTGTTTCAACCAGATTCGTGCGAAAATCATTTTCGCAACAACATACTAATTCGAATATTTCCGAGGTGGTGCAGGGATTAGAGACCCAGTGGGAAATATTCAGTTAAACGTTTCACGATTTTCACAGGAACCAGATCAGGAAACTTTAAAGTGATGTCCCTTCATTATTCCGTTTACTTCCCTCGTTTTCTTTTTCTACCTTCCTTTTTCCACCCTCTCTATTCAGGGAAACCGTACCTCCCGTATTTTTGCTCTTCTTTTTCTTCCGGGTTACGTGATTTTTAAACCAGCACGAGAGAGAAACGAATTTCCGGTCGGTTGCTGGAAAAACTATCGAATGTTTAGTTCTCCTGTTTTCAATCATCTTTATTTGCAGAGATGCTCGGTGGACACGGTTTCACTTGCGTTTATTTACTGCCACGCGGATTTCATGTATTATGCTACAGTTAACAGACAGTTAATTGTCGTGAAAAGAAATCATGATTCTAGAAAATGCTAACCATACTATAAAAAGAAAACAAGCTTTTTATATTCTATTTTTATTCATTTCTTACTGTCCTCGGGTCAGCGTAATTCTGTAACAAATATTTAAACTCTATGTCGTACGGCATAACCGTTCGAAAATTTTTATATTGGAATACAAAATAGTAGATTTCCAAATAATCGCTTTTATTTTAAATATAATTTTCTAGTAATAATACGAGAGTTAGAAAGATTAGATTGCACTGACATTTAAAACTTCTGTATTTTCTTTAATCCAGTTGTTTGGTATTGCAAATAACTTGCATTTAAAATTTTATTGGCGACAGTGGCTCAATAATCGTTATCGGTTTCACAACGAGCACTTAAAAACGTTTAAAATGATTAAGAGGATTACCAGCACAATAAAAATATTGATTGTTATTATTTTGTACAATATATAATTAGTATTTTGTATATAATACATTATATATACATGTACAATATATATAACACAGTATAATACATATAATACAATAAAAAAAAGTATATAAAATGATTTATTACTACATTGTGGATCATTATGCAGAATAAAAATTGTCTTCATCAATTATTTCTTGCCGTAATAATTTCAATAGATGAAAAACAATATATTGTCATCTTTAAATTTTTTAAATTCTCCTGTAATTTTGAATTTCGCCTACTCAATTTTTCTCTAAATGCATAATGATCTGCAGTGTATTTATTACATGTCAGTTGCAATTACTTTACATACATTTCAGAGCGAAATGTCTGAACGCAATCTTTTGTGATTTATATTTTTCTTTGACCCGAGCAGTGGCGTAGAAACACATAAATAATTTGGATTTCTGATTGCAGCGTGCACGCCACTCTCAGCTACACCACAGTCCATTAAAATATATTAAACAGTAAATGGTTAATCCCGAAATTGATTATTTGCGCTCTGTCAAATCGGATTTCTAATCAAATTCCATTTCCCCGGCAAATTTTCATTTCGTTTGGAGCGTGTATCGGAAAGCACCCTGACCGCATGTTTATTTTCTTATGGATCGTCGCGCGTCGCGTCGGCGTCTCCTCGTTTTTCCTGAAAACACCAAGTTTCTGTCTTGTCCCGTCCGTTATTGTTGAAACTTTAAAACAACGGACGGCGCGTTTTATCCCAGGGAAAGCTGGGTTGCCGCGGGCTACCGACTTCTTAAATCGGCCGCAAAAACGTCGTGAAAGATTCCATTTCCGGCTGACTCGTTAAGTGAAACCGTAAAGTTTACCCGAGGTTTTTAAAGTTGCTCCGACGAGGCCGGTCCGCGATGAAGCGATCCTCGTCTCGATTAGTCGTTTCGAATTGCGACGCGACGTTTCCCTCATTCTCTCTCGCATCCGGTTCTCATCGGGTCGCACTGCGAGCGAGTTCATTATCGATCGACTTTTCGACTCGCAGGTCGAGGTGAACGTCCAACATCATCGTTCACGTTAAAATAATATTATAAAAAATTTAGGAGAAGGAAACGATTTGAAAACTATCATTTAAGCTCAATTTATTCCATCGTGGAAGGTCGTACTGTTCAGTACGTATTATAACAGGATTCTGCAAAAATGTTTGCAAGAACTACGAATATTTATGTTAAGTAGAATTATTTTAGTCGTGATCAGACACAGAACCGCCGATTTCCAAGTTCGATTATCTTGGAATTGAAACGCCAATCGCAAAAATGTTATTCGTTTGTTTTTGATAAATTTAATTTATTCTCTCGCATCCAGTTCTCATTGGGTTACACAGGTCGAGGTGAACGTCCAACATCATCGTCCACGTTAAAATAATATTATAAAAAATTGAGGAAAAGAAAACGATATGGAAAACTATCGTTTAAGCTCAATTTATTCCATCATGAACGGTCATACTGTTCAGTACGAATTATAACAGGATTCTGCAGAAATGATTGCAAGACTACGAATATTTATGTTAAATAGAATTATTTAGTCGTGATCAGACGCAGAACACAGCACACAGAACAGCAAAAATGTTATTCGTTTGTTTTTGTTTAATTTCGTAAATGGAATTACGCGTTGTTTATGTGTAAATAAAAATCACGTCGAGTCCTGCTCGAAGATGTAAACGTCCTCGTCTTACCTATGAAATTTCTTTGTTTCAGGTATGTAAACATGGATATATTTTGGCCGACGTAATGTAAGTGATTAATACGGTTACATTTTATTAGCGCGACGCGAGCCTAGGGGCAGAACGAAATGATATTATCGTATTCAATGGGAGAGCATACTTCTTGCCCCTACGCGTCACATAAATTGGATTATTTAATACGTCCTGTTTACCGTTGGCCTGCTGCTGGCAAACTTCCTCTTTCCAGCCCTTTGCGCGACTATTTTTACAATTAAACGACCACCGTCGTTTCCGGGTTTTAAAGACGTTAAATGTTGCGTAATTGGACGCGTTTATATTTAACAAGAGGACTTTCTTTCGTGGGTTCCGCGATAATACACTTCTATTAAGAAGTGTTATTTTATACTACAAGAAACCGCTGGTTTATTTTTACAATTATGCAATTATTTACAATTTTGATTTTATAATTTTACAATCTTTTACCGTTTTACTATCCACGTGTCAAACAGTCACAATTCTTATCTTCACAAATAATAAATAGTGCAAAATTTAAAATGACTTCTCTTAATGGAGAAATATTATTACTGAATAAATAATTAATACTGAAGAACTAATCAAGGAGTTTTGAACTTTAGACTTTCTTCAAAAGCAAGATCAAAACTATTTCGCAAGTCGAAGAGGCATTTCCACTTTTTCGCGTTTCATTGTTAAAGTACGAAAGTTAAAACGAAATGTCTCTAACAAGAGCTGGTGCAATCAAAATTTTGAGAAAAGTTTGTTTCTTAAAAGAGTATTATAACCAATCGTTGACAGAAGTGTTTATCACGGGCGCGTTCGTTTCGATCTGTCTTCTTTGTTCAAATTCTGTTGTTATATTCGATTTTCTACTTTTATAAATTTAACTATACACACATTCAACCCAATAGTATTTAACGATTTTTTCATTTTTATAATAGCTGAGAATATTATATTTCTTATAAATTCTATCATACACGTATAAATTTTACAATGTAACAGCACCTTCCAAAGTTACGTGATGACAACCGCACGGTGCGCACAGTTGTATTCTCATAATGCATAGTAAGTTGCATAATATGACTTGCCTCTTCTGTTTCAGACGTCGTACACATGACTATACAGAAATATTAAATTGTAGAATTTGTTACGGGTTTATGATTTTCATGTCAATAATGCACTGTATAATAATAATAACTATCACCATTTTAAACCTATTTTAAACCATTTAAACGAAACAGCAGTACCATCAAATTATTGTTCAGGAAATTTTTTACTTTCTCCTCTACTCTTTAAGAGTTATACGTGAAAAAAAGTGGAAATGCTTAATTGATTTTGATAATAGTTTTCAAATTTTTTAAATGAAATTGAGTCCAAGTGAGACCCAGATATTCTTTTTTCAAATCAATCTGTAAGCTCCATTTCAATCATGCTTGAAATATTATATCTATTATAATATCTATTAATTATCTATTTTATTTTTTTATACTATTAATATTTATTGCCAGCAAAAAAATTGTGGAGACATGAGCTGTTAATTCTTGCTTTCTGAAAGAATTTACTATTTAATCATTGAAGATATAATTGAAGATATAATTGAAGATATAATTGATGATATAATCGAAAATATAATCGAAAATATAATTGAATATATAATTGTAAATAATTGAAGATAATTAAAAGAAAAAATGTCAGTGGATCTTAACATTTTGCCTATTTAATAATTGAAAATAGGGCGAACGTTACGATCCACCGACATTCTTTTTCGCGGACTGGACCACCGATTAGGTGGCACTTCGCTCGAAGTATCTTCAAACTGAAATTACCTCCGTTCCACTGTCACGATCGCACAATTTCGCAGAAATTGAAGCAATCGAACGGCAGTGCATTAACGGTAGCCGTCGTAAATCATCTCGAATCTCTTCTTGAATCGGCTATAAAATTTCCAACGTGCTCGCGGATGCCGTGTTTACGCCGCGCGAGCACGTTTTCCCGCACAGAATTTTCCCTGTGATTAAACGTCACTCAAAAGAGCGTTCCTCATTCACGGCAATATTTCATGCGAGCGTAATACTTTAAGTGGCCCCCGACACGTGAAATCCAATATTTGTCCGGGAACGGCCGAGAGCGCTCTCAACAAATTCGCACGGCATTTTGACACCGGGCGTAATTTTATTTTCATTACCGGCAGTATCGTGCTTTGGAAGTTTCGAGGTGGTTCTCGTTCCCCCTTCCTCCCCTCTCTCTCTCTCTCTCTACGCCCCTTCCTGTCTCTTGGTTTCTCATTTTCGTCTATCCTCGTCTAACCGTAGTTCCCACACGACGAACTGTTCGAAGTTACGGCCGCCCGCGTACCACCGAAATCTGTGGTCCCATAAATGTCGTTCGTCGTTTATGACAGCGTTTCCAGTTACGTACGCAATATATCAAGCAAGTTTTCGGGCCTTAAACTGGTTACGATGTTTCGAATCCGTTCGCGAAACGCGACAGTATACAGTGTATTCGCTTCTCTACGCTCTTTACATTTTCTTCCGTCGATTTCGCTGAAACTGGAAATTGAAACAGTTCCGCACACCAACTGATTCTCAGCGAGGCTGTACTTTATGCCGGTCTTTTCGGTCGACACTCCCGTGAACGATCGTTCCGCATCACCTTTCTCAAGCTGAATATTCCGTCGACGGATTCGGGCTTCTTTACTCCGGCTATAAACGAGAACAGTCTCTCGCTAACAATAAGTGGTCTGGAACGATTCTGTTTTGTCCATGCAACGTGTGAACAGTGCTCGTACACCCTGCAGAGACAATTTCTCTCGTATCCACTTTATTTTGTGGCTGTTTTGATCTATTTTCTGACAGGCGATGAAATTATGTATTTATAAACATTATTTCATCTATTTGTATGAGCAAAAAATTTATCTTTCATCGTAATAAAATCAAGAAACTTCGTTGACAGAATACGTGGATTACAATCGGATTTGCATTTATCAATAAATCTTTTATTCTATTACGCTAAACTGTCTATCGTTTAGTTGACTATTTTACGTTACTTCGTCAAATCTTGAAATCGAATTTTAAACCACTTCCCGATGAGCTAGAGCCTTGAAATTTTTAACATAGCTTAGAACTGGATGACAATGAAATATTCAAAACAATTTTTTTTTTTAAAACACTGTGCGTTTAGGCTTTAAACAATATTTTTAAATATTTTCTCGGTAGTAAAGACTAAAAAGTAGAAAATAAAAAAATTATATAAAAAAACTTTTTACAAATCACGCTTATATTAGAATGAACTAAAAAGGGGAAAATATTTTTACATATTAGTGACTATAAATAAAAGCGTGGAGCGCCCACAAAGATTGCGTTAATATAATTTAACGCTCCAGGTTTTTATTCATAGTCACTAATATCTAAAAGTATTTTTTTCTCCTTTTTAGTGTATTCTGATATAAGCGTGATTTTTAAAGTTCTTTTGTATACTTTTTTGTCATAAATGCATAAAATCAGTCTGCAAATAAACTCTCCAGTAGAAATATATGCTCCTCCGTTAGTGGTCGGCTCCACGAGACAAAAAGAGATTCTACACCCGACGCAGACCCTCCTCAGTATTCTCTTCACCCTTCACGTTCCCATGCGTTACGTATCCGTGCCTCGTATTACCTCTGAAGAAAAGTATTACCTGGCAGCTTAAGTGGGCAATTATGGTACCCTGTTAGAACCCATTCAGATAGTTTTTCTGGTTTCTTTTCTATTGCGAGGAGGAGTTAGGCTCTGTCTAGCTGAAGGGGGTGACTAAGCGTATAGAATATTTTTGTAGGTCCCCTATTGTACTCCATTGTAAAAGCTTGCGACGTCTAATTGTGTGAATTTCCGATCATGCTTGAAGAGGCTTTTGCATAATATTGGGTTGTCCGGGAAGTAATTTCGTTTTTCGCGAAGAGATAACAGTTCTTCCATTCGTTATTAGTAGACTGCGGATTTTAGGCGTATATAACAAGAGTGGGTAGACGTAATTTAAAACAGTAAAAACAATAAGTAATTTTAAGAAGATCCATATATTACTTTCAATTTGTTAAAGCTGTTTAAGATGGAAAGAAATTTTTACATGCTTTCTATGTCTTGTAATCAACGAAGAAAATTTTTATTTAAAAAATTTCTTTCTTCTCTGAATTATCTGATTAAGCTGGTACCAATACACTGATGTCTTTAAATCTTCTTAATCTTAATAAATGCATAAAATCATAAATAGTAAGTAGACTACGAATATTTATGGAAAATAAAAATTGTTTTCATGGATTCTAAGAGAAAGATAACTAAATTAAATGTTATTTCTTTCCTTCGTTAAATTTTTATCTTCCAACAATTTCGGATTTCGTTTACTCATTCTTACTATAAATACATAAAGATCCGCAGTCTACTAATAAGTAATGGCGACTTTCTATGCTCGCAGAACGTGGGAGAAGATAATTTTCTCTTATTATTGTAGGTGTTCCGTAACAACAAATATAAAGTACGTGAACGACAAAATTTCTGCATTTCGGGGATCTTGAACGTGTGCATGCGAGCATTAAAAGACACTTGCAGAAGACCATAATCGTTGCTTTACGTACCCATTCTCATTACCTAACCTAGAAAGTCTCATCAGCTGCATACACCCACTGCAGAATCTTATCAAATATGTATTTGGATTTTGCAGTCTCGCGGGATTGCGCGCCGCGAGACCGCCGTGTAGAATTTTAGATGCCGGGTAAATGCTTTACCGTCCAGCGGTTATGGAATAATTAACTTATTATCTATATCGCTGTATCGGTTTCAACTCGCGGCTAGCGAAAGGGTTTCACGAAACCGGCCGCGGCCGTTCCGCGTGTTATCTTCATTTGCGATCTTAACGCCGTTGTTGCGGTTCAGATTTCTTCGCGATCTCGCGTTATGTCGTTGGACCAACGAGCATCGTTGGAACAACCATTCGGCCGGCAAAACGATTTTTCCGACGCGCCAGAAAACCAGTAAGGATGGTCCAGAGAAGAGTGGAAACTGGTCAACGCCTGCCGGGAGCGAATCGCGAAATTCTCACGGTCTCGATTGCAGCTATTTATTTATCGACGAGACGGTATCATTCGAATATGTCTCCAAGCTCCCACTCGTCGCCGTTGGAAAATCATTTTATTTCGAGACCACCCGGGTCTGTACTGTTTCAAAGAGTGCACTTCTCGAGAGCAATAAACTGAAGACGATAACGTGTGGGTGTCTGGCTTGAAGTGTTGTTTCTAAGAGACTCGATAACATTGGTTACTATATTACGAGTTCTATCTACAGGGTGCCCAATTTTAATCTATTACAAGTATTCTCGTATAGATGGAGGCTATATTTGAAGGTTGCAGGACGTCGAATTAGGTACGTTGAATCACGTGTGTGTAAAGTTTAATCAACATATTGCATGAATTTTTATGACGAGTGTGATCATTAAATCTATATATAAATAAAAATTAAATATTGTTCGATGGTTATGATTTGGCTAATTTTCTTTAAAAAAAATACTCGTTGATAGTCCGAATAAGGTTTTTAGGGAAAGAAAAATGAAAGTGCTTTTTTCTATGAGATTTCTGTATGTACTCAAGACCATAAGTGACGATTCGAAAGGTTCGATATGCGTAATTAAAACGATCATAAACAAATTTATTAAAATTTGGACAGGACAACGTCTGTGGGGTAAACTAGTAGATTATACAATTTCATTAAAAATATTATTTATTGCGTTTTATGACTGTTCGCGTATGGGAAGTTTATACATTTGCGGTTTTATTCATAACGCGCAATGTTCCCAATGTTAAGTATTCTTAATTTAAATATTAAATAATATCGATCGTAAATTGCTTTAAGCATAAATTAATGATATCGGCGCATAGGTTCGATCAATTGTTACTGAAACACTATTTGCAAATTAGCACAATATTATTTTTCAACGTTTCGATCTGCATTTAGATCATTTTCAAGAGAATCACATTAACGTTGCGTCTGTAATTAATAATTAAATACATATATATTTTGAAACCATAGAAACAGTATAAAGCAAAAGGAATCGTTACTCACTTGCTTAGTGTTGCAAAATAATTAAACTTTAAAAATTAAACGTTTGTGACTGGCCCACATGTTGCTGCTCGGACAATCAGCATGGAAGTGAAGCAACGTGAAGACGTTTGGAAACGAATATGATTGATCGTATATCGATCTATTGGTCGGATATAGATTAGGCGGTAAATTTAAACCTATATTTACTAAGAACATAACATTTCTCGTTTTTCACCTAGGTACCACTTTTTTGTGGTATTCCTTTTACAGGATTAACATTCAATTTGATATAACCATTTTTATATATACATTTTAATGTATGTGTGATTCTTAATTTACTATAGAAAATTTGAAATTCAAGTATCCAATTGGGAACGGAATGCAATAGAGGGTTAAAACATTTGCATTTTGAAATCGGAGAGTGCACGGCGCAACAACCTAATATATTCGGCGGATTCTTTTCGGGACCTCGAGCTGGGAGAATCTTCCCTTTGTACTCGTTCTCGGTCTTTTTTTTTTCGTGACTCTTTCGGTGTTTTGGACAAAGTCCGCTCGTCTTTCACGTTCTATTTTGCTTTGTTTCTTTTTCTGGTCTCGTTTCCCGTTCTCGAAGGAGAAAGCTCACGAGGAAAGGTCTCGTTATTATCACGCGCATTTGTATTTTCGTTACACCTAGCCCGAGCCCGATTGCGCATCGCTGAAAGCGAGGGATGCACCATGCACCGCGTCGTCGCGCCAGACCGCGCCAGCTCGCGGAACTCGTTACGGAAACCACCGGGGCTGCGTATCGCGCACGTGCGTACTTCCGCGTTGTAGTAGGCGACTTGGGAGCGGCCTTTGCGGTTACGTTTCGCATTTTCGGGTCGTGGCTCCTTTTCACCGAAAACACGTACCACCCACTAAATATTTCCTTTCAAACCGAATTTCTGCGTCGATTGGTAGAAACCTTTGTTAACGAATTACCTACTTTCCGAGACGTTACTTCGTTCACAGTCTTTTCAAAATTAATCATTTTCTAGAAATTAGTTTATGTTGATACAATTAATAAAATAATGATGATACAACACGGACTAATAAGTATAAAATTATTTTTTAAAATAACTTTGTGATTGCGAATTTTTAATAGTTATGAAAATACGTGTAAGATTTGAGATGAAAAACGTGGGGCACAAGATGCATAAATTATCTATTGCATGCAATTTTGCAATTTCTAAAATTTTTCTCAACGTTTTGATCCAAATGTGGATCATCTTCAAGAGAAATTTTGCGTCTGAAAACCAATCTAAGAACCACTCTGTGAACAACGTATTCTGTCAATGGATTTTAAGTTTCATGAATGTATTACAGTAGAAATTAAATTTTGTGGTTATTCGCGTTCTTCATTTTAAACATTTTTCAGTTCCTTTTACCATCAAGGAGCAATACGTTGATTAATCGCCACATTTCGACCAAAATTCGTATAATATTATACTATTCTCAATATGTTGTTTCATAAGTTTAAAAATCATCCAAACAAACTACATCTTTAAAACCCGACAAACCCTGCAGCCAACATTAGAAAATCATCCATCAAGTATCGCGCTGTAACTTCGTAGATTTATGGGCAGGCAAAAATGAAGTACATACATTTTTCATCCGTGAAGCTCGAAACACGAAACTGTCTTCGGAACTGTCAAAATTAAAAATACCACCCACGCCACGGTAAACAGGATCTACGTCGGACTATGTATCGCACCCAAGTTGCTATACAAGGTGTCCCATAGGTATCCGTAACATATTTCCAGTGTTTTATGTTTTTGAAGAACGATTGAGCGAATGTTTCTAGGTATAAAGACTTCGTAATAGATTGATTATTAATAACGATGAGATTGCAGACCTTTATGCAAATGAACACACATATGTCAAAGACTCCTTTATCCTACCAGAAGATCACTTATGATTAGACTGTGGATTTTATGAAGTTATGAACAAAAATGTCTAAGTGCAATTTCAAATAAGAAAAACGTGAAAATACGGGAGCATTAATTATTTTTAATGAAAAGAAGGATTTATTATTTCGTTCTTATAAATGCATAAAGATTTACAATCGAAATCAGAAAAACTCAACAAGTCGTTTTGAATAACATAGTATAGTAATGACTTCAAAAAATATATTCATTACTAGATTAAAAACACTTCGATAGAAATATATGAAGTAAATTGAATAAATTCAAAAAATTAACTAGTTTGAGATTTGCCTTCTTATTTTTCTGTGAATTTCTATGAAATTACAAGTGAGTCACTTTATACTTCTGGTGTAAAGGGGACACATTGAAGCTGCTTTTTTAATCTAGCACAGACATTGAGAAACCTACTAAAAAGCTTTCAGTAGGTTAAGTGTTCACACATTACGGTCTGCACACTTAAGGATTACGTGTAACGCTGTATACCTACAAATGGATTTATACAAACTTTACATAAATGTTTGAACAATCCTAATTATAAAATAAGTCCCCTGGCGCCAAGTACTGAAGACTTTGCTAAAGTATTTTGTAAAGTAATTTATCTGGAAGAACCTATTTTGGAAAAGTAATAATACACCCTTCTTATAAACACTTCAATTACGTATTCACACATAAAAAATTGCTACACGATTCCCATTTGTTCATTTATATAATTTTTATTCTTGACCGTCAAATATTCGTGAAATTGAATAACCGATACTTGATAGCAAGTATAATTTATTTTCATCGATTGCATTAACTATTATGTAACGAATATAATTTAATACAGTTTTTTACCTAATTGTTCATACGTACAAAGCCAACTTACTTTTCGAATCTCGATAATCACTGTCATTCCGCGGCAAAGTGACGAGTACCTAACAGTTTCATTTAACGAGGAAATGGTAAAGAGATTTAACAGAGAATTAATGCGACGCTACATAATAATACCCCGATGATCTTCTAATTCCCTATGTCAGTTAATGCGGGCACGTAATTTGATCAGTGAATCATTGATCTCGTAAACCGCTTATTGCCTGCGCGGATGCGTTAATTGTTCAAGGACCGTGTTGCCACTGGCTCAGTTTAATTGAAAATCATTTGCCCGGATGCTGTGAATTACATCCCTGTGATCCTTACACTCTTTCACCGAGTTAATTCACAATCTTTACATCCACAATTTCAATGATAAATCGTGTTTCCAATTGAAGCTGCGCCTCCTTGTTAGTCTAATTTAGTTATTAGTAGACTGCGGATTTTATTCGTTTATGACAAAATTATGGGTAGTTACAATTTAAAGCGGTGAACATGTTAACAACATTTAAGGACATCAATGTATTAGTTTCAGCTTGGATAGGATAATTAAAAGAAGAATATAATTTTTTTTTTCAATTCAAATATTTTTTATTTTGCATAAAAATCTGCAGATGTCATTGTACAATTCGATTTCATTGCACAATTTGTACAATTTCTATTGTACACCTACTTGATCCTTTTTTTAAATTATATCAGTTAACTTCTCGATATGTTTTCATGAAATATTTCATGATTAGTATTCTCTACAAAGTAAACAAATCGTTCATTCATAAGAAAAGTGTCACAGCTGAAAATATACTTCTAAAACCAGCATAATAATAAATATATAAATTGTGGTATACTTTACAACTAATGTACATGACAATCAACCCAGTATCTCAGTAACAACAAATTATTTCACATTTCTGAATTGATTATGTACAATTAAGAAGTGTACTTTTATTTTTGCAATTTCAGTATCCATTAGTCAATCTTATATATTTAAATTTTCAGCATTATTATATTTTAACGAATCTAATTTAATGTGCACTATATAACTTTCGTACACCAAATTGGAAAATGTATTTAAATTCGTTGCCTGTACAGGAGAAAATTATTTTTTCACAAAATAGAATATTGTCGAATTTCTGTTTAAGTTAATTTCAGGACAAGTATGGAGTCGAAGTAAAGATTGACAGAGGGAGAGAGCAAGCACACGGAGAAATGAAGGAAGACTCCTTCATCTCTGATTTCTAATCTCCGTTTGTACGCGCGAATCAGTGTGCTTGTCTCCATGTTCCACTCGCTCATTCATTGTCGCTCATTGCCCTGCAGCCTCGCGCTATCTTCGAGCCACTAATACATCAAGCTCTCGTATTTTCATTTCAAGTAGTCTCCGAGATACATTGATCTCCACTAACGCAGGTATCGTTTAATATTTTTAGTTTTACAGGAAAGTCAATATTCTCTGTCCTTAAATACATACTTTAACTAATTTCTACTTAACAAGTATAGTAGCACTGTATCTCTCAGATACACATATATTTAATCAGAAAAAAATCAAATTTATGTGTTTAGAGTGTCGAATCATATCTTTACACTATAAATTTAAGTAAATAATTGATTAATTATTTAATAAAGAAAGGGTTAAGAGAGCCTACCACAATTTCAATGATCGCAAAGAATGGGTAGTTACAATTTAAAGAAGTGAACATGTTAACAATATTTAAGGACATCAATGTATTAGTTTCAGCTTGGATAGGATAATTAAAAGAAGAATACAATTTTAATGTGGCTCCTATGTCCTGCGATTAATGCAAACATTTTTTATTTTGCATAAAAATCCGCAGTCTAGTTATTAGTTATAGTTATGTATACTGGGTGACATAAGTTAAAGATCATTATTTTCGGAATAGCAGACAACGAAAAAACTTCGAGCATTTTTCTCGTACGAATTTTCTCAGCTATTTCCACATCTCCACTTCACCGTGCACGTCAGCGAAAGAAGTGTATAAAACACGTTTCCTCATTTCCTCTGTACGTATCGTGCCCCGGCAAGGAATTTACGGATAACTTTCACGCGATACTTCCGTTGTGAAATTAAAAGGATCACGGTGGTACTCGTCTCGAAAGCCAACATCCGAGCAGGAGAATCCACTCTTGATTTGCAAGATCGCTTTGAGCACGCGAGCCAGCGTTACTCTGTGCATATCCCGCCACTTCCCGTTTCTCTTTCTCTTCTCGCATTCCTCTCGATCCTCTCTACCTTCTCCTCTCATTGTCAGTCTCTCTCGCACACACACGCACAGGCTACACATGCACTTTGGTTAGCTCTGTTCAGCCAGTATGTACTTCTGTATTCTCTACGCGCTATCATCATTCTTCCTTCCCTCTCCACCTTATTCGCTGACCGTTTCCCCGCGTGTTCTCCTTTCTCGCTACGTGACCGGCGTCACTCCCCGCCTCGAAACCAGTACAATGTACGCCCGGCTTATCTCGAGTTATCTTAAATATCGCCGACAGAACAATGGCGCTTCAATCTGGCGGAACGCGATCGAAACTTTTCGTGCAATCCATTTACCGTTTCGCGGCGTTTGACACGATACAATTACATTACGGCGACTCGACCATTTGCCTCGATCCGATTTTTGCCGGGCCCCGGCCGGAGATCGCGGTCCCGCGTTCACCGATCGAGAACTGCCGCAGAGACAAATGCGTTCGGTCGTACCACGATCCTCGGCGTAGGCTCCCTGAGCTATTTATTTACGCGTCGGATCCTTTCCTTTGTTCGGCGGAACTGTTTTAACTCGAGGAAATGTGGTTCTTTTGTTCGCCCCGCGTCGATCCCTCCGCTGTCACTGGATTCGTAATCTTCACATTCGGATATGTATAATATCATGATCTTGAAATGACTTTAATTTTTCAAGGTCGTGATGTTATACATATCGAAATGTATTTTACGATCAGTTACACGATGAAATTAGAAAATTGTAGTTATGTATAAAAAAAAACATCGATGACCTTGATAATTTCGAAAAAATGACCTTTCGAACAAAATATACTAGCCAGATATTTGATCCATTGACACCACGCACATTACGAAACAAATATTTTTTGCTTCACAATAACCTGGGGAGATAGTTAGGTTGCCTTACCACGCAAAGGAACGGCAACTTTCGAAGATCAAGGTCATGTTGCTCTACACATCTGAATGTATTTTTCGATCAGCTACACGATGCAATTAAGAAAATATGTGGTTATGCATCAAAAAATACCGATGACCTTGCTAACTTCGAAAGAAATGACCTTCGGGAGAAAATATTGTTTCCAATATAAAGGCTCCTTCAAACCATTCAAATAGTACACAAAATATTTTTTTTACCCTCACAATTGGAGGAGAAATTTGGGTGGCCTTACTTAGGTGGACCCACTCTGTATATGCCTTCGATCATATTCCGTCTCGATCTAGTCACCTCATTTTCAGTCAGAGTTCATCAGCTTGGATCTTTTAATTGTTTTATAGAGGACATTTCAAGGTCACCTTAATTTTTTTTTAATGAAAACACCTACTTTCTGTATCCTGAATTGATAGACCATCGAATTCTGAGTAAAAATGTATTGACCTCCATATGTCCTAAACCTAATAGTTAATAAGATATTATCGAAACAATTTTCTTTCTTCTTTGAACAATATCTCGTTAACTATTAGGTTTATTACATGAAAGTCATCACTGTTATACTCGAAATTTGATATTCTATCGATCTATGGTGCAAAAAAATAGGACATTACATTTTTAAAAAATGGGGGTGACCTTCAAATGTCCGAAGTACCTCCATCTGAAAAAAAAATATTATCGCCACCGGATGGATCCCTTCGTAGTGTGCAATTTTATTTCAGCAAATATTTCTATGAAATTTATAGTTTCGAAGACCAGAGATAATTTTTTTTTTATTAAGCTTACCTAGGCCCCAAAAATGGGGTCTATACAGCTGAACCTAAATCGCATTATTTTACATAGTTTGAGTTACAGAAGTTACACATTTTTTCAGAGTTTTACGGTTAGCAGACTGTTTAGCATGTCAGGTTATATGCGCAAATTGCATTCCTTCAAAAACGTAAAGATACGCAAACACGCCCTGATGTTGGCCATAGAGATAATACAAGACTATTTTGTCGCGAATTGTACTCGACGAATTTTAAAACGATGGTTCTTTCGATGGGAACCAAAAAAAACCACGATCCTCGTATCCGTAGGGCACCACCTCCAGGATTCAGAATCTCTGCGTACCCTTTCTTTCTCGGTTCCCTTCTATCCTGCAGGTCACGATTTCTCTCCGTCCCTCTAATTTCCTTCCGCGATGGTCTCCCGGCATCCACTCTCCCTCTCCGAATCGCGTCCCGTTCTCTCTCGACGGAGTCTCTTCCGTCGTATTCTCTTCCACTCCGGTTCGCCATTTACCTGTCTCCCCCGGATCTCTCTATCTCTTATCTTCCCTGGCCGCGTCTCGTTCTACCCTTGGCCCCGCACTGTTCCCACTCTCTATCGGCGTGCGGAGCAAGAGCACAGGAACGCACGCCTACATGGTCGACCACGTGGGTGTGTTGGGTTGTTACACAGGGGTCCCACGTGGTCACGTGTGGACACGCACACGGACAAGCCGCGCTGGTACTTACACGCGAGCGCGGACACGCGGACACGCGGTGGAACAGTCGCCACGGTGCGGTGGCTGGAGTGTGGAACCCACGGAGCCGAGAGGGTACGGGCGACAGGACAGTCCCGCGTACACACTACAGCGTTCCGCACTCATGCCTTGCGTTCTCCCGCGATAGATAGGCCACCGGCATCTCGGTTCCTCGATCGAGCGACCCGACACCGCCTTCGGCTTGCCGTCACCGAGGAACGAACCCAGATATAGCCACCGTCTAATCTCTCCCGACACCAGGAATTCGGTCCTGTTGCAAAGAGATCGACATTTCACGAACATCGCTGATCTCGCGGTTCACCACTGATCGTCTTGTAATCCCGCGTCAGCTGATCCCTCGGACGGGATGATTCGTCACAGGTCTTGTCCCCGGGACACGTGATGTCGACCAGTCGAAGGATCACGCGCACCAAACGCCGGCACAAGCTGTGTTCATCCTCGAAGGACCCGGTGATTATCTTGATAGCCAGGCTACAGCCTATTCCGGGCTTCTAACAGCGCTTCTGGGTGTCCTGTCCGATTCCGAGTGACTGATTCGCTAGAACACTGAGAGAAGAACAACCAGAGAACTCGCAGGTGGCGAGTGACTGATTGCTCGAAAGTGGATGTTCTTGACGGAGTGTTTATATTGTGTTTCTCTGTTTCTACGGAAGTTGATCCCTCAGCAGCCGGGTTTAGTGAATGAACGCGTTGGATTCTAGTTTTTATACCGAGATTTTGTTGTGTTGCTTGTAACCGAGTGAATTAGAGTTTTCCTATCAGACCGTGCAGTTGGTCTGTGAATTGGAGTGTGACTTTTAGACTAGTTCATTTGGATAGTTGAGACGCCAGATACTGTCGTACAATGTTACACGAGATTCGCTATCGTTGCCTGACGAGGGATGACATGGCATTGGAACGTGTTTCGGGGATAGTTAAAGTAGTCGATCACAAAGAATATGAGGGCTCTTGATTTTATACTCTTGCCGACAGATTCGTTTTGCTCTTGAGCAAGAACAATCGTTGCGGAAACTGGAGAAGACTTTCCTCGAAGAGAAGTTAGTCTACATATCATCTTTGTGTTTTCTATGTATGGGAGCATTAAATATTTTAAAAACTTTTAAGTATTGTTTAGTTAAATCTTTGCAATCTAATTGTATAAGTGCAAATTAAGTTTCACTGTGGTTTATATTTAATGATTCAGTACAGAAAATTTTTATGAAAATATTGTTTCGAGACGAGAAAAATTCGTCCAATGAAATTTATAAAAATTCCAATCGATTTTTCCAGTTTTATAATTGTTAATTCCAGCGATATTCGCTTTAGTGGAATAAGGACTTTAATCTTGAAAATTTCAAAGAAGTTGCAAAAGAGAACTACTGTAAAAATTATACCAAATAGTTGAACAGCAGTTTAGCTAAAGATTAACCATCGGACAATGGACGATTTTTATAGCTATATAATTAGCAATGCTTAGGATTGTGCACAGCTCTAATTAATAATTTTAAAAAATTTACTTTTGATAATATCTCGTAGACATATCAGTTTTTCCGATATCCTCGATGAAACAGCTGTTTAGATAATTTAATTGTCACGAATTGAGTACGTAAATGATAATTTGGATATTTAATTTATAATATTTATGATATTTAATTAATAATTTTAAAAAATTTACTTTTGATGATATCTCGTAGACATATCAGTCTTTCCGATATCCTCGATGAAAAACACCTATTCAGATAATTTAATTGTCACGAATTGAGTACTTAAATAACAATTTGGATATTCCTGGACAAAAATGGCTCCGGCAATGCTTAGGATCGTTCACAGCTCCAATTAATAATTTAAAAAAATTTACTTTTGATATCTCGTAGACATTTTAATTGCCACGAATTGAGTACTTAAATGACAATTCGAATATTCCTGGACAAAAATGGCCCCGGCACAGTATCCGAAGGGTTAATCGGCTGGAAGAAATTTTGAAAAAATCCTCTGCAATCCGTAGAACAGTCTAACCCCGTCACCGAACGAAATTACCTCAAGGATAGGAAAAGTGGCTCATGACTGGGAAGTAGCGTCATTGTCTACTCCCGCCGTCCGTCCCGTCATCATTGAAACACGAGTCACTCGACAGCCAGTCGTACATGACCCTGTACGCAAACACAGCGGAGCGTACACGCACTTCCTACAATGTCGAGTGTCGGAAGAAGACGAGTGCCGAGAGTAGGGAGGGGCTAGATAGACGGGTTCCTCGCGGTTCAAGTGTTAGTCGAAATATTCGTGCCGACACGAAAAAGCTCGCCGGGGAGCACTCGCGAACCCACGGAAAAAAAGCGCACGCGTAGCGGCGCGCTAATTGCTAGAACGCGAAGCGGACAATGTTCCCAGTGTCTTCGCGTATCCTTGGTTAATCACCTACAGACGGATTCGTTCTCGGAGCATTGAAACCTGCGAGCGAACAGTGATTTTAATGTCTCCGGAGTAATACGCTCGGGAATCCCGCCTCGCGCACCGCCGCCAGTCTTTAAACATCGACGCGCGTGCGCGTGTGCTCGATCCTCTGCCTCCAGTGATCCAGAACTCGATTTGCTATTCCGAGGATCCGTAAATCTACAGGCTCGATCACGTGCAGCGAATTTGAATATGTGCATCAGTGCAGTGTCTTAGTGAATTTTCTTGTGTTCCTCAGTGTTTCTATTTTGTGGATTATTCTTCTTTCTGCGATCGGTAATGTATGGGTACAGCGAGTAATCTACACACGTGTCTGTATAGGCATGTCCTTCTTTTTCAGTAGCGATCGAAAGATTGGGATCGATCAGAAAATTAGCCGACACTTCTTGTTTTTATTCAATCCATTGAATTATATAATTCTTTTAAATTCTTTTACACATTTTTCAGAATATTTACAATTGACATAGATTAGGAACGATCAGAAAATTTAGCCGACAATTCTTGTTTTTATTCAATCCATTAAATTATATAATTCTTTTAAAAGGACATTTTCAGAATGTGTACAATTGACATAGATTGGGATCGATCAGAAAATTAGCCGACACTTTTTGTTTTTATTCAATTCATTGAATTATATAATTTTTTTTAAAAGGACAACATTTTCAGAATGTTACAATTGACACACATCTACATAATGTATTTTTTAAATTTTCAATGTAGGCCCTCATAAAAATAGGTGTGAACAACGACTTCTAGTATTGTCTCTAAGTTTTTTCATGTCTTGTGGTAAACTAATTCCTGTAACTTGTAAAAATAATCCAAGTAGTAAGATCTGATATTAAAAAAGTTATCGTCCTTTTAAAAGTGTCGCTGTAGTTAATTTCAGGTTAACGCCGTCAGTTTTTATTATTTTCCAGACCAGTTTCAAGTAGTTTCAAATATTGTAGGAAATGTTTGTAATACTGTTTATATTATTTGTTCGTTTATTGCTTAAACGATGCTAATCTTTCAGCCGCTGTTTTATATCACCAAAGTGAACATTCAAGTTTCTTAGTGTATATTGATACTTCGCTTATCTTAATGCACGCGCAATTCCTTCCCGAGTAAATCGATTAACGTCTAATAACGGACAACGTTTTCAACCGAATTTGACCGGAGTAGCAAGGAATGAAATTTAATAGGTAGTTGTTAGTAGACTCGCTTGAAATAATTTTTGACTGGTTAATGTTCTTAAACCGACAGCGACTATCTTTTTCAACTTTAAACCATCCTTCGATCATTCCATTACACCACTGAATTATTCACGAACGTGTTTCGCTGTATAATAATATTATTCTTTTAACGAATTTAAGATCTTTTTTGAAATATAGAACACATCGTATATTTTAATTCAAACAGAATAAAATGTAACGGTCGTTTTCACTGAGAGAGTCGTTTTGATACTTCTTCTGAATAAAATATTACATTAGGTTGGCAACTAAATTCGCGATCTCTTGTTTCGTAATTCTATTATTGTACCATTATAATCTCATTTAATGACTTTCCTCTTGAAATGTGTATATCATTGGGAAACTCTGAATTTTGCGATTAATTAGATATAAAATACTCGTGCTTAAAAACATATATATAAACGATTTTATTTGAGAAAATGTGGAAGTCGCGAACTTTTAATTGCCAACCTACTACATACATTACTAAACATTAAAAATGCAATTATTCAATTAAAATTAAATTTAATGTTGAAACGTAGTCAGATGGTAAAACTTCATCTAACAATAAGTAAATTAATTAATTCAATAATTATTAACATTTTGAGTGGGCCTCATCGGTACCAATAGGTCACTTAAAGAGTGAAGCTTCATCATGTGTTACCAGTGATGCCATAATGTGGGATTTCGGTATTTTCTCCTCCTCTGCTGCTGTCGGCTGGGTTCCCCCACTTTTATACTACTGCGCACGCGCTACACACGAACGAACCTCTACTCTGCCCGTGTGAGTGCCTGTTCGATTGCACGCGCGCTACACTCACAAGCAGAGGTACGTTCTTGTGTAGCGCGTGCGCAGTAGAAGTAAGAGTGGGGGTACTGAGCCGGCAGCAGCAGAGGAGGAGAAAATACCGAAATCCCACATTATGGCATCACTGTGTGTTACAAAACCGAAGCCTTGAATGTCTATTATTACGAATAAACGACTAACAATTCAACAGAATAAACAACTATTAAGGTACACTTCTTCGTAAGATAAAAAAACGTGGTAATAAAAGCAATGAATATGAAAACATCGTAACAAGTTCAATTATGCCAGGTACGATACACCGAAGTGACCTTGACTGAAACTGTTTTGATACTCTCGGGATGCAGTTTTGTTGATAGTACACGAGAAAGTGGCGGTAGAATCATGGACGCGCGCGTGTACACCCGATGCACGTTTATATTGTAATCGGCGAGCAATTCAACCGATTCAAGGTAATCGACTAGACCGAGACTTCGATCCCGATTAATCGGGGAAAATGGCGAATGGAGGCGGAATTAGCGATGGCTCGCGAGCTATTTAGTCGGCAGTCAGATACCTGCATTCAAGAATCTTCCAGATACCGGGAAAGCCATTCGTCTTGGCAGACATCGTGGTCATTAAGTTAACACGGCGTATCGGTCGATCTAAGAGCTGCCAGGAGCTCTCATGGGCGAATTTATATCATTCCAGGCATCTCTTCTACTTAACTCGTTCTCAAAATCCGCAGCAATCGCTCGATTTCATCTGCGAATTCCTGCTTGAATAATCTCTGTTGTATTTTCGTTGCAATTTCAGTGATTTCCCTCGTAGATCAAGCACAATCGACTTTTCGACATTGTTCTTAGCGTTGTTAAATGAAAATTCTGTAAGGAATAGCCGTATTTATTATAACCAATCTTTTTCCAAATTCTGTTGTTATTTATATACATTCAACCCTATAATTCTAAGGTAAAATTCAGATATTTATTCATTGGTTTATTTGATAACAGGATAAGCAGACTGTGGATTTTATACATTTATAACAAAAACGGTTAGGTACAATTTAATGCTGTGGACATATTACAAGATTCAACTTATTAAGTTAAAAGAAGAAAGAAATTCTTATTCGGCTCTTGTATCTTGCAGTCAATTTAAACATTTTGTATTTTCCATGAAGATACGCAGTCTAATGATTTTAGTTATCTTAATGATATATTAATGGTACAGGTTATCTCAAAGATAGCAAAAATTAATGGAACAGAATGGAAAATATATTCTATAATATATTCTATGTATTCTATAAAATTCTATAAAATAAAATATATTCTATAAATCTGTGAATAAATATCTTAACGCGTATTCTTCGAAAGAGTTGGAATTCTTGAAAGTTTTAAAAATTGCTATATCATTATTCAGAATATTGTTTACATCATTAAATATATTGGTGTCTAATCAATTACTAAACATTTAAGTATTATTGTATGAGGTATTCTATTAATTTTATATCCATAAATTAAAAAAAAAATCATGTAGAACGAAAATGAATTAAAATAGAAAACGCAACTGTTTCGTCAACATTTAGGCGATAGATTTTACTTGTATCAAACGTTGTGAAACTTTTCCTTGTGTACCCTTCGGATAGGGTCCTTGAGCTAAACACCCATTCTTCGTGTTAATTCATACCGTTTAATACAGATTAACAGTCGGTTAGCGAGTAAATGCGAATAGTTCGTTTTCCTTGGAGCATTGACTAATTTAAGCCAATGAATTCGAAATTCGTTTGGAAACCGCTGGGGATGAATCGCAGAATAAATCGCTGCGCTGAGAACGTTCCCGTGCATTTCTATTTGTACACACGTTCATATTCTGGATCAGAACGATGACCGTATGGGGGTTTATTAACCCCGTATCTCGTCTATCGGAATCCGTTTCGATCGATTCTCTTCGACGGCTCATATCAGCCTCCCCTTTGTTCCCGGCCATCTGCTTCCCTTTAAATTATACGATTCTTTAGGTATTCAACGTTAATTAATACGAACTTGAACAATGAGAAAGACGCTTTTTCTAGTGTTTTTTTACCTATATTTTCCACGCGCTGATAAAGGTATCGACGGAAGCAAATAAAACAGATCGGAGAAATAAATAAATGATAGAGTCGCGTTTTTTCCTTTCAATTCAAGTTATCTTCTTTTCGAGATTTTCTTTTATGCCGTTTTTCTCCCAGAGACCTGTCAAATGATATTGAATATAACGTGTGAGTGTAGTGTGTCACATGTGAGTTTCTATTCAACAGGAATTTCGTTGTCAATATTACTGATACTGTTATCTAAATCCATCTTTTAGAATACTTGTTAGAATACTTGTTAAAGTGTAGTTATTATTGAATTGCTAAAGCCTATGTATTTAAATCATCTTCTTACTTACAAGACTCAAAATTGTAAAAATAGTAACCATCTTATGTCAATGAAAAACAATGACAATGAATATTACATCTATTTATGAACGTTCACACACACAATTTGTGTAAATTGATTTGTGAATTTTATTTGAATTGTTTCTTATACAAAAAATATCATTTAGTACAAATGCAATACAATTTTCTAATCAATTCTCTTCTCTACAATTTCATCCCTTGTTATTCAAAGCTATTCAGAATCTAAGAATACTAACCATATTATGTCAATGAAGTTTGTGTAAATTGATTTGCGAATTTTATCTGAATATTTTCTCTAAAAAAAAATCAAGGTCAACTATTATTTGTATATTAGGAACAAAACATTCTACTTCTAGTATGAAATAAAGATTCATTTAATGTTTAGAAAAAAATGTTTTTCTCGTAACACGAAACAGATATTTCGTGCATATTTAAAAATAAATATTTGTTACTTAATATAAAACAAATATTCTATGTATATGTGAATATTAAAAAAAGATTGAATCTCTTTCGAATATTATATGAATGTGTATACAATATTTTGTGCTACTAGGGTATTTACTAGCCAGTGTAAATCCTCGTGCGTTAGGTCGTTTCGTCACGGTTGCACGTGCAGGCGAGTCAATAGGGAAAAAATCTCGTACGTGATCGACAGGACGTAGGATCGTGAACGACGCCGTGGAAACTCCTCATATTTTATCGAGCCTACAAATCGCGTAGTTTGAATGGGACGTACACGGTGTAGTCCGGTCGCGTACACTCTCGTGCACGCTTCCATCGTACCGGAATCGTGTATATCGGATTTTTCGCAAGGTTAATCGGGCCGCAGGTGCTCGCCTATTAAATTACAAGCCTATAAACTCGGTGCCGGTAGTCTCGGTGGCGCGCGATTAAAGGCGGCCGCTGCGCTATCGTCTCTTGAATTACGCAAGAAGTTGACACCGCCGCTACCTGTTTGTAAATTAAAAATGCCGCGGACGCATTAACCCGTCGTAACTCGGCGATTTTATCGGCGGCCGACGCGCGTTCCACGCCGTAAAATCGTGTCTCCGGTTGGCTCGCGGTTCGCCGCGCTTTATCGAATCCACCGGATAATGTTCCTCCCATCACGGAAGGACACGCTCCCACCACGACGCGCCGCGCCGCGACGACGTTGCCGTGAGAAAATTCTGCCTTCTCGTCAGACAGTGAAAACTCATTCTCCTTAAAACCGCAGTTAAATTTATGTAAACGTTGCATTCCTTGTTAGTTTTAAATTCAACGATTACCAACCGAGCATTCCAGATCCGTATTTCTCAAGCAATTTCGTTCTTGTTTATTTATTGTTTATTTTAATGAGATCGCATTGACAGCTAGGTCATTAGTGACGACATAATTTACAATCAAAAGTGTTTTACACAAAGGTGAATTTATAACAGTTTATATATGATTTATAGATGGATTTAAAAAAGTGGAGGATGTTTCTAATGTAGTCTTCTCCTAGATTTGTCTTGAGGTCATCTTTGGACATGTTGGATGCTCTTGTTTATTAAGTTAAGCGTCAACCACTGAAATCATTATTACAATAATAATAAAAGTAATAATAATAATATTAATAATAATAATAAAATAATTATTAATTATTGCTCTCGTCAGTTGTATCGAGGTTGTCGCTTTATCGAAAAACATTAAACTAGATGTAAATTAATGAATCTACATATTTAAAATAATTCCGATTATCGATCGTAAATTGTAGATTTATTTTATTTAATTTATTTAATTTATTCATATTATCATATGTTAAAACGATTACAAATTGTTATTACATTTTATCAATATTACAGTCTAACAATAATAGTTTGCGGATTTTTATGCATTTATGAAGAAATTATAACAGGGTGAAATATGGAACAGTGAAAAAAATAAAAAAAATTTAGAACATTGTTATGCTGTTTTCAACTTGAAGAATCTATCAAGGAGTGAAATGAATTTTTATTTTGTTCAACTACTTCGCATAATCGATGCAGAATATTCTTATTTTGCATAAACAAACGTAGTCAATGTTATCATTAAACTGCGGATCTTTCTGCATTCATAGGAAAATGGAATAGACGAAATTCAAAATTGTTGGAAAATATAAAAAATTGAAAGTGCAAATATATGATTTCTCCTTTATAAAAATCATTATGGGAAGAAATAACGTTTAGTTCGGTTTTTATTTCTTGAGATAGATGCAGAAAATTTTTATTTTCCATAAATCTCCGCAGTCTAGTTATATCTCGCAAATAACTTGAATCCAACAAATCTAAAATTCAATTTCTAGTTATCACCGTTAGACAGACGAATCAAGCTACTTAATTTTAACACGCACTATGGAAATTACCCTCGGGACACTCGATGCGGCTCTCAAATTCTGTTAACGCTGGTCGACCTAGATTAGAAGGTAGTGACGTTGAATTAGGAACAGAGTCCCGTCTAATTGGAGGGGTTTGTTAAAAATTACACGGGCTCCCGTGGATTTTTCGAGCCACGAACTTTCCGAGCGCGTGTGTAAAAGTCCGCGTTAACCGCGCGGTTTTCGCGCGGGGATTTGTCTTCATTATTACTAATCACCTATTAAAGTTTACACCCGGCAAGGTAGTTAATAGTAACGAGGCGGGGAGAGCTAAGAAGCTGATGAAACTTTCAGCCGCGAACTTTTCGGTGTAACTTGCCACCCTCTACCCACCCCCGACGCCCAAAGCCAACCGAGAGCATTCTACTTCGTGGCGTGCAAATAGAATTTGCGGATAAAACGAATCTCGGTGATTAATCCTCGCGATTCTCCTCCACGCGTTCTCGTTGCCATTTCATCTCCCGCCATATTCTATTTTTCTGTTTGCTTCATTTTTTCCCCTCATTGTTCGCATCAACGAACTGAATTTTCAGCGCGATTTATTACTCGCCCTCTCATCGCTGCACACTTCTCGCCTTACTATTCATAGGGTAATTGTACCTATTACAGTGGTATCATGTTTCTATCAAACTTTATTTAAATATCATTCCTAATTTATAGTCCTAGTTCGGAATACAAAAAAGAATTGGTGGCTCTCAAAACTTCAGTAGAACATAAAAAAGTATTAACCCTTGGTCATACTTTGATGAGCTAGACTCGTGATGAAGGTTGTTAACAAAGTTTAACAAATATTTGTATTAATGTTACGCGTTTTATTTTAAACAAAATATGATTCGTTGGTAATAAATATTTAAGCATTGAATTAAATGTAGCCATAAGGAAAAATACATTTTCTTTTTCAACAATTAGCTATTTTAATTAGCCGCGAATAAAAATTCATAATATCCTGAAGGTAAATTACGATCGATAACTAATTAATTAATTATTTTCATTTTCCTTGTGAAACGGTATGGCAAACATTTTGTACATCCGTAGTATTAGAGACATTCCTAGTGATTTGTGTGTCACAGTAATGAGCTCCTTCTTCACTTTAATTTACGTAATGCTGAGGTTTTCATTTTTTATTAAAAAGAGAAGGGAAGAGAACTTTCCCCTATGGAATTTAAAGCCATATAAAGAATGTGTACAATCACGTGAACAGCAGTCCTTTGGTGATCGAGATAGGAGAAAAATGGTTTTATCTCTTTAGCTTTTATAAAGAATATTATTCAAATCCTGAGATTCTAAAAATATGAGAATGATTGACAATTTTATTCCGAATTGTACAAATTTATTCTGGGCAAAATATTTATTTTTACGTATTTTAATTTTGATTTGGGTGAAAACGCAGGAAACGCACACACACACACACAGTAATATGTACATATTTACCCTACGTTAATCCGGTACGAGTCTTCAGCAACTAGGCCGTGGTTGATGCAATGAACAGTACGGAACGAAATTGAACGGAACGTCGAAGTGGTAAAAGCGCCCTGTAAATATGAAAGGTTTTTACAGTTCCGAGAAGTTGAATCGATATCACGATGAATAGAGAATTTCGTATCGTTACATGTATGTAATGCCGTCGACAATGCTAGCGCGAACCATGGTCTCGCGATGTGATTTATGCTCGATTTAAATGTCGCTTTCGGTTTTTGTTCTCGCGAACTTCCGGCCGAGTTACTTGTGCCGCGAAAAAATTGCTCCGTAATTAATTATCCGGCGCGAGTGTTGGTGCCGAAGCGCCGGTGTTGTAACGAGTCGGGAATGAAAGGCGGCTCGTTTTCGAAATTGTGTCAATTCCGACAAAGGATTTCGGCGTAACGATTTAAACTAGATTTTTTTTATTAATTTCTAAAGCGCCGATAATAAACCACGAAATGAATGGACGCGCGCATACTTTATTGCTGTGACGGCTTCAATGAATGAGAATGGAACGCGGAATGGAAATTACATTGAAATGTTAATTGCTCAACGGTAGAGCGCGATTCGTATTCGTATGAAAATTGTTTCGAGGGCCTATGATAATGGAGAATTCGTTTCGCAGTCCGTGCACGAGATTGTAATTAATCATTGCGAATTTACGGGAGTCTAGCTGACGGCTGCTGGAATAAGATTAACCTGTTTGTTTCTTAGAGACAATTACTGATGGTATTCACATATCATGTCAGCCACGTCTCTAGGCGCAAATGTGCGAGTTAAATCTTGTTTCAATTTGTACCGAAAAATTAGTAAGACAAATCTTGGAATCATTTGATATTATTCATTGAAGTCTGTTCGTTATTCTTCACTGTTTACAATCTATTAATCTTTTTACTTTATTATTAGAGGCTTTCGATTTATTGAATAAAGTAATAGATTTAAAAACGAAATAATTACGTAACTGTGTTAAAAAAGATCGTTTGATATAAAATAACCGAAACGTGAAAACTAAAAATTTATTGAGGTTATCATAGCAAGTGTGAAGAAAATTAAATAATTCTTTAGCTCAGCTTTTATTTAATCAAATATTATTATTTATCTATCACTTTAAACCAAATAGGATTAATGTAGACATCTGATTAAATAATTCGTATTCTCCTTATGTACTTTTTAGTACATAACCACAAGATTGGCATATGTAAATTTTATCGTTAATTTAATTCCTTCAAGAACCACTTAGCAAGCAGAAATTATTTATTATTTCAATCTAATTTGTTCGACTTGAACGCCAAATGAAACTAAATTTATTTTAAATGAAGTGTGCACAAGTATAAATATTTAATATTTTATAGAAATATTTAATATTATAATTTTATATTTGCATTCTAAAAATCGGACATTTCATATACAACAATCTAATGCTAACTCTATAGTAAACTTGCACTATAATTATACAAAAATATTTAAAATTATAATTTTATATAAATATTTAATATTATAATTTTATATTTGCATTCTATAAATCGGACATTTCATATGCAAGAATCTAATGCTAACTCAATAGTAAACTTGCAAAAATAATTCCACAAAAACATTTAATATTATAATTTGTATAATTGTATAAAATATTTAATATGTAATATTTGCATTCAAAAATCGGACATTTCATATGCAACAATCTAATGCTACCTCGATAGTAAACTTCCTCCAAGGATCATTGTACAAACTGCGACTGATAAGATCGTATCAGAATTAGAGCAAGTCTGGTTCCAAGCTATCCCACGAACGAAAGCCACGAGTGAAAGTACAGGGGAGCAGACAATCGAACTGTCGCTTTCGAACGGCGCGGAACCGTCGCGTCGCGTCGCGTTGCGTCGTTCGACGCTCACGAGGAAGAAAGAGAAAGAGAGAAGCGAAAGAGAGCACAGATAGGAGAGAGTAAGAGAGGGAGAGTTCGATATATAAGGAGCGAGGCCGCGTTATCGGTGGGCTTTCGTCGTTTCGGTCACGGTGCAGGCTTTAATTAAAGTTTCGCAATCGATTGCACGAGGAGAGCGCGACGGGAGTAATCAACAGTCGCCCACGCAATCAGTGATCGTCGAAGCCAAACTTCGTCGCGGTGGTTACGGCTCGCTACACCGTAATCGAACAGTCCTCGGATCAGCAATACCCTGCAAGTTTCCTCCGCCGATCGGGAATAGATTCTTTCGTGTGTTCCGCGGATTTTCTTCGTCGGTTCGATCGATCGACAGATCGTTTAACCACGCATTCCGTTTCTATTTCACCGTTCGTGTGCACTGTGCGCAACTTGGCCCTAAATGAAAGCGACTAAACAGACAGTTCTAGAAGATTTACTACTACGTTCTTTGTCGTGTGTCGGACGTAGGATAGTGATTGTTTAGGCGTTCGGCAAACATGAAAGAACTCGTTCCACCTGTGCCTTTTAAATTCAAAAATAAATATTTCTTGTTTTTGATTTCTCTTGACTTGATGTCTTTGTCTTGTTTCTTTGATTAAGCTTAAGCTTGTCAAGTTTCATTACCCTTGCCTTACAATATCGTGTCTGATACGTGATAAAGATTCTGAACACATTCTGATAAAAATGTATGTTAATATTTAATATTATATAAATATTCAATATATATATATGTAATATTTGCATTATAAAAATCGGACATTTCATATGCAATAACCTAATGCTAACTCGATAGTAAACTTGCACAATAATTACACAAAAATATTTAATATTATAATTTCTATAATTTCATAAAATATTCAGTATGTAATATTTGCATTCTAAAAATCGGACGTTTCATATGCAACAATTTAATGCTAATAAGTGTCTGACACGTGATAAAGATTCTGAATACATTCTGATAAAAATGTATGTTAATAAGTTCCTTGAAACAAAAATAATATTCTATTTTGGTTTTGTTAACATACAGCTATTGTATCCCTTTATTGTATTCTCCTTTTTTGTTTGCGAAATTACGATCTACAAAAAAAGTTCGAGTCACTAAAATCGTAAAATAAATGGTAAGGCAAAGGGTTAAAATGACACCAAACATAATATAGTTATGTTCATAATTATCTGCGTGATTTAACATCTGCGGTAGAGGCACAGGAATTCAGTGAGCAACAGTAGATTTCCCAGGTGTGATTAAAAAGTTAGAATCCACGAGAAGGACAAGGAAATTATTTTTGTTTCAAAAAGTTTGTCCACTTAATCTTTACACTTTCTTCGTGTGAAAATCCAGTTATGCTATGTTTCTAGATTCTGTAAAATATGTACGTTTTCTTACACTGTCTCACGTAGTTGTGTAGTGTATAAAATTACAAATGAAACTCCATTTATTGAAATAAAATGTAAAATGAATAGTGGTGAAATATCACTTGGGGATTTTCCGCATAATTATTTTTAATTAGCATACGGTTAATGTTGAAAATCCAGTTATGCTATGTTTTTAGTTTCTGTAAAATATGTACGTTTTCTTACACTGTCTCACGTAGTTGTGTAGTGTATAAAATTACAAACAAAACTCCATTTATTGAAGTAAAATGTAAAATGAATAATGGTGAAATATCACTTGAGGATTTTCCGCATAATTATTTTTAATTAGCATACGGTTAATGTCGCATATGGTACGTTGATTAAATAAAAACATTATAATTATTAATTTTACTGTTCATGATCTTACGTATTGGGTAAAAAGATTTTCTATGAAATTGGTACCAGACCTACAGGACTGCCAACGTGAAAAATTTCAAGAAAATTGATTTCAGGTGGAAATTTCTTTCATCAATCAATAATCGATGAGGAGAATATTCTCGCGTAAGCATTTACCCTCCTATCGGTCTTTTCAATGAATCTATCCGTTCGCGAAGAAATTCTTACTTTCTTTGATGAGATTCTAATGTAGTAGAATATTCTGCAAGATATCTTACCTTTTTTTTTTCATCGCACAAAAGCAGTCTTGTTAGGAGTAGTTGAAAAGTCCTTAGATTGGCCGATCGATAAGCTGGAATGTGCTTGAAGTCTGCTTTGCCGAGACGTCGGGACCAGCTATCGGAAACTTTATGACCGAGTTGGTGAACTTTTTAATCGATAATCAGTTTCGGAGGAAATCGGAGGACGAGACCGACATGGGTCTCGCAGGGAACTATGACTTCCGGTTGATTCGATTCGTTAACAATATAACCGAAGCACAATTCCTCGAATCGACTATGTCGTGAACCAGATTTCAAAATGGATCAAAACGCATTTTTTAAAAGTGTGACTTAACGCGGCCTCGACGTGTTTATCGGTGCACGAGTTTCGAAATATTCAGCTTTCGGCAGTTTATCTTCTCGACGCGATGCTGGCCGATTCCACGGAATTATCGATAATCCGGCACAATTGATAATCCGACATAATTGATAATCGATACCATAAATAAAGAGTTGAAGGACTGAATGAACTTCTTGTGCTCGTTCAGATTCATAAAATCATAATATTTCGTGCGCAAATCGTTTCATTGATTTTGCACGGTTTAAAATGTCAGTTAGTTTCTCGTGTTTACATTTATGTATATAGTTCACTGCAAATTGATTGGATTTATTGACTCTTTCCACCGTTCGATAATCTCGCAATATCTTTTGTCGTAACCGTTATAGTGATGAACAGCGATATACAGTAAAGTCTAAGATCTAAGAAAAACTGTCGGGATCTTGCTGTTTCTTAGATCCTACTAAAATTCCGGAGAACAATATAACGCTGCGCTTTGCATTTGTACAAACTTTTTTAAATTGTACCAGGAGATTGGTACTCAAAGTCAAAATGGTAGTAAAAATGTTTTTATCTTTTTTTGAAATGTTTAAACGAGTATAACTTGCTTTATTATAATCTAATAGAGACTTTTCAGCAAAATAAAATAGTTTTACGAGTCATAAATTAATTATTATTAATATTTTCCATTTAAATGAAATAACTACTGCAGTGTCAGCAATAGTACAGTATATCATACATCAACTTTTTCAGTCGGCACAAAAAAAAACCGAAACAAAAAAACATTTTCAGATCAATCTTTCCGGAAGTAAAACAACGAAATATAAGACTGGATGCGCGATAGATGAAACATTTATCAGTCGATACATAAATTCGTTCCGGTTCGTTTGCGCTCGGGAAACTTCGTTGGAAACGATACTTTTTTTTTTGCGGTCCGGTTGATTCGATTGATTTTTTTTGCAGTCGAATGAAATTAAACGATCGAAATTGGAGGCAATTTGCCTGTATTATGTTACGATCCCGACGTATGTTAAACCGATTGAGCGAATTAACTCGATCCAAATATGGTTTACCATGCGAATTGGCCACTTTCAGCGACGGCTTTTCAAATTTGTCCCGATCTGTCCGCTGCTAGTCATTCAATCGGTCGCTTTTTGTCGGTACGGCGTCGCGCGTCGGTAATACGCGACGCTTTCCGGTCCCGATACCAGACGCATCGAACGACAATCCAGCCCCCGTGTAAAATTTAAATAAACTCCGACCCGCGTGCATATACTGAAATTGCAACAGTGCCGCAATTACACGGAAACGTTACAAAATTTCAGTCGGAGGAATGATATTTTCACTCCGCCATCCTGTCAGACCGAGTTAACTCGTCTTTAATAAATCATATTTGTTATTACGCGGCCACTGTTTGCATACTAATGCTGGTGTTTTCGTTACCGCGGAATCCTGTTATCCCGTTCTCCTCTCGCCGAGCACTGTAAAAATATTTTTTGACACTTTGACCACTTTAATCCAGACTAACGGTGCCAACGGCGTTACGTTTTAAACGTTATTTTTAACGCAGACTACAAATTTGGAAATGTAACCTTGTTTAATGTAATATTATGAACATGTATTGCGAAATTATCCTCGGTAGTGCGTATGTAGGTAATCATTATATTGAGTTGGCAAGAAAGGAATTTCAAACTGAATTTAAAAATGAATTTCTTTATTCAAGCGACGATTAATCAATAAAATATCTTCTTATCTATTGTTTTTGGCTAAAGATCATCGAACGAAAAGGAAAGAAAGTAATTTCGATATTTAAAAGTGAAATAAAACTGAATTTCTTTATTCAAGCGACGATTAATCAATAAAATATTTTTTCATCTATTGTTTTTAGCAACAGATCATCGAACAAAAGGGAAAATATCTTATTCGTTAAAGTTCATTGCTTGAATAAAAAAATTGGGCTCTGTTTCACCTTAAAATACCGAAATCACTTTCTTACCAACCCAATAGATTTCGCTTTCTGAGGATTTAGATTTAGAATTAGAATTTATCTTGTACATAAATAACTAGGAAATATCCTGCACATAAATAACTAGGAAATATCTTGTACATAAATAACACGCAAGAAGTTTACAGAAAGTATCTATGTAGTAAGATCAGTCCAAGTTCGCCGATCCCATAAAGAATATCCCATTTTTCCGAGCTGCTATCGGCCCAATCCATGTCTGACATAAAGCAGACCACTTCTACTTAATACAATCTCTGCGGGTCTACCGTGAAAAATTAGTAATGCGATGTTCCACTCATGAAAACCTATATTTAGTACGTAAACGGAATAATTATAAATTCAAAATAATGTCTCTGTCTCTATTTTAATTGATTTTAATCTTTAACGAAATGCACAATTAAGGTGAAAAGCTACTATAAAATAAAATTCAGTGTACGTTCGATATACCGTGTGGCGATTAATTTCAACAATTAATTAAATCGGTCTCCGATTTTTCGATGATTTCTTTTGTTAATCAACGATTGACGATTAACTTCATCAATCGATTCGTTCATTTTTCAATGATTACCTTTTTTAATCGTACACATTAATCAATCAATCTTTGTTAAAATATTATCGATTAATGCCCAACTATGCCCGACGTAATAAAATTAGCGTAAGTGTAATTTTTAATAAAAATATAAAATATTTTATAAATGAAGCTTAACACATCTTCCGCCGCTTTTTGAAGTAGAAATATCCAGCGAGATGTCGGTTGTATGGTAACGAATCTGCACGGGACAGCAATTGATACGGGTTTACACATCGGTTAGCTCGTGTCCTTCGTACGAAGGCCGGAAACTCGCCGGTTCGAATTCGCCACATCGATCGCATGAAAGTTTCACGGAGACCTGCCGAATTTTGATGATTCGCTGGAACGAAAGATTATAGGTCGGCCACTGTACCTCTCCGACGCTAGGAAATTCTCCTGGCAGTCGGAATGCTATTCAAGATTAATTATACTTCGCTGAAGGACTCGCCTTAACGAAATTAACTCGTCCCCGACAATTAATTAACGACCCGCACGGAACGTTCGCCAGGCGAGCGAAAGAGGCAAATTAGCCTCTGTGAGTGTCGTGAAGTGAAATGATTTCCTCTGGCTCGAAGAATAAAAATTATTAAGCTAATTTATACGTAATACCGTTTTCATTAGCTACCTTAATCCCTCAGTACTGTAATGAGCAATTCTCGTACCGCCAATTATGTATCGTGATGTGATAATGAAGTCGGTATATGAACAGTGTTTACGGATTTTAATTAAGGGAATTCTAGCAATTAATGGGCCGATTGAAGATTATGTAGCGCTTCTCCGTATTTTACAGTTACGTGTTGTTACCAAAAATAGAGAAAGCAGAAATCTAGTAATAGGATTTCAAACATTTATACGTTTCACATACAAATCTTGTTGGGCAATAACGCTAACGTAACAATTAATTAATATAATGTGGATCTTTATGCACATAAAATTCGATACAATTCAGCAAGATTCTTATTTGTTTATTTTTAAAATTTCTTTATAAAAATTGGAAATTGCATAAACATCCGCAGTCTATTAACGAACTATTAAAAGCATAATAATTAGACTACGGATTTGATGCATTTGTAACAAAAATATTCAAAAATTCTTTTAATCTTTTCACCGCTTTAAATTCCATCAACCCTGTTTTCGAATCATAAATGCACAAAATTCGCAGTCTATAATGTTTTCACCAATCAAGATTTTATAATCGAACTAGGTATGACGTTTCGTACGTCAATATTTGAGATTAATGTTGACTTTTTATATAAAAAAAATTATATCTTGATCTAGCACAGAGTTGAGAGCGACGTAAAATGAATTTTAAAAAAATCTTTCAATCGTTGGTAACACATTTATATCTTAATGTTCGCGTAATTTTTGTGCAAATCGAAGCTGTTCGATGAATATCAGAGTTTAGTTCGACGCATTCTACATTTCCCGATAAACAGACATGACGACGGCATATAACGGAGAAGGAAAAGAGAACGAACGATCATCTGGCGTCACGGCCGATCGAAGAGCGGTGCGGCTGGTTATATAATAACGAGTATGTCAGGTTGGTTTGGGCCGCAGGTGATCATCAGGCGATAATAGTATTAATACATCATCGCCGTGAATACTATGCCTGAGCGCTCTCTGATTGCGGGCGGCTGCCGCGGCAGCAATATGCGTTTTATCAACGGAAACCAGGCCGATAAATAAACGGCGCATAGAAGGATGGCCAGCGTCGATCGAAAGATTAAGATATTACAGCCAGCGAAAGAGAGCACGATCGTCGCTGATTGATCTATACAAAAATAACCAACTCGACGATCCCGTCCGCGATACACGTCGGCGCACTCTCTGTGCCATGCAAATGGAATTCCAGGTTCCTTTAATCGCTTTCGATGCAGCGGCCGCCTCTATCCCTGCTATGCAGCACGCTAATGATTTTTACGTAATGTAATTAACGGTCGGCCGTTACGTCGTTACTTCGTACGTGTGCCCGGCTCGATATTCAATTGGACGGATTTGTGTAATCGGCGACTTTAATTGACACGTCGGATTGGCAGCAATAATGCCAGCCGCGCGTACATGGAAACCGTCCTCGTCGCGAAAATATTCGACGGACGTAGCTATAACCGGCTTATAAAATTGTCATTATCGCGGGTTACGTTATGACGGCGCAGCGTCCAGATGGATTTCACATTGTTGGACGATTAACTGTCGAAATAGAAGACCGGGATTACGAGACATCATCTGTCTCCAATCGTTTTGTTTCCCGAAAAATTCCGCGGCTTCTATAAAAAGCACAATCGTTAATGTTCGACAGCGTTCTTATTAGCTTGTCTGCACAGTGCTCGTGTTCTCTTTTTAGATATGTAGCGGACGATATTCTCACTTCCGGAAAATTGTTTCTTCTTTATGCCATTGACCGTACAATTGACCTTTATTCATATGATGAAAGGAAATCAATTTCTATTTCACTCTAGGTTGTTGCGATTCAGGTTTTACTTTTGACTTCGATGAGCATATTTGTGGCATTTTTCTAATTAAAATCATACCAAACATGATATAATTCCGATGATATTTACTTGTGTAATAGACAATTAAAGTTTCGGGCGCGAGGAAGGGTAGCGTATGCGAAAAAAGAGACTTCCTTGCGCTCGAAACTTTAATTGTCTATTACACAAGCAAATATCATCGAAATTATACCATATTTGGTATGATTTTTATTAGAAAAATGCCGGGACATTTTCAGTCAGACTTTTGGGACATTTATGAATATAAAAAGTTGTTCAGACTGATGACGTTGACAACATATTTCAAGATGATCAAAATCGGTGAGGAAACTGCTAATGTAAATGATTAACGGAATTTCTGTTTTAGTTCCAATTTCTATCCATAAAAAAAAGAAGTAAAAAATGTCAATATACTATTATCAGTATCTCGGCATATCTTGTCTTTTTTAATTTTCTAAGAATGATTTGTCTTCATTGTATGTCTACATTAGCATAAAAGCTTAACACTAAATCCACCGAAACTTAACAAATTAAGAACAAATTTATTTTCCCCATTAATAATTCCGAGATACTGATAATAGTATATTGACATTTTTGACTTCTTTTTTTTATGGATAGAAGTTTATATAAAATACTGTATCCATTAAAGAGAACGATGTGTAAAAAGGAATATATTAGCGACCATGTTTAGAGTGGACAACTTGGAGAAGCGTTGTCCAGAATTTAGTAAACGCTCTATATATTCGAGCGAGAATGCGCCGCGGTTATCGCGGTCAGAGGAGCAGTATCATATTTGATACCGAAGAACTCAACTAGACCAGCAAAACTTGTCGCTGGGCTCCAATATCTCGTGGCGAGGATCGGGATTCCGTAGCCAGTCTTTCGTGACGTCTCCTTCCCTGCCTAGCCGCGCTGTGACGATTCTCTGTGCAAACATTTGAGCGGAAAGCTGTTGGCAGTCAAACACGATTTCTCGTTGCTTGCTTTCTACACAAACTACTTTTATTCATTCACCTTTTCAGCAATACCGTGTTATCATTAACCCTTCGCAATCCGAATTATTTTTCAATTTTATTGCAAAATGTTTTATTTGAAATTTACACAGAACTGAATGTTCCTTATAGAACTCAAACTTTGTCGTAATTTGTTTTTAACTAAAAAATAAGACATTGTGAGTGAAATAACTTGCAGGCATGTCAGCGCATTTCAAGTGCACATCATTTTTATATTTGTGCTTACAATAATTAGAACTCCCTTGTCTTTTTTAATTTTCTAAGGATGATTTGTCTTCATTGTATGTCTACATTAACATAAAAGCTTAACACTAAATCCACCGAGCCTTAAGAAATTAAGAACAAATTTATTTTCCCTATGAATAATTCCGAGATACTGATAATAGTATATTGACATTTTTTACTTCTTTTTTTTATGAATAGAAATTGGAACTAAAATAAAAATTCCATTAATCATTTACATTAGCGGTTTCCTCACCGATTTTGATCATCTTGAAATATGTTGTCAACGTCATCATTCTTAACAACGTTTTCCTGTACACGTTACCGCCACTCGATTTTAATTTTCGAGATAATCTAAATATATCTATTCAATTATTTACCACGAAAGCATATTTATAATTTCAATAATTGCGAAAAACAAAAAATCTGGAGGTTTAATTTGAAATCTAGGTCGCATGATTTAAACACTTACTAATCACGAAAGGTTTATGTCCACGACTAAATGCGTTGACCTAAAGAACTTCAAGAATACATATCGAAGTATCTACTTCGATATATGTATAATCGCTGGAACATGAAATTTTTAATGCGATAAATAAATATTCTAAAGAAAGAAATTCAAGAATAAAATTTCGCTCCGGATATAAACGACCCAGACTGGCCACGGAAGATTGATATACTCCGTGGCAAAAATCTTGGTCTGTATCGCAAGATGAAAAATCGTGCACGGTAAAATGGCATAGGATCGAAGTTTCCGAGCGGCGGCGCCGGAGAGTGGTTGCACCGGGAAACGAACGAGACAACTGAAGTAAGGCGACAGAATGGAATAATAAATCGATAAGAGGACATCAGTTATTCTTTCCAGAAAAAAAAAGAGAGAACGGTTCGAGATTCGACGAAGTCAAGAGTCAATATCATCCCCGCGCGAATTCATATTTCATAGAGCTGGTTCCTGCGCAAGATTTCCTTCCTGGCGGTCGAGAGGCCGGCACCCTTCCGTTTCCGAAACCGATTTACAAACTGCATATTCAATTCCCAAATAATACCTTTGTGGTGGCTGAAGGGATGGAGAAGGGGGTGCGAGGAAGCCACCGTTCCGGTTCCGCGAGAAGAAAACGCTGGGAAACGCAAATATCCCAGCCGTCTATTTGGTTTCCAATCTTTATCGTGCCGTTCTTCCTGCCACCCACCTTCAACCCACCAACACACACACACACGAGCGCGCGCGCATACATCCGCAGCGATCTTGTGGTGGCAAAGTTCGGGTTGTCTCGGGTTCGCGCGGCTCCGGTGTCTCGCCGTCGGATGTGGTTCTTTCGCGTGCGTTTCGCTCCCTTTAAAAACGAAAAGCCCGTTGCCAGCGTAAGAGCGAGCCATCTCGCTTACTCGCGGAGGGTTGCGAATACAGCATTCTCCGCCGGCAGTGCACGAAATATCGATCGAGTTCTTTTTACACCGCAACGTCGACACTCTGCCGTCCCCTCTTCCTTTGTCATCCTTCATCCCCTTCTCTTCTCCCCGGCCCTCTCTGTCGCCTCTTCCGAACGTTTCTTTCACTCCGTCCCGTTTACACGGGATCCTTTTTCTCTCTCTCTCCGCCCCTGCATTTTATACAGGCCGCGTCTAATGCGCTCCGAGACTGTCGATTAAACGGACCTGCGAGTCCCATCCAGTTTATGGTGCACTGTAATTGCAAACCTTTGTGTGTAACTAGCTTAAAGTTGCGCGGCTTTCTTTGATCTGTGTTGGCTCTCGTGAACGATCCGATGCCAAACAGCGATATGTTGATGCGCGATGATGTTGACACATTCCGATCTCTGTAGATTCGCCGTTATACCGTTGAACTGGTCGTACTGGATTACCCGAGGCTAGAGAACGTACAGTTGTAATTTCTCACGAATGTGTTTGAACACAGATGAAAGCCATATTTTTTCTTTTAGATGGACTGGTATCAATTTCACAGATAAGTGAAGTAGTCTAGTTCACGAAGCAAAACTTGATATTAAAAAAATCACGCGTATGTCATGGGTGGATATTAATTCGTCGAGTTTGAATCGATATAAAAATTCTACCCCTGTATGCTTTCCAAACAAAAGATATTTGTAAACTACAATTAATGTTATCGGCGCACTGGTTCGATCCATTTGTTCGATCCACTGGTCTCAATCTAGACCATTTTCAAGAATAGAAAATTTCATTATTGCGCCTGTAAGAACTGTAAAGGTATTTGTTCTACGATAAAACAATCGAAGAATGCGAATTTCAGGTGGTATTTCTTTGATCGAGCAAATTCTCTACAAAGATTTTTACTTTGAATTTCTCGAAGTTTATTTATAAAAATATTTATAACCTACAGAACATTGATGTTTTGTTAGTTATTGGCCGAATTGTGTATTCCTGACTTGTTTCCATCCCGCTCCTCCCAGTTTACCAGTCTACTGTCATTCGGGGAACTTAGACACCTTCCCTCTAACGCACGTGGTTTCCACATCAAAGAAAGCAATTTGTTAATGAGGCATAATTATCCCCCCGTTCACAATGCCAGACGGCGTCACGCTGTTGTACCACCGACATGGGGAGAGAAAACACAAACCGAGTGTTTCGGACGGAGTGGCGTTACGACAAGGGATGATAGGGGAGAATGGGCCAGACGATTTTCTTAACGATTCAGACACGTTCCCCGCATTTTTGTCGGCTACCCACCCTGATGAACTTGAACCTGACATGGTAGACTATGTTTTACCATGGCTCGGTCAATTTTTAATAGTATTTAAACAAATTTTATTAAACATCAATAGTATGTATTCCTTACTTCTTGCCTTAATATAAAGGTCATTTTTTAATAGTCTTTAAACAAAATCTATTAAACATCAATAGTATGTACTCCTTTCTTCTTGCCTTAATATAAAGGTCAATTTTTAATAGTATTTACAAAAAATCTATTAAACATCAATAGTATGTATTCCTTTCTTCTTGCCTTAATATAAAGGTCAATTTTTAATAGTATTTAAAAAAAATCTATTAAACATCAATAGTATGTATTCCTTTCTTCTTGCCTTAATATAAAAGTCTATTCTTCTCTAATCGACATATAACACTAAACCTATCACCACCGGTCAGAATAACCGGTTTCCGATTTATTATTTTACAATTATCGAAACAATAAAAATGATTTTGTAAGAATCGATTGTATAAATATCTTTAGTAGAGCACGTATCATAAATAGGAGTCTCGCATAGTCTAAATAAAATCTATGTGGTCATTTTTTAAGTTTAGTGTTAAAACAGTAAATAGATTCGAAAAGTATTAAAACAGTAAATAGAATCTGCGTAAAGATTCGCTGTCCGGTAGCTTTTATATTTTTTTTTATTCTCGTTTGACTCTTTTGTACGGGGTTAATAATTTTCTCCATTGACGCATTTATCTCATGGTTTAAATTTTATGGAATCGGCAAATATATTTATGCTAGGTCTCCTGTTTACTGAATTTATCATATGCCAGTAAATCAAGGTGATCGAAATCGGTGAGGAAGCCTCTAATGTAAACAATTACCCAAACAATTTGAGATACATTGATACCCTATACTAACTATCGTATTAACACGTATCACTGCTGCAATGTATACAATGCTAATACATCAATTTATGTACCTTCATTCCTGCATAGTATGATATTGAATGATTAAGTCTTTCCCCCTTGGATTGCACATCAAATTGGAGGTTATAGTTGAACTCTTCCACAGTTGGTGCGAATTAATCGCAGTCGTGTTGAAATACCAATAGAGAAAGGCAATCGATGATTTACAATGTACAATTCGCTGGTAATGGCCACTACGTTTACCACAAGCACAAATCATACACTTCCTAATGATGTGGCCAGCATTTTCTTGCGTGAGTTTCCCCCGTTCCGCCGAGATTTCACCTGGTCCATATTTCACGTTGCTCGGCGTTGTTAATACAAAAACGTTCCTGTTGCGAAAGAAATCGCCTCTCTCGAGGAAAACGATAAATTACACGCAACAATTTCCTGCTGCGCTGTAGGAGGATACAGGTTTTCTTATAACACGGAACCGTCTCGGAAACGGACGGAGGACACAAATATGATGAGTAGATGGAAGATATTTTATAAATATTATTTACACATTCATACAATTTTCTGACACATAGCGTGCAGTAGAATAATGATTCCAAATAAATTTTTCGTGTTACGAGTACAGTCAGTAAACGTGGAAATACAATATGTATTGGTAGGTGTGATACAACCCCTGGCACAATGTTTCCGATTGGAACCATTGATACAGATTTTAGAGAAAAAATTCACAACATTGAAGTATAAATTAAAGCAATATTTTCAAGTTTGATTTAAACTTTATATGATGTAAAACTGATTCTAATTATTAGTAAGAAATATAATTTTACGTTTAACTCATGTGTCTAGCAATTGTTGCACAAACTTTTTTATTTTGCGTACAGATTCTATTTATGAGATTTCATATTCTTATTATAACTTTTTCAGAAAGCCTTTTAAACTTTTCGTTATACATGACATTTTAGTCTTATTTTTACCTTTAGTAAATTCATATAAAATTAATAATATTTCCATTCATATTAAATTAATAATATTTTAATTCATATAAAAATAGGAAATACGTTTACAATATCTTAATAGATTAAACTGAAATGGTTTAAACAATGTTGCATTTAAAACTAACTCGCTGTTGAATAGAGTTAACCCTTTGCACTTCTTTGTCGAGTGTGATTCGACATGAAAGAAAGAAACATATAAATAAAACGAGTTCGTATCTGTACTTGTTTCTTCCTTTATTTATTTATTTTATTCCTTAATGAAAAATCAATCTAAGTTCTACAAATATAAATTACAACAAAGTTTGAGAGTTCTATATTCAATATAAATGGTAAACAAAATTGTTTGAAATAAGTAGCAGTGAAGGAATTGTGGTTTCAATTAAATTTTAAATGATACAGTTGAAGTATTAGGTAGTTGTTGTCGATAAAATTGAAAAATAATTCAGAGTGCAAATGGTTAACATTAGAAAATTTTGTTCTTGCTCGCAGCAGCGTTTATAAAGCTAATGCTGAAAATATCCATACACTGTTTGATAATCGATTCGCCTATAATTAGTACGTAGTACGTTATCAAGGCGATTGTTCCACGATCGGTGGAAATTTCGGTGACAATAGACCGCAGCTCATCGAACCATCGACAGGGCCTGCGCCTGTTTTTACGTAACCGCTTCCGCAATCCGTGTCCCGTAATAAAAGAAACCGCTAGGAACATTGTGCCTCCATTCTCGTGCGGATAATTCTATTATTCTGACGGGCGAGCGATCGAAAACAATTTGTCCGGTTCGACGAGTCACGCATGACACCGTGCACGATTACGTAACCGAAGAATAGTTGGCTACGTTGATTGGTGTTCTCGCTACGTTAATTCCGTTTCGACGTACGGTATGCACACGCGTTGAAAGCGATCGTGGACAGGTTCTTTTTCTTTCGCGCATCCGTTCGTGGTTTAATGGCTCTTATTACGCGAGACAGCCATAAATTATTCATCGGTAGTTACGCTGTCAATTGCAAGACGTCTAGACGACGAACGGTAATAGGTGGCCGTGCCCTTCAGACAGGATGTTCATATAGTTGTTCCGGTTGAGGTAGTGATTTTATATCGATCCAAAAAAGATACGCCGGGGACAAGATTACATAGAGATCTTACTATCCATTAATGCATAACGTTAATGATCTTTTTACATTTATATATGATTACGAAAATATGATTTCGGCGCAAGGTTCGATCAATTTTACACTTAAGCAGCAAATGTGCAATTATTTAGAAATGCATCTTGACGTTTCGATCCCTGTGTGGATGCAGCAAGTACGTATATAATTTTCTATTGAATCTTTTGACTGACTGAGTTGATTGTTACAATTATATTGAATCTACTATAATAATTTTCTTTGTTTTCCTTGTATCATTCTAGACGCAATACTTGTCTCTTTTTGAAAATGATCCACACAGGGATCGAAACGTCAAGATGCATTTCTAAATAATTGCACATTTGCTGCTTAAGTGTAAAATTGATCGAACCTTGCGCCGAAATCATATTTTCGTATTTATCTTCCGATCGATAACCAAACCACAACTATATATATGATTACATTTATATAGGATTTACAAGTTTTCTTTTTATTTGTCGACCGTATGTTTAAACAAAGTTGATGTTTTTGGAACAATTTAATTGAAAGCAATTTTGCAATATATTATTTTCGACGTCTCGGTGTTTGTTTAAACCCTTTTCAAGAAAATAATGATTGCATTTGTGAATTACTAAATCAATACAAAAAGTAATACTTTGTTGATGAGAAATTAATATGTTGCAAAATTTCTTTCAATTAAATTGATCGAGCCGGTGCTCCAAAACCATCAACTTTGGAATTACAAGTACTTGTTCTTCATTTAGTAGAGAACCGATTTTATACATTTATGACAAAAATGAGTAGGTGTAATTTAAAACAGAATAAAAGCATCAGATGAATTTTAAAATACTATTATATTGTATTATATAATATTTTGTATTCAACATATGAAACATATTCAGAAAGAAAACAAACTCCTGTTTCGCTCCAGTTTCTTGCAATTCAGGTACAAAATTTTTATTCAGCACAAAGATCCGCTGCGCTGTCGATTAATAATTTATAAAATTTACATATATTATATTATGTATATAGTATAATATAATATATATAATATACAGGGTGTGTCCGCAGAAACAGAACACCTAAATATCTCCATTACTTTTCGTCGTACAAAAAAACTTCGTAGGACAAAGTTGCACTGTTTGAAGGTTCACATGTAACGGTGTAAGGGAAACAAATTTTCAATGTCATATTTTAACGAGATTTCAAGAATTACCTCTTTTCTCGCACAACTTGGATTTTTTCAAACATTTTCGGTCCTGTTTCGTGCAACGAGCGAGGTTCTTTTACCTGCAACTAAAATTGTCCGACGATTACGAAGTAAATCTTCGTTTACCCTTTCGTTTTTCCTCGATGGAATCGCTCGGGCAGTGGGGCGGCAAGAATCGATCCTTATGCAAGGAGGCAAGCAGTTTGACGCATAATCCCAGACCGTCTCCGTTTTCGCGAGCAGACACCGATGTGTCAGACGTTTTTCACCTTTCCGTCGGAACGGGTACGGGTCCCACGCCATTGTCGCCGGAACAAACGATCGTCTTCATCCGTGCGGCGCTTCACCGTTTCGCGAGTAGACTCCTTTTTATTTATCCCGGAACAAACGGTCGGCAGACAGCTGACGTAGGAGGACAAAGACGCCGGACAACTTTACTCGTTCCGCATAAAAGGTAGACGGGGATCGGCGCGGTGGAGCGCGACTTGCTTTGCCCTTCGCCCTTGTCCAGGCCTCCCGCTGCGACACTGGACAACGCAGCCAGATAAGAAGAGGAACCCGAGCATAAAGAGACCGTTGCGCGAAAATGTCGCTGAAATTGTCCTCGTTCCCGGCTTATTGATTCGCTGCTCGCAGAGCTTCGCCCGCCGATTCCCTTCTGCTTCTGACAGCCGTGAAAAATTGTCAACTAAATATCTAACAACCAGTAGATACTTCGGGACAAACCCTTTTGGCTATTTCTATCTCTCAACTCGGTGGTTATTAACTTTTTTACCATGTTTTTTTTAAATTTATATTAGCTCTATTTCTTGTCTGTCTGTTCGGTGACAAATTTTGCAATTGATTTTAAACTGACTCCCCGATGAGCTAGAGACTTGAAACTGGAAACATAACTTGGGACTGGATGGCAATGCAATAACCTGTTAAAAATGTTAAAAATCGATTGAAAAATTTTCTCTCTCGATATTGCCAGTCGTTCCCTCCGGATTTGAAATCTCTTCTCCAAATGAATTGTCCCTTCGTTAGGCTTCAGGAAGATGATCACGCAGGATGATTCATTGTATAAGCTTCCTGACGTTTCCCTGATTAAAACGAGCCCAAACACGACACAATTCGGACCACAACTGTTCCAGTGCAGACCAGTACTAGGTAAGGCCCCGTAGCAGGAGTAGCAAATGCTACGGGCCCTGCGCTTGCAACAGAAAATTGACCTAAAATTTGGTCGATACCGTTCCCAGATATTTTTGCTAAAAAAAAGGTCATTCATCGAATTTTATTATATTATCGTGTAAAACCTAGGGCCCCTGGTAACATTTGCTACGGGCCCCGCAGTTCGCATAATCGAATCTCCACTATTCCGTGGATTACGGAGTCAAATACGATCCTAATGGTATCGTGCTTGGACTCGTCTTAACCAGAAAAACGTCACGGATGTATTAGTATATGTTTCGTAAACATTATGACAATTAAAGAAAAGCATATAAAATGTCGCAAAACTCGAGGACGACCGTAATCGAAAGAAATAATGCCTTTCGGACGCTCCGAAGTTTCCCGTAATCGTTAAGATATCCACAATATTGGAGCACGCGATTTAAAGCTTAACTCGTAGAGTACAATGGCGGTGCGATTCCATCCGTAGAACGGTGCCCGGACGATGGCCGCGAAATTACATCGTTATCGAGACCTCTTATTGCCAGAATGGGAATTACTTTACCACGAAACCTGTTCCCTTTATCTGGAATCTATTCTTAATCTATCTTGAGCGGACTTCGATCGTCGCTTGTCAACTGCATTGTCACCCCACGATGACTTCCCTTAGTTTATCTGTACGTTGGAATAAAAAACTAAACAATTGTTTTCACCAATAATTTGACAATGACTTTCGTATATTTATGATACAGGATTTTTTACTTAAATATTTCCTTGGAATCTGGTAATATAAAAGATAAATACTTAACACTAAACCTACCAAGCCTCAAAAGCTCCCTTACAAAAATGACACAATTAATTTCACATATATACAATAATTTCTTCTCAAATAATTGTTATTATTTCAATAAGTGTAATATAAAAAATCTGGAACCGGTCATTTTAACCGGTGGTGATAGGTTTAGTGTTAAAATCGAAAATAATTACAATCACTGTTTAATTTGTTGTCTTGACTGTAACAAAATAATCTTAACCCTTTAAATTGTACTAATTAAAACTTATATACAATTTGTAATAATAATGTATCGAGGAATATAATCATTATTACAATCAATCAACATTTTTGATATTTTCTCATGTATTTAATCATGTCGGGAGGCCTGAACTCGACATGTTTCAAAAAATCTGTCTTTTAACCAAACATTGTGATCGAACAGTCCCGAACAGACGAATAATTTGGATAGACTGCGAACATTTTCAATGCCGCAAACAGTACGGTATCACAATAATAAATCAATTGTTGTCTATTACGTGCACATTTGGTAATAACTTGGCAAGCTAATGACAATTAGTCGTTATTATTTATGTCGTAGAGTCAGATATAGATTATGAGTTAGAATGCATTATCACTACTACATTATCAATATTAATAATAGATCGGCTATGAATGATAATGATCGCCTGTGCACGAGGAAATCTGTAAAATATCTACACACTAATCATCAGTAGGATTAGTTTAGCTCGCGTGTTCATCGATCCCACGAAAGAAAATCGTCAAAAAACGTTTCTCAGGTATGTACAAGAGTGCAAGTATAAAAAAGAGAGAAATCTAATACGCCGTTCGCATACACAGCCGGAAGATACTTGTGAGCAGCATCTCGCTCGTATCGCTACGCCCGCAGATACTCGAGATACCCGGTTTCTTCGGTGAAAAAGGGAAAAAGAGTCGTCGCGAGGTGCCCTTCTTCCTCCCATTTTACGGGTTTCTGCGTTCGCACGGATATTAATCGCGAGATAGGCGACCGCGAGCAAACGACGCGACGGAGAGGTTCGCGAGCCCCGCCAGGATTTTTCCCAATCACGAGTTAAAAGGGTTTTCGCTCGCCCGAGCAGACCGCGCGCGCGCGCGCATCGGATCATTATAATCGAGGCCCGCCTTTTCCGTCGCTGTTTCGCCTTCGGTATTAATTCGACAAGCAAAGCGCCGCGTCGTGATCCCCCACACCACACACACAGACATCCTGAGGTAGTGTCAGTATCATCAGACCGAAGAAATTGAGGGGAATACAGCTATCCCCTCCCCGTTCTCACCGGATTAGTCACGTGGACGCGTCACGTGACCGGTCCACGGTGGAAGAGTGGGGATGCTCGGCGTAGAAGGGGTAAGGTAGAGCAGTGATGCCAGAAAGAGGAACCAGGAGGAACTTGCCCCTCCGGCTGGGCCCCCCACTCTTTCTTCTACTGCGCACGCACACGCACGAACATACCGCTAGTCTGCCAGTGTGAGTCACACAGTTACACAGTAGAAGCAAGAGTGGTGGGCCTAGTCGGAGGGGCAGGTTCCTCTTTCTGGCATCACTGGAGTGGAGGACAAGTCTTAATCTGGCTACCCTGGGTAGGGGCGCAACAAGGTAGTGGTTTCGAGAGAAGTCGCATCGGTGTGCGTGGTCCCCGCGGAAACTATGAGACCAGCTAGATGGACGGAGAAGGAAAGAGAGCTTCGCGATAGACACGGGACACCACACCGACGCGCGTCGTCGAGCCAAGCTCTCTCCCATGAGAAATCATTGCCGGCTACGAATACGCGGTGCTCGTCAACTCATTGCTCTGCAATCCCTGGATGAATGGCCGTGACAAAACCGTAAACGATCGTAATTGCGTTACGGTACCTGGATCGCTGGCGAGCAGTAGCCCCCCTCCATCACTGATCGGAGAACCTAAGACGTTCCCGCTGGAACGCTGGAAACTCGATGACGGAAGCTACCAGCAGTCTTGTTGCGAGACGAATCAGTTCGGTTTGTACGGGAATTGGGATTAGCAGTTCGCGATGTCTTGGGAACGAGCGTTCTCTTTGGAATATAGGTTGACTCGATGAAAGTTTGATTGCCGGGGGATGGGTATGTCTCTCCGACGATACTTAGCTGCTGGTACTTGACGTGAGCTTGTTATGTAACTGGCTGGAAGAGACGAAATTGGTTCGCGATGGGAATTCCCTAGATTGTTCCGACTGTCGTGTTCCCCTCGCTATTTTTTAATCGCGTTCGTTTGATGATTGGACATCCGTTTGAAGCTTCTCGAGTTGTAGCTCCGTTAGGATGACAAGATTCCAACGCATCAGGGTGCATTACGAGACGATCATTTTCTCATGCGCAAAATTAACGCGATGAATGTCACTTTGTTGTTTGTTAACTCAAGGTGATAATATTCTACATATATGTCGTGTTTGTTCGTAGATATATACATCCTAAATAATTAATATATTAATATATCCTTATATATTGATCTTTATATTAATATATCTTTATTTAATAAATTAATATATCCTAAATAATATACATCCTATGTATGTATGAGCATAAACTTTGTTTGAATTCGTCTTAACGCAAGCCACGACATTATTAGATGAAAAATACATTTTAACATTTAAAACTTCAGGGTGACTTTAATTTTTTGAAACTTCCGTAGACGCGTAAATACTAACGACTTTCAAAGGGTAAATAATTTTCAGATTTCAACAATAAGAGTGTGCACTGTCGTTCGAAAGTGTGTGGACACTTCCTTAATTCTTATAGCTAACTGAACATAGGTATGATATTTTTGTTAAATTTCTGTACAGTGTTAGAGAATATATTTTAATAATAACGTATTAAATATCTCACCGATAATGATAAGAAATAATTATATCTTCTTTTCATCTACATATCCGCCGTGTGATTTTATGACCGCGTTTATTAGTCGTGGCATCGTGACTATTAACTTTTTTATTATTTCAGTATCAATATGCTTCCACTCAGATTCTAAGACATCCCACAATTGTTTTTTAAAATTTGCGACATCGTTTTCGGACTTATTCTCTATCTTTTAGTTTGTTAAGAAAATTGAATAACTAAAGTGTTAATTTAGTACTATTAAAAATACGTAAAACCTTGCTTATTATTTATTGAAGCATTAATAAATATGACACGATGAAACAGTATCAGCGGACATAGAATACCTATTTTAAACAATATTATTTGTTTGAACACAATATGGATATCATTGGTTTTACGTTACAAATTACGTGGTATATTTACATATGGACATATAGAAGGCATATGCACACGACGCACCACTCGGATAACTGCCATTGTAAATTAATTACTACAATAGTAAAAACAATATCAATATGACATCTATAACGAAAATCATGTTATGATTAATTAGCCGCAATAGTAATAATGCGCATTGTCATGCAAAGTTGTATTTGACCATACGTGTGTTTAAAGCGCAAAACAAAATGTACAACTTACAATAGTACATAGTAAAGAACATTCGAGTATAACCAACACCAAAACCGTACAACGTAAAATTACGCTAATTCGCAGGTATTCTGCGTTGATCTAAATCCCGACACCAAAGGATGAGATAAGATCATTTATCACTAGACTTCACACGAGACACAAATCACTAGGTTCAATGGAAGCTAGATCCTGGTTCCTTTGTAATGATTGTACAGCCGCGAACGTGACACGTTCTTGTAGGCAGAACTCTCTCTCTCTTTATCTCGTATACTCCGAGGCAGGGAAATAATGTGTTGCGAGTCTTGGAGAGTTTCCAAGAGGAGATCCAATCCTCTGTTGTTAAAGGCTTCGAGTACCGTACGGTATTTTCATCTGCTTGAGACTTGAAATTGCCGTAACACGTTCCTAAAGTCACTGTGAAACGTAATTTTCTGTAGAGAGCTTGTTAGCTCTCCGAATAGAATAATCTAATTTCTTCACTCCAACAATTCATTGATTATTCGACAACTGCGAATTTCTATCTTTTTCAATAACAAACTTAGTCATAATAGACTGCATTTTTAATAACATGCACAGCACGTTTGATTTTGAAGCTGTTTTTACCACGATTATATTAGCTTACCGAGATGTCATTGTATGCGTCTTTTGAAATTTTATTTTATTTATTAATTGAAATTTTCAACATAGCTCAGAACTCAATGACAATGCAATATTTAAAACAATTTTAAACACTGCAAAACCTATAATTTTTCTGTTTTAAACACTGCGTTTAGGATTTAAACATTATTTTTAAATATTCGTCTTCGCAGTAAATAGTAAATAATCCTATTTATTTTAAAGTATGCGTTTTTAACTTTTCTCGTACGTCCGTGACATCTAATCTAATTAATTAAAATCTTGCTGGATAGATCACGTACTGAAGTAAATTATGATCACTTTGTCTTTACTACGAATGTGTTCGAAAACTGTGAAGGCTGTTAGTTACGAAATGTGATGCGTACTTTTGAATGAAGATTAAAGACTGAATGATGAAGACTAATTACTCGGAAAAGTCTTATTAGGATCGTGAATTTGATGACGGAGACGGTAGAATAAAGTCAGAGAAAATTTTCATAGATGCTGGGAAATCGTGGAGATTGCTGTCCCGTCTTACCTCGGCTTTAGAGCGGTTGATTCTGGTAAATTAATGGTCTCTCTCAGTGATCGGAAATGCTAGATTTAATATCAAATTTGATACTGTGTACCTATATAAATAACAAAATTATTAAAGGTGGGAGGGTTAGCCGGGACACCTTATGTTGAAGTTTTTTTTTTGTTTAACGTTACTCTTAAAAATCTGACATTACATATACAACAACCGAGTAGTAAACTAATTGTTCTAACTTTCGGGACGAAAATTTGCAGGATCTTTTAGAGGAGATGTTCCTGAAAATGTTCCACTTTGTTAGAGCCTGCCAATTGGGACCAATTTAACTTATCCCTTGTCAAAGGTAAAAAAGCTGACGATTTTCCTTAATTGACTAAGCATTTTTTTAAATAATAAATTATGAACATTAACGTTTAGCTCCTGAGGTGTTCTCAACATAGATATACATTATTCATAAAATAACAAACTTGGGCACTTAATCTTCAGTAGGTTTGCCAGGACATCGTTACTGTAAATCGTATCTGAAAAAGTTTGATCTTTGAACACTTATTATACCGAGAGTTTTTAGTAACTTTAATTAATATTATCATTTTCGCGAATGTAATGAATATTTAAGAATCACTGTGCATTGGTTAAAAATCGATACAAGGACTTTTTTTATTATTTTTATTCTGACCCACTGTGCGGCGCCAGCATCTAGAGTAATTTGTCATAGAGCGTTTATTGTATGCGACGGTGCAGAGCAAATATTTTTTAATTCCCGAAAAAACTCTCGTCGAACTAAATGCATCGAGGCCATTCTCTCGCCACGGAGAACCACGCGACCATTCTCTCGGCGCGTCGCAGAGCTGCGTGGCGCACCGGCATCAAATCCCGATATTCATTAGGAAGCCAGTCAAACGCAGCCATAAATCGCGTTCGCTACCGCCAGCGGGTCCAGTGTGGAACGAAAAAGCGATCCGCAACAAATTGTGTGACGCCAATGGAGTGGTCTGAGGCAGCAGCAGAGGCATCAGAGGCAGCGGTGGCAGGCTGACCGTAGATCTCCCCTTTAAAAGAATCCCGCGTGGGCCACGATGAATTATGGCTGGCGAAAAATCCAAGTTCCTCCCCTCCACTGCCTCCATCGCCGCCGCCGGTAGAATGCGCGAAACAAACGTTCCATTATAACAAAAGCCATTGTACACGGGGGCCCGGCTTGAGGTATAGTAATCGTTTTACGATAGAGCGCCGGTCAGCGGAGCCGGGCTCGCTTGTTCGGCCGCGAAACTGGCAATATATTCTCGTTTCAATAAGCGGTTGGCGGGGAAAGCGGGACGAGCTGCCCAGAAGACAACCAGGTAGCTCCGAAAGAAAAACTGTGAGAACGCGAGACGCATAGAAATGCGATGACGCTGACGGTCAGTCGAATGTTGCAGACCAGAGGGAAGAAGTGCGCGAAGAATGAGGACAAAGACCAAGACTTCCTCTCGCGACGCGTTAACATCTCAAGGATTAATCGAAAAGAGGGGGAGGCTGATATTATTAGGAGATAAAAAGATAATATAAGTAATTTTTATCTCGATCGCCATATTAAGATAATAGGAATTAATTTAGTTTCTACAACAATTCTAGCAAAGTTTGAAGCATTGCTAGAATTGTTTTAGAAACTGATCGAACCTTGCGCTGCTAAATTAATTCCTATTATAAAAAGATAACACCTGAAACGGCACACAGTGGGGAAAACTGACTTTAGTCGATTCAAAAAGAAATAACTTTCGATAGAAATGAGGTAGAGCGAAGATTTTTTTTAAATGAAGGCTAAATTATATTGCAGAATATGGGAAAAATAGGGAGATTATGGTAAGAAAGGTTTTTAAACTTGAGAAACTTCGTCAAACTTGCACAATTTCAAGAAATAGTCGTTTCAACGTTACCACGAGCAGAAAAATTTTTGTTTTATATACTATGTATCATTTCCCGTAGATTTTTTCACGCCGATTTCAAACCTGGTCTTAAAATTTGTCTACGACGTTTTTCAAAAAATCGAATTATAGTTAAATAGTTAAACTTTTATTTTTTCAAGGTTAGAAACATTCGTACCATAATCTCCCTATTTTCCCCATATTCTACAATGTTCCAGCTTTAATTTAAAAAATTTTATAGAAAGATTATAATTATATGTGTAACGAACGAAATTAAGAATTTGTGCACCTCTACGGTAAATGTCAAGTCCAAAAATTTAATCGCTTCTTACGCAAGTAATTATGATCGTAATTATATCGTGTTTGTGAGTCATTTTAATTAGAAAACGGGACAAATATGATAGTAAGAGTTTTGGCAAAACCACGAATAAGGAATTTTGATTTTCGAATTGAAAAAGCTGAGCTGGCAGAAGTCCTTTGATGTTTGCTGAACGCTCGAAAAATCACTGTTCCTTTACGTTCGGCACACTACAAAGAAACTGGTAGTACAGAAGGTATTCTCATTCGTGGTTACTTCAAAGTAACGTCTCAATTGTGCAACCCAAATCAATAATTAAATTGTGATATTCTTTGATAATAACTTCAGCAAATACTAAGAAATTAAACTATAATAAGTTCTATGATTTTTCTTCTTTTTTCATTTAATGCAATTAGAATCTCAAGGTAGAGATTATTTTGCTGTACATTATTTTTCAATACATTATTATATTTTATATAATACAATACAAATTACATATATATAATCGTAGGTCAGTACACAAACAGTTTTAAACGTATACAGTTTTCTTACATTTTTAACTCACAGGCATTATTTTACATATTTCAAGTTTGGTGATTTATATGTTTAAACATTTTCGTTCCAACATATTCGTTTTAAAATGAATCGAATAAATCAGTGAGATACAAATGGAAACTAGTAAATCGTAAATATATTATAAGAATTGTAAATTTGTTGAAGTCCTCGCTAAAGCTGCTGATTGCGGGTCTACGTAGAATTCCGATCAAGGATTTATGGCGGAATTTATCGCTCCTCGTATCTATCGCGATCGGGACGCTACGAGCTTGGTACGATTGTTACGCCGGATTAGTTGGATTTGTTGGATTTCTTGTTCTTTTCGACGCTTCGTTTTTATATGGCGTCTAGACGCCTGCTTGAATTCCTGGGAGGGTATAGGTCTCGTTTTGATAGAGATTGAACGATGATGATTCGAGCGATCGGGTTATTCGTGCGAACCAGGAACGGAGATCGTTCTGATGTAATAGACCTGTGGGGATTCGAAATAATTGAATGTTTGTTTACGGTTACTAACAAGTTTGCTTAGGCGGAATATCGGCGATATGCGCTGTACGGTTTCGTGGTTGATGCGTGTTTGGCGACTGGCAAATTGTGCGGATGCTCCTCGGGTTTTCGTTATTCGCGTTTTGTTTAGTAAGGCTTTTTACGGAAATTGTCGTGGGAACGTCGAAGCGCGAGACAGTGGCTAACGCTGTTGTCGATTAACTGTAAATGTTTATGCATGCATAATACGTGTAAATATGTACCATATCGTAGCTCGTGATAGAAAAACATAACTTCGTTTATGAAATGGCGAAGAACGTGTTGCGACAAACATGTTTCGCACCCTGGTAGGGTAGCGTTGTACTAATTTCAACCCTTCACTGCAGGATTTTTAAATTGGGATAAAAAAATTGAAAGAAGGTCAGTTTTCGTGTTTTATTTGAGGGATAAATATTAAAAGAAATTAAAACAACATTTTCAGAAAAATAAATATAATTTAGAATAGTAAGAAAACACATCCTTAGTTTACTATACTATACTATACTATACTATACTATACTATACTATACTATAAAAATATTTAAATTGTTAGGGGTGAGGATTTCAAACAACCCTTCGAGTGACCACTTTCAAAAATTGAACTGTAAGTGAAGTGAATGTGGTCACTGAAAGGTTGTTTGAAATTCCCACCCATAAAAATTTAAATTTTTTTTCTACCCTTAATAACTTGATCACAATTGTGAAAAAAATATATGTTATAAAGGACGTAATATGAGTATTTTCGATTTTTTTTTGTGAGAATACCTTAATTAACAACCGAGAAAAACAATGATATAGTTAAGGGTATTTACCCTCATATCATCCTTATACGAAGGGTTAGAGACTTGAAATTTTGGGGGATTATCTTTCAACCTAAAAGCAATGTTTTCCACACAATTTCAATAAAAACCCGGGGTGGGGCCGATTCACCATGCTTAGTCTGCTAGACCCTTTCGGGCAGTGTCGGAAAAGAAAGCAGATAAATCAGTCCGGCCGTTGTACGGTGTCGACGGGGTATTTGTCGAAATTAAATCAATACCTTTCCGCGGGTTGAGCGATACGTATACGGGTAACGAGCGGTGCGAATGGCGGCGGGATTCCCGCGCGGAAAATCCCGCGGTGAAAAATCAACGGATTCAACGGGCACGGCTTTAAACGTGTGTAAACGGGTGTAAATCAATGAACGAAAAATCCTGGGGTTCCGGGAAGCCCGCGCGGATGCGCCCTTATTTGCATAAAAATTGATTTAGACGCGGTCCGTTGGATCGCAAAAAAGGGGTGAGTGGGGGTAGTTGGAACGTAGGGGGTGAGGATGAGAAGGGCGGGGGGTGGGGGAGAGGATAGCGAAACCAGCCAGACAGAGACCGGGGGCCGAAAAAAAATACACACGCCGCGTGTTGTATCCCGGAATTCGTTACCCGAGTTCCTCGACGCGATACCGCACCGGGGCCAGATCGATAATCACTTTCGTTTAACGATCGTGTCGGCCGCGTATCTGTGTGCAAACGCACCGCGCGCGAAAATCCGTAATATACGAGCGTCCGTGGCGCGGGTTTCACCACCGAGAAACGTTCTGTCGCGGTGATCGAGAAAAAGAATAACAAATACAGGTGAAACATATCTGGGTCGAATTTTTAATGTTCTCTCTCTCTCTCTCTCGCTCCATCACGACCGATCGAATTTATTACCGGTTCCATGGATCGATTGATTTATGCATTGCGTTTGACCAATTCGAAATCGGTGTCGAAAGTGTTACGCAGTGCACGATGGAAAGTAATGTTGTCTTGTTTATTTATTTGGCAGTATTGTAATACGTGTGGTTTTTAGGTAGGACGAATTATACAGAAAAAATTGGAATTTGCTCACTACGTAACAGATTTATTTAATTCTTTCAATAATTTTTGTCGTTTTTTTTATTACCACCGACTAAATTTTGTATCCTGAGATGTACTTTGAATTAATAAAATGTTGCTTAACTTAACAGCAGCAGTATAGGTCATAAAAATCAACTGAGAATTTTGTTCCAACTTGAGTTTAACAAATGTATTTTTTGGAATTAGTTTTCACTTATCTCTATCTTCATAGAGATTGTATAAATAATGTATGAATTAATTAAAATTAGAGAAATTATTCTCAGATAATTTATCTTCTTTTTATATTGTTCATGTGAATTATATCTACCTTTTTACGGTTTATTATCATAGTCTGGTTCGTTTACACAATGTTCTCTTGAACTATTTGTTATTCGAGGTGACATTTCAAGTGAAACTTGCAGTCTTTTAAAGGGCACGTCTCACCGGATGAGAAATACACGCAGCGTCATGAGAAGACAATATCTAAAATAGATGTTGTACCGTACATCGCGTACGCTATTAATCGTCGGTTCTCGTTTTATGCAGTTATATTTGATTTATATTGTTTATGAAAATAAATGCAGGTTTCGCCGAGACGAATGATAATGCCTGGAATATCTTGACAGAGAAATATTAGCTGAAGCAGCGAGTCTGTTCAAATTTACGACTCTACGATGGCTTCAGCCGTTTATGGGTCCCAACGTAATTCTTGAATATACGTGGGTAATAATGGTAAATTTACATTTCAATTAACCATTTTTTTTATGAACATAATAGTAATTCATGACTTTTAAAAAGAATATTCATTGTCTGCACAATAATTCTCTTTTTTCGCCAAATTTCTACCAGAAAAAGATTTTAATTTAGCATTAGCTTAAGTGATCATTAGTTTGCCTGACTAATGCATTTAATAATAGAATAGTTTTTCACTGGTGCAGTATGATATTACTAAACTATGATTAATGTACCCAAAGGGTAGCTATCATTGTGCTTTATATTCAATAAGTTTCGATAACGATTTAATTATTAATGGGCACTTTATCATCAGTGTTTTATAATTTTTTAATGCCTCATTTCTAGCTGTTCAATGTGTCTGATTCTTAAATAAATGCAAATGTGTTATTTAATAATAATTTATTATTTAATCAATAATAATTCTTATGTAATTATTATAATTAGAATGATGTATCTATATGCATCATTCTAGTTAACAATTTTTTATGAAGATATTGTTAGGTTTTTACTGATTGTAAAATATGGGGTTCTAAATGGTTAATTTTGGTTCATGCAATAGCCAAATGGAGACCCATGGAAATCACCGACACCAGATTTGACCGACGATTACTTTGACAGACAACGATTTTGACCGACAACGATTTTTTAACACCTAATCTAAAATCGTTGTCGATCAAATTCGTGTCAATCAAATTCATGTCAATCAAATTCATGTCAATCTAATTCGTGTCGATCAAATTCGTGTCTATCAAATTAGTGTCGATCAAAGTCGTCGTCGGTTAAAAGCGTTGTCGGTCAAATCTGGAGTCTATGAAATGTTGTCGATGAAAACCGTGTCGGTGATTTCCATTGAAGTCATCCAAATAATAGTTCCAAAAAGGAGTTGTTTATGCTAAGCATAACATCAAGGCAAAAATTATACATAAAATAATTTTCAAAATGTTTGTCGAGATAACTTTAAAATCCAGCATTCCCATAAATTGATGTGCTACTATAATCAGTTGCAATGGTGAGTAATTGCTACCGAGCCAATGGTGTACCGTTAACGTGGTAATAAATCTTAATTCGCTTTTGTATAAATTAGCATTTATCAGTGTATAGAACGTGAGTCGAGGTTAGTTGAAAAATAACACGATCGGTTAAACGATTAAATATTTAAATTGCGCAATGCCGAGAAATTGGAAATGCTTTGTGGCATGACGAATTCGTCATAAACGATGTCAAGCTGCGTAAACCGGTGTTTGCTTTCTGCAACGATACGCGGGTACGCCCGTTTCCGTCATTTGTAAATACCCTCCAGATGTAAATGCGATCCGTGAGTAATTTTAATCGGGCGTGGTATTGTGCAATTTCTCGGTTAATTACCGTTTGCACGTTCCGCTCGTGTTTCTATATCCAGGATTTATCAACCTACTTTCCTCAAATAATTGCTCGCTCTCTTCATATCTCAAAATAAATCCACAACATTTTACTGACACAATAGAGAGCAATGATGTTTTTTATAGTCGAGTATATCTGTAAATACGGTGCATTCAAGATGAAATTGAAATAACTAGAATAGTAGAGTTGAAGTTTTGAAAGCTGTACGAAATAAGACTCAACCATTCTTTTGTGTGCGCATTGTTCGCTGCAGTTTTATATATGATTTTCCAGTATTTTGAAATCTTATGGTAGGATTTCATTCAAGCATGAACATGACTAAATACATTCTTTCCCATTCTGTTGCTTTCTTTCAAAATCTTTCTTCAACAAGTATATAATTTGATTAATTTTTATATAATATAATTTAATTTGACAATAATTTGATCAAGTTTTGAAGTACACGTAAACGCCATCAAAGTTTATTAATAATTTCGTCTTGTTCAGATATTGGTCAGATTAATAAATACATAGTATTAAATTGAAATGCTTTGGAAGGCCTTATATAGCACTAAACATAGCTTGTAAAAATAAAATTAATGAAATAAACCTTTGACAAATGGCACTGAGAAGTGGGAAGAAACGAGTCGCTCACTTGCCAAATCGTTTTACTCCAGAAAATAGAAAATGGAGAAATGTAATGAAATAATATACATTGTTTTTCAAAATTCCTTTTAAAATAAAATTTGAAATAAACATTTTAATCTAAAAATACGTTTGACCAGTGAAATTTGAAGGAAATTTAATGCTCCTTCCAAAAATGAAAAAAAAGTTCGTAGAACCCATAGTTTTTGAGTAATAGGTAAAAAACCAAAACAAGGTAATAAAAATCGTGGTTTTTCCCCCTCCCCAATTTAGCACAGGGTGTTCGAGGTCGAAAACTCAGATTCGACACTCCAGAGTACCCCTAAATGACGTGTAAAAATTTCATTAAATTCGGAATACTTTTCAGGTAAAAGTACCTGAAGACTGGATTAATACCGTAATCTACAAACTTTAGATTTGACTTTTTCCGTCCATTGCTCGTCACACTGTGCGACGAGGCGTCTCGAGAAGAGTCGTCTCGAGACACTGGCCTCTCTCCTCTCCCCGGGGAACCTACAATTTTCTCAGTTTTATTTGGTCTCAAAACACTTCGGCGAGCCGGCTCGTCCTCTTTGCATTTCCATCGTGCTGCGAACCAACCCTCTTCTCTGCCTTCCTCGTAGCCAGCCGGTTCCCTATGCTGCTCCGAGAGGTAACAAGTCACACGTCACTCGTGTATCTCCGTTTATGTCCCGAATTTCTACATATTATATCTATGCGAGTGCTGAGCAAGTTTTCGCCGCATCGGTAACCCACGGGAACGTGATTTTTCGTAACCACCATCGTAAGCCGGCAAATGGAGCGCGATCCTGCTCGCTGCGCTGCTGGCTGCATCCGTGAAATCGGAGCGTGACATTGCTTCCGGTGCGGCGCTATTGGCCTCTTTCAACCCAGCGATTTTTTTACTATGATCGATTGCCTCCCGAATAACTGTTTTCAACTACCTTTTAAAAACTAGAAACGTTCCTTTTTGTCCAATAAACCCGCAGTCAATCATAGAAGCTTAGGCACGCCGCACAGTGGACCTAATCAAAGAATTCATAAAAATTTTAGCATCGTTTTAAGACTTAACGTCAGCTATAACATTATTAACCTTTCACAAAATTAAACTAAACCCTAAAATTCAAAACAACATTTTCAGAAAAATATATATACTATACACTAGATTTGTTAACTGTATCAGATTAGGAATTTCTTAGGAACCTCGATTAAACAATGATAACTTTTTTTATGGACAAAGATTAACCTGATATTGGTCTGATTATTAGAAAGCGGATTTTATTCATTTCTGACAAAAATGAGTGGGCGTAAGTTAAAACATTGAAAGCATTCGACGAATTTAAAAATACATTCATATCATTTTTAAATTGTTGAAGATATTAAGAGAGACTTCTTCTTGAAACCATGAAAAAGCTGCTAAAAACATTTTCGACCGGACTGCTAATAATAGAGTATTCTCTACTGATCACGATTCGTGATTCACCCTGTATACTATATAGTATTACAATTCGAATGAATTAGTCGACCTTCCCCCATTAATCAACCAGCCTCGGTCTCTCTTATACATTTGAAAATAATATAATATAATAACACCAAGTTCGTTAGCTCAGAAATACCTCTTTCAACACTGCAAAAAAGCGTTTGTAAAAATTAGTTTAAAGAAATTAAATTATTTAATAATTAAAATAATTTAAATTATTTAAACTTGGCCGCTACCTATCACCTTTTATGGCCATTGGTTTAAAAGGTAACGGCCAAGTTTTAATAATTTAGCCCCCCATGTAACTCTTTAAAAATTAAATACCATTCTTTTAAACTAATTTTTACAAATGCTTTTTTCAGTATTGCAAGAGGTATTTCTAAGCTAACAAACTTGCCCGTATTTTGTTTGATCTCACAACTTTTTACGGCCATAGAGAACTTGGCTCCTGTTTACAGGATGTTTTTCTTGAGATTATAGTCACCAGCGACGGCGACCTGTAACGTTGTAACAAATGTGTTTATGCGGTAACGCCGAGTTGCATCTCCTCCGAGAGTAGGGTTCGAGTGCGCAGACCAGAGGGTGCGTAGTGGATGCAGGCGAGTCCTCGAGTCTACAAGGAAATGGCTCTTCACGCAACAGCCTTCGAAACTTTCCTGTTCCATGCGTTAAAAACTTGTCCGTCTGCGATGGAGTTTTTGATGTGTAACTTTCGAAGGGAGAAGTCGCCATTCATGGCGAGCTTGAAGTTATGGGGTCGTTCAGAGACCTCGTCGAGGCCTATTCGCCGGCTGGCAAGAGGAACATTTTCTTACGAATCGATTGTTTGTCAGGTGAAAAGGTGAAGGGGAACAATTTAGAGTGCAAGGCTTGTACGCTCTTAGACGATGGGGTGAGAAAGGTTATTGTGTCTCTACCCTTGATATCTCATATAAAATATCTTGCCGGCCATTCTGTAAACATTTACAGTAGCGGACAATAATTTAACGAGACTATCTTTTCAGTAGATTAACGCATTTTATTAGAAATACTGAACGTAGAGCAATTTCCATATGTTCTTAACATTTAAACATATAAGACAATTTATTGAGGGGTTCAATTAATGATCGACTAGAATCTGTTTCTTTGTAAATTAAAGATTTTCCATTTATTTATGCACATTGAATTATTATTTACAGTTCATTAATTTATCATTTTTCTATATTTACACTGTTAACTACATTTCTAACAGTTTCTTTCTGACTACTCTGCCTAAAGTTTCCACACGTGCTCTATCTTACATCTCTTTTCTCTCTATCTCTGTAGATCGATCTTTCAGATTCCCTCTTGTTCAAGAAAGAAAGTACCTATATTTTCTTTACACACATATGCTGCTGTTCATACACTACTTATGTTTAACTGTAAGATGTCATGTTAAAACTAAATGTATATCAGACCTTATGTTAATCCTAATGTATAGATTTAAAACCCCTTATAAAGAATTCCACTTAAACTCTAAACGAAAACTATTAGACGCTTAAGATCTTTAATAAAATACGATAATCTAGTAAAAAGAGATCCTCGAGTTGCTATTAATTTTGTCACGTACAGCATCGTAGTTACATTACTGCTGCAAAGTTCAGTTTATAAAAAACGAGAAAATGCAGGAATAATAATAACTTCTCTGGCGAAGTAGAAGTTACTAAAAAAATAGAAGTGTTCACCTCGACCGCAAGGAAGCTATGTAAAGATTAGCTCCGCGACACTCGAAAGGCAGGTATAATTGCACCACATTCACAGAAGGCGAATAACTTGCATAACAGGCGTATTATCCTTTTATCGCGGGGCGTAGATGTTCGAAATAAATCCACGTTTCCGTAGACTCGCTCTCTGGACACATAAATTCTTCCTAATCGACTGAATATGTATAAGATCTCCAACTACCTTCCCAAGAAAATTTGCGTTTCCTCCATCAAGCGCATCCCTTAAGCTAACAGCCACGTTGCTTTCTATGGACGCATTAAATGTAAAGAGAGAAAAACAGTTTAACCCTCATCCACATTGGTAATTTTTTATACGATTCTGCATGAAGAGGTACCCGGGTACCCATATAGGTCGCTGCCAGGCCCCAGCGAGGGCCCTTCACGTCTTCGCTAAAAGACCAATATGTGTGCAGCATACACATAAAGTGGAGAAATGTATTACTTGTAGCGACATATAGTCCGATTGTATTTTGAAACAATAAAATTTGTACTGAGAAATAGTTGTACTATAAATCACAATTATATAGAATCTAATTTGCCTACTTGAGCCTTGTGGTACCCGGGTACCCTCATCATAGCGAATGCGAAAAAAAAGGTTTGGGAGTTTTTTTTCCGAAATGTATAAAATTTTTGTTTAATTCCAAGGATATTAATTCATCTAAAGTAGATTTGAGATGTCACAAAAGATGAAGGACATATCAATTGAAAAATATTGAATATTATGTGAATGAATTTGAAATAGGTACCCGGGTACCACGTAATGTGGATGAGGGTTAAAAAAGAAGATATAGAAGTAACGTATCACGTCGTGGTATAGCTGTTGGAGGTACGGAGAGTTCCGATCCGCCCTCGCCTCGTGCATTTTAACGTCATCCCCGGTTGCGGCGTGGGGGTGACGCGGCCTCCGGCATAACAAATACGTCCCGTCGCCGCGTGTCCCGCCGTTGTCCCGCGTGTCCCGCCGCTGTCCATTAGCCGGTCGCTGGAACACGGACCCCGTTTCCAAGTTTCTCGAACGTAGGGACATGACGTAATGAGGTAATACTTAAATTGCGTCCACGTGCCGCGGTAATATCGACAGCCGCGGCACAGAGGGCCTGTGGCATGGAAAGCCGTCGCCGGATGGGCAGAACTAGGCCGCAAACAATGGCCCTGCCTCTCGTTAACGACGCCGCTCGCCTGGCGTCGGCTGCATCATCATCCGGCGCAGTCCTGGCCGAACTGCAGCCTGCCTGTTCTCTCCGTCTGTCTCTCTCTCAGCGGTGTGCGTGCAACGACTATCGAGTGTCCTGCAAGATATTGAGACTTTGACTAGACTCTCTCTCCGTCTCTCTCCTACCTGCGTTCTATCCTCCAGTGATGCGAATGTGTGACGGTATTCGGTGCATTGACGAGACATTCCGCCGGATCGGTTTTCCCTGGATCTGATTGGCGCCAATCGGATAGACTAGCCAGCTGATCTGAAATGGATCTAGAACCGGAAGAGACCGACCACCGAAGGGAGTTGTAGGGCTTTGACACGAACCAAGTTGTTCGGTAACGTTGGCTCCCGAATCGTGTCCATCGTGTGCTGTTTTATTTGAGATGACGTTGCTCCTCGTGCTGTTCGAACATGGTGACCCGTAACGCGTCAAGGTAGATTTCTACTATCCCCATAGACACGGTACAACGCTGTTCATCACCGATCGGACAAATATTTGATCACATTGGTTGTGTCGCCAGCTTTAATTTTTTAGTCTGAGTTTACGATACGGTTGAATTAGGCGATGTTATTTTTTAAAAGGTCTCCTGTTGTCCCTCTAAACGATTTTTTTGCTTTGCGACCTCTGGGTATGGCTGGAAAGTGTCAGCGGAATTTTCCCGAGGAAATCAGCTCGGCGATACAAAAATTGAAGATTGTATTAACTTTTGTAGTCTTGTGATCATCTTGAAACGTTGGTTGTTGCAACGTTGGCAGATTTTTGTGACATTTTCGGAATACAGTAAATTTTTTAAATACTGTCCACAGGCGTATTCTGGGCAGGGGTTCCATGGAGATCACCGACATAGTTTTCACTGGCTCCAGATTTGACCGACAACGAATTTAACCGACAACGCCTTTAACTGACAGCGGATTTGATCGATAACGAATTTGATCGACAACAAATTTGATCGACAACGAATTTGATCGACAATAAATTTGATCCACAACAAATTTGACCGGCAACGCCTTTAACCGACAACAAATTTGATCGACAACGAATTTGACCGCCAACAAATTTGATCGACAACGAATTTGACCGCCAACGAATCTAAAATTGTTCTCGGTCAAATTCGTTGTCAGTGAAATGCGTGGTCGGTTGAATTCGTTGCCAGTTAAAGGCGTTGTCGGCTAAAGTATTCGTCGGTCAAATCCTGTGTCTGGGAAATTTGTGTCGGTGATTTCCATGGAAGAACCCATTTATCCTACCCCTGAATGAAAGGATTCCGTCCGATCCAGTTGTGCACTGGTTCGAGTGCCCGTAGGTACATGTATATCGAATAATTATTAAATCAGATGGTACTTTTGTCGCTTCGTTCTTGGAACACTTGAAGAATCGGCGCTGATTTACTTGAAATATCCTGAAAGAGAAGTAATTCTTGTCCCGTCGTCGTGAAATAGAAAGGAGGTATTAAAATGTCGCCAACCGGGCTTCGCCGTTCGAGCGGCAACGCGTTAAATGCACTTCCGCTCTTCCAATTGAGAAGAACCGGGACCATTTAGAACCGTCACTTTGATTCAACGGCTCATTCATAATTACAGTTGCCGGTGTTCACTGTAATTTGCTAACTAAGCCGATTTCAACGTATAACTGCATTCTACTTCGAATGCACATTCTGCCGGGCGCGCGTGGCGTTCGTCCCCGAGTTACGCTCACTTAAACCCGAAATACTTGACACAAAGGCGTCTTTTATCAGTAAAAACAGCGAACTGTGTTCGCTCTTGCTTCGTTGCAACGACGGACTCTTGCAAAAACTGTTTCTGCCTTTCCGTTGCTCTATAATTGTCTAGAAAATTGTTCAATCCCGCTTCGAAATTTTCTCTTACTCTTATCAAAGTCATTCGACTATAAAAAACAATTATTACACAACCGTTCGATCAATACCGTTCAATCAACGCGAACTTGAAAATCCGTTTATACCAATTGAATGGTTCTGAATTATAAAACATTCTACGCAATTAAACAGTTGCGTTGGCTTTTGTGTTCGCCATTATGCTACACAATTTGTAAATTGAATTATCAGGAAAGTTTACCTTCGGCTAACTTTATTAAAATTATTACATATGCAGGTAACAATGGTATTGACTGCTTATAAAGTTATCTCAATGAAGACATATCTCGATAGACATTTCGATGAAGTTTCCGTATTAACGAAACGACGAGGAAGCACAGGCAAACTTTACCGAACTATGTAGGACCCTATGTTCCGCAGAGTGCGCATATTCAGTGAATTCATAAATTCTAGATTCTGGATTTAATGGCGGAGGAATGATGCGTTTCGAGTCGAGGCATTGCATTTGTTTCCCGCGAACCTAATAGCGTCGAATGCGTCGAATAACTCAATCCCGCGGTTATGAAAACGGCCGAACAGCATGACGATATTGTTTTAGTCGGAGAAATATGCACGTTGCGCGGGTATAATTCGGCAGGCACGTCGTCGATGGGAAACGAATGGCTCTGGATAATAACGTTCCGTTGGCTCGACTCGGTCTGACACGTTATGAACTGCGTCTACTTGGCGAGAGTTAGAGGCTGGCTGGCTGGCTGGCTGGTTGCCGGCGGCGCGCGTCATCGCATATTAAACGTGAAAATGACGACGCCGCGCGTCGGAATGCATACTCGCGTTTACCTGGAAAACCCGCGAATAGAGAGAGGCGTGCCGGGTATGCCGCGAAGCGCCCCGAAACGCTTCGCCGCGCCAGCTGTGGAACGGTGTACCGCGAGTAGAGTGCTGTCATCGGGTTCATCTCACGCGAATCCCGCGGATTAACGTGTCTGATACGCGATACTTTAATGCCGAGGATATTTCTTTTTCTCTTTTTCAAGCGCCAGCTGAAACCCCTCCCTCTGGGCGGGAAACGTAATTAACGTTCAAGCGACACGCGGTCAATGATACTCTTTTCGATGACATTTGGCGATTACCGCGCGCCTGGCTATACCTTTATCTCTGCACGTCTGCATAGCCTGAGGCTGGATTGCCTCAAATAACTTTTCCCGAATATTTTTGACGCTTCTTAATTTAATTTAGTAATTAATTTAATAATTATAATATATTATATTATAATATAATAATTTAATTTAATAATTAATTTAATACGGAAGTCCCACGATTTGTATAATCTGGAGGACGTATCTTTTCCTCCTTAATTGCGTTCGCAAAATGCGATACTTCATTTAACACAAGAACTACCCTAAACGAAAGTAACGTGTTTCTTTATATTAAGAACAGGATTGAATTTATTCATATTTCATAGGACTTTTATGGTGACAATACTACATTGGTTGAATAACGAAGCATATTAAATTATATTTCAAGGAAATATTTCTGTAACTTCATGAATTGTTAATGGAGAATATTATATTTAATACTAGCTGACTCGACAGACGTTGTCCTGTCCAAATTTCAATAAATCATTCGAATCGTGAATTATGGTCTTTAGTTCATACAAAAATTCTATAGGAAAAAAGCACTTTTATTTTTTTTCATTTTTCCAGGCAATTTTTCCAATGTTTCTTTCCCTAAAAACCTTATTCGAACTAGTACGAACATGTTTAAAAAAAAGTTAGCTAAATCATATTATATATAGATAATTATTATATATAGGTTAATTATATATAAATCATATAATTATATAGATAGATTAGAACTTATTTATTAATACTATAATCGTTATTAACCGATGGATTCGTCTTTAATTTTTCGGTCAGTGCTAAAAGCTCTAATTTTCTTTTAGTCCTAAAATTACGTAAATATTTTTTACTTATGATAGTATGCTTCTGTGCTATTCGATGCTTTCTTTCAAACAAATGAACAATAATGTTATACTGAGAAATTGGATAAAGAAATGTCGGGAATGTGTTTGCCGTCTAGACTATCCGACATGAAGAGGTTCACTGCGTGCACGTTCTTGCTTCGCAAGATTCTGCTGTGGTGTGCGTAATGTGAATTTATCGTCTGCCAGGTCTGTGTTACACACAATATTCAAAGAGAAACCACGTGGCAATGCAAGCAATGCCAAATGTCACACTATTTTATTGAATGGTTTAAAAAGTATCATGTTCATCTGAGTTATTAATAAAGTTGGGTATGTAAATTTACGTGATATGGAATATCATTTGAGTGAATCATTTCACATTAATTTTGAAGTAACATAAATTACTTTGCTCAATTCAAATGAATTATTTCTATAAAAAATCGATACTATAATTTTCCATATAAATTCAATATTACCCTTCCATAATACTAATTTTTTTAAAAATTTCTTCCATCAAAAAAGTTTTCTCAGTTTTAGTACTAATTGTTTTTAATGCATCAAATAAGTTGTTATTATTAATTTTTAAAATAATTTTTTCATTAAATAAAAATCCCTTAATTTTATATAAATTTTTAATAATTGCTTTCCTATAATTTTTTAATAAAATATTATTACAACTATTTTTGAGAATGCGCGTGTCGTAATCTCACGTGACTAATCCGGTAATGACAGAGAGAGGGTGTAACTGTGTTCCTCTCAATTTCTTCAGTCTGGATACACAGACTAGAGGCTTAATGTCGTTACTTGACTAACGTGTAAGTAGACTGCTAGCAACTTCTAGAAGTTGTACTCTTGAGAATTGAGCTGGCATGTAGTACAGGATTGATCTTAGCTCAGTGTCCTGACTCCCGGATTCCGAATCGTTGGACTTCGTGTCCATCTGTAAGTAGACTACAACTAACTTCCACAAATTGTACTCTCGAAAGTACGAAGTGACCTTAAGACTACCTTCTGAATCCAGGATTACACTAGATTCTGTTACTACCTGACGTTGCAAAAATGATTCTACAAAAATACCCTAACATATCACTTCTAATTCTTGTGGAGTGTGAAGAAATACAGCAATACACTATAGTTATTTCTACTTTGAAAAGTTTCAAAAGTTCCATTCTCTCACACCATCTGACGTTGCACAAATGATTCTTCAAATATACTCTAGAATATAATTCCTAGTTCTTTCGGAGAGTGAAGAAATACACTATAATCATTTCTACTTTGAAAAGTTTCAAAAGTTCCATTCTCTCACCACCTGATGTTGCAAAAATGATTCTTTAAAAATACCAATACATCTCATTTCTGAATAAAAACACTATAGTTACTTCTATTTCAAAAAGTTTCAGCTATCAATAGTATTCAAATCTTGGTTTTTGGAGCACTTGAAGTTTTAATAAAATCCCACTTCTCTTAAAACATAAAACAATAGTATCGCATTAGAAATTTGATAGTCTAAATAACCGCAAATCTAATTATTCTAAATCGTCAGTTGCAACATTTAAAAATTATTACTAAAAAATTCAGTCACTTTACTGATAAACTACACTTACGTAAAACTGTCCATTAAAAAATGTTTTCCATGTTTTTTTGTTTTCTTTGTTCTCATTTTTCAGTGTTTTTTTTTTCAAGTTTCATAAGTCACTTTTTCAAAGCTGTACAATGGCTGCACAATGGCTGTCCACTTCACTCGAGCACCCAAATGTCATCTGCCTGAAGTGGTTGTGGTTGCGTGAACAGCTATTATGTCCAACTATGTACAGCAGCTCTCTTCTCTCGAAAAACAAGCTAAAGATTTCAACAATTTTTATACGATTATAATATTTACGTAGAATTTGTTGCATTTCTGGTTATCAATCAAAATATCTTGATTTGACATACTTTAAAATTACTTAAACATACTTAAACATACTTAAACACATATTTAAAATATCTTAGATTTGACATACTTTTCACAATCGAAAAACCCAAGAAGTAAATGTTAACTCATTAATTTTACTAAACAAAAACAATTGAAATTTTTTTTATTTTCGGTCACTGTGTCAATTTGACACCGATGGACAGATTCAGTTTGTGAAATTAGTATGTAGCTCATCGGGAAGTGGTTTAAAATTCGATTTCAAGATTTTACGCATACAGCAAAGACAACGACAACAACGACAACTCGACAAGCTAATATAAGCGTGGTAAAAACGGGTCTCATGGAAATCACCGACACAGATTTCCCCGTCAACATTTCACCGACCCCAGATTTGACCGACAACGAATTTAACCGACAACGCATTTAACCGACAACGCATTTAACCGACAACGCATTTAACCGACAAAGAATTTGACCAACAACGTATTTAACCGACAACGAATTTCACCGACAACGAATTTAACCGACAATGAATTTAACCGGCAACGAATTTGACCGACAAAGCATTTAACCGACAACAAATTTGATCGACAACGAATTTGACCGATAAAGAATTTAACCGACAATGATTTTGACCGACACGAGTTTGACCGAAAACGATGTTAGATTAGTTTTTGGTCAAATTTATTGCATATCAAAATCGTTGTCGATCAAATCCGCTGTCGGTCAAATTTCTTTGTCGGTCAAATTCGTTGTCAGTCAAATCTGGAGTCGGGGAAATCTGTGTCGGTGATTTCTATGGGACCCGGTAAAAACAGATCATGTACGAATAGGCTACCTCCGTAGTTACAGAACCTCGAATTTAGCACGCATTTTCGGTCCGGTTTCGTGCAACGGACGAGGCTCTACTGTACTCATGACCAATGACCGAGGGACGCAAAACGTGGGCAGAGCTTTGCGGCGCTTTTATCTGGCAGCACTCTAGGCCGCATAATAGAGCGCGGGAGTAATACATCTTGTCGGTTGGACCGTCCGTATAATGCGGCGAACTATTAAGGCATTCCAGGCCAGTGCACCACGGCAGCATGTTTTAATTAATGACACCTCGTACACGTCTGCCAGCCGCGTGTATAATTTCCCTCGGTTTTAGGGATGTCTGTGGCTCCTTGGCACCCCGAACTCCCACCTCCGTTGTACACCTGGATTACAGGCAACATTGATAGTCGATTAAGTTTAAGACGGTACTCCTACCCGGCCTTCGGCCCTTGGTCGTGTAATTACGTGCTCACAGATCCTTAAGATCTGTCTTAGACGATGTCAGACTAAGGGTGCACAGTTGGAGTGGACAGATGAAATTCAGAAAACCAGCGCGTCCAAGACTTTGTTTATCCGACAGAACCAGTAGGGTTTTTCACCCCCTCCCCATAATTTTATTTAACAACAAAAACTTAATAACTTTATTATTATAAAAGAAAAATTATAGTTATAGAGCATCTCTTCCCAATAAGAAATCATATATTTTTTTAATAATAACTAATAATAGTATATTTTAAAAAATAATGCTGAACGATACATGACAGATTAAAAAAATGTTGCATATTTGTCAAAGGATATCTTTTTTTCCCAAAACTTCCCAGGCTCTAACAAAGAGGAATATTTGCGGTAAAACTTCCTTTAAATAACCGTGCAAGAATCATTTCCGACATCATCCGACTAACAACAATATAGTTGTTTAAAGCGGACAATGTCGAGGCAACCTAAGATCTCTTAAGATTGTAAAAAATTGTTTCTTTTCTTAAGGAAAGCAACTGATTCAACAACTACATAAAAATTTATAAAAATAACTAACAAATTAAACAAAAAATATATTCTAACACGTATTATTCGAAAGAGATTGTTTTATAATATTTTTTTAGTTGAAACCTCATTTTAATATCTCAAACGGTTCAAAAGTTATGCACCAATGTCCCTAAATTTTTGGAACCAGCCCACTGTGCGACGTGGAAGTCAGAATAATCGACAGTCTGCGATAAGAGTATCGGGAGACGAGAAAGACGCACGTGACGGCGTGAGAATGAGAGCCGGTCCGGCGAACGCGACTAATTAGCTGGCATAATTAAAGGTTGATCTCCTCTGAAAAATTTCCCGTCAGCCTGTAATTGGTCTTGGATCGAACGGTCGACGCGACGTCTGTCTACGAAGTGGCTAATTATTGCGGACACCAGAGCCCACTGTAATCGGTCAGCCAAGAGACTTCTCCAGGTTCAAGGTGATAGATCCTTCTGAGCCGACAGCTCGCGAATCGATTTATCCGTATTTCCGGGCGGCTTTCCATCTCCGGCGCGTCGAAGAATCGATAAAACCGATCGGGAATATCCGGTCGAGCTTCATCAAAATTCCATATTCGCGGCAAGCAACTGGCCACCTTGAACCAACACCTGGAAGCACTGCCTATTCCCGGCGAACAGGGAATAGCACTTCACCGAGGACGGTTTATTTATAGGCAGCACCTACCGGTAGCCTTCCTTCGCTTATTTCCGCGCGGGTCCGAGGATTTGCCGAGGGGATAAGTGGCCCGGAAAGCCTCGGCCGACATCTTGTACACGGTGACAAGTTCATCCGATGGCTGATGGTTTAATACTTGTTCGAGAAATATTGACGAGTTACGACGGCGACTCAACGCCGCGCTTTATAAAGTCTCAAAATTCCTTCAACATCCGGGAATGGAAAGTTCTTAAGATCATTTCGAGCGACGTTTCCCTTTGTAAAAATTGGAGTCCGTGGCTTTGTTAAGGAGTTATTAACGCAAAATGTGAAAGGTTTCATCGCGATCGGTACATTCTTTGCTGAGCAAACGCCGAAGAAGTCGGTTAATAATAAATGAAGCGTTACGTTTTTTTTTGCAATAAAAGTCGTTTCGAATTTTAAAAAATAAAAAAATAACGGGACCACCCCGGGGACATACTCTACAAGATGCAAAAGGTTTCGTGCCGATTGGTCCATCCATCTCGGCGTAATCGGTGAACATACATAGAAAAAAAGCGAAAAGAAGGCACATACAGGTCGAATTGAGTAACCTCCTTCTTTCTCGAAGTCGGTTAAAAAATATGGATCAATCGGAACGCGGCTACAGAGTCCGGTACGGAGTCCGACTCGGCGACAGGTCCCTCTTGGAGTGGCATCGCCATTGGCCGAGCCAGAATCAATCCGCTGTAGCCACGCTCTGATTGGGCCGTGTTTTTATCACATTTTTATTAGCTCGCTTTCTTGTTTGTCTGTTTGTTTGGTATTTATTTTTTGATTGATTTTGAACTAACTTCCCGAGATGAGCTAGAGACTTGAAACTTTCCACATAGCTCAGAAATGGATGGCAATGCAATATTACAAAAAAAATTTTAAAAACTGCGTTTAGGATTTATACAGTATTTTTCAATATTTCAACCTCGCCGCGCGACGCTCGGTTCCCTACTCCACTACGCGCTCCCACTCCGGCTCATCCCCACTCCGACTCATCCCCACTCCGACTCATCCCCACTCCAAGGTCCCACTTCGGGCCGCAGGAGCTAAGTGTATTTTCGTACGTGGAGGTAAATAATAATGAATAATTTCAATGAATTACAATGACTTTATTGGTGCTTCGAAACCGCTAATTTACAGTAAGCTTAGTGAGTATACAAAGTATCAATAAAGAGTGATACAAGTATTAACACAAGACTAAAAAGCAGAAAATATTTATTTAAATAAAAATAAAATTTTAAAAATACCATATACACAACTATAGAGAAATTCATAATTTGGGTTGATCGTATCCAAAAAATACAGGAGTCCCAAACATGATGAACCTCCTTGAAAGCAAAAATTTTCCTTTTCGAAAATGTTCTCCGCGGCTTTATTATAATTGGTCTGTGTTTTTTGTTAATAACTCTTTGACAAAACCATGGAGAACATTTTCGAAAACGAAAGAGTTTCGAGAATCACTCCCTTGAAGAAACATATTTTGGGACACACTGTACACACCGAACGTTGCCAAACCATGATCCATAATGGAGGAAATTGGATCCATTATTAAATAAAAGCCTGTTAGTGTTTTGGATCTACTTTTCATCCACATTTAATGTTCTACGAGTATATTAATATTTCCAGAAATATCACCACCTTTTTCATTGAACAAGCATCAAATTGATTCGGTATAACTATGATTGGAGTAAAATAATTGTAGACAATCGAATGGGCTAAGATTCTCGTTATATTAACAAGATCTATATATGATTATTATAATTGTAAGTGTAGTGTAGATGTATGGACGAGAGAGTATGAGAGATACTTTTTGTTTCAATCATACCAGTAGGTTAAAAGTTATATATAACTATGTTCTTAAGTTTCTTTTTTATGAAAGTAGACATTGCAAATACTGTGTAGTAGAAATGAACGTAGTAGTAAATTAAAATTGGAAAATTGAATGAGTTTCGCTTCTTCATCATACTTACAAGATGTTTCATTTTCCAGATTTATACGACGACGAGGCAGCAGGTATTTATGCAAATACAGATCACTTTAGTCTTATTTAAAGGAATAAAACGTAATTTGTAATAACAATTTAATACTACTATTCTGGAGGAATTAGTCAAGTAAATCTGTTACGTTGAACTTTTTGATTGTACGGAATTTTCAACAAGTTTGTCCATAACAGGAGCGTAAAAATCAGTTTAACGGTGACTATATTAAATTCAATGTTCGTTGCTGAAATATAAACCTCTAGAATATCACGAATGCAAACAGGAAATGCTATTTTCATAAGCGCACCCGACTTAGCATTTCAGGATTATTATGAGTTCGCGAGCTACAATTCAATTTAGAGCTTACTAATAAACGTACGTACAGAACTAGGTCGATTACTAACACAGTCCATCTTTCATTCATACAAATTCGTATAATATATGGGCTTTCATTCGTTCTAATGAATTGAAATCACTTCTAGTATTTTTTTTCTGGAATACAGTTTTTTGTAATACATACACCCTCTATTCTACAACAAATAGTTTGTATTGTAGTTTTCCAAGTAGTTTTAATTGTGCAAGAAACAAATACGAGATACTAGAAATATTTGTAAATAGCTATTTTTATTAACTCTTCATTGCTCAGGTGAGGTGTACTAAACACCACTAGATATGTTGCAACGGAATGAGTAATTAAATTTTGTCGATTAAAAATGTTAACGATAACTTTGATTTGTTTAATGTCATTCGTTGTAAGTTTAAATGAGATTTTTATCATGTGAATAATGTTGTGATTATTTCTCACCTGAGTGACGAAGATCTAAGTAATTAATTAAATATTTAAGTAGAGAATGAGCTTGAAAATGCGCTTGAAAACGAGCCAAGCTCATTGTTGTACTATCTTTTACATGGAAATTGTCACAATTTGAATGTTGTCCATTTTTCACAGATCTAAAATTTCATGTTCAAATATTTTGTGGATCGAATTCTATGGGAATCTATTATATTCTATTAACCCTTTGAACTCTCTCCTTTGTCGAGTTACACTCGATGTCAGTGAAAGAAAAATATAAATGAACCGGGCTTTTATATGTATTTGGTTTTTGGTTTATTTGAGTAAGTCTTATTTTTTAGTTAAACTCAAGTATAAGTTCCACGAATATGAATTACAAGAAAGTTTGTGAGTTTAACCCTTGACTGCATGATTTTTTTGATTGGGATGAAAAAATTAAAAGAAGGTCAGTTTTAGTGTTTTACTTAAAGGAAAAATATTGAAAAAAATTAAAACAACATTTCCAGAAAAATAAACATAGTAAGAAAGCACATTATTARTTTACTATAATACCAGAATTTAATATATAATTAGTAAACAAAATTGTTTAAATAAGGTCAAGGAAGTGTCCTTTGAAGTAAATTTCAAACGAAACACTTAAAATAGTAGAATGTTGTTGACAATAAAATTGAAAAATAATTCGGAGTGCAAAGGGTTAATAGCAATAAAAATATTAATAAAAAGAAGAAAAAAGCGTGGAATCATAGCAAAATTGAAGCGTTAGGTTTATCAGTGTTACCAGAAAAAGGAAACTTTCTTTTCCTCGCGAAGATTGGTTACACTGATAAATACCGTAGGTATACTTACCCCCTTAATTTGTATAGCATTCTAATCAAATAGTCAGAATGTCAGAAGCACGATTTTCACGTAATCGCTTCTTTGTTTTCGAGGTTACCGTTCGTCGTCGGTGAAAAAAAGGGGGACGCTCAAGTTTTCTGCGCGTTTTGCCCGCTTAATGCCCGTAAAACGGTAGCCTTAATTCCTGCCGGTGTATTAAGACTCGAAGCAACCGGCGACACTTCTTCTTTCCGGCGGTTCTTTTTTGCAGCGGTTCTGCACCGATTTAGCGGGAGCTGAATTGCCTCTCGCACGCCAGGCTGACTTTCGTTTTTCCGCTTCCTTTCGCGTTGCCCGAAATCAACGGGACGACCGAAGGTCGGTTCCGACTCAATTAACCGAATACCTGCCAACTATTTTCTCGTAGCACCGCGGTCGGTCAACGCCCTGGCACTTATCCATTCGTCTTGCACTTTTTTAACGATCCACGAGACTTTGCTGTGTTGGTACCTACCGTTCCGTCGGAGAATGGTTTCTACGAACAGGAACTTTTATTCGCTCCTGACTCGTTCCGTCCAGCCTTTCGGATGAATTCGATTTTCTTGGTCCACTGCGAAAGTGGGTAACTGTACCGATTACTGCAACACCATGATTCGATCGTGCTATTTTCGTGTAAAACAGAGTTGGGCATCAATCGATTAAAATCTTAATCAAATTGATTAATGTGTAGATTAAAATACCACGTTTTTAAAAACGGACTAAAAAGTATAAAATAATTTTTGATAGTCGCATACTGATTCTTTACCTCGAACAGACAGTGGTGAAAATTTGTAATTTTGAATTTTGAATTGCTATGAAAATACTTGTAAGATTTAAAACGAAAAACATGGGCCGCATGAAATAGATTATTGATGCATCTTATAGCAATGGAATAGTTTAAAAATTATTCAGAAGATTGTTATTAGGTTAATGCTAGCTAAAGTGTTATTATACAGGGTGTCTTACTATATATCATTGTTCTAAGCCTTGCATATTTGCTCGATTTCAAACTTTTCTAAAAAAGTAATGAGTTACACTAATTCATGTTTATACTAAAACTTAATCTGTACGTTTATTGGCATAAATTTCATTAAATTTTGACGAAGTTAAAGATTTGACTTTTAATAGATAACAACTAAATAATGTAAACACCAATTACATATATAGCAGATAAATAAAATATCATACCTAAGAATGTCACCACTTATGACTTCACTGATTAGTATTTTAAAAGAAAATCTTATGTAAATTATGAACAATATTATCTAGTTTAAATTAAGTTGAAAGTTAATAATAGATTAGTGAATAAAAGTTAGAAAGTTAGAAGAAAGTTAAATACACCATATACAAAACAGAATATAAAATTTACAAAATAGAATATAGTTGAAGTAAATAGTCTAAAGTTTCAAAAGTATTTGAAAATACTTTTCTTCTAAACAAATTCCTAAAATTAATATTACTAATTTACACCAGGATCCTCCGTGACGATTAAAATGTTTCTCGACCCGTAAAGTGTCGAGTTTAATTCGCGGTTAATTTTCCTGTGGTTTGTCTCGTTGAACGCGGCAGGACCAGAGCAGCACGGAGATCCCGAAGGATGCTTTATTGAATCCGTTCGGTGGAACGTGGACGCGGTATAAATTCAGCAAGAGCAATGGTCCGCCACGAAACGGCGCCGCGATAACTTGGCACGACGAGACTTAATAAGAAAGTTATCGGTTATCGGGCTCACTAAATCCAGCAGTTAGCGAGTGTCATGGCCCATATTGGCTCGTTTATCTTACATGCTCGACTGTCTTCTCTATCGGTCTACTTGATATTCTGGCCACGAGCGCAAGGCGTCGCCGACCGGTGCAACCCGGCTTCCCGAACGTCTCGAGAGCGTCTTGTAAGCCGCCATTACGCAGGACTGAATTGCCTCTATCGTTGCGTCGCTCTCTGTCCTCGTAGTCGACTCCACTGTTTGCCATGTTATCGATCCATTATCTACCTGTACGTAGGTTAGCTACAAAAGGTTATACCAATTTCCTTGATTTTTTTATTCAGTTTTTATTTATGAAAAGCCAAACTTCAACTTTGTCAAAATTCAATAAAATTTATGAAAATAACTTCTCAAATATACAGAGTATTTTATATAATATTAATAAAATTAAATTTTAGCATGAATATAAATTGCTGTAAGCCACTCTTTGGTTTTTTTAGTTTATACTAATTGCCTCGTTTTTTATTCAGTTTTTATTTATGAAAAGCCAAATCTTCAACTTTGTCAAAATCCAATAAAATTTATGCCAATAACTTCTCAAATGTACAGAGTATTTTATATATTATATATTATATTTTATATAATATTAATAAGATTAAATTTTAGGATGAACATAAATTACTGTAAGCCACTCTTTATTTTTTTAGAGAAGTTTGAAGTAGAGAAGTTTAAGATATTATATTTTCAAATTAAAAGAAATTGTGGATGAGCCAAATTGTTTATTGAAATAATACAACGATAAAACTACTCTGTCGTTGAGATAGAATAATGTTTTGAGTAGGGGTAAAAAAATATTTTTATTTTATTAGTCTCAAGTACATAGCATAACGTATAGTAATCTTGAATTTCAAATATAAATTATGGAAAAATATAGTACTCTGACATGAAAAGTCATAACCTACTATTATCATATAAAAAGATAATTAGATTTATCAATCGAACATTTCCTTAAAAAATATATTACGATAAGTAAGATATATTATTTTCAAAGTTATATCTATAATTTAATACAAAATGGGCTAACGAAATATTCAGTAACAATCCTGTTTATGAAATAACATCTCCGAATGATCCGCATTTGTTTAATCGACGACAGAATTTGGAGATTTTATCGGAGTATCCAGTAATTAATTGCAATTAGCATTGTGTTGCCACCTGAATGCACCTAGCGCTTTTAATTACCTTTATTGGGCATCGGATGAGAACAATTAGCCGACTTGTGGCTTGCTATTACGGATCAGTGGGTTCTCCTACCTTGCGGTCTTTTGCAAACCGTAATCGTGAAGTTATTGAGACCTTGAGAATCTATGTTTGCACAGAGAAGCAAAATCCGAATTCCTGGTACTGAATATCAAAGGGAATTCATATTACGAGGTATTAGGTTGTTTTAGTAAAATAGTATTAATCACGCTTACCTTCAAATTATTCACTGAGAAGTTCGAATCTGTTAGGTTGCTGCACATGAGATGTCTGATTTTAGAAAGCAACTGTTATAAATAGATTGCAAATGTTTATGCGATTTGCAATTTTTCTGAACGAATTATGTGAAAGTGAAATCAAATAAAATCGCATTTTCAATGGTACTAGCCTTTCAAAATATTCATTTTCGTGACTTTTCTTATTGCAATTTTTTTTATTACATGTCTGTGCATGCATTACAAAAATAAATTAGAATCTAGGGTTTATACCGAGGTGAAACATAACATGCAACACCAACAGCTACTGTCTCTTCACTGTTACTTCTACCAATAAATGTAGGAACACAGTTGGTAGGCCTATTGGCGAGGTGGTCCAGAAAAATGTACTTTGGGTCTGCTGCTTCCTTGAGAATGGGTCCAAGCTCAGTATTTCTCTGTATTTATTCAACCACTGGATTGAGGAAAATGCACAGCCATGTGCATGCTGCCAATAATCCCATGTGGGTTTTCACAGCTTAATAAAAAAAAAATCACATAAATCTGTAACATTGAATTTAAAATAACTGGATACGTGAAACGCGAGCGGACTTATTACACAACATGATGTAGTTTAGGAAACAGAACAAGGTAGATAGGTAGATTTCTTGGAGCGTACCCTCGTGATTCGAGTGAACGCAAAGGAGGAAGAATTGATATTAAATTTCTTTCTAAGCGCAGACCTATCTTTCTACTTTCGCCCGAAATAGTCGTCCAGCAAACAGAGTCTTCATAACTTCCGCTCTTGTAAAACCCTCGAGTGAATCGAAAATAAGTTTCGCGCTCTCGCGGGGAGGTCGGAGAATGGAAGGTGGAGGTTCTCTCGTAAATGTTTCACAACGAACTTTCTTTTCCCTGGCATTTAGTCACGGGCTCCTAACTTCTCCCGAGGAAGGAAGTTATTAATCTGCGAGGAGTCAATCCTTCTCTCGCCTCTCGTGGTTCACAGTCGGCCTCCATTGTATTCGTGCTCGTGCAATTACACCCGACCGTTGAATTCGTCCGCGACTTTCGTCGTTTCCAAACCGGCCCCGTGGAAATGGCCATCTGCGAGCCACTTGATTGCGTAATTTGACCTCTCGTAGCTTTTCCGCGGCCGCTGTTTCGCTGGCCAACCCGATTTTCACCGTGGAATTCGCTGATATAGAAACTTGGGTCCGAATTGTCGAAAAACTTCCACGGAATTGTACCTTCCACAGGGGGTTTGCCGTTTTATAGGTCAAAAATCGAATTTTCTTTTTTACGCGTCTTTAACCATTGTAGTCTCTAAAATATCTTTATCGAGCAGCTCAGTGAAATTCTCAGTATTAAAAGTAATAAAATACAGTAATAAAGTACATATAAACTACAAAATATTCAACACTTTTATTATTAACAGCAAGTTAATCTTGGGGTCTACTAATTCATAATATTGTTAATAAAGATGCCATTTGATTTTTCGATATAAAATCGTTTAATATTCAGTAGTATTAAATAGTTTAAATTGGTTCAAGCTACTACATAAAATATTGTCAGGGAATATCAAATGGAAGTGAGGTTAGAGGCTTATATCAGAGTTGTGCAGAATTACAATTGAATTACTCCAGAATTATAATTACAAAGTAATTGAATTACATTATAATTCAGTTATATTGCAATTTATAATTCAGATCTTCATTCAATTAAATTACAATGCAATTCGTATTTGTAATGGAGTACAATTATAAAATACATTGTAAGTGAATTATGAAAAATTAAGTAATAGGCAAGAAGAGGTTGAAAAATCCATGTGAAGGTTTCAAACAGAAAGAATTTATTATTTATAAATTTACTAGCTTCAGTTATATTGTATTTCAATTAAACATCTGATTAAAATACTTACTAATTGAATTATAATGTAATTGAATTAGCACAACTCTGGATTATATAAATATTACATATTAAATATAATTGAACTTGGTTTAGGATACAACGTGTACATTGCAAAACAACTTGAGAAAAAGAAGGAGTAGTTGAAGAACATAGAAAGTAGTCACTAAACAAACAAATACAGAACGCGTGCATTACAAATATAATTCCAACAAACCTATGAAATGATATTGAATTTTATACTCGGACATCAGCTGGCGAAATGTAACGAATTATTATTTTAACATTATTGTTTTCCTTGTTTTCTAGAAAGTAACTAGCTTAAAAAATTCTGCTTAAGAGAAATTTCACGTAACGGACACGTGACGTGAATCTTTTGCAGCAAGATAATACGGGTTTCTTGTCAACGATAGCCGGACTCTGATGTTATTACGAATCAATATTCACTTCGTGTTTTCTTCAAACAATTTTCTTTGCTTATTACACCTTTACGAGTCTGCGAACATTTCTGCAAGTCCATAATTTGAAGCGCGAAGTTGCATTGAGGACGAACGAAAATTTGTTTTTCCTTATTGGAAACGTGTAACTGAAAGAGATTTCAAAAGTTCGTGGATGTTTAATGTAATGCATATTTTAATTTTTTTTATGGTAATGGAATGATATATATTGTGAAACCGTGTTTATCTATATTTATTCAATTCAATTTCTTCATCCCAATAAAAAAAATCATGCAAGGGAGGGTTAACACGTTTAATAGGTCGAAAATGATATAACAGTATTTTTAGATTATTCTAAAAGTTTTAAATTACATCTTCTTATTTTTGTCATAAATGTATAAAATCCGTTGTTTATTTATAACTATAGTCAGTTTTGAAATGTACATATATCATTTGCAATTGTGACGTGCTAACATTTCTCATGATTATCAATGGAAACTGTGAGCCACGATCACTGAAACGTTTCTACTAATCCAGACCAACTCTCACGCAAAGATGTGGATAGAGTTCGTATCGAGCCAGTCCGTTCGCCGGATTATTTCTATTTTTGATCGGGATAAAGCTGTCACGTACTCGGAGAGAGTTTCCAGTTACCTGGCAGAAACACTCCGAAAAGGCAAGCCTTCTCTCTCCTCTGCGTGGCATGATCGATTGCTCGAAGAAAAGGACCGTGTTTCGCCATTGTGATTGGCGTTTTCGAGACAAACCGGGATGCCTCGGTGCAGCCCTCCCTTTCGCGGGGATGTCGAACCCCTTGCCCCATTTTCTCATTTATCCGCGCCGACATTGCAAGTGTTTGTTTCGATATAACGGGCCAAGTCGTCGTGGTAAACGGAACGAAAACCGATAGCCACCGGTTGCCGATTAAGCTTATCGGCGGCGTGTCAGCGGCGAAGGTTCATTGTACGATGCTTTTCGCTCTAACATTTGCATCTCCATTCGAACGTGTCAGATTTATTTGTACAAGTTCGAGGATACACAATGTTTCAACGATTAATAATAATTAATAACAAGGTTCATTGTACGATGCTTTTCATTCTAACATTTGCATCTCACAAATATAGATACACAATGATATATCGATAAGATAATATATTAATTAATAAATTAATATATTGAATATATATATAGATAAATATAGATACACAATGATTCAATGTTAATAATAATTAATAATAAGGTTCATTGTACGATGCTTTTCGCTCTAACATTTGCATCTCCATTCAAACGTGTCAGATTTATTTTTTACAAGTTGGAGGATACACAATGTTTCAACGATTAATAAAGTGCAGGGTGTCCCATAATTCATGGTGAACACAAATTAAGTCAGGTCGCTTCTATGGCTGGAAATAAGACGAAAATAAAGAAATACAAAATTTTGTGGGAAGCTTATAGACACCATACAACGTCATCGAATAAAAAAAGAAAAAACAAAGGGCCTGTCCATGGCCTACGATGCAGACAAAATCTGTTGGAATATCTGGTTTCAAAAATATGTTGTGTCGATGAGGATACTGTGTTGCTTGTTAATTCCTGTAGTGATTATTAAAAAGAAAATATCTTCTAAAAAATAGCATAAAGTATTGCATTAAAAAATGTACGATTCCATTAAAGAAAAAAAGTGGACCTTCATATGACCTCTACGCGTCCAGATAGAAAGTAGTATATATTCGACTGGGTCTATTTAAGTGGGACACGCTGTATATTTTAACAGAAGGTTCCATTAATATCAGCTCGCTTCGTAATGGATGAATTGGTACATTTTGTATAGTATAGTAAAACACTGCACACTGGTCTTCAACGTTAAAGATGCCTCACTTTTTCTGAACACTTTTCTGCATTAAGACGACGTCGAACACTCATTTCTGAAGCTTACACGACGAACTGTAAAGTGGAAGCAACCCCTGACGATCGAATAGGTCAAGAGATACGTCCAATTAAAATAGAATATCTTCGCCGGACACACGTCAACGACCTTATACTCAGCGATACTCTATTCCTTAAGTACCTCCCTCGAACGACAGACTTAAGCCAATTACTACCAATCTTCACTGAGCTCGTATTTCGTGTCTCCATTAACCGGCCGCTAAGTAGCCCTCGGACGACGTAAAATAAATATACGGGTAAGCTCCGTCCTCACGAGACGCTATAATTCGAGGATCCAATATCCGGAAACACCGCGATCTATTCGTGGACTCTCAGCCTCTTAATATATTGGCAGTTCTGCTGCGTTGAGAGGGTCATCAAAGATAAAAGGGTATAAGGCGAACATCAAATTCTGAAGAAGGATTCAACATGGAAAATCATGAAATTCACGAATGAAGTAGTAAACTTCGAATAACTCTGAAGAAGAGACATGTACACGGTACATATGTCTTATTTATTTATTGCTTTAAACCAAATAAGGTATACTATGTATAGTATAAGTCTCTTAATATATTGGCAAATCTGCTGCGTCGAGGGTCATCAAAGATAAAAGGGTATAAGGCCAACATCAAATTCTGAAGAAGGATTCAAAATGGAAAATCATGAAATTCACGAATGAAGTAGTAAACTTCGAATAACTCTGAAGAAGAGACATGTACACGGTACATATGTCTTATTTATTTATTGCTTTAAACCAAATAAGGTATACTATGTATAGTATAAGTCTCTTAATATATTGGCAAATCTGCTGCGTCGAGGATTATCAAAAATAAATTGGTATGGGCAAGCACAAAATTCTGGAAAATTTCTAACATAAAATCTGTAATGAAAAAGGCTGCTTTTTGTGGATACAAGATTTTTCTGCAAAATAAAAATTCTCTGTCCCTGTTGGAGAAACAGGAGCCACTTAGAAATTGCTTTCTTCGTGTAATTATTTTAGAAGGTCGACAATAACATATCCTCACTCTTCAATTCTTTTAATCTATGCATTGTTTAAAACCGTAGACGTCGATCTTGTTGAAATGCATAATGCGAGCAGTCTAGTTGTATGCAAAAAGTATAATCGGCTCAGAAAACATCGGAAACAGTAAGAGGAGCAAAATAAAAATTCTCTGTCTCTGTTGGAGAAACAGGAGCCACTTATAAATTGCTTCCTTCGTTTAATTATTTTAGAAGGTCGACAATAACGTATCCTCACTCTTCAATTCTTTTAATCTATGCATTGTTTAAAACCGTAGGCGTCGATCTTGTTGAAATGCATAATGTGAGCAGTCTAGTTGTATGCAAAAAGTATAATCGGCTCAGAAAACATCTAAAACAGTAAGAAGAAGGATGTTGGAGTAAGAGGAGCAAAATAAGGAGAGCAGGAAGTATGTATTATCATCGGGAAGGGCTCTTTCGCGAGCAATTGGACAAGAAATAACTGGGGGTAATCGAGCAACGTTATCCTCCTCAATCGTATGTCTCGGGGCTTCCCTGTTCGTACAAAAGGGATTCTCTCGTCCATGTCGACGATCTCGTGTATCCGACCAAGAGCAGGATGAGTAGGTGGAGGAGGATGAGAATAAGGAAGAAAAAGAGAAGGGGGATGGAAGTCGCGCGTGGCCCCGTCCAAAGGATCCCGTGGAACATGGCGATCTTTTATCTAGACAACCGAGGAGGTCGGCGACGTTCAAATAGCGAAGCAACGGGGATACTTTATCGCGGGTAACGTCGGACGTATCGATGATCGCAGACTTGGCAATGGTCCGTGCCTTCCGCGTGCACATCCGCTGCGAACTCGATCGATCTCGAAGAACGTTGCTGCGTGGTTTTAACGAGAGTTCTCTGCTCCTCTTCATTCACCTACTCCCCCTCCCTTCCTCTAAACACATTCGCTCTTCGGTTAAACGATATTCTACTGTGAAAACATTAAATAATATTTTCCTTCGAAATGGATGACGATGTCCTCCGAAATAAGCGATTCGACGACAAATATTTGCGCTCCCCTACGATCCTCTTTTCTACTTCGCGGTTGTCAACACTTTCTGCAAATAGCAAAGTTGCTGGAGCTCTAAGGTTGTATTTAGACTGCGGATTTTTATGAATTTATTGCAAAATCGAGTAGATGAAATTTGAAATTATTGTGAAATTTTAAGAATTTAAGAAAGAACGTTCAATTTAGTTTCTATTTCTTGCAATTGTTACAGACAATTTTTATTTTGCATCCGCTGTATAGTTATATTGAAGTCGTCGACACTATGATTACTTACGTGTTGTGAGTCTAGTGTAATTGAATTGCGCCGTGTACAACCATTATGATTATCAGTGCTATTCGAGGTACCAACTGTTGAATAATAGTTTTACACCCTAAAACCTTTGAGGTGTCGATTATTGTGCAAAAGCTGCTATAATGTTTTAACGAACTCTGATAGTTTCTCGCAAATCTCATAATCTTTGCGAAGGTTCTATAAACGTTATGCTAAATACAAATTTTCTACCTGAATTGCAACACACTGGGGTGAAATAGAAATTAATTTTCTTTCTTAATATGTGTAAAATTCCACCTATTCATTTTTGTCTTTAATGCATACAATCCGTACTCCAAATAATGAATTTATTATTTATTGATTTCTCTATATCCAATCGTATGTATAGTCGTATTCTATTGGTATTATATTGTTTACGAATAAAATCGTTTTGGCAGATGCTTTCATATGATATAAAAAAATGGATAACATTAAAAAATGAAGTATATCAAAATACTTTCTAGATATCCGAAAATTAAATATTAAAGCTTCATCTAACCTATCAATAAACTTTTCAATAACTAAAGGAAATTATTAAAGGTAGGAAATTATTAGATTTTGTTATTGAGTGTGAATTGTTGGTTTAGGATTAAAATTGCTGTTGCTATCGAAGAATTCTTTGAAAAAATTCTCAGCCACGAACTTGGACTTTCAAAAATTATGGAATAATCACCGGTATGCAATGTGTTAATTATCTTGATAAACAACGAGTATTTTCAAGAACGTATTTTTGCTCTATGATCACCGGAAAATATTTCATTAAAATCGACAACCCCACCACTACGACCCACCTTGTAAGCCCAGTTCATATTTCATAGAGGAAATAGGTAGTAATTAATAAAATCCGAATCCAACGTTTAGTATTCCTACAAAATAACTATTTGTTGTGTAGAAAAATGATCGAACCGTGGCGCCGAGAATAAAAATTCATAATATCCGAAAGATAAATTACGATCGATAAACTAATTAATTATTTAATTAATAAAATGTTGATATCGAATAATTCTTTGAAAAAATCAGCCATGAACTTAGACTTTCAACAATTATGGAATAATCACCGGTATGTAATATGTTAATTATCTTGATAAAGAACGAGTATTGCGAAGAACGTATTTTCGCTCTACGTTCACCGGAAAATATTTCATTAAAATCGACAACCCCACTGCGACCCACCTTGTAAGTTCATATTTCATAGAGGAAATAGGTAGTAATTAATAAAATGTAACTGTTGGGTTCGCTGTTGAAACAAATGGTGGATTGGAACGTGTTAATTGAACCCGCGTTGTTTGCATTGAACAGATAGACGAACGATCACGTTGCGCGTTGTGCTGGAACAGGTACACCAGCGGGATACATTTAGGGGAAAAGAGGAAAGCGAGGGGGGCAGGAAGGGTAGGAGATGGAGGAACAGCGGGACAGGGGGTTGCATTGCGTCGGGATTGAAAGGCGTAGCGGAATTGTATCGCGCGGCAGCTTTCGGATCTTTTGTCGGGGCTTGCCAGGAAAAAAGTATCTGGACAGGGCTTCTTGTTGCGCCGCGCTATTGAAAGGAAATTGAACCGGTTGTTTAGTCATGCAAACACGATGCTACCCGGCTGATTCCGTTTGCGTTACGTACGAAATGAAAGTTCACTGACCGGGAATCGTTCCCTGGAATCCGACCGATCGTCCTCGATCCGATGCTTTACGATCTGAGCCAGTTCCCATTGAAACCAGCACGGTCTCTCTCTCTCTCTCTTTGTCGTGTGATTTAAATAGATCATCTCGGGCATCTATTTAAATAAAATAGAAAAAACCGTCGCTAAGCGAGTCGACTGAATTTCGACGCGAATTCAAATTCGCTGTTTTTTTTTAAAATTATTTAATGTCGATTTTTGAATTCTTACGTGAGAATTATTTCGCGACGGAAAAATTCGATGTTGATAGGCGCGCGTCGCGATTTGGTGTTCGACGTTTCCGATGATTTCTATCGGAATTTTCGTGACTCGCGCGAACGAAATATTCGTTAAGCTTCGGCTGTAAATTTGGTAATGATGATTACGGTGGGGTATGTTTGAGCACGGTTCGTGTTTGTATCGATGTGTGCGAAGGTTTAACGTTACACGGTAAAATTTACTGAAACGGGATTCAAGGAATTTGAATTTTATTATAATTTGTACGGTCTCGCACGCTTTTAGTCGGCGAACATATGCAGTCGTGTCATTGTTCGTTAATGATGTGGCTGTATACATTAGTGATGCTTTCAGTGAATTTATCGGCTAATCGAAAGTGAATGAAGAATCGTTGTACGTAACGTGATTTCTCTTGTTGATTTGTGGAACCGAACAGCAACGTTAATTAGCATGAATCATGTAGAATGAAGCTCTTTAATTCTTTCTTAGCTGTTAAACGTTTCAATGTAAATATTTAATGAATTTTCATGTTTTAATATCCGTGTAGATTATGTTTGTGTAACTCAAAGTCATCGGTATTAGTATTCAAATGTCTAATATTTTCTGTAACGGCTGTAATAATTTAATTTTTAATTAAATAATTAATATAAATATCAATTTAAACCGTTTGAATGTACGACTTTATCACATCGTGTATTTATTCAAAATACACAAACATACGAAAGTGTTAGCCAACATTTGACTGGAAAAACAGAGATTTCTAAAATCCGCTTGGACTGTTACAGTTTACAAAATAATCCTTGTTGAAAAAATATCCAATTTTGCATTTACACTATCCTTCAAGCTTTGCATTCTAATATTCTTAATTTGCGATTATTAGGATTGTAAAGGTGCTTCGCCGAGGAATTATTTACAAAATTTATTTCTTGTGGCATATACTATTGAAAATAATGGCCAAAAATTTGGATAGACACATCCTTGTTATATTTATAAAATAATGCGACAGTCTTTGAAACAACGTCGTCCATTCATTAGCAATTTTCAAGTGTTCTAAAGAAATTATGTAAATTCTCACGGTACGTTCTCTTGTTAGTTGAAACACGTTGTAGATCTGTATCCATAATGTTGCAATAATTTATATACCGCGTTCGCGATGAATATCAAAGAATCATTTGAAATGTGCGTGTGTGTGTGCCACGCAAACGATGCCTAACAATGACAATTGGTTATCGACGGGGCTCGTTTATTTTAATTCGCGGATAAACATTGGGGGGACGATCAGCTTTTTAGCCGTGCACGATGCACTTTTCCGTTATCAGTCGCGATTCAACTCGCTCCGCAAACACAGCCGGACTCCGCGAGTTGCGTTTTTCGCCAAATATATGCGAGCGGCAAGTGCGAAACTGGCAAAGCAAATATTTCGCGCGTTTCACGCTGTCGCTCGAAAATCTGTTTGTTGTCCCGTTTCTACCCTGACAAATTCGATACGAACGTCGACGTATCTTCGATGATGTTTACCGGAACGTCGATCGGTTTGCCTCGTTATCATTCCGTTTGTCGTCTTACCTTTCTCTCTTTCCCTCTGGTTTGATTTTTATAGTGGTTTACGGTAGACCATAACGTATGCAGTGGATCCAAAAAGTATTTGAACAATACGTTTGCCAGTCTCGTTGATATATAAACTCTGATCATTCTGATCGAAAAGATATTACAACAATAAGACTGAACTCGTTTTAAAAATTGGAACCTACACTTTCACAGTTCTTTTCTGATTCTGTTAAAACTACTACATATCCAAACGATATATTTATATATTTAAAATTTAAGTAAAAATGCTTAATTTTTTTTAAGGGACGATAAGATTCTGTACAATTTTATAATTAATATAAAATTAATTAATTTTTTTATAATATATATACTAAATAATTTATAAATTATTTATTAATTTTATATTTATTTATATATTTTTATATATTTCAAGCTGTAGAAATTTGGGAAAATTCTTTTCATTTGTTCATTGTTTTTCAAATATTGGGACCTTGATTAATCAACTTGATTGGGAGACAAATAGCCTGGATAAATTAAGGCCTGATAAACAATAGATGCATATTCCAAAATATGTTTACATTTTTGAAAATTTTTTTCCCCTCTATGATATTGTTTAATTTCGAATAGGAAGTTCAGTGATCCTAAGTTAACATACTTTAGAAATTATTTGCTATTTTTTAGTTTAGTTTAATATGTTGTTTATTAGGTGTAAATCGTGGATTCGTAAATTTAATTAATTCGATCTAAATGAGACAGATATTCAATATTCAACGGAAATGTATTTCGCAAGTTAAAAGTCTTACAAGTTCTAAACAGAATTGAAACCTCGTTAAAGTTTATTGAATGCCTTGCCACTTCGAGTTGCAAACGTGCTGTCTATAAATGTTTAAACCCCGCAGTCTCCTTCTGAGTTTAAATGATCCTTTTTAGCTGCAGAAAAAGCCAAGGAGTCGGGGGAAACGTAAAAAGTGCTCGTTGGGGTGGCTGGCCCACTTATTATTCGTTGAACGGAAGAAACGGCCCAGAAATCCTCTCTTATTGCAATGGAATATTAATCTGTGTGAATAGTATTCGTTGCATTAAGAACACGTTTAAAATTCAGATTCTTCCAGTTGTTATCCATGTTCTACTTACAAAATGAAGATTCATTTTGTACATAGATTACACCCCCCCAAAAAAATTTTAAAAGACGACAGATTTTTGCAATATAGATCTAGTATTTAATTTTTTTTAAAGTATTCTGTCAATAAATTTCATGTTTCTTGATTGCATTACGGTCAAAGTTCAATTTATTTATCATTTACAGAATTGTTATCTCCGTGTGCTATTTTTCCATAGTTTCCAGTTGAATTGATTGACGTTGAAGTAAAATTTATTTCAGAGTAAAACTAAGTATTTAACTTTTTTAGAAGTATTCTGTCAATAAATTTCATGTTTCTTGATTGCATTACGGTGAAAGTTCAATTTATTTATCATTTACAGAATTGTTATCTCCGTATGTTCTCCGTGTATCTCCATAGTTTCCAGCTGAATTGATTGACGTTGAAGTAAAATTTATTTCAAAGTAAAATTGGACATCTGAATTAAAATTAAAGATGAAGGCTTACCTTTGTGACCTCAAATATAATAAACCTGTAGACTGTAACAGGATTTCTTGATGGAAACGTTTTATAAGATTTGCATTTTAAAATTGGTCATTTCATAGGAAACAACCTAATACAGTTCTCTTGAATATTTCGTTCGTTTATACCAATGTACATATATTGCTATTGCGTCAAAATGACAAGATGATGCACAATAACGTAAACGTACAAAGAGAACAACCGAAAAGGTGTAATTTGATCGAAATTAATGTAGAAAATGAATTCATTCATATTATATGCGTTTCACGGTTTTCATTAAGGAGGATAATACATTTTAGAGAATACTTAAATAATATTGGAAAATTCGTGGAAATGTTTCCGCGTAACAATTCCATATTATTCATAAAATATTATTCTTAACGCATTCCACGTAACATCGACGATGTATGGACATTTTTCGTTCACCGATTATAATCCCGACTAATCTAATTTTGTTATAATTTCTCAATGATACGAAACATCGTACGATTTTAATTACGGCGAATGTCACGGTTCAACGAAGTCCCTATAATATTCTCTGTGGTTCAAGCTCCCGGTCGTTTCATTTTGCACGAAAGTTCCGAGCAGTAAAATTTCAAGCGGCGAACTTTAATTTTACCTCCGATTGTGATTAACAGCGAGAACGTAATTAACGATATACATATTTGAAATTCGTTTCAAATCAAAACGAGTTTCTATAAAACACCATTATTTATGATCATTCGTTTCCAAAACATTGTTTACATTTTCAAATGAACAGCTCGAAACACCAATGAACATTCCAAACGTAAATAAATGCATCTACAGTGTTTTTCGCGCATTTTGTTAATTCACGACCACAATGTCCACTTTTTCATAAAATGAATAGAATGCACGAAAGCACAGACTTTCTAAAGGACGAAAAACAATAAACGAGAACTGGAATGCAAAGAACGATCTTGGAATAAAGACTTTTAACGAGTACAAAGGAAGGATATGTGCAAAGAGAAACGAAGAGAATGGATTGGCAAAACAACGAGATCGAGATCGGCGAAGCGAAAAATATAAAACAAAAGAAATCAAAATTATTTAAAGTGAAATGTTGATAGAAACAATTGGAAATGACAGTAAGGTTGAAATGCTGCGATGGGGGTGAAAGGCAAATCGATATTGGGAAGAAGGAAAAAGAAATTTGGTGCAATATGCAGGAAAGAAAGAGATACACCAGAGTACTTAAAAGAGGTCTGCAAGGAAGCCGAAGAAACTGGAAAAAATAGAAGTGCTAATGGAGGACGGCGAAGAAGATTTAAATTGGATGCTGAAGGTGATAAATTCATTGCGGATCTTCATGCAAATTAATATTATTCGAGTCTGTTTTTCAGTAATTGGAATTAATTAGTCACTGATACTTGAGGATTTTATCTCGTCACAAACAAGAGGAACAATTGATACCTTTATTAAGGTTTTCGTTCTTTTATATGCATTTGAGATATATTTACGCGCTATGAATAAATAACTTAAGTAGGGAAGAATCTTAAGCTTCGTCCACAGATCTTTCGAAGACGTATCAAAAGAAGCAACAATGTTGAATCTCATCTTTATATCTATTTTTTGTATTTTTTGAGTTGTAATTAAATTCATGTAAGCATTTTGTATTTACGGTAGGACATTTTTTTATATTTTAACAAATGATCATATTAAGAAATCATTTAGCACATAAGATGTCACACCTTTATCTACTACATTTTCGTCTCAAAACGGTAATCATATCTGAAGAACTACGGGACCTGTTTCTTCGAAACTTTTTACAGACTCATTTGACACAATCATTTCGATATTATCATAGAGCTTTGTTCCTAAACAGTCTTTTTTCAAAATAAATAATAAACAATAGAAAAATTTCTCAAATATAAATTACAGAAATATTTCACATTCCATGACACAATTAAATACATCATTGAATGCATCAAAAGAGAAAGAATTACGTGTTGATAATGTACTGGAATATTTTTTTAAATGCTTTTTTGTCGTTCACTGGTTTTGACCGAATTATCCCGTTTGTGGAATTTTCTGGTAGTCCCAGGGGAATTTATAACGCCAAGCCGAACCCATTAGCAGAGCGGCCGATAATGCGATCGCGGTGATCCGAATCGCACCGCAGGAATTGAGACCGCCGTCTGGTAAATCCTTCTGCCCCCGATATCGTCGACGTCGACTCCTTAAACGAGGAAACGTGTTTCCCGGTGGTATGTACGTCTTGGATCTTTCTAAGCGACAGAGAAAACGTATTTTGCTCGCTTGTTCTTGTCACCGAATGCACGGGGGGAAATGGTTTTGTCTAGAAACATCCAACTTGGAACACGAGGGCCAAGCATGTTCTATTCGTTAATTCTGCAATCAGTATCTACAGTTTTCTAGTCAGTATGTCAGAGATGTTTCAATTACAATTACAATTATCAATTACAATTATCAATTACAATTTTATCCAAGATTGATTGATTAATGTGTACGATTAAAAAGTAAATCATTGAAGAATGGACGATTGATTCAATCGATTGATGACGTTAATCGTCAATCGTTGATTAAATTCATGCCTAACTCTGGTTTCCGCATATTTATTTACGAAATCTTCACGTACTGCATGTTATTTGCAGATGAATGCTTTGGAAACTTAAATTTCTTCTAGGGATTCATAAATTAGAAAAATAAATGAATGATACTCTTAAAAATTGTCTTCATGAGAAAAAGGGGTAGCTTGTGACTCAACCGATTTATATGTACAATATAATTCTA
>CM052325.1:6091782-6103191 GCA_028455615.1 Lasioglossum zephyrum | reverse complement strand
AAACGTATGTTTATTATATACATGTATATAATCTATATGTATATTACATGTATATTATACGGTGTAATATAAAATTAATCAACAGGAGCTGCAAATACATTAAATTTATTTATTAATCACTTCAATGAAACGGAACCGATGCAAAATATTTTCAAGTGATTCAATATTTAAATCCACAGTCTAATTATCATGGTACATCATTTGTATAATATTTTTGTGTATAATTTTATAATATAAAAAATTGTGTAATCGCGTAATAAAACAAATTTTCTTTATAATACAACAAATTGTATTATTTGTTGTATTATATTTATTGTAATATAATTTAATTATTGTAATACAATTCTATTGTAACAATTTATTGTAATACAAACGTTTGTATCAAACAAATTTGTTGTATTATAAAGTAAATTTGTTGCATTACACGATTACATAATTTTGTCTATTATTATACAACATACCATATTATTTTCCCTTACACAAATCAAGTATGTTACAGGTTTCTTTTTGGTTTTAAATTCATATGTTACAAAACTTAATTTTGAATTATTAATTTACAGACGCAATCTTTAAAATTTTCTTGAAAGTGATCTAAAAGAGAGATCGAAACTTCGAAAAGTAAAAATTGTGAAATTTTGCAAATAGTGTAGTAGTTATAACAGATCGCACCTGGGCGCCGAGATGATTAGAAAATATTGGTGAAACTGTGTCGTCGGAATAAAATATATTCAGAAATTGTTGCGAATTGGCCAACAATCCGGGAACAAATGCGTGCCGGAGGGACGAATTTATAGGTTGGAAAGACGAGGTGGTAAATGACGCTGCGCGCGGTTTACACGGTCTGAAAACGACCGATTAATCGTGCGCAATATTGTTTACAACGACACCGGAACGATAATGGCGTTAATTCTCCGGGCAAACAGTGTAATTAAAATCGCGAAATAAGCGTTCCGATAAATTCCATAGGGGAACGATTCCCATAGACTCCGCGGAATGAATAGCCGAGCCTTTCTCGCGACGCGTGACCCGCTTGCTGCTCCTAGGATAAATTCATCGCGATAGAGGCAGTCGAAACTTGTAGTAACGTGTAAATGCATCGATGAATGGAACCCGCTTTAACATGCGTGACGTATGTATTCGCACAGTAAATACGATTATTGTGCAATGCGCGGGCCACGACAATGGCGTTCGAGTAGTTTTCGAGATCTTTCGCTCGAATACAGAGAGCAGGCTAACTGAACTGGAACGGATTATGTGTCTCAAGTGTGGTCGGGGATATAAAAAATTGTGCTGGAAAAAGTTGAATGGCATAGAACGGTTTACACTCCCATTACACCATGTTTTCCATGAATGCAGCGATCTACCTGAAAAATTCGAACGCTTTTTTTTTCTCTCGTAATGGACTTGCACTTTTTGTATGCGGACCGACTCTTTGAAACATTCTTTCCACGAAAGCAGCCAGGTTGGTTTAACAGAATTAATACTTTCTCAATTATTTTGTAATTATTCGTTTTATATTGGTTATCCCTTAAATAGATGAAACCTGTGTAATTTATTATATATTTATTTGCAAAATATGAATCGATTTTTGTTTTAATTGAATTAAAATATTAATATTTTTCCAAAAATTCAAATTACACTACCAAGTCAGGAAGCGAGATTTATTTAACAGAATTGAATAGATAATTAACATAATTTACACTATATAAGGTATACATTATATATACATAATATATAAATGTTGAACAGATCGAGTTAGAGTCAAATAACTCATTAATTCATTCACGAATTAACATGTTAGACTTATTAAATATTAAATGTTCACCGAAATTATTAAGTTTAAGTATTAAAGTTATTTATGTTCTATTACGTACTCTAAAATAGCTGGATCAAACATAAGGGTGATACATTAGCTCTTCGATAACTTTTAGGCAATAATCTCTTACTTTCGACAAATTCAGGTAAACAAAAGAATATCATTTTATTTACTCAAACTTCAGTATATTAACAATAATTGCAGATCGCATTGAATTAGACTGAGCTTCAGTTCTCATGAATTGTTAAGATTTCAAGATAAATGTTTATAACATTCGGGCCGATTGCAATGCATCCACTCTGACCTTCTATCCCCTTAAGTTTCGCTGTTGGTTTTCGTATTCGTGAACCGTCTAGAATTTTCGTGATCTCTATTTTGAATTCCTTGAGCACGTCTAGCTTTAAATCTGTACCCTTTCACCTCTCGACCTACTGAGCAACCAGAGAACCGTTCACTTTTTACGATATCGTCCATGTAGAAGCCGCGCAACGTCCTCGAAATACGGCCTCGCTCTGGCAGAACGCCAGAGATGATAACCCGTATTGGTCATCTTAGCTAATAGTCGGGGAACGCTTTTAAGCTACGCGGACAACTAAACTTTCCCCGCTGTAGTTTTAATTGCATTTCCACCCTGTTGACATGTTTATCGCGGTACTTTTTTTCGTTCGGGCAGTGGCTTGATCCATTGTTCCAAGACATAACCATGCCATCGCATTGTTCTCTTCTTTTACGATTGAATGTCGCTTCCAGCGAACGCCTATAAATTCCATTCAACGGTACGTTTTCATCTCCATAGGAATCTTCTCGGCAAATGAAAGTCTATTCTGTCACTGACGCGACACAATTAATGCTCGTTTACTGTTGTAGCTATTCAATGGCGTGGGCGTAGAAGTATATTTTTGTTGATTAGTAGTTTCATATTACAACGTATAATATACATGTAAAATACATATGGATTATATACATGTATATAATAAAAATATGTTTCATTTGTAAAAAGATATTTTTACAAATATATTACAAATAGTTTGTTGTAATACAAACGTTTGTATCTTATATATATTTTTGTAATACGAACGTTGTAATACATCATTTGTATAATATTTTTGTATACAATTGTATAATATACAAAATTATGTAATCGTGTAATAAAACAAATTTACTTTATAATACAACAAATTAGTTCGTATTACAATTAGTTTGATACAAACGTTTGTATTACAACAAACTAATTTACAATAAATTGTTACAATAGAATCGTATTACAATAATTAAATTATATTACAATAAATATAATACAACAAACTAATTTGTTATATTATAAAGTTAATTTGTTGTATTACACGATTACACAATTTTGTATGTTATTATAATTATATAAATAATTATATTATAAATATAATTATATAAATATGTAATTTATACATAAATGATGTACCATGATAATTAGACTGTGGATTGAAATATTAAACCACTTGAAAATATTGTGCATCGGTTCCGTTTCATTGAAATGATTAATAAATAAAATTAATATCGATGCAGCTTGTGTATCGTGCAATTCATTTGGACATTTTATTTTCCATAAAATCCGCAATCTAAATTCGTGTGTCGAAAATATTTCATACAGAATGTCTTACCCAATATTGACATTAGGATTTTATTCCATATTATATTTTATAATTAGGATTAGAAAAAGTATAAGCCTACTTCTATCCAAAAGTGATGAAAATTTAAATACTTCTAATTTATTTTAGAAAAGGTAACATTTATTGCAGTGAACATGTAACAACTGTAACGAACTATAACGAAGTGGCTACAAATTGTTCCGTCAATATTCATAGTCCATCAATAATGATACTGTAACAACTTCCCCTTCCACTAACCTAAGCGCCAACGAATCAAAAACAAAACCAAAAGTTTCGAGTGAAACGCGAATCGAAACTGCGTTTAAATAATCCGTCCATTTTCCAATTCTATAGAGCAAACAGTTAAGACGAAAATATTGGCTATAAATTTTGATTCCGAAACGGAGCGAGCAGGATTATCCCGATTCCCGGCGCGATCGTTGAATTCGTGCAACTTTGTTTCGAATACTGAACTGATTGCCGTCAGCTAGTTCTTGTATTCGCGAGCATCGATCGATCCTACCCTCGGTAGAAAATTTGGAACGACTGGTAAGCGCAACCCTCCCTCACCGCCCCCTGCTCTCTCATCCACCCCCGCCCCTCCGCATCGTTTTATCCACGCTCGGCGTGGCCGACCTCCGCGATTGTTTCATCGAATTTCCGGAGTACCTCCGTGCGTTAAATTCGAGCCACCGGAGGCGACCAACTGCGAAATTCTCCATATTTTGGAGGCGCAAAATGGACGCTAATTGAAACGTCTGGCCGCTACACCGGCGCCGAGAGAGGACGAGGGGCTGCCGAGCGTACACTATCTTCGAAGGAAGGTGTAAAGAGAGCGAATGGGGGGGGGGCAGGTAACAGTGGCGAGAAGGGGTCGAAGGGAGCGAGGGGATGAAACTCGGGAGCAGAAAGCAGAACGAAAGAGTACGTCGTAAAGGGTGCACAGTAAAGGAATTACACCGGCTGGCTGGCAATTATAGCGTAATCATGTAACTTTGTTAAACGTGCTGCGCTGACAGGGCGAAATTAGAAAATTATAATCTAATACGACCGCATCGTCAGGGTCGCTAAATCGGCTTCGTCTCGTCGCTCATGCCACGGGTAAGAACACACAAACCGGCTTGTTTTCCGTTTTTCTCTCATTTTATAGATGTTGGCTACCTCATCGCGATGGTCATTGCGAGGCTATTACCGTCCGAAATTAGTTGGTTGTGTTCATAAAATTTCTAGTTAACCAGACTTCGGTAAATAATATTTCAACCAAGAACTACGCCAGGGACAATATTCTTTGACTTTTGCCGAACGTAGAGGACAGCCGAGCTCGAGAGGCCTCGGTCACCGAGAAATGTAAACATAGCTTAATCCAAATTTCCAACTTCTTTATTTTTTATCTAATTAAAATCATACCAAATATAATATAATTCATAAAATCGCTTTATACAGTTAAATCAATACAACCTGATATCTGTTTTGATTCAAACATTTATTTTAGTACTGATATTAAATGTACTGAATTTTATTAAAATCCGCGAAATACGAGGCAATTGAAAAGGTATTTTATATATTCCACTTTAATAAAATTAGTAAATTATTGTTACGAAAATATACAAATTTGTAACCTGGGGTTGATCGAGTTAATGAACATATTTTTCAAGTTTTCTCTAACGTTTTAACATTTAAACAGCTACTTGAAATGTATTATTTTTTTTAAACAATATGAGATGCGAGATATTCCTATTCGTAAGTGGTTCTATGTCGTTAGTGCTACAATAATTGTTAGAGAAATATAATTTTTATTAGTGCAGATTCTGTGATTCGTAGTAACATTTTATTATATTTTGCAAAAAGATGTTTTCTATTTTTATTGTAATTATTAAACTACAAATTTTATGCATTTATAACAAAACATGATACATAAGTAGAATTTAAAGCAGTGGACTTATTTAAAAAATGTAAGAAAATCAACGTATTAGTTTGAGCGTAATAAAATAATTAGAAGAAAAAAGATATTTTTAAAAATCCGCAGTCCAGTAATTATTAATTTTAGGCATGATTCAGAATCGAATATTTTATCAGTAAACAGTTGACAACATAAAATGATAGATAAAAATGCCTAAGTTTCTAAGAAAAAAGAAATGTTTCGCACAGAATACGTTATAATTTACGCAATAAGTTCCACCTAATCCCTTTGTCATCGCTAAAAAGAAGTACAGAAAGGAACGAGAAGAAAGGAATGGTGGAAAGAGGACATTTAGAAACCGGAGACCTCGTTTCAGGAAATGTGGGCAGAGAACTTCAACGCGTGAGCTTCGAGTTTCTAGCTTTCAACCTTTCAGCCTTTTGAGCGTGTGACGTATTGATCTTGTACCTTGAACTTTAAAGCTTTCAACCTGCGAAGATTGTCCTCGATCTATGCACTCACGGCCTCGTAAAGCTTGCGCGGAATCGTCCTCGTTCTTTTGAGCTTACCATATTTCCAGCCGCTATTGTCAAGTTCCTTATTCCTCCACCATATTGTATTCCACGTGAACAGAAAGACATAAATCAGTTGGTGGAATTTTGCTTTAACAAACAGAATTACACCATCGATTTATAAAAACGTAAAACGACTATTTAAACATTTTTAAGAGTTATCCTTATTTCGAAACTAATCGGAATATAATCGAATTCCTTCTTCCATCATAAAGATAATATACTAGATAGTTTGTAAAGCTGAACTGCTACTTTTTGTTGTTGTTTCGCGAGCTAAAAAGAAAACACTGAAGTTTTTCTTCGTCTCACTCGCCAGAAAATTATTCCTGCGAGGTAACGCGAAAACACGTACAACAAAAATCACGTTACAGAAAATTCTGCAACACCAGGTTAGAACATTTTAATTTATTTTTATTTAAGGTAAAACGTTTAGAAACGCACACAATATATAATCCGCTCTGTAATAATTATTCTCATGCAGAGAACGAAGTTTTACAGGAAGTATAGTAGCCATAAATATGTAGAGAGCCCTATTTCACGTAAAAGTAGTTCACTGCGTGTCATTTTAAGTACACGGGAACACGTGTACTATTTTATGTATATTTAAATACACGTGTGGTAACGTATCTGCATTTTGAATCGTATTAATTTTTAGGATACAGTTATTAATTTTTTAAAGTAACATATGAGTATATAAAATAGATAGAAAAATGAATTTGGATACCATTCCCATTTTTGAAAAATGTAATCAACTCTCTAGTTTATTAAAGAAGAATTTGATATGATTTAATGTTGTGACAATAGACATCTTTTGGAATAAAAATATTCTCAGCTGTTAGAAAATATTATTCTGGAGCTTCTGGTATTGCTGAAATGTTTAAATATTTTCTTACTGGTCCTACAATTCTCAGATGTTTAACTTTCCGCGTCTTTCGTTTGCAGTTGTAGGCTTTGAATTATAATTAAATCTTAAATGTCTGCTTAAAGATTCGGCAGCACTCTTCAATTCCATTATTAAAAATGTTGTTTGAATTTATTGTTGTAGCAACAATCACGGAATTTGCGAAACCATAGTCTCGATAAATAAATTAATATCAATGCTCCAAAAGTGATACAAATTAAAATTGAGGATGCGTTCATGCACGTGTAGCCTTAAAATAAACTTTTAAAATACTATAACCTGTACCGTGATTAATATCGAAAATAAAAAGTGAAAGTCAGCTCGACACGATTGTGAAGATTTCAATGCTTCGAACATTCTTCAGCGCGAATAAGAAAGTCATGCGTCGCCGTTATAGAGTCACAGGCGTCTACACAAAGTAACGAGGGAAGAAGAACAATAGTAAAACGGCTAGAAACTTGGAAAACCCTCCAACAAAATATTAAGTATCGTTCTTGGTGGCTCCTTCGCAAGTTTCCGACGTCCCGTCCTCTTTTGCGGAAAGTTTAATGAATTTCAAAGCCGGTCGGGCGTTAATTAAAACCCTTTTTCTGAAATGGATTGCCCGTTATCGCGATGAATGATTGTGTACGTTCATCCTTCAACCGCGGGGACGACGGAGGCGGCCAAACCCCCATTCCTCGTCCCTTTAAAGTAAAGCGAAAGGAGCAAGCTGAAACAGTAATTAATTAAGTATACGGGATCCTTGTGTTCGGAAATGTTGCAACGGGGCTCAAAGCTTGACGTTATTGCGCCGCAAAATGGATCGACGGAAAGGGAGCAACGATATGATGGATGACGATCGCGTCGAGAAGATCCTCTGAACGTTACCGCCCTTTTTATCTATATTTACACAGCTCTTTCAGCTTCTTTTTCCTTCGTTTCGTACGTTCACTAACGGTGAAGCGTTCGACAGGAAGAAAATCTTTTTAGAGATTATTTTTATTTTTTTTCTGCCATTGCCACAGAGTGCCACGAGAGATCTTTCGATTTTCTGTGAATGTTGTCGTTGTATTTAAAAAGTGGAATACTGTAATCTAACAGGGTCACCTTTAACTACACATTGAAGTATTCTGTGAAGTATTATAACAATTTTATATCCGCGCGAAATATTCTAGGTCGGAAGAAATGTTTAATTTTCGGGTTAAAATAGCTTCGACTGCAAAGGGCTTATACTGTTTCATAGAAAACATACAGGGTGTTGTAGTTTTGTTGATAAAACCGTGGAGGTGGTGATAGATAACATTCACGTTTATTGTATTTATTAAATAAGAGATTAAAGTGTCCAAAATACTAGTGAAGATGTTCGATGAATAATGTACATTCTATTTATCAATAGATAACATTCAAGTTTATTGCATTTATTAAAGAAGAGATTAAAATGTCCAGAATACTAGTGAGGATGCTCGATGAATGATGTAGATCCTATTTATTCCATAGCTAATAATTTACTCTAAAATTGAAATATATGAAGTCTACTAAGTAGAATATTCTGCTATGCCGATATATGCTATAACTTTTGAATGAATCTCTATCTAAACAAGCTAACATCTGTGCCAAGAACAGTAATACCTTGATCTATCAATCAGAAGACGTAAACCCAGAGATTAGTGAACTCCTCCAGCTATCTCAACGATTATAGTTTCTTATCGACAGGATAAATTGTTGTGATTGTTCATCGGCGACTAAGCGAGCACCGGATACAAACACGCATTACGTAAATTCGGCCGTGTCCTAACTCGGGAATCGCAGATCCAATCTTGCCTGCAACTCTGACGCAGCCTCATAGTTATTCTATTTTAGTCTCCAAGGATTGGTACACGGAACACCGTTCCTGCTAATTTCGAGCGTAATGAAGAGTATGAATACAAATTAAAACTTGTACTCTCCGCTGTTTTATAAACCGCTATTTTCTAGCTGCTTTCGCGCAGAATTATAAATTGGGTACATGACAGACTGACTTTCAATGGATAGTTCCAGCTAATTGATATAAAATATAAAAAGTGTCATTAAGCTTTTATTTATTTATCAAATCGCTTGAACATATGGAAAATGGAATTAGATACTTTACTAACTGGATTGCAGTTCATGTCTGACCAAACACTGACTTGTTCTACTGCAACTGTTGCAGTTGCTAAGAGATAGATAGATACTGATCGTTGCAGTTCCATAAATGATTGAACATAAGAAATAATTATATTTAGAATTAGTTCACTGACAAACTTCATCCATTTATAATACATAAATATTTTTTAGGAAATAAATAAAATATGAACTCTGAAAATAATTAAGACTAGTTTCGTTTTGAGTTTATCAGAACTATTAATTAAAGAAAATTAATTTTGTAGTGACTGGATTGCAGTTCGTGTCTGACCAAACATTGACTTGTTCTACTGCAACTGTTGCAGTTGCTAAGAGATAGATAGATACTGATCGTTGCAGTTCCACAAATGATTGAACATAAGAAATAATTGTATTTGGAATTAGTTCACTGACAAACTTCATCCATTTATAATGCATAAACAGTTTTCAAGAAATAAATAAAATGTGAACTCTGTTTGAAAATAATTAATACTGACTCCGTTTTGAGTTTATCAGAACTATTCATTAAAGAAAATTAATTTTGTAGTAACTGAATTGCAGTTCGTGTCTGACCAAACACCGACTTGTTCTACTGTAACTGTTGCAATTGCTAATATTTACAGGTTCTTTCGTAACTGATGGTACAAGCTGAAACGGGGTGTTACTACATGATAAAACAAGTCGAAAATATAAAATAAAATTTGTTCATTTGAGGCTTCGTTTTCAAGAAAATCGATTTTGAATTTTCGCCGGGTACGTAGCTTAGTATATGCAGAAAGTAGAATTGGTTGGTCATGGTCAGACGTGTCAGACGATTCCTATGCAATAGCACGTGTACTCGTTGCACTTCATACGTTGTTCCCTTATTATGAAATCGAACAAACCTGTAAGTTCATTGACCTCTTGTGTATCACCTGTTTACAGTGATTCTCATACTTAACCAAATTCATTTTTAAGTAGAATTGGTTGATCATGGGCAGACGTGTCAGACGATTCCTATGCAATAGCACTTGTACTCGCTGCACTTCATACGTGGTTCACTTATTATAAAATCAAACAAGCCTGTAAGTTCATTGACCTCTTGTGTATCACCCCTGTTTACAGTGATTCTCATACTTAACCAAATTCATTTTTGCCTTTCGGCTGTCCGAACAAAAAATAATTATATCAGTCTTCAACATCACGTCTAGTCCACATGGTGTTAAGAACATTGCGAAAAGTTTGTTATTGATAAACAACGAAAAACCAGAGGAGGAAGAAGAGTGGCTAGGGGCAGTTATTGAAATGATAATTAGCAATGTTGAATACACAGCAGCGCGCAAACCACATCGGTCGAATTTCCAATCAATATTCAAAACCAACCCCCTCAGGTCTTTCCTCCACTTGAACCGTTTATCCAGCAACGCTCCGCGCAGCCCCCTACCTGTGACCGGCGCGGCGCCCGGATCGCGTAACAATTCAATTAACCGTGGCCCTATCGCCGCTAATTATAATTCCCCATAATCCCCGTTCGTCGAACCGGTTGATTGTGAGACGGCGCGCGACGGATTCTGCAACGTTCGCGGATCGGTCACGCGTTCGTTCACCCCGTCCTCCGTCCGAGGATACTTTCCGGGTTCGGGCTTTGGGCTTCGGGCGGCCTGTGTGCAACGCGGCAAGTCTCCTCGCAACAGCGTGCTTACCGGCCTGCTGACGAGAGAAGTGTGCCGTTGCCACTGAGTGGCGCCGATAAATATTCATGGGCACCAGTCATGCCTCACTGGCGCGGCGCGACTCGGCTTGGCACGGTGCAACCGCTATCTTTCTCCTCTCGTACCTTCGCTCACTATACACCGTATATCCGAGTTTACTTACTCGAGGCGGCCAGGAACAGGGACAAGGTGGCTGAATACGTGACGAGGAGCCGACACATTCGCCGCGTTATGGTTCCCAAACGTTACTGATGCAACCCCCTTCATAGACAACACCTTGCTGACGCCGCGCCGCTCATGACGGATGCTACCGGACACTGTGCGCGTGATTGCGTGGCCCTAGGGATAGTCAATTATGCGTTTAATATCCGCCTCGCTAAATATGTCTCTATACCGTAACCCAAAAATTACGGAACACCTTGGAACGACTAGTGCTTGAATATTTAACCCTTTGCACTCGAAGCTATTTTTACTGGAAAATTGAACATTTCTTTCGATCTAGAATATTTCTATTCCCTTTGACTTTTGAAATTTTATGACGTTAGAAACCAGTATGAGAGAAATGTTTATAATAACAAACCAGGCACTTGGATAAATGCAACTAAGGTGCAATACTATATAAATATACGTTTGTTATATATAAAATAGCTATTTATATATTTATTTTATATTTATTATATATAAATAATTTCACTAAACACGTGGTAGACATTTTCCCTAAGGAAATAGTTACTTCAAATTTCAAGAACTACACACTTTAGAGTTTCCTGACATTTTTGGGAC
>CM052325.1:6063352-6076980 GCA_028455615.1 Lasioglossum zephyrum | reverse complement strand
GTCACTGTACCTATTACTGTGTGGGTGTACGTTTTACTACGGTTTAGAATATGTAAAAATAAATATTATGCTCTGAATAAATTTGTATTGTTCGATGAGAATGTATTCTCGTTCACGAGGCAAACAAAATTGTTAATTTTATATTATAAAGATACAGAATGGTCACTTTATTATGCCGATCACTGTACATGTAACCTAGAAGAAGTTTGACAAAATCAATTTTTGGCCAGTTTAATCAAGGAAACACCCTACCGTGAGGACTCTTGCAATAACCCAATATTTCAAGGCATGCTCACGCAGAGCAATGGGTACCGATTCGTTGAAATCAACCTGTCGGCCAAGTCGGAAGGCCCCCATCCTTCCGGTACCGGTACGAGTCGTAACTCATTACCCGGCTCCGGGACTACGTGTTTCGAGCGGTGTATCGGATGTACGATAGCGGCACGAGCTTAAAGTATGATAAGGTGTGGCTTAGCGTTAATCTCCGGAAGAGCTGTCGGTTTTGCTGGGCGAGAGGCGGGTCGGGGGCACCCGTGGCCGCTAAATGCACCTTCTCCTTGGCCAACTACGACTACGGGTGCCCGCCTATTCACGACGTCTATATTCTCAGGCATTACGTCCCGTTCGAGCCAGATGCGACCCGGCCCAGCCAGCTTACTTATCCGTTCCTGGCTCTTACGAGCTCGTGTACATTGCTGCACCGGCTGCCTTGTGCTCGTCAGTCAACGTGACATCGATAGAAATTTATCGAGTCGTAAACCCGCAACGGCGCGCGGCTGCATAGCAGACGAGTGTTCTGCTTCGATACCACCACATGATCTTATCGTGGCCTGAGTTTTGCGAGATTGAATTGTTTCGGTGCTACTGGATCCGTTTTATCGCGTGTGTTCGTCATGGTTATTGTCAATTGTTCGATGCCGTATATTCGGTTACAAGTTGTCGGACAAGGGAATTATGTCTTCTTGGATTGGGTTAGAAACAAAATCTCGGAAAAGTCTAAATTCCCTTAATAATTGTAATAAGTTACAAATAATTTTGTTTGTTACTTTAATTTTTATAACTAAAAATAATATTTTTAATTGTATTTCCTTTTTACTACGATTGTCGGCCGCAATTATAACTTTATCGATTCCGGTAGCAGTAATTACAAAATTCCAATGATTCGTCTGCTTGAGATGAAATTTTTTCACCGAATTTAATATACCAAATTTAATAATTGCAATTATACGAATCATTCACTTTGTACTAGTCTAGTTTTATGACTTTTTGGGTCATTGCTTTGGTACTGTATTCAGCATTGATAACTATTTAATATTCATCATTAGTAAGTTCATTAGAGAATTAGACTGCGGGTCTGTATGTGGAATCAAAAACATTTATTTCTTCTCTTAATAATTCTAATAAGTTACAAATAACACAATGGCATTTCTAGAATCGGTTGATATTTTGACTATTTTGTTTGTTACTTTAATTTTTATAACTACTAAAGCTAGATTATATATAACTTTATAATAATAACGAAATGCCAGAAACTAGAAATATTAATCCAACTGTTGTATTAACCCATTAACATAGGAATTAAATAAAATTCTTTCAACCCCCTATTCACCCCATTCAGATTGTATCACTGAGCATTAAGACCAAGTATGATGTATATCAGACCACTAACAATATATTCCTCATACAAACGTTGCAACCCCTTTTCAACCCCTTAGTATTTATCATAAGTTTTTTACATGCGGCCCTCACAACATTTTTAAATTTGTAGCTGGCCCGTTGTAGAAAAAAGGTTGTTCATCCCTGGTCTAATTTGAATTAGTATATTTTTAAATTTCCAACATAGGCCCACATAAAAAATGCAACTTTCACTATTTTTCCTACAATTCGCATCAATTATAATTTTTGAAAAAATTTCTTTTCATATCCGTGTCTCATTTGAATTAGTATATTTTTAAATTTCCAAGATAGGCCCACATAAAAAAATTCAACTTTTACTATTTTTCCTATAATTCCGATCATGTATAATTTTTGAAATTTTTTTTTCATATCCTTGTCTCATTTGAATTAGTATATTTTTAAATTTCCAACATAGGCCCACATAAAAAATGCAACTTTCACTATTTTCCCTACAATTCCGATCAATTGTAATTTTTGAAAAAATTTCTTTTCATATTCTGGTCTAATTTGAATTAGTATATTTTTAAATTTCCAACATAGGCCCACATAAAAAATTCAACTTTTACTATTTCTCCTACAATTCCGATCAATTGTAATTTTTAAAAAAATTTCTTTTCATATCCGTGTCTCATTTGAATTAGTATATTTTTAAATTTCCAAGATAGGCCCACATAAAAAATTCAACTTTTACTATTTTTCCTATAATTCCGATCATGTATAATTTTTGAAATTTTTTTTTCATATCCTTGTCTCATTTGAATTAGTATATTTTTAAATTTCCAACATAGGCCCACATAAAAAATGCAACTTTTACTATTTTCCCTACAATTCCGACCAATTGTAATTTTTGAAAAAATTTCTTTTCACATTCTGTAGCAGACTAATTGCTCTAGCTTCCCAAAAAAGTACAAATCGTATAATACAATATTAAAAAGGTTATCGTCTTCATAAAAGGTGTCCGAATATTAGTGGAAATCACTGTACATCCATTATCTAACAATAAATTTTTACTAACAAGCATAGAAACAATTTCTCGAGACTCTATTGTAGCGTTCAAATAATTCTCGGATCCAGTGTACATATTTTGAGATGCAACAAAGTCCTGCAAATGAACAAACAAACCTATCCGACGATGAGTTGTTCATATTTCCGGCGATATGTTATCTTCGCTGTGAAAATAATTGATGCGCCGGGTCGTAGGCATCGGATCTGTAACAACCGACATTTTTCACCGTGCAAAATGGTCGTTGCTCGGTTGGGTCTCATTGTACGCGCGGATTTCCAGGGATTATACCCTGAGACGTTACATTCTCTTAGAATTATGTACGAGCCGCAGTTTACTTAGCCAGTCTAAATCCCGGCGCGCGCGCGCGCTCGCGTGTGTACAAACGGCGGCGGAAGCAAAAGGGGTTGGGACGAGCAAACTAGGAATTCCGGGAACAGTTTCGCGTCGCCGATTTATTGCGCACATTCGAATGGGCGTTTCCTTAATAAATCTCGTATATTAATTCCGATTTAAAGCACTCGTTATTCCAAACAGGACTGTAACTCATCGGGGTAAGCGTTTAATCGAACCCTCCCGATCCGAGTCATTCGGGGAAAAGCGTTTCGCAGTTTCCACCGTGCGGGTAAGCGTTTAATCTGCATAGATTAATTCGATCTGTAATCAAATCTGACCGCCGATGAATTGGACGGTCTCTTCTGGGCCGACGTCGATTTCAAATTATCGGTGTATATCGTCAGATTGCGCCACTCGGAATCATATTTGCGTGCACTGTAACGGTTTCAAATTAACGTGAAACAATGTTGGATTAGCCGAGCTAGGCCCGGTTAAGTCACCGCACCAGTAAACGTAAATGCTTTCTAACTCTCGGAAGTTTCTGCAACGGAAAAATTCAACGACCAACGAAACAATTATAGCGAAGCAATTACTAATTTGACTGGAACCAACTTGAGAAAAATAGAGATTTATTTCTTTATAGTCTAACAATTTTATTGCTACTTGTTTCATCATTTTTTTCATGAAAGTATGTATAAAATTCGCACTCGAGTAATTACGAATATGAATGTTAACACTGAACCTATCAATACCGATCAAAATGACCGGTTCCAGGTTTCTTATTTTACAATTAAAAAAATAATAAAACTGATTTCGTAATAAATATCAATCTTGTTATTCTCATAATTATTAATATTATGTTTAACGAAGAAGAATATTTATGCATTTATAACAAAAATGAGTAGATGTAATTTAAACCAGTGAAAACATTGGAAGAATTTAAAAATTCTGTTATATTATGTTCAACCTTTTATCCATATTGACAAAGGAAATAAATTTCTATTTCACTCCAGTTTGTTATAATTCAGATACAAACATCTGACAGTCGTAAATCCTTGTTCGTCTGAATGAAATTTTTCGAGAAATTCAATTAAACAGCTTTGGTATTTTAGGGAATAAATTATTACACAATCATAATCTCAGGCGTTTTAGAATTATAGAAGATACAATTTTGAAGATAGGAGGAATAATTAAAAAAAAAAATACATCGGGTAAAACGAGAAATCTGACTAGCATCAGTCAGTGACCTGCTTGAATATTTGACGATGGCATTGTTCCCATATTCATAATAACGGCGATGAATTCTTGGAATTTTAGTCGGCTCACGTTATATCATTTTTCCCATATTGGAATTTTTAATAATATTTTTAATTATATTTTCTTTTTACTACGATGGTCGGCCGCAATTATAACTTTATCGATTCCGGTAGCAGTAATTAGAAAATTCCAATGATTCGTCTGCTTGAGATGAAATTTTTTCACCGAATTTAACATACCAATTTTCATAATTGCATTTATACGAATCGTTCACTTTGTACTAGTCTAGTTTTATGACTTTTTGGGTCATTGCTTTGGTACTGTATTCAGCATTGATAACTGTTTTTCATTAGTAAGTTCATTAGAGAATTAGCCTGCGGATCTGTATGTGGAATCAAAAACATTTATTTCTTCTCTTAATAATTCTAATAAGTTACAAATAACACAATGGCATTTCTAGAATCGTTTGATATTTTGACTATTTTGCTTGTTACTTTAATTTTTATAACTACTAACACTAGATTAACTTTATATAATAATAACGAAATGCCAGAAACTAGAAATATTAATCCAACTGTTCTATTAACCCATTAATATATGAATTAAATAATATTCTTTTAACCCCCCATTCACCCTATTCAGATTGTATCAATGAGCATTAAGACCAAGTATGATGTAAATCAGACCACGAACAATATATTCCTCATACAAACGTTGCAACCCCTTTTCACCTCTTTACAGGATGAGTTCTTCAAAATGCCGAAATAGGTGTTTGATTAATTATATCAAAGAGCATTAAGACCAAGTTTCAAGCAAATCTGACCACAAATAAAACATTCCTCATACAAACGTTTCAACCCCTTTTCATTGTCTTAGGGATTGAAATTTGTAAAATGCTGAAATAGGTGTTTGATTAATTATGTCAAAGAGTATTAAGACCAAGTTTCAAGAAAATTTGACCAAAAATTAAATATTCCACCCCCTTAGGGGTTGAATTTCGAAATATCCTTTCTTATTCCTTGTATAGATCATAAAGGAAACCTTTGTCCAAAATGTTAGCTTTCTAGGTTCAAGGGTTTAGCCTGGACATAGATGAGTCAGTCAGTCAGGATTTCATTTTTATTCATTTTTTTTTAAACTTAGCACGAGAACTTTAAACCCCAGTCTCCCCTACTTGTCGTTTCATCTCCGTCAATCTAAATCACAATCATGAAACTCAATCATTGCATTATCGAGAAATTAGAAGAGGCATCCCTCATCCTTAGAATCCTGGAACAAACGAGTCCCATCTTAAGGGATACGACCATCCTATTTCGCGGAACGAGCCGAAACGTTTCTTGGAAATCGGTAACAGATTTCCCGTATCGTGGGTGAATATTGCGCTGCAAAAACTCGGTAGCAAACAAAGAATAAGCATCCGGAAAGCGATCGGGGCTTTCCAGTCTGTGCAACCGAGTTCGAATTCGTGTTCGGTGGCGCGCACTCGTGCGTCGAGAGCAACGATCCCTCTGAAGCAGCCAGGATCGATGGCAATCTTCTCGATACACCGGGCCGAGCCGTAGAAGGAACAAAAGACCGGTACGTGGAGCGTGAAGCCGGTCCAGGTGACCCGGTGACACCGCTCGAAATTTCTAATTTCCGGCTGGCTGGAGGTGAACCTTCGCTCGACACGAGACGACGCGACAAGGACGCGACGCCAGCCGAAGGGAGTCTAGGGGTTAGGGAACGTCGTCGAGGTGACGTCGGGCGAACATCGCGACGTCGCCGGGCAACGAAAGTTGACGACGCTCTTCTTCACGCCTCCGCGGGGACATCCTCGGATGATCCGAGCGCCGACTCCCTTCGGGCTGAAGTCTGCGATCGTTCAAAGTAAAATCCGAGAAATGAGGTTTTCGAGGAAACAAAAGGAAACAAGGGATGAAAGTGGCGGTTCGAGAGATAGGGTCCTTGGGGTGTATCGGCCTGTCTCGCCGGTGTGATGGAAGGATCGCAGAATCCTTCCAAATTGTTCTTCCTTTAGGAGCAACGCCTGGAGGCTGAAGGACACTCGGGCATCCCTCGAGACCCATCGAGAGGATGGGTTTCCCTCGGTGGTTGTTAAAAGTGTTACTTTGAAATATCCCGCCACCCAACGGATTCCAGATGGAAAGAATCTGTTGTTAAAAGAAATGTCGAAGGAAAATGGTACACCCACATTGTAGGCTTCAATGTTTAAGACATCTTGTGTCGAGAAGGGGGTTGGTTGATAATGCGGAAACAGTTTGCTGTCTCTAGAAGAGATACCGAAGGATAATGGGAAGTCTGAAATCAATTTCTCTAGTGTTCTACGACGAAGGGGTTCGATCCTCTTTGTTAACCCTCGTACGTTCCTCGGGGTGCAAAATTCACCCATTTACAATTTTTTCATAGTATAAAATGATTGGTGATAATGCGGAAACAGTTTGCTGTCTCTAGAAGATATACCGAAGGATAATCGAAACTCTGAAATTAATTTCTCTAGTGTTCTGCGACGAAGGGGTTCGATCCTCTTTTCCTCAGGATGAAAATTCACCCATTTACAATTTTTTCATAGTATAAAATGATTGGTTCCTCTTTATCGGTATTGTGAGACGTATTTATCTAAAATTTGATGTGATAAATGAAGATTTATTAGTTTAAAGTGTTCAGATGAAAAGGGTGAAAAAGTATCATAGAATCTTTTATGCTACTATTTTTGAAGAGTATATGAGGGTTAAAAAGGTATCGTGTTCAACGAATAGGATAATGCACAAGTTTTGTCTTGTATTGATAAAGGAGTATCTAAGTAGTCGATTTTTTTTTTATGTTATTTTGAAGAAGTTGCTTCTCGTTGGAATTTTGGAACGCTTAAGGGCTGAAATTAGAGGTGGAGGATAGTACTCTATCATAGGTGTACTTAGGTTTAAAAGAAAACACGAGAGTATATGGAATAATCGATGAAACCTGACTGTCCTTTCAGACCAAATTGATTTGATTTTAAAGGGATACTTCGAGATAATTTTACCATTTTTACCAGCAAGAATTTTTGGACGTATTAAGCTTAAATTAAAGATGCATGGTGGTTTAATAAACATATAGGTTTATGGAAGAATCACTAATATCCGATCGTCAAATATGATAAAAATGAATTTGAATTTAAACGAATTCTTCGAAAGAACTTCAAAATATTTTCCTGTACGAATTATTGTTGTTTCGAGTTATTGAAATTATGAAAACGCTTTCATAGAAAATTATTGAATTCCACTTCTTTATTTAAGCACATAGTATAATGAAAACCGTATATCGTTTAAGTAAATTTTTTAATCTTCTCAATTTTATAAGATGCTTCACATTTATCTGTTTTGAGCTTGGTAGGTTTAATGTTAATAAAAGGATCTCTAATCTCGAAAAGTAATACGAAGAGACAGAGCGATAAAGAGCATGCCTTAACCGATTCCCGCGACACAGATAAAAATAAATAAATTCGAAGTATTTTTCTGGAATCTATGTCACACGTAAATTTCATTAAACTCGGCGTGTTACGTTTGACTGGTGTCCCTTGTGAATCTGCTATCGAATGAAACGTCCGAGGAAACGTCGGTGTGACTCGCGTACTTCACCGTTTAAGGGGACGCCTGGTTCCAAAAGGGGAGCACGTTGATAAAAAATGAAAGAATGGTTTTGTGCCTGGAGGCGAGGTCTCGATGGCTCAAAGGAAGATCTGAAATGAGTTTCTCTCGGAACAAAAGAACTGGTCGTGGGGACCGCGGAGCGAACTGGGTCGTCGTGATCTCGCGATTTTAATTCAATATTCAAAACGCTCGGTGAAAGACAGCTCGAGGGAGGGATCCTCATCTTCTTCTTCTTTATCTTATCCTTCTTATTCCTTGTCCTTCTTTACCGATCTCTCGTGCTACTCGTGAAACTGCCACGCAAAACTACCCCGCGCGATTCAACCCTTGGACAGGTGAGAATTCGAATCGTACTCAGTGATGGGATCTGAATCACGTCGAATCGCTTCGATTCAATGTTTATGACAGACAATTCGAATCACTTGCTAGATAATTCGAAGCTTGGAACTCTTGAAACTTTTGGACGTCTTGAAAGTTTTGATTGTCTTGAAACTCTTGAAAGCCTTAAAACTTTGGAAGGTGTGCAAAAATTGAAACTCATGAAATGTTACATTTATCACGAAACGATGATTATGTCATGTCAGAATTGGGATGAATAACAGTGTGAACGTACCAATATTAGAAATGTATAATATTTATTAAGATTTTATATTATTTATATAATATTTAGATTATAAAAATTAAAAAATTTTGTATATGGAATTTATACAGAAAATTTAATATTATTGAATTTTATATTGAATTTTCATATAAAAAATTTTTGTATGTGAAATTTATACAGAAAATTTAATATTATTGAGGTATAATATTTATATAATATTTAGATTATAATATTTATTAAGATTATTTTTAAAATTTTCAAGACTTCAAGAGTTTCAAGAATTTCTCATTTCGAATAAATGTCGAATTGATTCGAAATTCTGTGATTATTGATTTGTTCGAAAACTTTGCAAGACAGTATTGAATGCCCATTCGGATCAGATATACACAGTGGGCTATTTTGCCCGAAAAAGTCGGGAAAAGTCGATTCTACAGTTTTGCATAAGTCTTTTGTTGTCCGACGTAGTTAAAGAAGAATAACTAATGATGTACTCTACTTCATTAAAAGACAAGAGATATTATGCTTTGTGTTCTGGAACGGTCTCTGAAACATCGTTCATTCATTAGCGATTTCCAAGTGGTTTAAGGAAACTCTGTAAATTATTGCATTGCTAAAGCTTTTCAAGTAGGTATACAAAGCACTTTCGCACAGATTTAATTTCGTTATCATCTAAATTAGTATAGTTATTAATATTTGATCATAATCATTCTGTAATTTCTTTAATTCTGTCTTTGATAAAGGTTTGTGATCATAGTGCAAAAATAATTAAAATAATTCCACTTAATTTAAGTGGAAATTAGCATTAACAGTCACAGAGCGTGTGTACCTTAATGAAAATCAATAATAAATTAAAATATACATATATTGCTTAATAAAAAGTTTCGTGATCGACATTTTTAGTATTGAAATAATATAAATTACATCATTTCAAAATAATTTTGAATTTTGAAAATTAGGTAACCATATTTCATTCAAGTTTGTATTTTATAAGCTTATTTATTATTCATAACTTTTCTTTACCAAACAAAATTTTTTCAGTTACTTCTTAAAATTGGTTGTGCTCCCTCCTTTAATGAAAACTCATTTCTGTCGAGGGTTTTATCAGATTAAAAATCAAAATGTTTATATGTAGATGCATAAAGTGCATAAATACGTGAGAAGTACAATAAACAATTCTGTGTATTCATTCCTGGAAAAATTAATTCTTTTGAAAAGGTGCTGACATTGGCACAACTTTGTATGTGTTCAGCTTTGTATGATTTTATTGGATGACCATAATGGTTATTATACTACTAGGGCAATAGCGTAATACGATGGAGTTCGGAACAGCTTTGAAAGAGGGATTATGAGGGATAGCCAGGTACGCAACGCATTATAATCCTAGTACATTGTGGCTCTCCTGCTGCGAGGTTCAGATCATTGGTACTAGTCTGGACTAAGGTGAACTAAATTACTCTGGAAATTTCATCAATTAGTCTTCAACTATCATTATAGGCTTTCGCACAACAATCATTAACACAACGAATTCACAATGCGAAAGAAATTGATTTAATGAACTAAAAATTATAAACACACGCTCGTCAGAAATATTTGCATAAAAGATTTAGATAATAGACTGATAACAATTGCTGGCAAAATAGGAGTTAGGTCCAAGTCAGGTACATTTCTATCTTTTCATTCTGTAGCAACTTGTAACTAATATATTCAAAATCACAAAGATTTTGTAGAAAGGTTGTTAGAAGATTTCCTAAATTGCATAAATGGTGTTCTTAAAGTTTTGTAATGAAATATAAAATAAATTGAATATTGTTTTTCCAATTTGAAGAATTTTAAATTACATCGAATGTACTTGGACTGTTTCAAATTGTATGAAAAATCTAGTTATTAATTTTGATTGTGGCTCAAGTCCATTCTTGATAAGAAGACACATATCATTCACTTAATAGTTGCTATTATTTTAATAATAATTGTAAATTTAAATCTCATAAATACATTGGTATCCTATTCGTACATTTTTAATTTCATTGAAACGCAAACTCTGAAATATCTCGATTTAAGCTCAAATGGAGTTGTGCCACTTTTTAAATAAACGGCTCAACTATTCCTTAATGATCTCGAGCGCTGACCGAGTACCGAATTACCCAGTGAATCTGGAAAAATCAGGAAATATCGGTGGAGGTATGCGGCCAGACCGCGTTAATCGTCGGCTTTAAATGAATTCCGATAAATTAGGCGGATTATGAATTCACCATGTTCGCTAACATGTATGTATAATGCTTATTCGTAGGTATCGGTGCGAAATTATCGAATCCTGGTTCGCCGATTGCGTCATCAATACGGATCGGTCCTGTCGATGACGATTGGGGGGAAAAAGTCGAATTAACGTGGCGCGTAGTTAAATGTAGACAGAAACGCCAGCAAATAGAGCTGTTTGCGTTCTCGTTAGGAAACGCTGCCGCAAACTGTTCCCGTTGAATTCGACCTTCCGTTCCCTTCAGGGGTAGATACTGCTTCACATTTAGGATAATCGTTAAACTGCGGATTTTTACGTATATGGGTGATTGGTTCTAATCTCTGAATGAAAATTACTTCAGTACTATTTGTCATACAATAGAATAATTTAGATAAGCAGTGAACAGTTTTGAGGAGATCATAGTCTGTTGCAAACTGCTTCTTTATAAACGAATGCATAGAAGTCGCATGAAACTGAATGTTCTTCAGCATTCTGATCGAAACAATTGCTAAGATAATAATTTTTTGTCATAAATAGTTCAATACTTTTTTTACCGAATATTAATAAAATGGATATAACCTTCATATGACCTCTACTTTTTCGTTTTATGAAGTAACTATTTCCACTAGATTGTGGTGCCCTCAAGATCATTCGCCTTTTATCTGAACTATTTTTTATACAAATTATGGTATTCAAGTATTTAGCAATTTTAATTGCTAATATAATTCATTTAAAACCTACTGAGCCTTAAACATAATTGGTACACATTCACATATAAAAATGAGAAGATTGATTATGAAATCATTTCTTATGAGATCAGTTTTATTATTTCAATAATTGTAAAATACTGAATCTGGAACTGGTGTCACTCTCTATATCAAATTCTCTGCATTGATTTCGAAAACTAGAATCAATGAGTATGTATATTTATATTCAAGATTCAATTAGATTTAAAATAATATGCTACGAATGCATAAAATGAGTAGTACAATGATTGATCATTTTTATATGACAATATTCCAAACAAAGTTGATATTTTTGGCACACCGGTTCGATCATTTTAATTGAAAGCAATTTTGCAATATATTAATTTCGACGTTTCGGTCTTTGTTTAGACCCTATTTAGACAATACTACAATTTGAAGAAATTCAATTTTATTTGGGGTAAAAAACATAGAAGTATAAAGCTGATTAGACGGTGAAACAATGTTTGATTTTTTTCCGGTGTGTCGTCGAATTAATTCTGATTATTATGTTCGACGAATTAGAGTAAGTTCTGTGTGTCTCGATTTCCATGAAGATTTGGATTTCCGACGGCAGGACCGAGTTTCCGGCGCGATTGGAATGAATTGAAAGCTTATTGAATTAGACCGGACGTAGAACAAAGTCTAGCCGAACGTACACTGGCACTAATTCCACTGACCTGTGCCGGCGCTCTACATACACCCGACAAAACCACTGTGCGCTATTTGATTTGCGGTAACAATGGTATTGTTTTTCGCTGTTGAAATAATTGAACGTTTCAACCGCAATTAAAGAACGATATATTTTGAAAATTATTCACCAGTAAACGTTAATTTTCGATGCTGTTCACTTCGCGAAATACATCCAGTATTTTCGATTCAAAATTATTATTAACCACAAAAAAAAATCGCAGTGCACGGGGTTAATGAAACTGCTATAAATTATTTCTTCATGCTATAACGAAGTATTAATTCCCTGTTTAAATTCGAGAATTAGACATTGTATATAAACAATTATTTCACTATTCATATTTAATGCATTCTTATTATTCTTTCTATTTTTTAATTCAAAGCAGTATAATTATTGCCAAACATAAAATTGTGTCGCAAAAACGGTAAAGAATTTATCATTTTATCTCATAACTTGCAATATTGTTGCTCGTTTGACTATATATTAATAATTTCATTTTCATATTAACATCCCTTGCAAATACAAAATTTCACACTTCAAAAATCTGAAGTTTAATTAACCTCTTGTCACATTTTAACGAGCTACACTCGCGATGAAGATTTTGAACAGAGTCTAACAAATATGGATGTTGCGCGTTTCTTTTTAACTGAAATAAAATTGGAGTCGTTTGTAATCAATATTTAAGCATTAAAATAAATGTAGTCATATAGGAAATATAAATTTTCTTTTCTCTTCTACGGCATTTTACACGATAAAGACGAATACCATTTTAAAAAGACAATGGCTAAATGAGAACGAATGGCCTCGGTCAGAGCTTAAAGCCACCCTTCATGGAAAGTAAATTTTTCTCCGCATATGGCGGCCTCGTAAAAGAATGTTACGAATTACTGCAGCGTAATGAAACAGTTGTAGCAGCATTGTACGCTGAACAGTTGGCCAGGATTCAAGAAAAGCCACCAGCACTTGTCAATCGCACGGGTGCGACGACGTATTTTTATATGCAATTTAGCAATGACGTTCGTATTTATTCCTAATTTAACAATGATTTCTTTGAGGATACTTTCAATACTATTCTTTATAAATTAATTATTTAATACTATTCATTTGAAATAAAGAAGCATTTTAAATACATTCTTTCAACAAATATTCGTGAAATATTTATTACTTAAATATTTATTAGCAATGATTTTTTTTTAGGATGTCTCAATACTATTCTTTATAAATTAATTATTTAATACTATTCATTTGAAATAAACAAGCATTTTAAATACATTCTTTTAACAAATATTCGTGATATATTTATTACTTTTAGTTTGAAAGCTGTTTTAAATTAATAACATTGTGAAGTCTAAAACATTTCACAATTGCATTTACAATGTAACCTCCTTTGTCTTTTTCAATTTTGCTTCTTTCTTATTTTTTAAAATCTTCATATTTTTTCTTTGTTGTTAAAAAGTA
>CM052325.1:5967970-6062852 GCA_028455615.1 Lasioglossum zephyrum | reverse complement strand
AGATTATTTCACATTAATTAGCCTGTACTACATAAATACAATGCTATATTCAAAAACAAATTTTTGAAAAATACTATACGTTTAGAATGTATAACAATATTTTTATTTTCGTTATGTTTATTAAGGCACCAATAATTTATATAATATAATGTACAAAAACAAGTTGATAAACATATTTTCTAAAAAAAAAACACTGCGTAGAAAACTCTTTCTTGCAATCTAGTAATGTTTAGAAGTAAATTAAGATTGGAAATGGTAAATAATCCTAATGAAGCGACAACAAGATCAGGAACAACTCTCGATGCAGTATTTGCAAGACATTTAAACAATATTGGATTAAGAATATTTATATCAGATTGGAGCTATCACAATTGTTTCAATGATAGGATCAAAGAAAATTATAGACAAAAATAATGAATTCCTTTGTAGTACATCCTAATATAAGCATGGTTTTTAAAAAGTTTTTTTATATATATTTTTTTTGTTGTATTCTTCCGTTGACCGGTGACCCTAATTTGCGCTTGGTCGCTCATCAATTCCGAGGATTGCCGAGGCTCGTTTCCAATTGATTCGATTAAGCTCGATGCGGTTAAAGAGCAGCGTTTCTAGCTTGTTTGTGCCCATAAATGGCTCCTACGCCGGTCTCGATCCTGAGTCATCGATCCCGGGAACGGGTAATTCCCCTCGTCGAAAACCTTTCTGTTTGAATTCGAAATGGGCCATTTTATAGCACTATTCCGTAGCACTATTTTATAGCACTATTCCACGTCATCAGTTTGTACACAGTAAACACGACATTTAATTAATTATTATCGTGCTGCGATGTATCGTCAGAATGTTTCAGAAGTATTAATGAAACGTGTACACGTTAATCCTAAAAATCCGATGGCTGTAGCTAGTAATTTTCTAAATTGCATAGATTTATAAATGGAGTGTTGATATTCGTTCGTTTACAGCCAGATTCAATAGAATATAATTATTGGATGTCGTTTGATATTTGTTTCTAAACATGGGAATTTGATTCACATTTACTTGATTAGCTTTAACTAATAAAGGTAGACACCTAAGAAAAAAAGAATTCAAATTTATGAAAATGTCAGATTTTACTATTAAACTTTGTTTTATTTATATAATATGATCAGGAAATGTATGTAACCTGGAAATCTCTGAAAATATGGCCCTCATCTTAACATTAACTAATATCTAAATCAAATATTTTATATTTTTGTCTTTTATACAATACAAATACAAAACAAATACAATATATATATAAAATATAAATATTTTGTATATTTTGTAACAAAATTCGAGTTATGACTTGAAACAATTGCGTGAATCACCCTGTATACCCGGTGATTCAATCGGCTGTTATTTCACGACCGACAAAAATGCACTCTTCTCGTCCGCATTCTCGAAATATTTCACCGGAAAATCTCGGATATCGCTAGCCGGCCGAAGTATTCGGACAATTTTTCATCCACCTCTAACCCGCTTCGAAAATTCCTGACTAGTCGCCTACACTGCGCGTGTACCGGTTCTTCCGTGTTCCCCCAACGGCGTTAAATACTGATTTTAATTATTCCGGATTACAGGTTGCAATATACCGAATTCCGTGGTCGCTGCCGCGTCATATATACCATTTACACGCTGGCTGTATTACATTATGCACCATCTGCATACCATTTTGTAGCCGGTATTCGGATATTTTGTCGCGCGTTTCCTACCCCTGACGAGGACGCGGCGAGCCGCGGGCAAAAACCGCCCCGAAACGATAATTACTGGAACTTCCGGAGTTTCGTCGATTATTAACAAACACCGAATTTAGCCGACCATCGCGCTTTGGATAATGAAAGTTTAGAGGTAACGTAGGATCATTCTTGCGCCGGCTAAAAATCGATTCACATTTTATCGAATCCCCTCTTCGCCTACACGTACTGACTTTTACAATTCTAATACTGTTTTTGCCGACATTTCCATATTCTGTATATATTTTATTATATATATATTATTATTATATATATTATATTGTATATATTTTTTTACAGCAGTGTGTAACTATCTTAAATTAAAATTGAAAAAGTCATAGCTTTTTTTAAAAATAGAAGATGCTCAAAAGCTTCTCCATTACATTCTAAACATTTCTTATAACGTATTTTTATTGTTCGCATAACTGCATAACTGAATGATGAAATGCTTACTCGTACAAATCAGTTTCTGTTATGATAACAATGTCGAAAGGGTGTTTACCCTAATCATTTTTTACGTAGAATGAACAGACGAATCCATCTGTGTAAAAACCAATATATATTTCTATTTAAAAAAATGATTCAATTGTTAATTGCACATGCACTGCTGCATCTAAAAAAAATTCAGAGGCCTACAAATGTAGTTCTCTTCGAACCATTTATCTTTCTCCTTTGGCATTTTTTCGTAAATGCAATAATAACGGAGTTATGACTTGAAACAATTGCGTGAATCACCCTGTATGTACCGAGATTCCGGGCTTTCATGAAGCGGTTGCGCCGGCCATTTTCGTGGATTACGTCTCGTGCCAAAGCTCGTGTTTCATTTTTGACGATCGTGATATCGAGATTCCTCGTGACTCACCCTGTTACGGGTGACGTTCTTCCAAGTAAATGTCTCGGGAACGAGCGTCCAGAGTCGCGTTTTTCGCGCTGTTCTTCTTCGCTCGTCTCGAGAACGTTTTATCACGATTCGTGCTACGGAAGCAGCATCGCGTTATCGTTTCACCCTGCGCGCCCCGTTTTTCTACTCTACGGCAGTCTCTTTTTTTCACCAGCTCACCGCCGTAACTAGATATCCTGGAAGAAATGGTCGGCCGTTCGACGCCGCTGTTTTACGAGCTGACGATAGACTCTACGCGTGTGTACACCAATTCTTACTTTTCCATTTCGTTTCTCCGCTACGGCATAAATGAAAGTCACGCCAACTTTCGCGCGTTTCATTTTCAATATACCCTTGGGGACACCTGGAGCACACTGTCACTGCCATCTCCGGCTCGTTCCTCGGTGGCGATGTTACTGTTGGCGCGGTGCCATTCGGGATCCGGTGCTCTTCGAAAAAGTCAAATAGTTTATTATTATTAATTATAAACGGGCAGAAGCCTACTTTACATAAGTATTTACCAAGAAAAGAAAAAAAGATAAAAATACATGACTACTTATCGAATAAGAAAGAAGGGACATGCGTAAAAAGACAAAGAAAAAAGAAACAAAATAATACTGGTACAATGGATAGGTATTATCTCTCATATAAATTTTAAATTAATTCATTATTTGAAGAACTTCAAATGAAATTCGCGAATTTTTCATTTCATCTTTCATTTGATCATATATTTGGTACACTCCAAAATTCCATTGTGCTTCGTGTACTAAAGAATCAACCTGGGCACTTCTGAAATTACTCATTATTTGAAAATATTATATCAAATAACATATTATTTCATTTTGTAATTACTTTCAGGTCTGTGATCACTTTTGAAATTGTTTAGCAGGTTTGCTTGTTTAGCTTGATTGTATATTATTTTGAGGATTATTCCTTTAACGAAATTTTAAATAAAGAAAATAGAGAAATAATATATTATTTGAATTTGGTATTATATCAAATGAATCAATATTATTTTTATTTTAATTGTATTAATTCGTTCACACGTGTCGCAGCAGAATTATTTAAATCTTAATTGAATTCTCTGTCCAATAAAGCACGACCTTTCGCTTCAGAATATTTAAATTGTACTAAGGTTGTGTAACAATTCAATAATGATCATCTAAAAATGTCCTAACATTATTTCATTTGTTCTTGGCATTAATATTTCTACGAATAGTTTAATTAGATCTTCGAATTCGTTCACACGTGTCGCAGCAGAATTATTTGAATCTTAATTGAGTTCTCCAATACAGCACGACCTTTCGCTTCAGAATATTTAAATTGTACTAAGATTGTGTAACAATTAACGAGCCTCGTATAAACTAAATCGACGGGGCCCGGCTGCATATTTGAAAACAAATTTCCCTTATTTGCATACCCGTTTCAACGATAATTTGCGAAAGCAATTGAAAAAATACGACTTCCACATGTTTACAAACCAGACAAGGCTGGTACGCGAATCCCCCCGGGCAAAAAGACCGTAGTCGCTGACCGCGAAAGCGTTAATCAGAATTTAAGATCGCTCCTTTCATTAGTCGCACGCCAACTTTCTACTGGCATGATTTTTCCGGGTGATCCGCTACCATTTTTACCGATAGAACACCGACGGTCCGTTGATCCACGGTCGCGCCTTATCGGTCGCCAATTAACCGCAGCAGATGTTTCTCGAATGAAAATGTCCGCAGTATCGACGAAGGAAATCAGTGGGCGGCTGATCGGAGAAAAACGACGAGCACATAAACGGAGCAGACGGTGCGTGGGTCCTCGGGACGGTGTCGTGTAACAGCCAAGAAGGCTTCCTTGTTGGTAGGGTCTTCTAAGCCCTTCATAACAGGACTGACTCGAACTACACCGGAAAGAAAAAAGTTACCGCGATGTTACTCATCGGCACGTAACAAGATTTTTCAACTTACTCGATTTTCACCTTCGCTACCGCTAAAATTAATAACAGTAGGGAAGACTGGGTCTACAAGTTTCGATCTCGAAGAAACGTAAAATTGACGGGTAATTTGTTGTTAAATTTATAATATTTTTAAATTGCAACCTTAAAATCTATATAATCATAAATAAGTAAATAAATAAAATTTAAATCTATATAAATAAAAATTAAATGCTGTTCGTTGGCTAATTTTTTTTTAATGTTTGTAATGGTCCGAATAAGGTTTTTAGGGAAAGAAAAATTGGAAAAGTTGCCCGGAGAAATGGAGAATTCGAGGAAAAATGAAAGTGCCTTTTTCTATGCGTTTTTGTATAAATTCAAGAACATAACTCAGGATTCGAATGATGGATATATGTAATTCTTTTTTTGTTTCGTTCGTTATGGTCCTGGAAAAGTTTACAGGAAAAAAGAATTTTTTTCATTTTTACTTTGTTTACACATTTCCAATAGCTTTTCACAAATTCACAAAAAGATCACAAAGAAACTTATTATATTAAGAAACTTTTTATATTTTTTTTTAGTTATTTCCCTTTGGGCGAATCGAAACTTTTTGATAATTAAAAATTGACAATTAAAATAGATAATATTAAAAGATTATAAACGCGTTTATATTCCATACATGACCCACGAGTGAATGATAGTGTATTTAATATCCCAGGTAATTCTTGAAAAATAGGGTTCTTGTCTAGCCGTATAATATAGACGACGCAAGTCAACAGATGAGTGACAGTAACATTTTATTGGATGTACGCTTTTAGATGACTACATCGGATGAACTGTCTCCGAGTCAACTTGGAACAATTCATTCTACAGCGAGTGTAAGTTACTTGATCTCTAGAGGTCACCGGCAGACCTGAGGATCGTCAAAAATAGAAATTGTTTTCCCCCATAGCAAACACTAAACTGAAATATGCAGTGAAACATGCTTTATTAGAATAACAACGTGCCAATAGCTACCAACGTTTGTAATTATCATAATTTAAAATGTTATTCAAAGTCATATCAACATTTTCAAAATCAATGAGATCTCTTCATATTGTTCTACTCGATTAATATTTAACCCTTCACTACACGATTTTTTTTAATGAGATGAAATAATTGAAAGATGGTCAGTTTATGTATTTAAAGGAAAAGTATTGAAAAAAATTAAAACAACATTTTCAGAAAAATAAACATAATAAAAAACATATTCTTAGTTTATCATATACCAGATTTGCTAACTGTATCAAATATGATACACTAATACAGCGAAGGGTTAAGGATTATCAATAAAAATTTGACCTAAAATTTGGTAGATATCGTTCCCAGATATTTTTGCTAAAAAAAAGGTTATTCATCGTGTTTTATTATATATTATCATGCAAAAGCTAAGGCCCCCTGATAACATTTGTTACGGGCTCCGCGCTGGCTTAATCCGGCACTGATGGTGTGTCTGCTTAAATGTCATACCTAAACTACAGATCTTGGCGCACTTTCAGTATATGAAAATCTTTAAAATAATAGGCAAAATATTTTCAACAGGTCTCTTTTAATTTAGATCCCTTTGTAAAATTATTAACTATAGATGTATGTAAAACATTACAGTAGGTGCCGAGCGCTGTCGGTTTCGTGAATACAATAATATTTTGTCCATGCAGGCGAAGAACAATGAGTCTCCAATTTCTTAGAGACCATTACGAAATTTCCCGGCTTGAAAGTGGTTCCGAAACGTAAATGGACACTTTATTGCATAGTCCCTTTCTTCCTCGCTGCGGGTGCCTACGAAGCAGCGCGGATTTTTACTTTCCACGTTAAAAACCAGTTCTGCAGCGTTGCTGCAATCGACACAGCACAGAAATACACTCTGCCCGCCATATCCTGCCGGTACTCATTTGTTCATTACTCACATCCTCCGTTCCCCGCATAATTTCGTTCTTTATCCAAGTACGACTGGAACGATTTCAGTATTATCCGCTCGTTTCCGCGCGTTTCAAATCTCGCTTTGCGTCTGGACCGTTTCACCTTCGTTTCCTGTTATCGTTCCTAGAATACCATACCCGCAGGTCTACCGGCGTTCCGTAAAATTCTCCGCCGCGCTTGGAATCCACAAGATCTCGCCGTTGATTTGATTATTTTCGCGCGATTACACCCTATCCCGCTGCTTTGCGGAAGAAAATGTTTGTTATCGGTGGCTCGTGAGATCTCGTGGCAAGGGATTCGCGAGCAAGTTCATACTGAATACGGAGATACACAAGATATCTCAGATTCTACTTCTCGTACATTATTATCGTTATGTAAATTGTGGATGTTATAACGAAAATTAGTGGAATTCGACACAGTGTGAAGATTGAAGGAATAGAATTTTATGAACCGCTTTCGACCTAGTCAAATTGTTATATAATGGAAATTTTGTTAAATATGTATGTCTCCTTTAAACTACTAGAAAATTCTATTTTGCTGTTGTCAATATGTATCCATTGAAGAACTTGTACATATACAATGGACATAAATTTTTGTTCTTATTCGAAGCAATTGGGAACGACAAAAAAATATTTCTAACTCTAATTTGTTGAATATGTATGTCTCCTTTAAACTACTAGAAAATTCTATTTTGCTGTTGTCAATATGTATCCATTGATGAACTTGTACGTATACAATGGACATAATTTTTGTTCTTATTCGAAGCAATTTTGAACGACAAAAAAATATTTTTTTATCGTTTTTATTTACTTTAATATCCTATATCATTCTCTTATGCAATTTAAAGCAATATAAAGATTGCACAATCATGTGAACACAACGGTCCTTCGGTGATCGAGTTTGAAGAAAAATGGTCTTATTTTTACCTTTCATGAAGAATGTTTCTTCAAATCCTTAAATTATAAAAATATAAGAATGATCGACAATATGTTTATTTATTTATTTGTGATTTATTTTAATGTGGTCACATTGAGAATACATTCTCATCGAATTGTACAAATATATTCTATTTGTTTCGAATTCTAAAATTATAAAAATATAAGAATGATTGCCAATGTTGTTTGCCTCTGCAACGAGAACACATTCTCATTGAATTATACAAATTTATTCATGACAAAAAAATATTCATTATCAAAATGTCTTAAAAGGAAGAAGAGAAAATGTATATCTTTTGTACAGCTAAATTAATTTTACTGCTTAAACATTGGTTACAAACAACTAAAATTTGAAATGAAACGCGTAACATTCATATTTGTTAGTCTTCGTTAAAAACATTTCATCACGAGTCTGGTTCGTCGAAGTACGTCGAGGGGTTAATCCGATTAGGAAAAAACACCTCAGTAAAAGGTAATAGGTACATGTACGGTAGTCATTGAGAGGCGGATAGGGAAAGAATCTCCAAAAAGAATTCCAAAAAAAGTTTGCTAAATAATTAACAAATAACTGTACGGTTTTTTCGACACGTTCCGGTGTTCAGTTTTCGCGTCGGAAAACTGGTGACCGGCTGGTAGGGCTTATCTAGCGTCGGTGTTGGTTGTCACCGCGATGCGAGAACGACACAGGCGGCATTATACGTGCTCTTTCGTTACTTCGGCTCAGTTCGCTGGCGAGCGTGCAGGCTTCATGCACGGTCCGCTTTCCTCGCATTTTCTTCGCCGTTCCTTCGACTCCCGGCTCTCGATCTAACTGAAAACATCGTTCGCAGAGATCCGAATGAAAACGCTCGCTATGAATCACCGACTACCATGTAGTGCCACCGTAAACACCGAGCACGAAGGAAAGTGAAACGATCAACAGAAATAACAACGAATCCAAAGTACAATGACTTTGTTCTATATCCTTGAACCGACCGACCGATCGAAGAAACCGAATTTCTCGTGGCGTGGTCGCGACGCTGATACCGTGCCCCATCGATCAAGATCAACGGGGATGCTCAATCTCGTAAGGCTCGAGCTGAAGGACACGTGAGAAACGACCTCCGAGCGAAGATCCTCCGTTGTTATTGTTATCGGTCGGTGTTAGTAAACAGTGTAACAGTGTCTCGCGATAGTGAGACACCATAGTGAAAATCAACCAAAAGTGAATCAGCTGTGATAAGTTATATAATCTTAGGTTTCGACGATTATTATTTTTTTTAATGAGCCACTGAAACCTATTATAGGTTTATTTCGGCTTTAACAATTTATTTTTTTAACAGTAGTCTTACAGTTAGTGTACAATGACAGAATTAATGATCTCTAGATATGAAGATTGCAGTCGCATAAAAACTGAAAAATAGGTTTAGCAAAGAAAATGTCTGCTTTTAATGGTAGAAAAAACTTAATTTTACGAAAGTTATTAACTAATTTAATTCTTTGAGAATCATAAAGACGACACTGCCATGAAACGTGATCTAAGTCCTCGGAGCTAGTTTCGACGATTATCATAGTGCTTCTTCCTACGTGTCTAGCCGCTGGAACGTGCTGCGATCTTGTGCAAGTTTCACTCGCGTGTTCCGATAAGTCCCTAGACGCTCGGATATGTAAATTCCGGCGGAGGTGTGTGTTCGAATGTGTCGATTAAGGGACAACCGGAGATAGGGAAAAATGGAGCTGGTGAAGAACAACGGGATCGAGATCCTGTCACGGAGGAGTGTCGTGATTAAGGATTACGATATCGATAACGGTGTGGAGGATGAGGATCAGAAGGATGACGAGGACCGCGCGTCCCTCAAGATCAATCTGTCGATGGCTGAGCAGTTCTACTATGAGGTGATCTCGTCGTTCGAGCAGGAGGAGGTACATATATGTATATGGATAATCTGTGTGTGTGTGGTTGTGTCTGTGTGGTTGTGTGTGTGTATGTACATGGGGGTACATGCGTTGACACGCCTTTAATAAACCGTTCCATTCTGATTGCTAATCTCGCGATTGCACGTCCACGCGTATTATTGTGTCGCCGGCTAGGCAACTATAGATACGCGTGGTTGATATTTGCGCGAGCTTGAAGGATTTATTGCTGTTTCGAAGGGGAAATAATGTAGTATTTTTGAAATCAGTTGTAGAAGTTGGGAAACTGAAAAAACTCGGTTCCGACGGGTTACTGGGTTTCGTTAATATGACGCTACATCCGCAATGCGCACCTGCCTGCACACTAATTTTGAGAATGTGCTTGCGAGAGAAATGATGGGGACATTTTCGTGTAACGAGTATGAAAAATGATTATTTAAATAAAAATAAATTTTTGAAAATACCGTGTGATTAAAGACGGATTGAGAAGTGTAAAATCATTTTTCCTAGTCCCATACTGATTCCTAATCTCGTACAGATAGAAACTAGTTTATGATATCGGCGCTGATATATAAAATTTTTTCATGATATCATAAACTAATTTCTATTAATTCGTACGATCAACAAAACGGAATATTTAGGAATCTGTATGGGACTAGGAATAATTATTTTATACTTTTTGGTCCGTCTTTAAAAACGTGGTATTCAGTCTTGTGTTAATACTTGTATCACTCTTTATTAGTACTTTGTTTACTGAAAATTATTTTATTAAAAGTTTATTAAAAAATCTAGAAAACAATAAAAGTTATGGATTTTCGAAGGAAATGTACTTTTTCTCGAAAGCATTATATAAGAAATTAATATAAAATTGTGGTTCAGTGCCTCGAGAAATTTTTGACGAATGGAATAAGCTGTATAATCTTTATTTTTTATAATTAGACTTTTCGAATTTGGGAACATTTTTTTTAATGTAACAAGAGAATGCCCCCATAAGGTTTAACTTTCTGCAAGCATCCACTAGTTTGCGTTTCAATATTTTATGGATATAATTCAGATTTTGAGAGGTCCTTTCAATAAAAATTTAGGTACTGATAAGATTGTACAGGGAAATAGTTTGTAGTGTTTAATTTTGAAATTCGGAGGAAATAGATATTTGAATTTATTTCGAGAAATTTAAAATTTTTTTAAGAACGAGGTTTAACGAGCAATCGTTAAAGTCTACGTTTCGTTTTACAATCTTTATGATGGAATAAATATTCTAGTGGATGGAAAACGAACACGTTATTTAACGAGATAACTGTATTAAAGTTTTTACTAGAGAACGGAATATGTTGAATATCTCTTATAAACACGGTCAACTTTGATATATAGGACTTTCTTCTAACAAGTATTCCAAGGTAATATTAATATTTGTTAATTAGACTATATTACATGGTTTACGAGCAATTCACTCGGTTCACATTTAGGAGACATTTTCATCAACCTCCACCACGAATACGTTTGCCATGAATCGTTTCCAACGTAAGATCTGTACAGACAATTGGTTTACCCTTCAGAGTTTCGCTTCACTTTTATTGCCAATTTTCGAGACGAGATCTCTCCAGGGAACGATTAAAGATCCATTTTATGTGTTAAATTGGCTTCCCACATTGGCTACAACGAAGGAGGTGTAATAAAACCCACGTACATCGAGGAACATTAATGAAAATGATTCCCTGATCTCTGCAAGAATTTTCGAGCTTCTCAGGATGATTTAATTATATGATACTTTGAAATTTGCTTTCGAATATGATTGAAATAAATTATTACCCACCAGAGTCTTTAGATGTGGGGAAAAAGTAACCTCTTTCTCTCTGTCAGCATCAAAACACGTCACGTGACTGTATCGTGGCGGAATAGCGTCGTGGAAGGGGAAGGTACAGTGGGGACACAACAAGTCTGCCGTATCCGCGCTCTGATTGGTCCATGTTTTTCGTTAATAACTCTTTGACGAAGCCGCGAGGAACATTTTCAAAGAAAATACAACATTTTGGGACCCCCTGTAGATGTACATATAATACCATTGGAATGAATACGGTTGTTGTTTGACAGCAGGCTTAAGTTATTTTCATATCCTTTTCGTCATAAAGATAATTGCTAAACACGAGCGTAAATCAAATGCAATTTCAGTTACCTTTCACACACCTTCAGTTGCTTTTCCGTCGTAAAAATAATTGCTAAACATGAACGTAAATCAAATTGCACTTTCGTACGAGTTTGGAAACGGTTCTACTGAAAACTTGCATTCTGTACACAATAAAATTATGAATAGAAAATTGGACATGGACAATGTATTTTTACCATATGTTTTTTTACTATGAAAGTGTAAGAGAATATTTTTATCCTGGAGTGTAGGTATTATAGTTTTTGTTGTAATAAGATTATATGAAACTCGTCGAACAGTTCATGTGGAATGAAATTCCCAGTGAAATGTAAATTAATTCACCGATTTATCATCGTTGGAAACGGAATCGGAACTGTTGCTCGGAACAAGGATCGATTGTTGGTGTTTCTAGATGGATTGCGGGTACCAGTAGAGACTTTTATCTGCGATTAGCGATTCGGTCGTTCGCAGTTCGCATTTCACATTTCGCACCACCGCGCCGCATCGCGTTCGCACAGCTCGCGAGCCCCGCTGTTGGATGAGCGCCTAGATTTCAAGGCGAACCAGTTCCCTGATAAAACGACGTAATAAATAATGTTAGCAGTAACGCGACTGCCTGTAAGGATTATCGTTTTAAATACAAGCACACGCACGCCCACTAAATTGCACCGCCGCGAAACGCTAGACCTCGTCTGGTGCCGCAGCTGTAAAGCGCGATTCTAATTTGACTCATTGAATTATTTATCGTCGTCTCGGTGTCTGCTGCGCCGATAGGGGAACACCCTTTCCTCTGCTCGACAGTGATTTCATTTCAGACGCCTTCTATTGTGCCACAATAGGCGCTGGGGACGCCGAAAAATTCAAAGAACGCGATATCACTACATTCCGGAAGTCTGTACAAAACGCTTCCACATGTATATTATAGAAAATTCAATTAACTTTTATTCGACAATTTTGTTGAATGTTTTATGGGCTACAAATGCTTAGGAACTTTTTCCACAAGTGTATTATAATGTAGAAAATTTAATTTTAATTTTATTCAATCGTAGTATACAAAAGAGTAGTGTACAATTTTGTGGAATATTTTATGGGCTAGAAATACTTGCAAATCTTTAGTTTAGCTGTGGTTTATCTTACTGTCCATTGATGGAAACTTTTTCCATGAGTGCATCATGAAAAATTGCAATGAATTCTATTCAATCTTGTATTCTACAATTTCGTTGGATATTTTATGGGCTACAAATGCTTAGGAACTTTTTCCACAAGTGTATTATAATGTAGAACATTTAATTTTAATTCTATTGAATCTTATAGTGTACAATTTTGTGGAATATTTTATGGGTTAGAAATGCTTATAGATCTTTAATCTAGCTATTGCTTAATCTTACTGTCGGTTGATAGAAACTTGTTCGTTCACACGAGTGATCATGTTTATTTAGGACAGAAAAAAAGAACGACAAAAATGTTTTTCCTTTTCTCTACGTCTCCAAAAATTAATGTGAATAGTTTATAAAAAATGTTCTTTCAAGCTGTTCAAGTTTAAATCACTGCTTTACTAGCATTCGATTCAAACCTATATGTACAAAACCGCAATTATACATTTATTGCAGCGTTTTATTGATTATTCACGCTAACGATTGTCAGAATTGTTTAACTGATGAATTTTCCAATTGCGCCGGGAGCGTCGAGTCTATCGATTGTACATTGCATCAGTTGAAGTTAACCGATTATTTTTCTACAGCTTCCAAACTGATTTTCGCTTTCAGCCGGTCCATCGACATTTCCGCATTTTCCAATTGCGCGACCACTTGATTTGACAATGTTTAATTTCGAACATCCTCTGGCGTGTTTCAAATTTCATTTGTCAGAACAAGAGTGACGAATGCCACCATTCCTGCGACTACCGATTCAGTAAAAGCTTGAATGATTTTTCGTACTGAAATTCGAATAACCTCAATTGTGGAATTTCAAATTTGAATTCATATCTATCATTTATCGAATTGTTTTATATGAAAATAATAATTGAGATATGTGGTTAGAATGTCGCGAATGAAAATGATCCACCAAGAATATGGTATTATTTATTTGTTACATTGAGATAAAATTTCTAATCTTTGTGGAACACTATTTTTCGTGATAATAACATTGTCTGATAGCTATTTATTACTTTCGCTATCAGAGTTTGCTTTGGCAACAGTCTCCATCGTTGTAAGCAGTTATAACGCATTAATATTATACGTATAACGTGCATTTATAAAATATGAAAAACTTATCGTTGCAAAACAGATATGAATTTATACATAATGGAGTGTTATAATTTTAAATATTAATTGATCGACTTTTCACATGTAATATAAAATTGTACCCATCACTCGTGTGTAAATTTGATATTGTTGACATCGAGTGTACTAAAAACACTCCAATGAATCGAATTCCGATCAACAGGTTCGCTGACGCCATTGTTTCAAAACAATGCTTGTGGGAAATTTGAGTTGCGTAACATATATTGGAAAATTTATTTATTTTATCATTTAATCTTCTTTAATTGAAATACAAAACGATGGTTGATGAAGATGTGTTATCGATATCGATAGCGAACGTTTTAACTTTGAAAGATTATTATTTTCATTTTACAAATAACATAAATATTGATTTTCATTTAGCGTTTAAATCCAATAAAATATTTTCATATAATTTCATTCCATTTCAATTATTTCAATAAAATAATAAATAGTTTCACCTCAAGATCAGGCTATTGATGTAACTAAATTCATCATTAAAAGATATTTTTTGCTAAGCTAATTTTTGTGGTTCCGATTATTCTCTAGCAAACCGGGGCAAATTTTATTTAAAATGAGAATAAGAGCTAACTATTTGATGTACAAAATTTATTTCGCTTAACTAACAATACTGTTAGTTGAGAATAAAAATAATATTCATTCATTTGATATAATACCAAATTCAATTAATATATTTTTTTTAATTATTTGAATTTTTTCAAATTCAAATAATATATTATTTCTTTATCTTCTCCATTTATAATTAATTTTATTTGAAATGAGAATAAGAGCTAACTATTTGACATACAAAATTTATTTCGCACAACTAACAATACTGTTAGTTGAGAATAAAAATAATATTCATTCATCTGATATAATACCAAATTCAAATAATATATTATTTCTTAAAAATTATTTTAATTTTTTCTAATTTAAATAACATATTATTTCTTTATCTTCACCATTTATAATTTGCTTAAAGATACAGTTACATTTGAGTTGAAATTCAAATACAAATACTAAAAAAATTATTTGACTGCTCAAATAAACGAGAATTACTTGAAATGACATGTAGCCAAATAAGATGAGATATAATTTTCATGGTGTCGAAGCCTGCTGCATTCGCGACTGAACTGATTTTTCCATTAATATTGTCGTAGAGGTATGCGAGTCGTTACACTCGGTGAAATGTTGTAGGGGTGTTTTAATGGCGTCTCGGCGCAGCGCTGCAATCCGAGATGATCTTAATTAACCAGGACGGATGAAAAGCTTAAAATGCGTCGGGGCATTCGACAGTGGGACGCGTCGGTACGCGTGGAATGTGCAAGGCGATGCAGCCGGCCCGTTCCCTCGTTCGGTGCATTATCATGCGGTCCCTTTCGTCACATAGCCGGGGCAGGTTGTGTGTCAACGATTTGTGTGTCACGGCGCGCCCATCGAAGCCTTTATCGCGTGGCTGAGGACACGCACCCACGTGTTGCCACGTGGAGTTCCCAACAGACAATAGCAACGGTACTAAAACAAAACGAACATCACCGTGGAAATAATCAATGTCCATTGTACTCAATTAGTCTTTGTCCCTTCTACAAACCATGTCCTCAAATATGTACTTCTATAAATACCTCGTTAGATGCATACTAGTATTCGCTAAAAATTATGTAACCAACTGTTTATTAAATATCATGAATAGACTGCGGATTTTTATGCAAAATAAAAGTTCCCTGTATTCATTGCCCTAGCAATGAATGAAAACACTAGCTCCTAAGCTACTTCGAAATTGCTTTCTTCTTTTAATTACTTTAAAAGATTAATAATAACATAATTACATTCTTCAATTCTTTTAACCTTTGCATTCTTTAAAAGTACAGCCACTCAATTGCAGAGGTATTTTAAATATAAGATATACAATTTCAAAAATAAAATATTTCTATTTTAACAATAGGAATCACAAAATAAAATATTTCTATTTTAATAATCTGAAACACAAAATAGAATATTGTTTTTTTTGTGCCTACTGAGGTTTGTTGATAAACCTGCAGTGTATCTTATCACCAGGAAACTATTTCTACTCATAAATCTATTGAATGAGAACCATTATTTCCAGCAATAATATTTAAAATTGAAAATAAAGACGAAGTCCAAATATTTTCAATATTCTTTAAGTAATATACTATTTTCAAAAATTACTGTCTCAAATTATTTTATCTTCAAACAATTACTGCATCAAATAAAATATTTTATTTTCAAAATTCTACAGATCCTTTAAAATAAATGAGATTATTATTTACTATTTAAAATACTATTTTCCCCAGCTCTTCTCAATTGTGATTGAAATGCATAAAATTCGCAGTCTAACGATGAAAAATAATAATACACACAATAGCATTCGCAATGATGAAAAAACTATTTCAATATATGGATAACACAGAGGTTGTGTGATTTCAAAAGAACTGGGTCAAAAACAAAATAGTAACAATTAATGTTCAAGAGACGCTACGGTGATGCCACACGCGAATATTAAAAACATCGTTCGCCAGAAAAAATGGCACTGATTGCGAATTTCATGAATTCTATTGGAATAACTTTTAACGGGCTCTAACGCTCCTGGAAAACAATCAACAGTTGCAAACAATACTATTTTCCGTTGGTATAAGGACCCTTTTATTTTCACTAGTTACTCCAACCGAACGAACAAATTCAGACAATTACGACTTTGGATCATGATGCATAAATGATACTGAAAATTATTTTCTTGAAAAAGAGTCTAAACAAAGATCGAAGCGTCGAAATTAATATATTGCAAAATTGCTTTCAATTAAATCGATCAAACCGGTGCGCCAAAAACATCAACTTTGTTTAGTACAATTGAATAGTGGATTTATTATACTAAACAAACCAAGAGGAGTTAATGCGAAGATAGAATTGAATATAAATAACAAGTCGTCTCGTTTAGTCGTCCCTGGTCAACAGGTTGAAGTTTGTTACGACTCGATGCAAGAGAGTTGCAACGACTGTCACCACAAGTCGTTTCACACCAGCTCGAAAGATCATAAACCGAGGTTCTTGAACATCCATAAATCACATGCCATTGAATTTATATATTATTGACACCACTCATACACTTTCACCATTACCAATACGATATACATACGTTGAAACGGATCGAACAAGACCACCCTTCAAATACTGAACTTAAACAAATTAAATGTTGTTATTGTTATCGATCGTATGAATGTTAAACCAGGAAAAATATTAATGATTTTTTACATGAAATTCCTTTATAGTGTTAATTACTATTTGGCGATAGCGATAATGAATATTTGGCGGCTGCTAATAAATCTTTGCGTAATAGAAAGATTCGTAGTCATTTTTTAGTGACTATTAAATACATACGAGTTTATGTTGATAACTTTCACTGAAGTGTTACAAAAAAATTGTAACTTTAAAAGTTTTATAATTTTGACAGCAGTAATCGGCGTAAAAATAAATCTTACAATGATTTAGATTAAATAAACTGTTCAAGTTATTTAGAAAGCCGTAGATTGTTTTCAAATGCCACTGTTGGAATATGCGTATAACATACAACCAAGGTAAAGTTTATTTTCGAACGCGATAACGCAGTTTTGCATATAGTAAAGATAGTGAGCAAGCAACTCAATTGGCAAGCAACGAAATAGATATTTCAACATGTCCTGTTGTCACGAGTTAATAAACAATCTCAGACAAAACGCTTTCTCCTTCGTGGCAAATTAATAAATTACCATGAGTAAATCAATGATGTAAGAATAAAATTTTTATCCACCGACAACTCAATTATGTTTGCTTATAAAAGATGTAGAGAGACACAAAAGTTAAATAAAATTTCATTTCCTTCACTGTTCACTTCCGCGGTTTGTTACAAGCAATTTGTTTAACCAGGAAAAATATTAATGATTTCGGCGCAACGAAATGTTATTTTGAATTTTGTATTTAAAGCAATTTTGCTAGTTTGATTAAACTTTCTACGTTTCGATCCTAACATGGATCCTTTTCAGGAAAGAGGTGACAACTGCGTCTGTAAATTATTTAAAGAATTACAGTATTTGTAACTGTTTGTAACTGTAATAGTACTCTTCGCGTACTTCCCGAAAATTGGTCATAAATATCAAACGTATGTCGATGTGTAGCCGTGTAAACCGACGAAATAGCAATCTGTGCGCTTCGCTGTCATCCCTTGCAGCCACAAGAATGCGTTCCAAGGTGCGGCGAAGCCAGGATTTCCAGGCGTCACTTGGTAAAGCGGAGAAAACCCGCGGTAAACATCCGTGAACTAATGCAAGACATTAGGTTACCGCTCCACACGTCCCCTGTTTTGTATGCATAACCCGGTCCCTTTATCTCTCTCACTCTCTCCGAGTCCCTTTCTCCGTGCTATTCCCCATTGCCACGGAGGCTGCTTGTGCCGGTGCAGCCGCCAACGGTGGTGGTCGGTCTGTCGCACCACTGGTGCAATCCATAGCGCTGCTTTTCCCCCGGTGCAATAGCAGATGCACGGGCAACAGATTCTCCTCGAGGCATTCCCTCCGGCTGGCATTACCACTGGGAATGCAATTTAACGTCGTAATTGTCCGCGGATAATTGTAATAATTAGTACTCTTGTCGTTCCAGTCGGCTCTCCTTCTCCCCACCAAACCCCTGCCGTACCCCTAGTCAAGGCTGTAACACGGCTGTTAATCATATCGTCGGTCCTTTTGTCGTTCGCTTCTCTTTGTTACCCGTTTGCTGTGCTCCGCGAACGACCACGTTTTTCCAAAGATAAGACTTTGCCGGTGACGAAACATGCTTTTTGAAATTTGTAGGAGAACGAGATCCCCGAACGCGTGACACGCAAGCAAAGTCGTCCTGAAAACCACAAAATCGTCCTAAACTCATTATTAGTAGATTACGGAGCTTATGCATTTATCACGAAAATGGGTGAATGTAACTTAAAACAGTAAAAACATTAAGGCAATTTAAGAACGTCGATGTGTAATTTTTAATTTATTAATCCGCAGTTTAATTGCGAGTATAAGAGAAAACAATTTATGCAAATTTTTAGAATGTGTATAATCGATGCAAATCTACAAAATACATTAAAAAAATTTTAATTAAACAATAAATATTTTCTCTGCAACTCCGACCAATGGAAATTGTTTTTTAAATTTAAATTAAAAATTTCTAGTCGAACGAGATCGAATCCCCGAACGCGTGACACGCAAGCAAAGTCGTCCTGAAAACCACAGGAATAAGGATTTCTAAACTCATTATTAGTATTTAGATTACGGAGCTTATGCATTTATCACGAAAATGGGTGAATGTAAATTAAAGAGTAAAAACATTAAGACAATTTAAGAACTTCGATATGTAATTTTTTATTTATTAATCCACAGTTTATTTGCCAGTATAAGAGAGAACGGTAAAATGAATTTTTGTCGGCTTAGAAGATCTTTTCCATAGAAATACTTCAACGTTATGAAAATTCTTAGAATGCGTGTAATCGATACAGATCTACAAAATACATTAAAAAAATTTTAATTAAATAATGGAAAATTTTAATTAAATAATAAATATTTTCTCTGTAATTCCAACCAGTTGGAATTTTTTAAAAATCTTTTTTTATGTCGTAAATAATTGTTCCAACTGTCAATATGAAAAACGTGATCGTTCTTTGAAAAGTGTCTGATTAGTAACCATGAAACTTGTTTCGTACATCGAGAATTTCAACAACTTTATACCATGTTCCTCCTCTCGTTCGATATTGTTCGGCCACCTTCATCAGTTTCGAGTAACCGTTTCAAGAAGCCGGATAATGTGGGCGTGCAATTGAAACCCGCCGTTAATTTCGCTGCCGATAAATTCCGATCGCGTCCTCGAAATTCTATTATTTCGAGCGCGAGTGGTTCGTTCGTGGCCGTGAAGCTCCGCGGCCGGAACATGACCGTGCAGCTACACCGGTAACGATTTCACATATTACACGTCGTATCGAGTATTTCGCCCGTGAAAGACTAATCGACGTGGAAGCTCCGCCGGACGAATACGAGCGGCTGTTTCGGACGTCCACTCGATAATTATCCACGGATAATTTATCGTGACTCGTCTAGAACCTCGAACCGCATTTCCTAGATCGTTCTGATATCCGCCGTCGCAAATTTCCCCGGCGCGCGCTAACTACTTTCAACTTCACTCCCATGAAATATTAATATGCTAGAGTAACGTGACTGTTCCACTCCTGCAAACTGTGCTAACAAAACCTTTGTCGTTTAAGCCGTTTCTCATGAAAGCGTAAGGTCTGTCCGATGGTACTTTCTGCAGTGAAAATTAAACTGTCAACTTTGCCTTTTCAACTGTTGGATTCCGTGTTTTCGAAATCGGGTACCACACAAAAGTGTAGTTTATAAAAATAAATCGTAAAGAAGTTTTATTTAAGAAGTACACTATAACTGTGTTAGAGAGATTCCGTATTTTCGAAATCGGGTACCACACTTTCATAAATCGTAAAGAAGTTTTATTTAAAAAGTACACTATAACTGTGTGTGTGTGTTAGATTCTGTGTTTTCCATGTTGTGAATCGTAAAGATGCTTTATTTAAGAAGTATACACGGTGGCGAAGTAAGATACAACAGAATGACCTTGGTGATTGGAGTTATCGGGGATACAACACAACGGTATACATTTTCTTTGAGTTATTCTCATCCTATGAAATTTTACAGCTAAAAAACAAAACGTGTCCCAACCTTTACGACAGTCCCTTACTATTGGATATAGGTATTAATTATATTACATTGGTACTTTTGTACAACATTATATTTATAATTGCCTCTCTCTCTCCTTTTGATTACCACTTTCCTCCTATTCTCGATACTCCTAAAAGTCTACTATTTCCCCAACTCTCTTTTATCTTTTAACTCTATATCTCTCCCCTGTGTCTTGTAATTAATTCAGATAATTTTGTACGTTGCATAGAAAGTCTATTAATAACTATTATACCATGAGATTTTGGTTATTTCAAAAATGAAGAATCGATATTCCAAGCCATCAAACATATACTCCTTGGAGGATCAAATTTCACAGCTCCCGTCAGTACACACTATCTGCATAGTAAACTAGTCATTCCGTTTCTCTAATAGACAAGCCTCTGCAACGAGCATTACTAATGAACACTACATATGAGATAGTTCGACTAATGTTTGTACCCCGCCATCTCCTGTTGGATGTGGATCGTTCTCATAGCTACAGTGCCTATCTTTTCCACATTACAGACACGGTTCAATATCAGGTATTAAGTGGTCAATTCCAACCAAGATAAAGTAATAATATCTGCTCGCCGTGTTCATTAGCAGCCAACCTCATTTGCAAGAAATTACACGCGCGACCGGCAGAACCGATTAAAAATTGTTGAAAGTTTGCCGTTCTATATATACCTGAGTTTATTCTGATGTTTATTCTAAACAATTATCTTTACTAATTATATTAAATATAATTCTCAAACTTTGTTGTAATATTTATTGGTGGAACTTATATTTGTTTTTAATTATTTCACTTTACTTAACTCTTTGCACTGCGAATTATTTTTTTCAATTTTATTACCCACAACTCTCTACTGTTTTAAGTATTTTATTTGATATTTGCTTCAATAGACAGTTCCTTGGCTGCTACTTATTCTAAACAATTTTCTTTACTAATTATAGTAATTATAATTCTCAAACTTTGTTGTAATATTTATTGGTGGAACTTATATTTGTTTTTAACTAAAAAATAAGAGAAATTAAATAAATAAAGAAAGGACCAGATACATATAATGTATAATGAATAACAAATATTTAAACGATTTACTTTATATAATCAGAAAAATAACCATTAATAAGTTATTAATAAATGTGTTAATGGGAAATGGTATTTTAAAAAATAGAGTATACAATACAGTTTTTCTTTGCTTTTCTATCGGTATACTCTTCGATATCTAACAGTTACACCATAAAGTCAATGAAACCAAGAAGTAATGCAAAATAAATTTTTAATTGGCAATACACACTCTTTGTTTCCCATACGAAACTTTCACAGTCGATTAAACCACAATTGAAATTATATCACGTTTGGTCTTGTTTTAATCAGAAAAATATGTTGTGAGAGTCTTATCGGATCGTGACAAGGGCAGCGGAACTCAAGGGGAAGACATTATTTCTATGAAAGAAACAAGAATTGCGATCGATCCGACACTCTGGGACGCTATGAAAAGGAGCAGCGTCTTATCTTTAAAATGATCGGATATGATTGCTCTCATCTCACAGCGAACAACCAGTTTCATCGGGGAAGAGACACAAATTGCACTGTTGCGCGGACATCAAGGGATCCAGGGAGGAGGCGAATGGGGCGCGTCTTTCTTACGCCCGATTTAAGATCCCTCCGGGGAGGGTTCTCGCCCTCTTCGCCTCGGCCGTTTAACATCAGAATTAATTACGAGGCGGTAATAAGGCCGATGCACACTTTTATGCGATACGCTACGATCTCATAGCCAAGCTCTTAAGGTTTATAAGGTCGTCAGCTTATTTCCTTTCTCTCTTTCTCTTCTCCCCTCCTCTTTGCCTCACTCCCTCTCCCTATGCCTTTCTCTATCTCTTTCTGGCGCGTGCGTTTAATCCTCGTCTTTCTTCCCCATTTTTTTTCATCCTTGATACGATGTTACACGATGTAACGCGGCGGACAGACGACCCCGTCGTGTAATCAGTTTAATGGGCAAAGTCGAGGCAAGTCTGTCTCCCCTCCCGCGATAATTAGACGATGTATTCTCTTTTTTCGTACGTTTTTTTCTTTGTCATGCTCTTGCCCTTGGATCTACAGAAGCCTCTTGTTACGTTGACGTTTCGCGACGCCACGAAATTTCTCAGATCGGTTCAAGTTCAAATGTCGTTCACCACGAAGCGGTTAGCGAAAAAAATTTTTATACATTAATAAATATAAACCAGGAAAAATATTAACGATTTCGGCGCAACGGTTCGGTCAAATAAACACTATAAAGCAATTATAGAACAATATAAAGCAATTTTACATTATTTTACATCAATTGTATACTAGACAAAGAAATACGAAAAATGTATTTATAATTTTATTTGTAAAATGCCTATTTAATAATTCTATATATTATGAATGTATCCTAAACATTCATAATATATTTTCAGTGCTACCCATCATTAAATTGGCATTTTACAAATAAAATTATAAATTCATTTTCTGTATGCTACACAAAGAAAGACAGAAAATGTATTTATAATTTTATTTGTAAAGTGTCTATTTATTTTATTTAAAACTTCATAGAATTATTAATGAAATAAACTGCTTTTATTCCCATCCGCAGTTAATTCTCGAAACATCTAGGGAACTTTTCCCCCCAAGTAATGCTCCCTCCCCTCGTCTGACGTTACTGCTAAAACCCAGCGCAGCGGTTGCCAGCGGATCGAAATTCCCGTTCTCGGTGTAACTAGGATTTTACTGATGCGATATTCTCGCCATCCCGGCCAGTAAACTACAGTTTCTGTATCAAGGGGTTTGAAACTTTCTCGAGGTTCGGCTGAAATCGGATCACAGCGTCGGTAACTAAAGTTCGAACAACATTTGCTCGGCATTACTTATAATATGGCTGATGATCGGTTATCGTTTGATCGAGACAACTGAACTGAAACAACATGTGCTTATACATATACTCCTGTCTCTATTTTTTTTATAAAGCAGGTTGGTAATTCGTTACCGTTATTTTGAATATTGTATTTAAATCTATTTTTCAGTTATTTCATATTGAAAACTCTTTCAAAAATTTACAGACACAGTTGTTTGCTCTTTCTTGAAAAGGATCCATATTGGGATCGAAACGTAGATAGTTTAACCAAACTAGCACGATTGCTTTAATTTAATTTCTGATCGAACCTTTGCGCCGATATCATCTAGACTCCTTGTTAGAACTGGAAGAACCATCGACAGAAAGTGAGAGAAGGGAGGCAGGGGTGTGATCGGCGAAAGGGGAGTGTTCGCTACTAGTCCGGTAATTGTTCTCTTCGCGATTTTAATGATCCGAAGCGAGAGAAGTCGCGATCCTTGTCGATGCATTTACCTATTCAAGCTGGCCCGCGCGTTCGTTTGTCCGCGTCGCTCGTAAACAATGAATAATTTATTCGGCTCGCAATGGACGAGCTCGTCCCCGTTCCCGTCCCCTCGTTCAGTCCCCCTTTTGTTCCTCTCTGCGTCTCGCTCGAGCAATTCCGTGCTCCGATGCGATACACACGAAAGCGAGAACGAGCCCTCGAAGTCGCACAATTGCCGGGATTAAATGCTCTCGTCCATTGTCGCGAAAGCGAACATCGCCGATGTTAATATAATTCCTCCGGAACGCGTAATGGTGTTCGTTCGAAGGGAAAATCGAGTGTTTGGAAAAGTCGAACGCCCGGTCCGGCTTAAAAGCTCGAAAATTTCGAGCAGCCAACGGGCCCGTTCAGTTTACTTTGAAAGTGTCGTTACTTTGGGAGGTTCAGCCCGCGCTGATACACTCACCTTTATTATTAACATTTTTTTTTATTCACGACGATTCAGACAAATATGAAACAATCTTCAGCCATCTTTTTCTTCTTCCTCTTTATCTCTTCTCTAAATTCTACGTTACAAACTAGCTTATTACTACACTTATTTTAAAATAGAGAGAGAAACCCATTTACAATAGTCGCTACCCTAGTAGCACAAAAATATTGGATAAATACTTGTTGAAATATTGGAAAAATATTTTTTAAACCACACTTTTTCATATGAGATAAATGTTGGATCTAACTATTGTATGCATGTTTAAGAATTGTGAATTGAATGTTTAGGAAATATAAATATTCAGAGAATATAAACTAGATATTTAAAAAAATATAAAGTAAATATTACAAAAATATTTAAATAACATTCAATTAAAAAGAAGAGGAAGTTAGAAAAAAGCATTTTTCTCGTAACATGGAATAGATGTTTTCTGCATATTTAATAAAAATTTGTTACTTAATATAAAATAAATATTGTATGTACATTTGAATATATATATAACTGTTCGAAGGAAAGAAAGAAATAAAGAAAGTTGTAGGGGCGAAAGAGAAAATCAGTCGCCCCCTTGATTTTAAGGGAAAAACCCAGTCTCCATATTTTACGGCCCAGGCCCTTGAATACGACGAATACCAGGCCTGTGGAGTCCGGTGACATCTGGTCTATTATTCTATGCAAGAGAAACCACAGTGTTTCTCATGGACAACGAAATTCATTTTTGTTCTGGCAGTTGCATTATCATTACTAATAATCCAACAAAAAGTAAAATCAGCCGGCGCATAATCTCTCCGTACATAAAAACGGGTAAGGGATTAATAAAGCACGACATCCAGAACGTCGCCTAACGTCTGCGTTCCACTTTGAAGCAAATGTCTGCTCGAAGCATTTCTGCGGTGTAAATCTGGAACAAGTCGCTCAGCTCTCGCCGTGTAATACAAGTTGAAAGGACGTTTGAAATCGGAGATCCTTAGCATGATTGTCTATCTGTATAATCTCAGGCCGCTTAACAAGTGGGCGACCACTGTTGCTCAAGAAAGACCGTGCATGATTGCAGCAATTAACCGTTTCAATGTCCACTTGTCGCACGATTTAACGCCACGCTTTTCCATACATTTAATCTCGTGCTGTCGACACGTCTATTTATTACGCTGCCTTGGACATTTAATAAAGATTATTTCACTCGAATGATCAGCTGTTTGGTAGCATTCCGTTCGAAGATTCTCTTTCGCATGGATACGTTAACAAAACTTTTCTCCGATATGAAACAAATTTAAAAATAACCGACGTACGTTAATCTTTGTACGTTTCTCAGAAATAGTTGCAGAAAAGATGCTCGGAACATACAATATCAAATTAAGTTTTACGCTTTCAATAAAGGAATTGCAATTTATAATGTCACAGTTTGAGGAAGCATAGTTTTCAAGGAGAGTTAGAAAGAAATTAAGAAACCTTCGAAACACCCCTGTAAGACTTAATACAAACCAACCAGTAAGTAGACTGAGCTCCTTCGCTGCGGATCACTCGTTCCGCTAATAATACCGGTACACTTCTGCTAATATAACTGCCTTAGGACGTCAGAGCTCTGGCCGCTCTGTTACGTCATTGTAGATACTCTACTGTTTCGGCCGCGCATGAGCGAAAAATTGTGGCTTCAATCGGAACACTGCTGCGAAGTAGGCCAATGGAGCGGGGTCGGAATCGGAGTAGGGATACGCGTAAAGGAGTGGGGAGCGCGCGGAGTGGGGAGCCCGCGGAGTGGGGATCGCTGCACCGAGGTCGAGCAGCGAGGTGCGAAGAAGAATATTTAAAAATATTATTTAAATCCTAAACGCACACACACAGTCTTTTAAAAAAATTGTTTTTTACCATTGCATTATCATCCAGTTCGTAGCTATATTAAAAATTTCAAGTCTCTAGTTCATCGGAAAGTGGTTTAAAATTAAATTTTAAAATTTAACGCATACAACAACAACGACACCAACTCGGCAAGCTAATATAAGCGTGGTAAAAATGTTGCGTCGTGTATGGAAAGCGATCATGAAGCGGGTACCAGTATACTTCGCGATTACAAGTACATACATGATCTTTGATGGATCTTTAGTTTAGGAACGAGTGCTGTCACGGTTTCCTTTTTGAACAGCGAGGATAGACATGTACGCGTGCGTGAACACAGAACTAAATGCAATAACACCAATGTTTACGAGCGATACGCATCGGCTATGTGCTCCACTGTCGATATCCATATATCCAGGGAACGAAGTGTCCTAACAGGTTTCAAAGCGCGATCCACATTCGCGAAAGGTCGTTGCACTTGCCGCGACACGACAATGCTGATATTTCACCGGGAACACCGCGGGGAGAAAGTATTCGCAATATTTTAGCACTTAACCGGAGCCTCGAAGATTCCACGACGGCAATAAAACGCCTAACATTTCGCAGCGATATTGAAACGTTCTCGGTTTTACTCGTGGCGAGCACTTCCTAGCGGTGTAATAACACAAACGCAACTCGTCTCACTTTTGCTCTTTGATTTTTCTTCGCGTTTTCGAACTCGCTGCTTCACTCCTCGTCCGCGCTCTGCGTTCACCCATTCCTGGTCACAGTCGCGAACTTCTTGAAACTTTTTCAATTTTCTGCAAATTAGAATTCGTTCTCTGATATGTTTCATCGCCGATGTGATCAGAATTACAGATTTTTATGCACTCTTCGTATTAGCTCAATCCCTTGCGCTATGATTTATTTTACGGTTTCAGTGATGTTTCAGTAATATCTTTGTTGTTCGAAAACTTCAACAAGGAAAATGTAGACGGGACTAAATGTTCCAATTTTGAAGAAACATATCAATTGACGTAGAAATAGTATAGATATTTTCATCTTTAAAGAAAGATACAATACTATAAATACAATACTATAAATACAATATTATAATAAAATGCATAATATATAATAAAATACATTATTATAAATAATATGGATTCATCTGAGGGTTGGTTAATAAAAATATGATATGTTTAACAGAGCAACTAAACAATATAATCACTCTAACATTTTCTTTGATATGAAATTACTTTGGCATATATTTTATTTAATTATTTAGCCACTAAGAAGGTGGAACGTTGTGCAAGTTAAATTCTCTTGTACCATTCGAACGTTAATATGCTACCTTCTTGTGGAAAAAAATGAAAATATAAATAAACGAACATTTCAAAAGTGATTTTGTCATAATCTTTTCTTCATGCTCATTAGAGACGATTCTCTTCTTACCTGTATCCGATTATAGCCTCTTGTCCATATTTTAGTTTTTTAATAAAACTGGATAGATTCATGTGACAGATACATTGGTTTTTCGCGAAGTTTCTATTTTTTGAGGGATTACTAATGCTAGAGAGAATCTTATCGTTGGTATACAACATAAAAACGTGGTATTTTTTAAAAATTTATTTTTATTTACATAATTATTTCGTAAATAATTGTTGAAAAGTAAAGGAGGCTTTTGAAAAGTAAATGAGGAGGGCGCACACCGATTTGCAGGATGGACTGTGCCCTCTGCGTTAAGGTTTTATTTTCTTGATGCCATATCGACCCCGTTTCGATGTCACCGATGTTCAGTTAATATTCTACATTCACTTATCTTTTTGTAAAGCAGAAAATAAATTATATCCTATATTTATTTAAATAAAGAAGCAATATTTTCAATAATAATTATCGTAACAATTCACCCCAGTATAGTATCAAAAAAAGAATGAGAATTAACTTTATTTGAATGGTTTCATGACGACACATCAAATATTAATATTAATATTAATTTATCAGACGGTGGGCCATTCAATGTTTTAAACAGCAAGGCGGTGGTATGCCATAGAATAATGAATTTACATAGAATATAAGAATATTCCTACACCAGTAATTTTTAGCCCTCGGTTTTCCTTGTCCAAGAATTGGAATTCTCTCTGAAAGAAAGTATGAGAGAGAGAGAGTCCATCGACTGGGAATTGTCCGCAGCATGGCGCGGAAAGCCGAGTGGCCTAAGTGTGAACCCCGTGGACTCGATTCACACGGTGCGCCGGTTTCTCGGCCCTGTTCCGTCGCCATTCATTGCGTTCATCCGAGAGGAAGCTGAGATGTAACGAGAAAACAAGGGCCAGAGGAGCGTCTCGGCTCTGCTCGGCTCAGCTCGGCTCGGTGCGGCGCAACGGTGAGATTAGAAGGCTGTGCCGGACTACGGGGGTTGTCCGTGGATGCCGCGGGGGAAGGAACGAGAAATTTTAATGGGGGCAACGGGGCTGGTCTTCTCAATGGGAAAATTGTACCGGAAGTCGCAACGGCGAGGCGCGGCGGCAGTGGGGTCGGTGGAGCGAGCGCAGGGGTTAAAGGCCCATTAAGTGCGCCGCAATCTCGTCCTGCGTCGCGCTCGGCTATCTGCACGAGAAAGAAGGATGGCGAGAACGAGGGTCGTCGAGGGAGGAGAAAGGACGGTCGGGTTTGTATGGGTTCCGAGTGTGAAATTCGCGGGCCGACAAATATCGTCGCCTAAACTGCCGTAAATGCGGAAGCGAGTTTGACAGAGGGGCGTTAAAAGACTCGCGGTACGTTGGAGCAGCAAGGCCGATTTAAATGATCATTTGGTTGATCAATCGTTTGGAAATTAATCGAACGCTTCCAAGAAAATGTTGGAATTCGTCGATTTTCATGCGACATGAATATTTCAAAGTATATTTCTTTCGTCGGGAATTCTCTACATCGAACTGGACGAAATTCCTGAAACAAAATATTCGCTTGCTACGGTGGCCAGCTGGAAGAATAATTTAAACAAGAAAATAAGAGAATATATATTTTCTCGTTTTGATCGTATTTATTTCAGTAATACATTGCAGCACATTTATTTTCCCAAATTTATCCGTGTGCGAAAAAAATAAGTAATAAATAAATTCAAACAATATAAGAATCAATTAGAATTTTTATATTATTAGAATATCTTTGAGATTAAACTTGGCTAACATTTTTTATACAAAGTTGATGTTTTTGACGTACCGGTTCGATCACTTTAATTGGAAGTTATTTTAATAATTCACAGAGGCAATCATTATTTTTTTGAAATGGGTCTAAACCAAGACCGAAACGTCGAAATTAATATATTGCAAAATTGCTTTATATACATAAAATTGTACAAGCAGTAAATTCTCTCTTGTTTGTAATCCGTTCTTAAAAGCTATCCATCGAAATAGAAATTTGCATTAACCTTTGTATAATATATTATAATTAATATAATTGTAATATGTATTATATTATATGTATTATATAATATGTATTATTAATATAATTATAATGTATTATAATTAATATAATTATATTTTATATAATGTACCAGTCATATTCTTTAGCATGAATTTATGGAAAAACGAATACGGAAAATAATCTTGTAACTTCAAGAGGGATCCAGCTTCCACTAACCAAAAACAAAGAGAGAAAAAACGTGTATCAATTAAAATATTAACATACGTGAACGTAACTTTGACGAAGCAGGAGGCCAGAGTTATACGCGGACGCTTTGTTGAAGTTATACGCTTGCTTTTCCGGTCGCGGTCGAACCGAAGTTGAACTTTTATGAAGTTCCGTAGGCGCGGCGTACACGTGTTGAAAACACACATTTCGCAGAAGTAAAATGGTCCACGGAATGCAGGAAGCTTGGCCGAGGTTCGTGCTTGATAAAAAGTTTATAGTCTCGAGCAGCGGTGCGTTACGCGCCAAGTAGCATAATTGCAATTGTAATTTTCCATTTGCAGAGACTTCTTCTTTCCTCTTAATTTCTCGAGGCAGATGTTCGACAATGATTCTCGCCGATGAAAACTGACGTTTTTGTAGACCGTTTGGAATTTTACTCGGTCAAACTTTTTAATCGTAATAAAGAGAGTGCAGGTCGATGATCCGGCAAATCGAATAATCGGCTCGGAGCGAAATTACGAGGCTCGCGCGAAACTCATTTGGGCCGAGTCTGCAATTAAATGCGCCACGCAACACCGTCGATTGTTATGTCCCGCAACTGTGTCCCCTGTAATATCATTCCTCCTTCTGTTTCATATTTTTTTTGTAGCCCGTACTAGCCTTCGTTAAACGTAATGACGAATAATTTGCATTTATTTACGTGTGCTCGAACCCGTTGACTATGTGATTCGATTAGTTTAACAGACAATACGAAAACGCGGGTTGCGTCACCGAAAGACGGCTGCAAGCATGGCCATTTCTAGGAAAGGCCATATACAGTAATCCCTTGATTCTTGTCTAGGATGCTGTTCACTGAGCAGACAAGAATCGCAATCTGACTTGCTTTTCTGATTTATATAGTCGCCGCTGTGCGGCGCAGTATCGATAATAATATTTATTACGAATAATTACTAGAATGTAGTGTTCACTGACTGGTATTTTTTAATATTTTTTATTTAACGTTTAATAAGGAAAAATAATAATAATTTCATTTTATTTGTGTTCATTTAGTTTTAAGAAATGAAGTATAGGGAGCCATTTGGCATATATGAGATTCCCTTAATTCACATAATTTTTTAAAAGAATTTTTCCAATTTTTTGACTGTTTTAAATGTTTGCCATAAACGCATAGAATCCGCAATCTAGTTATTGAGGAAAAACACAGACTAATCAGAACTCGACTACTTCGACTGCTTCAAGTTAAACGTTCTCTGTAACTGCGTTCTGATTGGTTCGCATTCACCGTAACTTCGTAACAAAATCGCGAAGATAATTTTCGAAATGGAAAAAGTTACTTCGACTGACTTCGGGAATCAGCCCCTTTATAGGAAGTACGATATTTTTGGGCCACTCTGTAGAGACGATCGTGCTTCGACGGATTCGTGATCTCCTCTGCAAACATCTGATCAGAGCCGGGGAAAATGATCGATCAAGCAGAATTCGCCTCCGAATTTTCCCGTTAAAAATCGTGGTCTCGGTTTACACAGCAGACGGAGGAGGGAGGAGGTTTTAATATAGCTCGACCCTGCTTGTCTCTCGACCTCGTTACCGATTTTCCACGTTATTTCACAATTCTGCAAAAATAAATTAACGATTAATTGATCAGCGGGCGGAACTTTCCGGCCGAGCAGAGGTCGAGGCTCGTTCCGTCGGGATCCGTTAGCCGTGAAATTAATTTGCCGGACGACACGAGATTTTAATTACGTTTGGTAATGATCATGCCGCCCCGTGGACGGCTACGTTGAAGTAATTAAGTACCGCCCACGCTCTAGCCCCGTGAAAGACGCGAACGTGTGCTGCTTGCTGTTTCGCTGCTCTTCGACGTTGCTCGCGGGAATTCTTTACACCGAGCTCTCCGCGTAGCCGACCGTCTCCAGTCGAGTCTGCTCTCCTCACTTGTCCACGCGACGTGTTCTACATCCATCTTGACCTTTTTCCTCGGCCCCCGTTTTCTTGAAAAACCGCGCCCCGCAACCCAGACGCGTTCCCTTTCTCCCACGCGCGCGAGCGCAGTTGTTACTTCTTGGATACTAGCGTGGCCCTTATTTTTCGACCATGAAATTTTGGGCACGACTCCCCCTAATATTTTTTCATTTAATAAAAAAATGATGTATCCAAAGTTTTAGATGAATCGGACGTGAAGACGTGGAACATCGAGTGCGAAGTTGTGAAATAGATGTAAATGTGCGCTAAATGTAAAGATTATATTGAAAATTTTAAAGTCAAATATTTTATACCTCGAAAAATATCATATTTTCTTTGATGCATTTAAGTACACGTGTACTCTGTACTAATTAAGATTATTTCACATTAATTAGCTTTCTCGGAAAACGTGCCACATCGAGTGCGAAGTTGTGAAATAGAAGTAACTGCACGCTAAATGTGAAGGGTATACTGAAAATTCAATTTAAATATTTTATACCTCGAAAAATATCATAATTTCTTTGATGCATTCAAGTACAAGTATGCTCTGTACGAATTAGGCTTACTATACATCAATTAGCCTGTCTAATTGCTGTCCGCCACCGTAAATCTGTCCCTTAAATATTACCATCACATTCCCTCAAGAATTCTGCAGACGGTTAGAGGCCGCCCCTGCAGCAATAATAAAAACTTTAAACAATTTTTTTTCTTTTTTACTATGCTTATATTAGTTTGCCGAGTTGTTGTGGTTGTTGTTGTATGCGTTAAATCTTAAAATCGAATTTTAAACCATTGATGAGCTAGAGATGATCCTATCATTGAAACAATTGGCTTGTGACAGCTAAAATCTGCTATAAACATTCTTAATTCAATTTTGTTTAAATGTCTTGCAAATACTGCATCGAGAGTTGTTCCTGATCTTGTTGTCACCGCTCTCAATGAAGACAAGAGGGGCTATAGGACACAACCTCCACCCTTGATCGTTACGCTTTTTCATGTCGCGAATTCCATGACGCGAATTAGGCTTACACCTTTTTCTCGGATGTGGAGGAACCGGTAGAACCCGAGACTCCGGTGGTACCGCATCCTCCAAGTACCACCATAATGGAGTCCCAAGGGTGCCAGTAGACTGGGCCCTTTTTTGTCAGACAAAATTGAAATCACCCTTCCCACGACCCGCTTTCCACATACTAAAGGGGAGGGTGATACCAAATCCCACCCCTATTCTTTACAAAAAATTAGGCATATACCCTGTCAAAAGAAGTTTCACTTCAAAAGTAGTCGCATAGTTGTAACACTTGCGGCGGGTGAGAAAAATGTGTGAAACGAACCCTTAGAGTACAGACCCAAGGTCAAGTTGCGTCGGGTTCCGAGGATCGCAGACATTCGCGCTGCCGCTTTTCATTTCCCGTCGCATAATATGTACTTCTTCCTGAAGAGGTAGCTCTGCTCTGAAGAAGATATACCGCTATACCTCGCTAGTGACACGCGCGAGTATCGCTCAGATGGCAGTTATCACTTTCGCGGGACGGCTCAAAGGGTTAGGAGCAACGATCCGGCTTGTCCCCGTAATCACAGCGTTGCGTTAACACAAGCACGATAATTATTGCCAGCGTATACCGGCAGGCTTGTTGCCAGGCTTCGCCAAGTGGTAGAGCAAGAGGAACGAAAGGAGGGTGAACAGACAATTGCGCGTAATTAACACTAGGGCCAGCCGCGTCTCGTTCCCGGGACAAACCGTTGCGTATCGTCGGTGGCTGTTGCCTGCGTCTGTGTCTCTTCCTTCCTGCGGCCGCAGATAGTATCGCGGAAATTGCACTTACCGTTTCTCCGTCTGCTAATCCGATTCCCGTAGGGTGAATCCGCGAAACAGAGGCGATGCGGCGCAGCTAAGATCGGAACCCGTTACCCCGGGTATTATGACGAGGAACAGGGAGCATGGCAAGGCAATTTCGGTGAAATGTTACCCGGGACCTCAACATCCGATTGCACTTCTCCCCTCGCGTGTATGCTAGTTCGGATTTGTGGCGGCCGTGCGAAAGAACGGAGATATGAAGCCGGAATCGGTTCCCGTTTTCCTCGTCCTGTTGCTGGTCGAATTCAATGCTATCCCCCCCGGGGAATCGCTTGGGAATATACTATATTCCGATCTGGGGGGAAGCGATCCAGTTGAACGGACCGATGCACCATGGTTTAGGGGCACGGAACTCGAGGAAATAGGGGTGTCTCTTGGATCGGTGATGGCACAGGAGACTCTGAATGATAGTCATTTTGCGAGCTTCGGATGTTTGCCGCGAAGAAACGGAGACGGCTGACTGGAGAAAGCTGATGGAAGCTGCATTCATATTCGATCACAAAGGTGCGGATTCTTAGCTTGGGTACAATGGATTCATATTGGATTTCGAAGTGTGATGCTGTTAGGGGATTTCGACTTTTTTCCACGGGGTCTTCGTAGTGGTCTCGGTGAGGGTCTCGTGAGAGTTTTATATGCGGAAATATTGATGGACAGGATTTTTGCGTTGGATTCTTAAATGAAAAGAATTGATATCTCTTCTAACAGTTTTTCTTATCCTTATATTGTGTGAACATAAGTTAGTTATTATAAGCAGAATTATATATAAGAATCAGAGACATTTGTAACCGAACAATTAATTATTTTATTCAAACGTACATAACTGTATTATACCCTATCTTACATAATTGATATCCAACACTCTTTATTCAATCTTTGTTCCATAATCAAACTAAGAATGTGTTTTCTTACTAGGTTTATTTATGTCTATTTTTCTGATAATGTTGTTTTAATTTTTTAAAATATTTTTCCCTTAAATTACGTACAAAAACTGACCTTCTTTTAATTTTGTCATCCTAATTAGGAGAACCATGCAGTGAATGGTTAATATTCTACCTTCAATTATAATTTATATGTCGTGTATTGCTTAAATTTTCAAATACATAAGATCTCGAACTTTCAAGTTCATCACTTTCGAGGAAGTACAGCAGTTTTTGGTCACCTGCATACAACTTTGAGGTACAAAGATAATCCTTAATCCTTCGCTGCATTAGTGTATCATATCTGGTATATAGTAAACTAGGATTATGTTTTTTACTATGTTTATTTTTCTGACAATGTTGTTTTAGTTTTTTTCAATATTTTCCCCTTAAATAACACACAAAATGAACTTCTTTCAATTTTTTCATTCCAATTAAAAGAACCATGGAGTGAAGGTTGAAGGGTTAATATCCCCAAAAGATCCAGTCCCATATGTTCAAGTTATTCTGAAGAAAATTCTTAAAAATCGCTTGTCTTCACCTTTACTCGAGAAGCTTCCTTAATTGCATAAGGGAGATCTGAGGATAGCGAAGTACGCAACTCTTTCTGACCGGTTGGTCGATAGCGAAACGGTTAAGAACGTGTCACGTAGCCTGAAGAAAGTCGGCGGGGAGTGATAAATTAATTAGCCGAAAGCCGCGGAACGTTAAGTTCGGGGCGCCTAATCGGACGCGGACTAGTCAGTTTAACAGACAATCGGGCGTAATTAACACCGTGCCACAGCGTCGTTGGGAAACAACCCGCTGCGAGGCGTATCAGTATCTCTCTCTCTCCCTCTCTCTCTCTCTCTGTCTCCCTCGGCTTGCCCTCCCTCGTGTCACAGATACAATCACGGAAATTGCTCTTACCGTCTCGCCGACTGTTAATCCGATTCTCGTGTAGCATTTCCACTCCTAGCTCCGGCGACTAACTCCAGATGACTGATTCGAGATAAGGAATAGATGACCGGATCGAGATAGGGGAACATGATACAGCGTCGCTACCAACACAGCATAATATACCAGGGGGAACTGTTTACCCGCGAGCGAGGCCACCTCTCAGGAAACGCGTTCCGTGACCGTGGAAACTCCATTTTTGCTTTCACATGCCCCGGACGTCGAAACGCGGCCACACTAAAACGCATGCTCGCGTGCTGAAATCTGGAATGTCGAGTTACGCAGGCTTCAATGGTCTCCAGTCGAACTCTGCTGAACAGACAAGGTTTATTCCTGAAATCCTGCTGACGCGAATGAAGATTGTTGTGATGACGAGAAGGAAAATAATTGAATGTGATTTTCGGCTGTATGTTTCACTTACGTCATTGATCACTGCTATCCTTTGAATGTTTCAACAAATTTGTTTTCTTTCGCAACAGTGTTTCAAGACGACGGACGACTAAGTGGATTTGGAACAACTGATGTACACATATTTGTACAAATATGTATTTCACAATTGGAATCAGAGTTGTGCTAATTCAATTACGTTGAAATTCAATTACGTAATTGAATTACATTGTATTTCAATTACTCAGTATTTTAATCTTATGTGTAATTGAAATACAATATAATTGAAGTACAGTATAATTGAAGTACGATATAATTGAAATACAATATAATTTAATTACAATGTATTTTATAATTGTTCTCCATTGCAATTACGAATTACATTGTAATTTAATTGAATGAAAATCTGAATTATAAATTACAATATACTTGAGTTACAATGTAATTTAATTACTTCCTAATTATAATTCTGAAGTAATTCAATTGTAATTCTAAACAACTCTGATTGGAATGATAATTTCATTATCAGCTCGACCCGGGCCAGTAAACAAGTCGATTTTCTTTTAATTAAACTGTGAAACGCTCATTAGTACATCGTAGATATAATTGCGTCAACGATGTCCTGATCACGATAATGACATCGGATCACATATTAATTATTTGCTTGATTTAATAGGACATAATACGTGTCTCTTATTTTACGTGGATAATTTTCACCTCAAGAATTATATCGACGGGGTGTAATAAATGAAACCACGCATTTATTGCATCCCAGGACGCTATTAAGATCATCGGGTTGGCGTCGCATCGGTGTTGGATGTTAAACCAGAAAACGATTCCCCATAACGCCGATATTGCGACAGGCATCCTAGATTCTATCAAGAAATAGTGTTTATCGCAGCGGTTCAGCGCTTTTGGATGTCTCCCTGTTTGATCATGTTCATCATTTAATTAGTTTTTAACTACATATTATTCTCGCTAAAGGTTCTCTCTCTCATTTTCTGAAATCTTGTTATAATCGACGTTACACTTTAAATCAGTCTTTAAAGAATCTATGTACTATGTACCAAGCAAATTTTGTGTACATTATTTTTTTAATATTAGAAATAATGGAAACATTCTAGGTGATCAAATTTATTGGCCCACCCAGTAGAATCTCGATTATTTTTAATACACAAATTTTACCTAGGAGTTTTTTTTCATTTTGGTTCACAGATGGCGCTGTACTAGATAAAAATGAAAATTGGTAAAAAATTGTTGAAAATTGAGGATATCTCGAGATCAGAAAAATAAAAATCGAGTTTGATATCGTTAGATGTCCTCATTCGCGACGAACAACTTTCATTACTCACTTGTCTTCAGATAAATGGCCCACCCTGTACATTTGGTAGGGTCTATATGTAGATTACAGTATTTAGTAGTACTCTGCTATTTTCAAAAATTCATTATCGATTCGCTCTGGTCAACTCGTTTGAAACAGTTTTCACCAGCAGACTGTTGGCTGCACGTATGTACATATTTACATAGTTTCAGCAAATATGAATCACAGTCCAAGGATACGTACGTGTGCGCCAATGTTCAAAGCGACATAGAGTAAAAAATAAATTAATTAACGGTCCACGAAGCTTTTGCTCGACTACGAGGCAAATAGAATCTTTAACGGTGAAAACACATTAGCTCTGTAATTCGAAGAAACTCTCACAATTTATTAACGATCCTGTTAGATGCCAAAGGGCAAAATTCTCTCATGGTCTCTGCAAATATAAAAATCGGCACAAAGAAGTTGCTGCTCTTTGACTTCTCTGCTCGAATATCGAGTGTATTTTTTTATAATTTCAAAGGTACGAGGTCGATAATCTCTTTTCAAAGTCCGTAATTGTACATTTCTAGTTTCCAGTTCATTGAATGTGAAGCTGAAATTCGACCGTTCCTAACATCGACGTTTGCAAAACTAATTTCGTATTCGCTAATCGATCTACTTTTCCCCGGAGAAACTTATCCCCTACAGATACCGTGCGTCAAACAGTAAATCCAATTAAAGACACGTCGACTGATACTTTCATAGGCCCTGAGGATTTTATTTTAACGACGAAATATCGGAACCCTCGGCTACCTTCCGGACAATAAATACAAATTAAACGATCCCGTGAAAATTCCCGTCTTCGATAAAATTGTCCATAAATTAAACGTACCATATTCGTTCGAACAAACTCTACAACTATAATATTTAAGTAAATATTTATTGATGACAAAGACTCGTTTGCTACTATTGATCTGTTATAAAATTGTCATTATTATTATTGATCGTGTGGAAATAATAGAAATTTTATTTATGCTCGAAATAATCAAAGGATCCGATAAAACATCAAATTTTTATCAACAAGTGTTATCAGCTAACCATTAATTTTTAAACAAAATTGTTAACACATGGATTCTAATATCATATGTTATGCTGAAATAAATAATATAATAATTCTTTTTGTAATCAAATTTTTATTGACACGTAAAGAGGATTCCTTTCTAGATATAAATGTTCAGAGAAACATTGTTCAGACAATTCTATGGAAATAATATATAATAATAAAATAATGAAATTCAGTTTTCAAATATTTTTTGAAATTTGATTCGTTTATGCAAATAAAAATATCGTTTCAAATGATCTCATGAGTCGCCCCTTTCAAGGAACTCGAACATATTTGGAGCACCCTGTATATCATATTTACAAGCTTCTTTTCTGTATAAAAATATGTTGTTAAATATAGTTAAAATTACAGTGTATCGGAACGATATGTAATCATTAGACTGCGGGTCTTTATGCAAAATAAAAATGTTTTGCATTGACTGTAGGAAGCAGGAATAATATAAAAATTGATTTTACTCTTCAACGACTTTGTTACGTTAGAAACAACACAAAATTGTTGTATAAAAATCGTACTAAACATGATATAATTCCGATTATATTTACTTGTGTAATGGACAATTAAAGTTTCGTGCACGAGAAAAAGGCTCTCGGCGACTCTCCTTCCTTGCGCTCGAAACTTTAAATGTCTATTACACAAGTAAATATCATCGTCATAATATCATATTTGGTATGATTCTTATCAGAATAATGCCACAAATATGTTCATCGAAGTCCCATCAAAAAATAATGAAAAATAATGAAGTTGGAGATTTCTAATAACCATTGTGTAAAATAAGATTAAGCTTCAATTTGGTTCAGCACGATTATTGAAAAGCTAATTAACAGACTTCTGGTAGAGACAGCGTCGTGAATGTACGAATGCAAGAACGATATTTGTTCACAAAGTCGAGATCATAAAACGTGGCTGCGGTCCGCAACGATGAAAGAAGCATTGTTCGACTATAAAAGAGAATTGGTTTACAGTATACGGTTAATGCACGTGGTTCTATTCAGGAAGTTTCCAGACGAATTTTCCGCGACAAAGTGCACGTCTCGGTGATAAATATTTGCGGGAAATATCGAGAAGGTTGAAGATATCGATGGCTCGATCGGATCGGGTCCCATTCACGGAAACATATTCTAAACGGATCCTCGTTTTAAGAGCATCTGTCGGTACAATGGAATTTCATGCGAGAACGGACAGGAATACTTCGTCTGCTACCCAACCCCCTCGAGGTAAAAAGCATTCCATCGTATCCGGTAGACACGCATCCGCGAGCCACGAAATATTTTTATCAATCCTGAACGTATCTCTGCCCACGGCACCACCGGAATATTTCACCGTTGAGGACGATACAAAACGCGCATCGCGAGCCGCTTTTAATGACCTCCGGGCAAATGGGTCTAATGAATATCTTTTTCCGATGGCAGACTTCCACGCCCGGCTATCCACCATTTCTGCAATAAGCTCTATGCATCCCGCGATGCTACGTTTTTCCTTTTATTTTTGATCCGGTAACGGAAATATGAATTTTTTTTTAGCTTGTCGTCGTTTAAAAACATGTTTCGCGACATTGATTCACGGATAATATGGAATTCTTTCCGTTTAACACGGGCTTGATGTTTCATCATGGTGGGCTAGCAATTGCAAGCTGTTGTTGGCTTAAAGCAAATCCTCGATAACATACTTTGTAGTCAGACCAGAAATTGTTTACATTATTCGGTTCTTTATGCAAAAGAAAATGTTTGTGCAACAATTGCTAGACGAGCTATAGTTTTCACTAATATTTTAAATGTGTTTTTAATTTTATTTGCCATATTATAATTCTTTTGCATTATTTTTCGACGCAATATATGTTCTTTATGAAAATGATCCACATAGGGATCGAAACGTCAAGATACATTTATAAATAATTGCACATTTGCTGCTTGTGTAAAATTGCGCCGAAATCATAAATTCGGAATATTTTTAATGTAGTGAAAATAATATAGCAATAGTCTTAAAGTGCAGAAATTACACGAATTTAACGATATTTTTGTATTACTTTCAATTTACCAAAATTATTAAAACTATAAGTATATTTCCATTTAACTTCTGTTTCTTACAATAAAAATTAGGCAGCTTTTATTTTACAGTGTAAAATACTAAAATCCTTAAGATTAATGTTATTTATTATCTTATCTTATTACAATTAATAAGACATGTATCCTGAAGTATTTTTTTAAATTTATTTATTTAATGTTGCTTTAACATCAAAGGTCATTAGCAACACGGTACATTTTCTTACATTATCTTGTACATCTTGACAATGTGTTCCTCAGAACCTAACAGAATGGATAAAGATCCAGGCAGTTTAGCATTTTTCCTTTCATCTTCATATTTTTTGCATTCCAGTATAAGGTGATTTATATTAACTGGTGCTTTACATATATCGCAGATTAAAAGATGCAAAGTTGTTGAAGTTGCTATGAAAATTTGATAAAATCCACAACCTCGATTCCCGTTTAATCCGTGGTAGGAAAATATATTTTTTATAGATCTATAAACCCTGTTTATCGAAGGGAAACGGAGCTTCGAATCGAACCGAAGTGAGTTGCTATAGTTGGCTCGCTGTGACCTCTGCGACCATCATCGCGGGATTTAAATTCTCGTGGAAGTATCGGAATACTTTCGCGTCTCGAGTTATTTTTACCGCTTCGCCGTTTTCACGAACGGCGACTTTCTTCTGCGGCGAGGCTCGCGAGACGAAGACACTAACTCTCCCGCGACGATCTCGGGATTCCTTACACGCGTGTCGAACGTTCGTCCAACCTCGGACTTCGTTCGCCGAGCTTCCGCGAACCGTTCGACTTTCGAGGTATTTAATAACCATAAAAGTGACAAATGGCCCTCGTCAACAGTTCAATCAATTCGCTTTACGGAATGCATTAGCCCCGTCATAATCTATGCAAATAATTCCGATAAATCGTTGGACAATTATTCCGCCGGATAAATCGTTTGTCCGAGTTCTGCACGGTACGCCGAACTAATTATACCGAATTTGTCTACGTGAACTCGTATAATGAATTTATCCTCGGTCCGCGACATTTTCGTTACATAATATTGTGCCCGATTCTCTGCGATTGTTCTTTTGCAATATCCAAATCACATTTTCCGTGCGTTCGTTGTTTCGAAAAGCGTTCAGGGAATGGCGAATTTAACACTATTTCCGTAAAGAAGACGTTCAGTTTTTAGCTTTCAGTTTCCTAGGTCTTCCTCTAAAGATTTTTTAAAGATCACTTTCCTTTCTCTGCTTCTATAAAACGCCTCAAATCGAGATGGCTATACTTAGGTTTATTCTATGTACATATATTAATAGTATACTGCGGATTTTATGCCTTCAATGCAAAATTGCCTGGATAAAATTTTAAATTGTAGGAAAATGTAAAAAATTTCAAGATCTCACCATATTATTTTTGATCTATTAAAATTATTATTGGAAGAAATCATATTTTCTTTGGTTTCTATTTCTTGCAATTAACGCAGAGAGTTTATTTTGCATAAAGAGAACGTCCTTGAGTCAAGGTCTCGTCTGCACAAAGGCACCAGTTAGCCAGTCAACGAGAAGAAGAGAATGTTACTTGGGTACAGGAAGGCCCAAAATGAGATTCAGGTTCGCAGTGAGAAAATGGGAGAACAGTCCGTAGATCATCGGGACTTCGGAATCTAGACAGCTTAGGACCAAGATAATCATTGGTCCAAGCCCTCTTGCATCGAAGCCCTTACTTAATCAACCTATAAAAAAGAGAAAGCACTGATGATGTAAGACTAGCTTGAATTTTATAACCCAAGTGCCAATGATGAGAATGGAGGATTATAGAGATTATAATCTAGGATTATAGATAACGAAAAAATTAAATCCTAATTATAGGATTAACGAAACGTCATTTTCTCTCTTACTTCCGCTTGGTGAGTCTTGCCGCGTCGTCCAGTAGCCTGATGACCAGTGCTCGTTAATAACCTTCATATTCCGGGAAATATTCCCTCCATTGTTGAGGTTTTCTAGCGACCTAAGGTCGACACTTCGCGTCTAACCTTTACATACTTGAGTTGATCATGCACCACGACACTATGTATCGTGTTGCATATTTCCGTCGCTGAAACTCGGGCGTACTCCATTTTGGTTATATTTTATTTACTCGTATGAGGATGCAAGTACATTCTAACATATTCTTTTACATTCCTGTATATTCTAGTATATTCTTGTATATTCTTGAATATTATAAAATATCTTGTATAACTATATTTTAGTATATTCTTGCATATTATAGAATATCTTGTACAACTATATTCTAGTATATTCTTGTATATTATAGAATATTTTGTATAACTATATTCTAGTACATTCTTGCATATTATAGAATATCTTGTACAACTACATTTTAGTACATTCTTGCATATTATAGAATATCTTGTACAACTATATTCTATTATATTCTTGTATAATTATATTCTAGAATATTTTGGTATGTTATAGAATATCTTGTATAACTATATTCTAGTATATTCTTGTATGTTATAGAATATCTTGTACAACTATATTCTAGTATAATTCTTGTATATTACAGAATATCTTGTATAACTATATTCTAGTATTGGTAATACATTCTTATATATTATAGAATATCTTTTACAACTATATTCTTGTATATTATAGAATATTTTGTAAAACTATATTCTAGTATATCCTTGTATATTATAGAATATCTTGTACAACTATATTCTAGTACATTCTTGCATATTATAGAATATCTTGTACAACTATATTCTAGTATATTCTTGTATAATTATATTCTAGAATATTTTGGTATGTTATAGAATATCTTGTATAACTATAAATCACCACAACACCGCCTAGTTCCAAGCCATTTAGTTTGCCCTCTACAATAATACACAGATAACTACATACAGTTTCTGATATGGAAGCTAATATATTGAGAAATAGACCTATCTATCCGTAACACCAGTGTTGGTCAGATCAAAGTGGCGATCGAAAAATCGGTGGAACGCGGTACAGAATCCCAGTGGAAACGCCTAAGGTGAAGGTCTAGGGTACTTCGGCGCGGCTACGAGGCCGGATTTATAATAGATGCACGTGGCGTACTGCCAACAGCCAGGCGCCACAATATTGCCGCTTAGTCACCTCGGGCCAGGCCTTCCTCTTTGTCCTCTAGCTCGGCGACGTAATAAATAACAGAAACGATCGCGGGAAAACTGAATATTTATGAGAGAATTCGGTGGTCGCCGTGTCCTGCCCGCTTCTCGTCCCGATGTTCGCTTTGATCCTCTTTTAGTTTCCCCGGGACATCCTGCCACTTCTACAGCCTGTCACTGTGATATGTATATTTGCCTTGTTAAAGCATCGCGACACAGGTATTAGCGAGACCGACGAAGGTTTTATGGCTGTTTTTATCGCTACACTCGAGTTTTTCGATTGAAAGCGAAAGGGTCCCGCCGTGGATCGCATTTCGAACTATCAAATCGTGTACCGAATTACCAGTCGTTCTTGAATCGTTAAAAGGAGCACAAACAGTTCTCCATTTCTGCGTCCTTCTCCTTGGATTTTCTAGATCTTTTCATATTTCGTCGGGAACATAATTTTGAACAAGTTTTTCCCATATATTCGTAATTGAATTTTCATATAAAAAATTATATATTGATTATTTCATAAAAAAATTTAATAATACTTGAATAATAATTTTTCTTATTAAGCCATCTACACTTATAAACGGGTGATTCGTTGTTAAAGTAGAGATTGGATTAAACAAAAGAAAGTTAATTGGGATTAGTCGTTTCAAGCACGTGGCTTGTAAGAACGTAAAAATCGAATTAAGGAATAAAAACTTAATAAAAGATAAGTTTTACATAAGAAGCAATTGAATCAAATATTCAGTAAAGATGATTTTAGTATCACACATTAGTTTAACATTAATTTCAATTTGATTGAAAATTATAAACATAACCTTTATGGGGCATATAAAAAATATAAAGAGGCTGACAAAGAATCTACTCTTTATCAAGGATTTAGATCCTCCAATAGAAAACTGGATACAATTATCCAATTTTATGTGTTTCAATTATCCACTACCACTATGCAATACGACTCCACTCTCGGAGCTATAAATTCAATAATTTTTCGAATTTCCCAATAAAATTTTGGGAGAGTATTCCAGAAAGATTGCACTAACAGATTACAAGAGACATAAATGCTTCCTTCGGAATGTTATTTTCCTTTCGTTCGTAAAACACCAGACGAGTTAAAACAGATCAGACTTTTACAACAGCGGACTCAACTGTTGCGAAAAGCATTGCAACCGTAACGATTCTGAGAATAGCACTCGCGGCCTGTTCGAGGTACTGGAATCATTACTACTTTAAATAATCAAAGAACTTTCCCTGTTGGGGCGTATGCCAGGAACAATGATTCGGACACGAGAAGCATAATAAATTGCATCCGCTTCTGCCATTCGTCGATCCATCTAGACTTAAAATTATTTGCTACTGCGCAATCAATCTTTTTCTTTTTTTTTTAATTATCGTATTTTATATAATAAATATAAACTCTCTTGTTTTCGAAAAAAATATATGCAACTGCAAAATAAATTGCACTTGCAAGGGATTAAAATAAAACTAAAGAATATGATGTCTTCTGAATTTATTTGGGAATTTAAACAAAATTTAAACAAAAGAAATCTGTATTTCTATTCTCAAAAAATATCACTCGAATTGTCAAATAGTTTCGAAGATAGAAATAAATATGAGAATAGTGCAAGTGATGTTTCAAGAACCCTGGTACGTGTCTGAATACTCTAGGTTTTTACGTACTCGAACGATCTCTAAAAAATCTCGCCATCGCTCATTGTGCCTAAAACTTTCCCGAGACGACGGCGATTTTTCCGTCGGAATCCTCCCGAAGAAAATTGCGCGACGCTCCGCTAATTACCGAATGGAGCATGCAACACCAAATGGAGTATTGGACGGCGCCAGACAATTAGCTTAGTAAATTCCGCGAAGAAGTTCGCCAGGACGCGACAGGGCGAAGAGGGTGGGGCGAGAAGCAAGACGAAAGAGAGAAAGGAAGAGGAGCGAAAGCACGGCCGAGTTAACTTTAATTGCCCGGTTGGCTACATAATAAATGACATTGCAGACGGCCGAGCTGAGGAAAAATTGTTTCGTCCTCCGCCTCCTTCAGCCCCCTTCTGGCAGACACCACACTTTCTGCCGTATATGTACAGGGTGGGGCAATAACTATATTCACCTTGAATATCTCCGTTAGTTTGTAACAATATAGATAAATGTTATGAACAAAATTTGCACGATACAGAGGGGAACATGTCGTGACAGAAACATTTTCTGCGAGGGTGAAGGCATAGAGGACATTACAGGGTCACCTTGCTTTTTTTAAACTGAAACAGCTACTTTCTGTGTCATGAATCGATAGACAATCGAATTCTGAGGAAAAATGTATTGACCTCCATATGTCCTAAATCTAATAGTCAACGAGATATTATCCAAAGAAGAAATAAAACTTAGGACATATGAAGGTCAACCCATTAAAAAATTAATTGATTAAGATCAATCCATTAAAAAAAAGTGAAGGTCACCTTTGTTTTCAGAAATATATTAGAAATACAAAAAATGTAGATGCGCTATCATATTGCTAGTAAAATATAGTACTTCTTGTTATATTATATGGTATTAGTATGGCTGTAATTGGAAATGGTAGGTTTACGTTTCCTTCCACACTTTATGATGTATTTTATAAACTGGTACTTTTTAAGAAAAATTATTAGTCGTAAGTCTTACAAGTATTTAATTTGAAAGCTTACTTCATCTCCATAAACGGCAAAGAGTAAACGCGGTCCCATGCAATCCCGTTATCATTTTATTTTAATATTTTAGTAAACGTTCGAAGAATGGTTCAAATTGAAGAATTGAAACGAAAGGATTGCGTTGGTGGATTACTAGAGACACAATATTGAAGGAATTTTAAAGAACTTTATCAAAGTATTGAGCGCAAATAATTAATTAATTTCACACAATAATTAATTCGTGCTAGAACTGACTTTCATTATATTAGAACTGACTTTCATTATACATTAGGAAAACTGGAGTCGATCTTATCGATGCCACTGTAATCTTATTTCCGGGTATACATTCATCTTGGCCACGTCAATTTCGACGGTCGAACGTTCTTTAACATCGGACATTTATTCCCGGAATTAAATCTTCCCCCCGTGTCTGTCGCGAATAAGATCGGCTTTCAATTGGTCCGTCGTGCTGGTTTTTTGTACCCTTTTTACGCAATATGTTTCGTTTGGGTAAAGCTCGCGCAGGGTTCCTTGCACCGGGAAAAATTCGATAGGAATTTAATTAACGTATAATGGAAGCTTGGCGGAGAGGTGGAGGTGGTTTGAGGGTTGATCGATAAATGACAGGGGAACAAAAATATATATTCAGAAACGTTCTATTGGAAAGTTCTTCGTTTTTGCGCGAGCAAGTCTTCTGGATCTTGCACGCTCGCAATTAAAAGATCCATTAACATTCCTTCGAGTTAATTTTTATGGAAGAAGCGATTATTAGCTCTTAAGTGAACGTTTAAAGTGCACTTTAAACATGCAATGGTGCAATTGAATTATACTTAATACTACCTCGTTTGTAATTCTCGCCAAACACGAAATTATCGCGTTTAACCTATTATAATTAATTATTAAATTAACCTAACCTAACACCTCATTTGGTTCTCCTCTATGCGCGAGTTAGGTTAGGTTAGATTTGCGCATTTTCGCGAGCGTTGAGAAATGAAATAAAATTTGATTAATTTCTAATCAATATTCAAGCATTGAAATAAATTTAATAATATCTTTTCTCGGGATTAAAAGGAATTTCTTTCTCTTGAAGTTTCATGGAACTTGCTTCTTCAGCCATTGCTGTAATTAAATTCTCTCCACCTGTTGTTTATTCTACGATGGGGTGGTGCGTGCTAGACGTGTTCGTATTTGCTGAATAGCTAACGTTACACGATACCTGTAACGAGATATCGTCGCGATGAGTTTTTCGCACGAGACTCGGCAACAGAAAAAGAAAATCAACGGGCCGAAACGGAACGCGTACGTACTCACACCTCCGCGCAGAACCGTGGCCAGGGGGTTGCAATTACGACGTCGCTAACTGCGCGCGGCTAATTAGGTTTATTGACACCTGCGGTTGGAACGGTGTCAGGGAAGTACAGTACGGAGACTGTCGTAACGGGATTCGCGAATAGGAGTGAACTATTACAATGTATACCGACTGGCTCGAGGATTCTCCAGCGAATTTACCTTGTGCGCCAATTTAATTAACATTTCACTTACCGTCGCGTCGGTTATTTAATAGATTTCATTGAGCCAACGATTAACGACTGAGAACTTGGCCAGTTATATTAATATTAATCAGTAGACTGCGGATCTTTATGCTTCAAAAAAATTGGTAACTTCAATTACAAACAAGAGGAGCCGAGTAGACATTTTCTTCATTATTTAATAATTTTAATAAGATGATACTAATATATTAATACTATTAAATTAAATTTAGTCTCTCTTTAGTCTATTCTTATTTTAATATGTTCACTGTCGAACCCCCTCAAAAATTGTCACGAACAAACTGTAACAATTACTATATATTTTATATATTTACGATAAATATGATTTTTATCTTTATATGTTGAATCGTTCAAGAAAACTTTATATTTTCATTTCATTTTAAACTTAATAGGATTTTTCGTACATTGTCACTGCAAATCAATTGATTTTCAACATGACGTATTTGTAACAAAGAATTGTGTCATTTGTTATTTTAACATGCTCACTGTGGAACGCTGTCATCCGATATGTTGATCAGTATTTAATAAATATTAATAAATATCAATAACCGGTTTATACCGCTGTAAAACAGAACTCCGTCGCGATCCATTAATCTGTTTATACGGGCATGCTTTCCTAAGCGATTTTCTTTTATAGATAAGAATGCGAAATTCTGTTTCACTGCTTCCCCAACCATGCTGACTCGACATCACAATTTATGGCTCGGACGTGATATAAAATTTATTCCGAAAATAATTCGCATCGTTAAAAACTTTATACTATATGCTTGCCCACGAAATGTAACAGAGGCATTGAAACGTTTTTAATTAAAATTTAGTACATCTGTCAAGACTCTAAACATATCAACGCAATATCAGATCCCCATAGCGTAATTCTTCACTTTTAATTCGCAATGATAGCATCTATATTTCTTACCAAATTAACATAATTTATTGTTTCATTATCGTTAAGAATACATATCATTATTAGCTGCTACATTGAATGTAATTATTAATAATTCCATACTAAGTAAGAAGTTGATCATTTGTGTCAGTAGTGACGAAACGTGGTGCATTATTAATAGGTAACAATAAATAGAATAAAATAAGTAGGTGTAATTTGAAATAGGAAAAACATTAGGAGAACTTTAGAATAGATTTAAGAAAGAAAATGATTTTACTGCAGTTTATTAGAAAATTTTTTGTTTTGCATAAAGATTTATTGTCTAATTATTAAACATAACTGCAAAACTGGATTTCAAAAATGGATTTAATCCAAGTTTATCTAAAAATGCTTTCGCATTTCACTTTTGGATTGAAGTAGTTCTTGAATCGATAGTCTATCTAATATATTTTTTTCCACTGAAACCATTGCTTTCAAGTTTTTTTTAAATTTATACAGGTCACATCAACAACAAGGTCATTATCGACCACAAAGATTATAAGATATTATGCAAGATTACAATGTATTTATATTTATAAGTCTTCATATTTATAAACATTTATAGGGATAATGGGGAGAGAGAGAATTGTGGTAGCTATATACAACATTATAGAGTATGGTAAATTTCTGTGGATTTAAAAAAATTTTAAACTTGGACTATATTCTCACTAATGTTGAAACGTTCACTTAAATTGTTAGGAATAGCCAAGCGTCTTCTTCGGAAGGAGAAAAGGGGGCATCGCAACCATTCAGAGTTGATTCCGCCTTGTTCCTTCATCCCCTAATATTCCGAGCGTGAAGAAATCACTGGGAAGTCTATAATTGTTTCGTTCCTTGAATCCTTTATCGACGCACCCCCGGACAATGTTCGTGTCGGTGACAACTTGTACCACATTCCGGCATCGACTTTTCTCGTCGTCTTTTTCTTCGTTTACCGCTTTAAGAACGCGCGCGCCGCTGGTTGCCGAACAAGCGCCGCTTAAAAGTACTTTCATAGCGGGACGACTAATTAGAGCGATTTAGCGACCGTCGTCGACGTTTATTTGGAATGCAAATGCAGCCTCCTCCTCCCAACCCTTTTCTCGCCGTACAACCCAACCCCTGACTTCCTTCGTTCTCGTTGCTCTTTCCCCATTTCCCTCTTTCTCGCTTCGTTCTAACCGACTTTCCCTTCTACGTCCTCTGTTTATGCCTTTCATTCCCTTTCTTTATTCATTCTGCCTATTATACCCACTTTTCCCCTATTCGCTGTTCACTCCGTCTCCGTTCTCGTATTTCCCTCCAACCCTGTCTGTTCTTCGTTTCACTTCTCCACCCTTCCTCTTCATTCTCCCTTTCTTCGCTGTTCTTTCTGACCCAATCATTTTTTCCTATTTTCACCCCTCGAACTTCCTTTTCTCTCTTTCTTCCCTTTTCTTCTGTTTCTCGTTTGAACCTTTGCAAACACCGAACCCTAAAACCTATATCTGTTGAAATCCATAATTAGGTTACAAGTCTTTCGATGGAAGGGATGGAAAAGCATAATTGAACACGACAAAAATTGTATAACTGATAAGTAGACTGAGGATCTTTATACAAAATAACAAATGTACAGATTAATTGCAAGACACAGAAGCGAAATAAAAATTTCTTTCCTCTTTCAATTATCTGATTAAATTGAAACCAACACAAATCATTTTCATCAAACGTCTAAGGAAAACTTTTAATAGGAGAATATTTCCCGTCTGATTCCAGTGGATGTAACTTTGTTTTGAGAAGCCTGCATTCGTGTACATATCCTTCCAATATTGTTGCAAATTAAAACGAAGAATTTAAAGCTAGGATATTTACACGCCGTATTTTTTTTTAATACTCTAAATCAACAGATTACATATTATATTGAAAATGTCACTTGTAACGAGACATTCTAAAGAAATGCATCTCACAAAACATAGACAGAATTAAATCAATCGTTTTACCCCAATTGAACTTTCACCCCGAGGAACGTATGAAGATTAATACTTTATCTTATGGTGGCTGAGGTTACATCATAATTTTCCAGTCACGAAGATAATTTCGAAGTTCGCCCGGAAAAGCGTCCGTGCCATGTGAATCGTTTTCTTTCCAGCGACGGTTGTTCGCCCCTTTCGTCGCAACCACCGTTCACTCGGCCGAGGTTAGACTGCGAAAAGGTGGCGACGAGAAACGGCCAATGGAAGGGCGGAACAGTTGAATGGACGGTAATCGAATGAATGGAGAGCGCGACTGGATGCTTTCGGATCGTCAGACCCGGCTGAAAAGGGATGTTAGGTGTTGTTTAAGGGTTATTGTTGCGCCCCCTTTTGTCCCGCTAGTTCACGATGCAATCTGTTCCACCATTTCATCGTTAAACGTAATTTATTGCAGTAGAAAAAAATTTGCGTTGTCTTCGTGTCTGTTAACCGTCCTTTGTCACTTTATTCCTCAGCGCGTTAAAAGAAGGGGAAATTTGGGTTTAAAGGAGTGCGTCTTTGCTTACTATAATATATATTGCTATATATTAGTTTTTCGCCTCATATACCTTTATAATTCTCTGTTTAGGGTGCAACTCTTTATCTCTCACTTTTTCTTTGTATCTCGATAAAGAATCAAAGCAGAAACAAATTATTTATTAATATTGTATGCTATTCTTCAAATCATACAACTTTCGTTTCGACTACATATTTTCTCATACACCTAATAATTTATACATGTTGACATCAAAGACGGAAATCTTTTTTGGGGTGAAAACGAGTTCCGCGCAACTTGGCCGCAATTTCTACCGAATTTTAACGGCAACGATTATTCACGGCTGACCCGTATACGTACGACCGCGCGAAACCCGGTAAACCATAAATGTGGTTTTCGTGACCATAAACTTCTGCCCCGACAATTACGCTTGTAACTTTCTTTTCGGCCCGCAAACGCGGCGTCGCGTCGTTCTCGTAGAAACGTTCGTCCGGCTCGTTTGCGGAAAGCACTATTTTCAGAGTGAACTGCTGGACCAGGCAAGCAAAATGGGTTCATTCTTTGGGTATATATAAACGACTGTTACTTCGTAATAAATATTATTAAATTGTAATAACGATCTGCAGATTTCAGTTATTTAAATAAAAACTCGGAGGAAAACCAACAAGGATTAAAACTGACTATATTGCAATAGTTGAAAGAAAATTGCTTGTAGTCATGTGTTATTAGAACGATTAAGATAGTCAAGAATCTAACTCCGCTATAAAAAAAATAAAGAAATTGTTGTAGCAGAAAAGTATTTGTGTTTGTACTACTGTTTTACTAGTGACTAGTAAATAAAATGGAGGCTAGAAAGATTAGACGTAAAACAATTCTAGGTTTTTGATACTGATAATTAAGAGAAATGACAATGAAGAAAATGAAGAAAAATAAAAATTTAAGTAATGTAATTAGATTAGATAAACAAAATACTTAATAGGATTTCAGTTACAATTCCCAATGTTCTCCCGGGCGACACGAAAAATTGATTTTCTTCCACAAAGAGTGAGGATGGAATTAATTGATAAAGAGATCCTATCGTATCATCTTTTTGTTGTCTGAGAATTCAATTACGATCAAGTGAAAACGGAGTTTATCTTCGCGAGCCCAACTTTCGTACAATTCCTATTAGAGAGACCACCCTAAGTAAAATTCCCGAAAATTTTTCCGGGATAATTACTAAATGAAAAATTCTAATTTCATCTAGGTGCAAAAATATTGTAGGTTGCAGCTTCATGTTTAAATTTCGTAAATCAAAATTTTACAAAACGCCGGAAATGTATTGTATAAAATGTCTCGCGTAAGAATTTTCAACGTTGTTATTAGCAACAAACGTTTCAAGATGAGAACTTAATTAATTATTAAGAGAAGGAATAAATTTAAACTTAATTATAATTATTAAGAGAATAAAATATTTTTTTCATTATATGAAACAAATACTATTTGTATATTAGGAAAAAATATTCTACTTCTAATATGAAATAAAGATTCATTTAATATTTAGAAAAAAATATTTTATCTCTTAACATGAAATAGATACTTCCTGCATATTTAAAAAGAAATACTTGTTACTTAATATAAAACAAATATACATAATATTTGAATATTAAAAAAAGATTGAATCTCTTTTTAATATTATATGAATGTGTACACAATATTGTATGCTACCAGGGGATGTCTTGAAAATTATATTACTCCAAGTGACTAAAAATTATATGTACTAGCATTTGTTTGTTCAGCGTGGAGAGTTAAAAAGTTGATTAAAATTGAAGACAACGCGTGTAGATACGTAGGAACTTTGTCTAACAAACTTCAACTTCCTTTCCGTTAGTGCGGTCACGCTCGACATAATTTAACTGGTAAACAAAATGCATAAAATTATGAATGAATCCGCGTACAAAGCTATTCATTCAACCGTGAGGTGGTTAGTACTTTGTGCGCGAGAAGAGCATCGAAGAAAAAGTTGCACGTTTTAACGAGGTCTAACTTTCCGCGAGCGTCTTTTTTTTTTCTTGCGGACGCACCCGTAGAAAGCACAGTTGCTGCAGTCTTTCTTTCTCTCGTTTTTCTTGAACAACAAACCCTCGTAATTACATATCCTTTGTCATCCATAAATTAATTATCTTCGTAGGTTCGCGTTAGTTACCAAATGTAAAACAGTTTTCACCGTGTCTACAAAAGGCGACTTTTTTTGCCGAGCATGCACCTTGGAAGAAAAAGTTACCACGCGCGTTACGCATAAGGTGTTAAACACTTTTCTGTCCTGAAGAATATTAATAATCTTTTAAACATTGGTATCGCTTTACCGGTATGGGAGCCATTAATTAAGTAATAATTAACCTCTTGCCTTACAATATCGTATCTGTGTACAATTTAAAAAATAAAACAATTTATTTGATGCAATAATTTTTGAAAATAAAATATTTTATTTGATGCAGTAATTTTTGAAAATAAAATAATTGAAGTGTTTTGCTTTCGAAAACTGTTGTGATTCGAAACAAAAAAAAATGAAAGCGGAGAAAGTTAATTACTTTTTCGCCAGCAATGTAATGGTGTCTATAATTTTTCTTTAAAAATGAACGTCATCTTTAAGTTTTTACATGGAATTAAATAACCCTAGTAAGTTTATTAAACAAAAAAAAATGCAATTGTTTAATGTCATTGTTCATAACCGCTGTTGCAATCGAATCGACGAAGCGCTAACAAACGGTTGAAAAGAAACTGGAAAAATCGGATCGTCTTCTTTTTGATTGCAGAAAATATGTGTCTTCCAAAAATTGCTCGAGGATCTGTCGTCACGGATGACCGCCGCCGAGGCGGTCCAGAGCGGCTGGCAAAATCCGAGCGACGCGAACGAGGCGACGGAATTTCTAGAGCAATTGCAGAAATTCGGCGAACGACTGGTGCCCATTCAGAGGAACATCGAGGACGCGAACGACCAAGCGAGCGTCTTCGCCTCGAGCAGCGTCATCGTTTCTCACGCTTTGCTGGCGAAACTCGAAGATCTCAACACCAGGTATAACCCGACTACCAGTAAATTCCTCCGATCACCATTTTGTCGCACCACGCGACCCAGAAAACTGCAAATAGTTAACGTAACCGTAGAAAAAACGCCCCTCTTTTTCATTAGAAGCTAACAACAATTTTGTTTTCATAGTAGTTAAAACAATTTATTTTTTTCATATAGGGTAAACTGTAAAATGATTGGCACTCTAAGCCAAAATCGTAGTAAAATTTTTTTATCTTTTCTTTTTAAATGTTTAAACGAGCTTAACTTGCTATTATTATAAAGCAGATTTTATTATAAAATATATACAGTGAATAACAATCGTAAGACAAATATTGGCACAGTAAGAGGTAAACATTAAACAGGCTATTTGTTTTATAATTAAACATATACGCGCGTTAACTTTGTTAACCAATGTTGATATTTTTGGCTCACCGGTTCGATCACTTTAATTGAAAGCAATTTTGCAATATATTGATTGCTTCTGTGAATTATTAAAACAACATCAAAGTAATATTTTGTTGATGAGAACATGTTGAACACTTTTTGAAATATGTCAACTTACTTGCTTATTAAAATAACTTTAAGAATTATAGAGGAACAAAGAGACTTTTAAAGAGACTGGATTTTGACTTTATGGTATAATCACGGTTAATGTAGTTGTTTGGAAATTTTCATCATAAAAACCATTACTGGTTTTTTTTATATGTGATATATATTTTTATATTATAGATATAACATACATTTTTTATATTATGTATATAATACTGGTAATATTCATGAATCTTAGGTGTTTCATATTTAAGATTTACGCTAGGATGTTTAATCGTATGAATTGTTTCCAACAATATTCTTTGATTTAAATCTATCTCTTTGTCAATTATCTTTGCATTTTGAAAATCAAACGTGTGATCGAATTCAATCGAATGTTTTGCGGAGGCAGTGCGCTGTGTTGGATCTAAAAAGATGTCAACTTTGTTATTTCCGTTTGCTAGAAGATATATCAAGTACCCCAAGGTATACCCACCTAGAAATCGCTTACTTATCGGTTTTCCGTGGTCGTTCGAATGGAAAATCACGAGACGGTAACTTTTTCACGTGTTTTCGCAGGTGGAAGGTGCTGCAAGTGGCGGTTGACGAGCGTTACAAGTTGCTAAGCGGATTTGGAAAGGATGGCAGCACTCCGGGTAGCCAGGCTTTCCTCGCGAGCAGCGTGGAACCACCATGGGAGAGAGCCCTCACACCCGCCAAAGTGCCTTACTATATCAAGTAATCGATCTTCCTTGCTCTGCAGTCAGTCACCTTAAACTGACGAACGAATTCCTCCCCTGCCCCCGGTCGAATTTCGTACCATCCGGCGCGATCTTAGCGCAGGCAAACGAATAATTGATCAGACCAGTTGTGATTTGAGACAACAGGAAGTTTGCGGGAGAGCTCGGGAGCAATCGAAAATTTCACGTTCGCGCGACAGCATACGCGAGATTGGCCAATAGAAATTCCGCATTCGAGCAACGGATATCGAGGAACGAATCCGTGGAAAATTTAGTCGAGACTCGAAGGGTGAAACGAGCCACGTAGGATTAACTAGACTTTCGGTGGACGTAGTAGTTTCAGGGAAATATGAGTATAACCTAATGTTATATAATTTTAATAATTATTTTATAAAGTACTGAAACGTTGACATAAAGATTATGGCACTGTTTGTATTAATGTTTGTATCATTAATATATATGTATATATAATTAATATGTTTGTATTATTATATGTATGATCGATATGAAGAGAAAAATTCATTTATTTAGCAACATTCTGAAAGCAACCTAATGTTATCCCAAAAGTTGCTTATAATAATACAAACATATTAATTATATATATACATATTATATATACATACATATTAATAATACAAACATTAATACAAATAGTGCCGTAATAGAGCAAATTCTAACTTGTTAATTTTTCCTGTTCTAATATTTTTCTATTATTACTGATTTCATTAGTAAATTAGTAGTTTCTTTTTAATCAATTTCAATTTTTGATCGTTATAGAAAAATAATAGCGAAGCAAGCAATTTGAAGATTAAAAAATATTAAAAAAAAGATTGGATGATATCCAGATCTGGGCACCTCTGAAGTAACGTTATTTGAAATATTATTTAAAATATCATATTACTTCCACGCCTGCGATCACTTTTGAGATAACATTACTTGAGATTATTAGTTCAAATAGCATGTTACTTTATTTTATAATTATTTGAAATAATTATTTCAGATAACAGTGAAAAATTGTTCTTCAAAACTAACCGGATCATCAGGTTTGAGTCCAGTTTATACAGACACCCATTCGTTGCATATTATTTTGAGGATTATTTCTTTCGGCAAACTTGAAATAAAGAAATATCGAAATAATGTACTATTTGAAATTGCTGTTACTCTAAACGAACTAATATTATTCTTATCTTCGAATAACGGTGCGAATAAAATGATTTCAAATAGTTATTTCTTATTTTCATTTCGAATAAAACTTGCCCAGGTCTGTCTATATCTAACCACATCTTACCAGTTGAAGAACCTCCCGGGCTTTCGAATGTTCGAGTTACCCGATCCGTAGATAAATACTTAAAATGCGGTCCGAGCCAAGAATCGCTTGGATTTCGTAAAGATTAAACAAAGTTCTGGACGAGCTCGACTTGGGCAACTTCTATCCGCGAGATCCTTCTCGCTACCAAATTTCATTAATTTCTTAATCCTCTGCTTCCCCGCTAAGTGGTCGGACTCATTTCCTAATCCTGATACGTTTTCAGCCATCAGTCGGAAACCACCCATTGGGATCATCCGAAAATGATAGAGCTGATGTCTTCTCTAGCGGACCTGAATGAAGTACGATTCTCCGCATACAGGACCGCGATCAAGCTGCGCACCGTTCAGAAGCGATTGTGCCGTGAGTATTTCGCTGGCTGGCAAAGCTTCTATCAGCCTAGCTCGTGTGGTAGAGATTAGTTTGCTCCGGGCGCGTTCATTAATCGCCACAATTTTCTCGATTAATCATGTCTTGCTGTAACGAGCGCCTCAACGTTGTCAATGGACCTCATCTTCCGCCTTCTATTTTGCTTTAGAAGATAGAGTGGTACTTAATCATAAGGCTGATGCATTCATTCCGTCTTTATGTGAAATTTAAAAATTCCAACCCCATGAAAATCATCACATTTTTGCAAGTATAAAATCTATTTAAGATAGTAATGAATAATGCACCTAACAAGTACCTATAGAAGCTTTGTATTAGGTTGTTGCATCGAAAATGTCGACTTGTGACAGTAACTTTTTCCTATACATATACAGGGTGTTTGCGAAATTGTATTACAACCGGACAGGGAGTGATTCTACGTGTGAAAATAAGTCGGAAAAAAGGAATAACGTTTTTTCTTTGGCAGCTTGTTTTCGAGAAAATCGAGTTTGAAAATGCCAGCGAATACACGTGCTATTGCATAGGAATCGTCTGACGCGTCTGACCATGATCAGGCAATTCTACTTTGTGCATATACTAAAGCACGCGAACCTGGCGGAACTTTAAACTCGATTTTCTCGAAAACGAACTGTCAAAGAAGATATGTTATTCCTTTTTCTCGACTTGTTTTTGCATGTAGGATCACGCCCTGCCTGGTTGTACAACGATTTTACCCTGTGCAAAAGCTATTGATTCTATCAACGAATTGCAAATTTCATGAGTGTAGTATATCTCTATTAATTTCGAGGCACAATTGAAGAATTTAATTTCTTCAACGTACAGTACACCGTTTGTAATGATAGTTAGTCCATAAATGCTTACAATTGGACTGGCAAAGCAGTATGTATCACCTATTGACCAATTATCTTTTCCAGTGGATCTGTTGAGCCTCTCCACCGCATTGGAACAGTTCGATTCGCACGGGCTGCGAGCGCAAAACGACAAGCTAATCGACATACCGGACATGGTGACAGTCCTGACGTCCTTGTACGAAGTGATAACGGCTGACAATCCGCCGCAGGTGTCTGTGCCGTTGTGCATCGATTTGGCCATTAATTGGCTCCTCAACGTGTATGATAGGTGAGTGTAATCGGTTGTCATTGTCCGTCAAATAATCCGAACAGTCAAACTAATCCCTGGAATTCAATAGTAGAACAAACGTAACTGTATTCACCGAATTGACTTCTATTTTCCAGTCAACGAACCGGCCAGATTCGCGTGCTTTCCTTCAAAGTCGGCTTGGTCCTGTTGTGCAAGGGACACTTGGAAGAGAAATATAGATGTAAGCTTCGCTGATGTGATTTTTCCCTAAGCCCTAATCCCTAATACTCTATAGAGGATTACGAATAACGAGATTTCAACCGTTCCAGATCTGTTCCGACTGATCGCTGATCCGAACAGATTGGTGGATCAACGGAAACTAGGTTTACTGTTGCACGACTGCATTCAAGTACCGAGGCAGTTAGGAGAAGTGGCCGCGTTTGGTGGATCGAACATCGAGCCCAGCGTTCGTAGCTGTTTCGAGATGGCAGGGAAAGATAAAAATGAAATAGAAGCGGTGCACTTTTTGAGCTGGCTGCAACAGGAGCCGCAAAGTATGGTCTGGCTGCCTGTGCTTCACCGACTCTCCGCAGCGGAGAGCGCTAAGCATCAAGCGAAATGTAACATATGCAAAGAGTATCCCCTCACTGGGTTCAGGTAAGTCCTAACTTTTCACGGCTGACACACACCAAATTCATGCACCGGTTTATACATACGATGTGTACGAGCGGTATAAACATTTCAGATATCGCTGCTTGAAATGCTTCAACTTCGATATGTGTCAGAACTGCTTCTTCTCGGGCCGAAAGGCGAAGAATCATAAACTGACGCATCCGATGCAAGAATACTGCACTGCGGTGAGTACACGTTTCAATAATCCAGTAGCAATCTTAGTACTGCTCGTCGAATATCGAACACTAGATTAGCTATTGAACAATTCTTTTCTGTTCGTACCATTTATCGTGTCTGGAAAGTAAAAGCATTTTTACATCAATTGTTTCTTCTAATGCATAACTAACCAATATATACTTTTACAATACCGTATTACCTTCATTGTACTTTGTATTTAATAATTTTTTTCTGTTCGTACCATTTATTGTGTCTGAAAAGTAACAGCATTTTTACATCAATTGATTCTTCTAATGCATAACTAACCAATATATACTTTTACAATACCGTATTACCTTCATTGTACTTTGTATTTAATAATTTTTTTCTCTTCGTACCATTTATCGTGTCTGGAAAGTAAAAGCATTTTTACATCAATTGATTCTTCTAATGCATAACTATCAATATATACTTTTACAATACTATATTACTTTCATTGTACATAGTATTTAATAGAATACAAAATAGAATATTTTTCGTTGCAAATATTTCATATTTCTATCTCGTTTACAACATCTGTGTATCTGAGGCATTTACTTCCAAATGATATTATAGAATTCAAGGGTATAAAAATATACAGCTACAATTTATACGCACCTTTTAATTCAGTCTTTAATGTATTTGGATTTTGAAGCTTTAAAGGGTTGCCTGTCTGAATAGAAAAGAGTATGTCCTAAAGCTACCTATCAAGTTAAATTATTTCAATCCCAAAAACCGTAGAATTCAAAAATAAATATATCTCTGAACACTAAAGAGCTCCTTCCTGGACCATAATCGCTATATCTAGTACACCTAGTATTCACACTTTTACCTTACTTGTCATACACTGTAGCGTGTATACTATATAATGCAAGCAATGCGAGAAACGACGGTGGACGTTCGAAATCGAAGTGTAAATTCTGTAGGGTTATTTTGTGCAGTACTGCGCCGCGCCATATCGTATTTTCTATAGAATATAGGACGGTACGTCAGTGCCGATGACTCGGTGCAATAATATCTGTTTATTTATTTCGCGCAGACTACATCTGGAGAGGACCTGCGCGACTTCTCAAGGGCAGTTCGGAACAAATTCAAGTCGAAGAGATACTTCAAGAAACACCCGCGGGTTGGTTATTTACCAGTGCAGACTGTGCTCGAAGGGGATGCGCTGGAGAGTCCGGCGCCGTCGCCTCAGCACAGCTCCCTCAGCCAGGACATGCATTCTCGATTAGAAATGTACGCCTCCCGGCTGGCGGAGGTTGAGCTGTCGCGTACCAGAAGCAATTCGACGCCGGACAGCGACGACGAGCACCAGCTGATCGCCCATTATTGCCAGAGCTTGAACGGCGGCGACAACGTGAACGTGCCGAGAAGCCCCGTTCAAGTAATGGCCGCCATCGATGCCGAGCAAAGGGAGGAGCTCGAAGCGATGATCCGCGAGCTCGAAGAAGAGAACGCGACGCTACAAGCGGAATACGAACGACTACGCTCGAAACAGACACCGGGCTCCACGCCCGAGGATGGCCACGGCAATCGACAACCCGACTGCGACATGATCGCCGAGGCAAAATTGTTGAGACAACATAAAGGCAGATTGGAGGCACGCATGCAGATACTGGAGGATCATAACAGACAGCTCGAGGCGCAGCTGCAGAGACTCAGACAGCTCCTAGACGAGGTGAGTGAGATGTTGTCTCGTTAGAGTTACGACACCGTTGTGTGTGCCACAGATTTGATGACTATGCTTCATTATTATTGCAGCCGAATGCTTCATCGCCGTCGAAAACGGGCACTTTGCAAACGCGAAGCGTAACCGCGTCGCAGCTGGCTACTGATTCTCCAGCGAAGATGAATGGTCATTACCATGATACTCCAGGTTTGTTGCTGTTATAGTAATAGTAACAGAACACAAGCCCGCAAACACATTTTACGAATGAAATATGTATTTGATTGTTGCGTATGAAAGGTCCGATTCACAACAGTAGCATTAAAGTAACCTCCATTGTAATCGTAATCTCTATTTATGAGATCTCAATCATTGACTAACAGTGCGTCAATTTACTACAATATTTTTACTAATCATCGCATGATGTAATATTTTTATTACTCATATGAAAAACTACGCAATAATTGCATCGTCTAATGTTGAAATTAACTTTATTTCGAAGTAATGTCGGATATGTAAATGAAACTTAAGGTAGGACTTGAAAGATTTGCTTTGTGCTTTCAAACGATATGACTATAATGAGGTTATTTCATATGCAACAGTCTAATATGTATTTCAAAACTTTATACCTTATTTATCACCAATCTTTATTTAACGCAAATTGAGTATTTTAATTCACTTAGCGATCCTTACAGTTATATATCACCTAGGAATGACGTGATCCACCCTGCATAATTGAGAGATAATGTCAAAATAGTTTTGAAAAATCGTTTCTTAACCCACTTAGAGATTGTAACCTCTTAATGTTGCATTCAACTGTGCATTCAACAATTACTGACAGAAGTAACAGCGCACGTAGCAGATGAAAATAAATAGAGAGCTACAATGCTTTAGTACTTTCTCACTTGCATAAAAGATGCATATCTTTAACCCTTAGCACTCGAATGGTGACTCTGAGGTACTACTAAATATTACTGTACCATTATTCAAAATATTGTTTATATTACTAAATATGTCGGTATCTAATCAATTACTAAAGATTTAGGTATTGTATGAGGTATTATACCAAGTTCATATCCATAAAATTTAGAAAATCATAGGTAATAGAAATATTCTAGGTCGGAAGAAATGTTTTCGATAGAGTGCAAAGGGTTAATACAGCTTTGACTAGTGTAATCACGTTGAAAAGAATTATCACAACAAGTGCAATTATTAGCAATCAACCAATTAACAAAATGTAATGATAAACGCATATTAACAAGAACATTATCATAAGCTTATCGGTATGGGTATATGGGCGTAGGTGGTGGAGGCTCGAACGAGGGAAGAGTGAGCAGTTTAGAGAGGCCACCACCGCCACCACATTCTCACAGCGTTGCCCATAATGTGGGTAACCTCTTACATATGGCAGGTTCGTTTCTTCTTGGTTAACTATTTAATCTAAATCATATTTATGTTGCCTTAAGCGAACTTCTCTCATCTCAAACATTCTATGCACGACCCAGTTCTGCTTAACAATGACAATGCTTTCCTATCTTTTTTCACGCCACAGGATGGATGTAAGGTGAGACCCTCGACGCTTCTTTTCCTGCTGGATTTTCTATTCGTGCAAACTCATGGCCATATATTCCGTCTTGTTGAATTGTCGAATAGAAATTAATATTGATATTCTAATACAATTTTTAAGATGCTCGATCATTCACGATCATGCATTGTGCTTATCCGAATCATAGCATAATTCTCTGTTCATCGCTTCTTGCCCCACTATAGGTACATATTTTTTCGGTTGGTGTGAACGAAATGTCGTTTCTATAAGATTAACATAAAGATAGATAACAATTTATTCGTATATTGTCGTGTGCAATATTGAAGAGAAAAACGAAGAACGATATTTTTTCTGCACCCCTAAATCAAATCATACAGTTCGAATATTTGCTAAACGAGCATTCTTTCTCGTCAGTCGTGTACGTGTGTACACGAAGATGGTTATTAAGTATATTTACCTATAGAGAATGCAACGAAATTTTCGACACGAGTAATCATTTTCAAAAATCGAGATACGAAGAGATTTTATGTAATTCATTTTTACTGTTCGGTGTTGAAAATTTCGCCGCAATTCGAATAAGGAAAATTGATCTTTGCAAACTGCACAAGGGACCGCCGAGTCATTGGAGAAAAAGGAACATGAAGATCTTTTTCTTTTAGGAGACTTAGGAAAACCTCTCGGCGAATTGGTGACGGCGATGACCGGCGATGACATGTCGAAAACGAACGGGCAAAGAGCGCCTCCGCCAGCTTTCAAGTAACGATTGCAAAAAGATCCATGGTCTTGGACCATTAGAGATGTTCGAGCGACATCAACGAAGAGAAGAACAAAATTAGATCGACAAGTAGATGGATGAGAAATCGACGAACTTTGAATCTTTTATCATCAGCGACCAATAAGAAGTCTGGCTCTAAACGCATATCAGAGAAACGATATATCGCGCAAATGCAGGGTCAGGGGCGCCGCCATAGTGGTTTTGGGTATTTTATAAGTTTTGATATACACCGTTGTATAGCTAAATTATATTAATAAGACAATTTATGGTTTGGCTTTGGCGGGCCCCTGAGAGTAACTTTACTACATATTGACACGTCATATCATTGAGACTAATCGTACGAGAGTGATGACATGAAAGGGGAAAAATTCAAAAGTGTCAGTTGTTATATGCTTGCTAGTTAATCTATACGACGAACGACGATATAAAAAAAAATGAAGAAGAATTAACGAAGATGAATATAATGATTATAAAATGAATTATCATGAAAGGATTAAAAAAAAGTATCATTAAGAATGCATGCAAAAGCAATGTATCAAATCACATAATCTATTATAGATCGTAGGTTACATTTACATACCCATTCTGTTCACTGCCACGGGCTCTTCCTCGACATTCTACATAAACACAATGTACATGTTGTGAATCTAGACGACACACGCGGAGGAAATTGGAAAACGCGGGGGAATAACAGGAGAGGAAATATCCATATTAAACAGTGGCTCGCACATGTTTGTCTGGTATCTTTCCATGACAAGTGTTAAACAGAAATGTTGAATTTTCCATCTAACACGCACATATACGTGGACACAGTACATATCGTTACACGCGCTCGCGCGATCATACATATTACATATACATATACATAATATACATAATCACGCCAACACACTGGGGACTTTTTTGTAATCGATAATAAAAGGAAACAAGAAGCAAAGCAATGTGCATTATGACTCTTCAGATTTATATTTTATCCGGTTGCAATCGTTTTTTCATATTTTTTAATGGAATTTAGATGGCAATGTCTCTTATTTAAGCCTGCCGGATGTTACTTATATTTAAGAGTATATCGATAAGTATCTAATTTACAAACTGTAGGCTGTATTCTGATATGTAATAAAGTTGTCTAGAAAATAATAACTCCACTATGTGTGTTGTTATTTCTTCTCCAGTAAAATGAGAGCGTCACTATGAAGAAATAAAAATAGGAGCATATTTATTGTCAAAAATTGTATTGTGTTTAATCCTTACGTCAATAACCAAAATTTTCTAGGATATAATCTATGATGTTGAAGAGTTTCGACACATACTTTTTTACCTGTAACATATATTAATCTGTGATCACTCAAGGATATAAAAACCTTACTATTGGTTAAGAACAGCAAGAAAGAAATTTTTAAAAAAAATTGATAGAATACCTGATAGAATACCTCAATATGCATGAATACAGGGTGGCCTAAAAATGTTAGGGTTAGATAAAAAAAAATTATTTATGTATATTATGAATATACTTAAATCGAATGAAATATATTAAAACTCTGTCTCTGCTATTTATTATTATTTACAATCCATATTGTAATTTAAATGAGATAGTACATAAATGATATAACCATTTCAAATACTTTATTATATTTATTTGATCAATAAAAAAATTATTTTAATATAATATATGTGGTCTACACACAAAAAGTAAATATACTTAAATTTTATTCGAAATACTCGATTCAAATAAAATAAAAAATAAGTCTACGTGAATCTCTAAAGACGTGTCAATTCGAAACTCCGGTTTGTTATCTACCATCAGTTGTACAGTTCAGTAACCTGATAAAAAAGGAAACAAAACACTGGAAAATTAGCTAAACCGTAGAGTAGCTGCTTCCTCTCCGATTTCGATAATTTTTGGATTCGTTATAGGTATATATGTCATGATTTTATTAAAATTTATATTTAATTTTTCTATCTATTCCGACACTAATTTCATAACAGAAGAAATTTTGAATAATTGCTTAAAATTTTGGGAGAAAATATTATTAATCGTTTAGCTGGATTCGGCATTTTATGGAGAACCAGGAAAAAAATTTCTCCTTCTTAATGCATTTTAATATAAGCATGGTTTTTAAAAAGTTTCTTTTGCTTAATAATTTCATAACACGTTCCGTGCCACGTGATGTGTATTCACCTCACGGTGAACTTTCAAGTTGATTGGAATTCTCATTGGAAAACGAAGAATTTTAAAAAAATTTATTGTAAAGTCAAGTAGAGGCATCTTAAAAAGAATTAGCTATTATTAAAAAATGCAGTACAGAACAAAGCGAATGGTCTGAATAAAAATCGAGCAAAAACAGCTCGGCACGGAACGTGTTAACAAAGCCGAGGTGGATTAATTTTTGCAAATGAGAATGTCGCTTCAAATGACCTCACGAGCCGCCCCTTTCAGGGAACTCGAACATATTTGGGGCACATTATATCATATTTACAAGTTTCTTCTCTGCATAAAAATATGTTGTTAAATATAGTTACAATTACAGTGTATCATCGCGATATGTAATCATGTCAATTTAGTAAAGAATTAAACAGAAAAAAATTATTTCAATGATGTAGATTGATCAATTAGGTCTCATAAAACCGAATTCTTCGACCTGAAGACCATCTAGGTAGCAAGGACGTCACCTTGACCGGTTTTAATTCGATCCGGTTTTAATCATCCTTCGATGGAAATCGTAAGTGAATCGACGAGCAAGAAAGGATCGAGTGGTCAGGCGTGATTGCACCTGGCATGCGTGAAACAGTGCCGTAAAAGATTGGATGTCGATACTCGCATAGAAAGCATTTAAAATCAATCGTATCTTATCGATACAACTGCATCAAAAAAATATTATTATATACAATCTCTTACAAGGAAATATCTTATAAGTTTGATGAATCAGAATTTAAAAAATAATGCTTGGAAGAACTTGCGTAAGCGATAAAAAAATATTCGAATGGATTAAATTCGTCTGATGTCATCAACTTTTTATACCAACTATACACAGCATTCCGCAAAAGTTTGCGCTTATTCGACGAAATCTAAAACGGAAGCCAAGAAACCAAATGAACTCGGTAACATTGTATCAAATAATTTTTAATGCAATTAAAATATTTGAATTACTTTTCTTTAATATTTTGAATTTAAGATACAGATCGGAGATTCTGGGACAACATTTATTCCATTCACAAAAATATCTCTTATTTGATTACGCTTCTCTTTTTGATCATAATATTTAGATTCATTTCAGGTCTATTCAATTTTATAATGTTTAGTAAGTTTGGGACAAGTCAGAAACAAAAAGTTCTGATTTCTAAGAAGAAATTTTTCATTCTCGAATTTTATTAACTCTTTTCTGCCCTGTATCAAGGCGAACTCGTCATTTAATGTCATTCTAATAATAATTCAATATTATTTTACTCTCGGAAGTATGTCACGTTTATTAACGGTTAGATGAACGTTAGATGAAACCTTACAGACATATTAAATTCAATGTTTCTATTTCTTTGTGGTACTTTAAAGTACTCAGAATTATTAGAAATGATTTGAATACCATTTGATAAATCAACACTAAAATTAACCATTTAATATTACTAATTTTTTTTAATATTAGTAATTATATTAATATTATTAATATTGATATAACCAATTAATAATTAATAATCATAAATTAACACTAAACCTACAAGTATTAAAAGTATCTGGTAAATATTGCTTTAGACACCTAGCAACACTATATTTATTGAGATCGTCTGTAATTCTCAATGTAATAGATGCTCGGACAAGGACATTTATTCCATTATTTTCCATTAAATGAATGTTTATAATTTCGATTATTGTAAACTATATGAAACCAGTTATTTGATCGTGGTAGGTTTAGTGTTAATAATAAAAGTGTTTAATAAGAATGTGGAGAATGATTGTGTTGGCATTTCTAGGTTTCAATGAATGAAACTCGAATGAGTCAAAGTACCATTTTTCTACACCGACGCGTTGTTAATTTCCTCCTCCGTGACCGTCGTTCGTATGATTTGTGTACACCGATGACGTCAACGCCAAATGTAGACTGATGAGGTCTTTAAGCAGCTCCCTGCGTTTCGAATGTTACCAAATTCTTCGATACGATAACCTAATAACTAGACTGGAGATCTTTATGCAAAATAAAAACGTTCGATTTGAATCGCAAGTGACTGAGGTGAAATAAAAATTCAATTTCTTTCTTAGTATATTTCACAGATTCAAAATAATATAATGGTACCTTTAAATTCTTCGAATGTTATTGCTGCTTTAAGTTACACTTACTTATTTTTATCGTAAACACATATAATCCGCAGTCTATACTGATAATAACCGATTGATAACATTCTTGAAACAGAAATTTTATTTTTAGCCTTTAAACTTTGATCATTTTATACATACACATAATTGCAAAATTAAATATAGATTAGCTACCGGTTAGAAATGTATTAATTTTCATTGTCAATGCACTTTAGATAATAATATAATGCTGCATAGTATAATGATCACAATATAATGGTACCTTGAAATTCTTTTACTGTTTTAAATTACACCTACTCATTTTTATCATAAACGCATATAATCCGCAGTCTACTGATAACCGTTCGATAACATTCTTGAAACCGAAATTTTATTTTTAGCCTTCAAACTTTGATCATTTTATACATACACATAATTGCAAAATTAAATTTAGATTAGCTACCGTTTAGAAACGTATTAATTATAATTGCACAATGCATTTTAGATCAGTTCGGGAAAATTCGTTTACGAAGAGAGCTTGTTGCTAGGTCACGGAGTCTTCGACGAATGTTCTCTACAGTATAGTAGAATGTATAGTAGAATCATCTGACCATCTTCATCTTAGTCACTTTCTTGTGTCTCTCTGTTGCTTTAGAAGGCTACGACCAGAACTCGTTCTGGAAACGAAGCCGACGTTAGGTCAACCAAAAATTTGTTACGTGTATGTTCCATTTGTTTGCTTCCTGCCACATTATTTCGAAATTCCCAAGGACATGTATTTTTCTATCTATTCGTTGGCCACCTTTAACCTATTGCTGTATTTTAACGAGTCACACTCGTGATGAAGATTTTAAACAAAGTTTGACAAAAATATGAATGTTAGGTTAAAACAAAAATTCTTTACCCTTTTCAAAATTGCACACTCCAAAAATGTTGTTGATATCAAATCCTCTCGTTTCATTTCATTTAAAATAAAGTTATTACCTTTCCAGCGCTTCTTGATAACATTATAAAAATCTTCGGAGACAAACAGTAAATTATTACTCTGTAATTACATTTCTGATACTAACTAATGAATGTTCTGATACTAAGAATTTATAGTCTATAATTTCCATATTATGTTCAACCGTTTGGACAATTGTTAGCCACGTTAAAGCTACTTTAATATTACTACCAGAGGCTACTATCTTAACATGAAACAACTGACAAATTCAGTTAAGTCAATTTCAAAATCAAAATTTGTATCATTCTATTAACCAGCTAATTTCCTTTTTACAAAATCTTCGTAATTTTAACCCTCATCCATCCCTCATTTCACGAACTAAATCTGTCCCTTGGTATCAAATTGACACAGTGACACAAAATAAAAAAGATTTCAATGTATTTATAGTCTACTTGATAAGTTAATTAAAATAAATAAAAGTCACACGAAGTTTTAGGAAAATTTAGCGAAAAATAACTGTGTCAAGTTGTCACGAGGGTTGGATGAGGGCTAAATACATTGGTTACAATTTAAATATTAAAATATATTAATATTTATATAATATATAAATATATTGTATTTATATTATAATATAATATAACAATTATATTATATTATATAAAAATATATTAGGTAAATATTAAAATTGCTAGCCTGAATTTTCTCGAAAATGGACTTGGGTCACTTTCAAGATAAAGGTTTCAAATAACGAACGTGTTACTGTATGTTCTATCATAGATCCTAAACTAGAAGCCGTGGCACACATATTTCCGTATTAAAGCATACCCTGGGACCACGGATCGGCTTGCTCTCGCTGCATTCTAAGGACGTTCGGTGCCCCGTGAGAAAAGCATTGCCGTAACAGAAGGTACGCATGGAATTCGCTTAATAACGAGCTCTCTCCGCTCGAGAGGAAGCACTGGTTTAAGAAAACCTATGTAAAGCACTTTGCTACTGTTTACGCTTTACGAACTGGGGTTACTCTCGATAAGGGCAGCGCTGATGTTTCCGTGTAAACCGCATAAATCTTCGGACCGGAAATCTATGAGACCGGATTTCATTCTAACCGTGTCGGTAGGAGACAACGATCCCTTTGTTTAGAATTTTTCTTAACGCTCACCGGCACTTTTCGAATAGTCTTTATGAAAATCAATCAAGCAATTTCATTCGTAATTCAACAGATTTTTAGAATCACTATAATACATATATAAACTGCGGATTTTTATGCAATTTTCAATTTTTGTAGATAAATTTTAATCTTCTTTTTTTGTCGGAGCTATTTTAACTTGAAAATTAAACATTTTCTTACCTGCTTCACTCGACTTAAAAAAAGGAAATGATACGGATTTTTATATATATTTGTGATTCTTCCTTTATTTATTTAATTGTCTTATTTTTTGGCTAAAAACAAATACAAGTTCCACAAATATAAATTACAATAAACTTTCAGAGCTATAATTAATATAATTAGTAAACAAAATTGTTTAAAATAAGTGGCAATCAAGGAACTGTCCTGTGAAGTAAATGTCAATGAAACACTTAAAATGTTGACAATAAAATTGAAAAATAATTCAATAGTACGTTAATCTTTTAAATAACGTTAATAATCTACTTTTAAACGACGTTAATAATCTATTTGAAAATGAAATCATTACTGCTTTTAACATCGTATACGAGTAGAGTGTTCGGTGATCACGGCATGTTTCCAGAGATTATACATTGGACTTCAAGTGCCGGCGATTGAGTCATCGATACGTGACACGTATACGAAAATACGTAAGCAGAAATTTTAATGAACGCTTAGCTTGATGGAGGCCGATTATCATGGTTCTCTGTTACGGGACGTTTCGTCGATCGCTTCGAGCTGGCTTACCAAAAATGTAACCCTTATCTACCCTATTACCGGAAGCATACTATTAATACGCTTGTCAGTGACTGGCCTGCAGGTACCTACCTAAAAGAAGTTCCACAATTTTCTTTTAACGTTTATGTCAAAATTATGGGTTCTAACATTTTTAACTCTTAGCAGTTCAATTGTAATCATTCAATTAAATTTTAATTATTTAAATTGTAATTATAAGATTTTTAAACAACAGGTGTACAGGATTCCTACAAATCGAATAAACTATATCAAAAATCCCAAAAATGTGATAAACTGTGATATATTCTGTAGGCATTGACGATCGCACATTTCAATTTATGTGAAAATTAACAAAATGGCAGATATTTTAAATTTAATGACTGAATTTCGGTAGAAAATTTGTTAATTTTTTATTTATATTTCACAAAATAATGGGAAAATGTTGGAGAGCAATTGGGAGAAACTCTTTTACCTTTTTATATATATATTTATTAATAATTATAGGTAGAATTATACATAAGAAATATGAAAGAAAGAAAGATCAATACCAAATAGATGTTACAATAATATAACTAAAATTTTTATATAACTGCCAAGGTAGAACACGAGATATTTCGTACACCGTTTTGAAAAACGCAACTCTAAGAAAAACTCGTTTAAAGTTTACGAATGTAATTTTTCTTCAAAAAAATTTTCGTTTTTTTTCAAAATATTACTGTGTCCTAAATCCTAACCCTTTAACAGCCGGAAGAAATGTTTAATTATCCAGTTAAAATAACTCCAACTGCGAAGGGTTAAAATTCACCGTTATATTTTTAGCGTGGTTCAGTATGGGAATGTAGAGGAAAATAAATAGTTTACTATTTTTAGTTTGAACTTCGAATGAGAAGGAATTGCAATGGACAGTATATCCTTATATGCTTCCTCCCGGGGACACGGGGTTCGGTAAAAAATTCAAATCTCACCTGGGCATTACGCCACTGCGTGGGACGTTGCACAGTCCAGTCGAGCAATGCACCAAGGTCGAGGCCACGTATACTCGAGAGAGTGCATCTTGTTCGTGTACGCGTGCGGCCAACACGCGTCCCGCGTTCACGCTATTCGCCGCACGCAAACCAGTGTTAAGTGCAAGGACCTCCCCTCGCGTGTTTCAGAAATGCTCGCTAATTTGATGATCGCGTTTCATTTTTGCTGTGCAATTTCTACGATAGGGAATCCATCGACCCCTTTGTACGTTATACTCGACATATTCAATTTCTGTAGCCCGAATACTCTATAAAAACATGTTCTTTGATAAATTCTTCTTATTATTCCAATGAAAAATTGTATTTGGTAAGATACTAACGTAAAGATTCAAAGACGATTTATTTTTTAGAATTTAAGAATGAATTTAGAAAGAAATTTATCTCGATGCTGCAGAAAATGTACAGTGCTCTATAAAGCCACTATGTTCTTCGATAAATTCTCTTTATTATTTCATACCAATGAAAAATTGTGGATGAAAAAATGTAAATAGTGAATTATGAAAATTTTTTCATAATTCAATTACTATGTATTTTATAATTGTACTCCATTGCAATTACGAATTACATTGTAATTTAATTGAATGAAGATCTGAACTATAAATTACAATATAACTGAATTACTTTGTAATTATAATTCTGGAGTAATTCAATTGTAATTCTGTGCAACTCTGATCTCATTTAACTCACACAGACACAGCTAAATGCTTGGAGAGAAAGTATTTAGAGGGGGATGTAACTCTGTGTGGGTGAAGTACAGTAGAAATTCGATTACCCGTGCTAATTAGTGGATCAACAGGATTGTTCGGATAATACAACAATTACATAGTTTCATTGCTGAACGTAATCCTTAGAAATATATTAAATTTATTTAATACTATATTTTCTAGAATGTATTTATTTCTACGCAGGATGTTTTTATTTATTTTTTGGATTATTAATTTTGGTGTTCCGCAAATGTTTCATGTAATCAAAAGGTCTGGTTGAAAGTTCTGTTGGCAATTGGTGCGGGCAAGGCTTCCTTAAAAATATATTAAATTTATTTAATAATATATTTTCTAGAATGTATTTATTTCTACGCGGGATAATTTTATTCATTTTTTGGATTTTTAATTTTGGTGTTTCGCAAATATTTCATATAATTAAATGGTCTGGTTGAAAGTTCTGTTGGCAATTGGTGCGGGCGAAGCTTCCTTAAAAATATATTAAATTTATTTAATAATATATTTTCTAGAATATATTCATTTCTACGCGGGATGTTTTTATTCACTTTTTGGATTATTATTTTTGGATTAACAGGATTGTTCTGATAATACCACGATTACATAGTTTCATTGCTGAACGTAATCCTTAAAAATATATTAAATTTATTTAATAATATATTTTCTAGAATACATTTATTTCTACGCAGGATATTTTTATTTATTTTTTGGATTACTAATTTTGGCGTTCCGCAAATGTTTCAGATAATCAAAAATGTTTCCTGACTTCAAAAAGTTTAGGAACCACTGTTCTACTGTAATTGAAAAGGGCAAGATTTGGTATAGTAGCGACAAACAGAGGCCTGGTTGAAAGTTCTGTTGGCGCGGGCAGAAATTTTTCGAAGCCGGCACTAAAGCGTCTCCCGGGAATTCGTTGGACGCCGTCTGACGTCATCCTTGTGCCAGACTGGAGAACGGAGGTCACGTGTCAGGCGGCGTCAGACGAAAACTCGATACCGGGCAGGCACTAGGTACTGTTGGCACACGGTGCGGCGGCCAATAAGCGTCCGAAGGACTCTCTCCAGCGCGGCGCGCGTTCTTGATCGTGTCAGTCGACCCGTGACCGTCGAACAGTGTTCACCGTACACGGTGATTCTTCCGCGAGCTACCGTACAGCCGAGATATACTCGAAGTTTCTTCCCCTTGGACGTTCTTCGTTTGTTTCTTATTTCCTTCGCCGCGTCGGTGAAACGAATCCAGGTACCTACACCCGCGATGGCTTCCCACAGAGCTGCCAAGTCAGGTTTCGCGGCAGAAGCCCAGAGGAAGGTAAGAAGATGAATACCTGTTTCTCTCTTTTCCCTTTCCTCGCCGCCTGTTTTCCTTCGGGACTCGTTTACCACCCAGTGACCCAGTGACGACCATCCCCCGAGGGACTCGACCTACTCAGGGTGACGCGCATGCGCACTTGTGGGGGTTCATTGTGCCTGGATTCGTGTCAGATGCAAAAGATACGTTCTCTGGGGTTGATCGATGGAATGTACTGACCTGTGGGATTTAGTTCGACGTAAATGTTGATTTGTTGCTCACAGGAAATAAACTACGAGCATTTGTGAAATATTAAAGGATTGCACGAGTACGAAATTGGAAATATAATTCAATGTTTAAATTTTAAAGAATATAGCATTATTAATTAATAGACTGGGGATCTTTATATACAAAATAAAAATCTTCGATATACAAATTTCTGTATATCTTCAACAATTTCAATCACTTGATAATTTCACATGGACCTTGTTGAATCTGCTGAATATTTTTTCTGTTTTCATTTACATCTTTTTTGACATAAATTAGGAGAGTCTATTAATCAATTACATGATCACCATTTTTTTTTAGAGAATAATGGTCTCAGGCACGAGTACGATTTGAAAATATAATTCAATGTTTAAATTTTAAAGGATATAGCATCATTAATTAATAGACTGGGGATCTTTATACAAAATAAAAATATTCTTCGTTAATTACAAGATGCAGGAACGATATACTGTATATTTTCAACAATTTAAATCACTTGATAATTTCACACCGACCTTGTTGAATCGTATTAATGTTTTTTCTGTTTTCATTTACATATTTTTTGTCATAAATTCGTAGAGTCTATTAATCAATGACATGATCACCATTCTTTTTGGAGAATAATCGTCTGGCTTAGGTTCTTTCTAGAAAAGAATGGCGACTATTTAATTTATTTAATGAAGCTGTATTCTTTCAAATTTAACCATTGAATTTTATTTTCAAATCGGGCACGAACTTGTGCAATCATCTAGTATGAAGTAGACTAGTAGTACTTCTAATATTTTATTTGTAACCGAACAAATTTTTTACGCGAAGAAATAAATTACCATTCGCTGTTGCTTACGGAAACCATTTCCAAGAAATGTGATACATATTTAGACGGCGGATCTTTATGCAAAATAAAAATTTTCCATCAGAATTGCAAACTGGAATCAAATAGAAAATTATTTTCTCTCTTCATATAATTGATAAGTTAAAAATAATATAACAGTATTTTGATATAGGGTGCCAATCATTGTACAGTTTACCCTACTCATTCTTGTTATAAATGCATAAAATTCGCTGTTTGGTTATAATATATTTACAATAATTTTCTTTCTGAACATGGCTGATAGGTTAAAAATAATATAACAGTATTTTTAAATTCTGCTAATGTGTTTACTGTTTTCAATTACACTTACTCATTTCTGTGATAAATGCATAAAATCAGCTGTCTAGTTATAACATACAATAAAAATTAATCGTAAACCATTCATTCATCAATAATGACTCATTCTGCTGGCATTCGGACAAATCTGCCTAACACGGTTCCACTGAAGTCTCCATTCTGTTTTTATTTTTGCGATTTGAAAAACAGTGTAGATAGTAAATATTATGCCAGTTGTACGTAATCTCGGAAGAAAAGAATCCACGTGTTTTGAATCTCGATATTCGTGTCGTACAGACGTTTGTGTTGAACATACTGTGTGATACTTATCGGAGTAATCTCGTAGGCAATTAAAATGCACGGTGTGTAATAGTGAAAGCCGGTTACGTTTTATGTTTACATAGTTTCAATATTTGGAAATGTTTCTTTACACGCGAGATCGTTAAACTAACATTAGGTATGCGGGATTTGTCTAAATGATGGGTTCTAATATTCTTAATTTGCGATTATTAACCAACACTAACAGTACAAAATAAAGTGCTATAAAAATTGGTACATTTTTTATTGTTCGGCCCTCGACTATTAACCATTTGCACTCCTTTATCGAGTGTGACTCGAAATTACTCTTTTTCTTCTTTATTTATTTAATTATCTTATCTTTTAGCTAAAAATAAATACAAGTTCCACAAATATAAATTACAACAAAGTTTGAGAGCTACGTTTAATGTAATTAGTAAACAAATCTGTTTAAAATAAGTAGCAGACGAGGAACTGTCCTTTGAAGTAAATTTTAAATAAAACTAATTTATTAAAAATAATTCGGAGTGCCAAGGGTTAAGATTATAAAGATGCTTTCCTAAGGAATTATTTACCAATTTTATTTACCAAATTTATTTCTTTGGGTATATATTATTAGAAAAATGCCCAAAAATTTAGATAGACACGTTCTTGCTATGTTTACAAAATAATGTGAAATAGTTATTTCTTGAGATCCGTAAACCTAGTGTTCACATCATAAGAATGAAGAAAATAATACATTTTGGAGCGTTTGTGTTTTCAAACGTATTTACTTAAGGGCAATTTAAATTTTGTAATATGAAACTCAACTTGAAAAAGAACAAAATATTCTCCAAATTTCCTGCATTGCTTCGTGAATATTACTACGCTGACTTTTAAGAGATTTCTACAATTTCTACTATTTAAACTTTCTACTTTCCATACAAGGTGGTAATCTTGTTAGACCTACGTGCAAAGATCCATAGGTATCGACATATTTTATTTGAAATATGACAACAAATAATCATATGAAATAATGAATTATTTCAAATGCTTTATTATTTGTATTTTACAAATTTATTTTCATTTTGGCGTTTAAATCGAATGAATTACTTTCAAGTAATATTTTATTTCAATTACACTGTTTGGATTAAATAATAAAAATACAGTTTCACTTCGGGAAGAGGTTATTGAAATAGGTCATCCGCTTTTAATATGGTTAACGCAATTGACGATGTTGATACGAAATAAATAGAATTTTGAATGAAAGACGAAATGAAAAATTATTTTAATTTCGTTTGAAATAATTATGAAATAATTATTTGTATTTTCAAACAAACTAATATGATTATTTCAAATAACATGTATCACCAGAACACAACGTTATTGAAGTAACTAAATTCATTATTAAATTTTGTTGTTCATTCATTACAGTTTAACTGCATTCGCTTCTATAATTGTTTTTTAGTGCACGAATAAAATAGAATTTTCTGGGAGTATGCATACTTGATCAAATGAAAGATTATCTGAATTAAAATTGAATTTAAAATTATTTGTATTGCATTTCAAGTTCGAATAATGAAATAATTATTTGTCTGTTCGAACTAACATATAGTTATTTCAAATGTCATGTAGCCAAATAAAATAATGCATTAACTAAAATAACATTAACATTAAAAATAATGATCTTACCGATCATTTCCGAAATAATTTATTTCGGTGGTGCCCAACCCTGTTATTTTCTCGAGCATATTAATCGAATTGTGTAAACATTTCCAAAACTGATACAAACACGAATTTGTTTGGAATGCGATTTCGACGAATAAAGCAGATAAGAGAAATTCGCCGAAAATTATCCAAGTTTTGTTAGGTGTGTCCCATTCGAGACACCTGAAAACATACCGTACCCACCTTGAATTCTCTCACAAGTTCACCGGGCAACAGCTGCCAGCCGGCCGGGGCCCTTCCTTTCGGTCGGGAATTAAAATGAAACTCTCTGTTGCCAAAGAAGGGAGCGTCCCTCGAGAAACCCGCTGGCCATGGTACATTTCTTTAGTGCAATCGTATCGTGAATGTGTCCCTCTAGTGTTCTTCAAGAATTACGATAGATCACGTAACGATTACAAAATTCGACCGCCATTAAAATTGTTAGTGATTCATTTTGTTTGCAGTCGCTTTGCTTGTGAAGTTCAATGAAAGTTTAATTGCTGATGACGGTATTTCCTGACTTCACTTTTATTTGTTCAACATAAATATAAATATCAGATCTGAAACTATATAGAAAGATAATTTGAACATTTTTTCTACCTGATATGTGTACACTTTCTGCTATCAAATTAAGTGGATACCTTTTGAAACCTAATAACTTTTTTTAAGTTAGTTAATTAGTTAGTTTTTTTATATGTTAAAAGGATTAGTTTTTTACATAATGAAATTTTGAGGAGAAATAGTGATGGTCATGATTTTTAATATAAAAAGTATGAATAGTATAAATTTAATATAAATTAATAGCTTTTGTATGCGTCAACCGATTTCGATAACACTTTAAATTAATTTAAATTATCAGTATAGACACAGATAAATAATTAAGAATCGTGACCTTCACTATCTTCCGAATTCCGAGCGATAACAATTGCAGAAACATTTTTATTACACGTTACCCAGTAAACTATTTCTTCTAACATTTCAAAAAAAAGAACTCGAGTCATTTAATTCAATTTGTAAAAAGTTATTAATTTGTAAAGGGTATTCACTTAATGTTATCCCTGACGGTGTAAATTATGTGAAAACTCGAAAGAATAAAATCACAACGATTTACATAACGATTTACCTTGTGGGATAATAAACAAGATAATAATTAAGGAAAGAACACTGTTACACTGAAATAAATGAAAAGAATGGATGCACGACCGCGTTTAAATTAAACAAGAGAGAAAGAAAAAAAATAGGGCAAAATACAAGGAGTCTGTTGTATCCTGGAGGGAAACCGGTTCTTTTTGTTGCTCGTAAAACAATTGTCGAGTAACAAGTACGAAGGACGCTCATTATTACACTGGTAGTGGAACGTATGCTCGTTACGAAGATACGCTTATCGCCATCGGAATGCAACGGTTCGTTCTATTTTGCTGATACACCGCCATTTTCGTCCCAGTTCCAGGAGGACGTAGGTCTGACGTAAGAATTATAGAATTGTCAAGAAGATTCAATTAGTTGTTCAACAAACGAGATTCGATGTACTCGGCTAGTTAAATAACTGGATAAAATTCTGCTTAACTAAATGGATAAAATAATCGATTGTCACGTATGTATGCACGTGTGACGATAACAATTCTAGCGCGGCAATGGGTCATTGATAGTATCGGTATCGTTCTCTCAAGGTACTAGACCGCGAACCACTAACATGTTTCATAAAAGTAACCCTATATGTAAACTAATCAGTAGGATTTTATACATTTATAATAGGAATGAGTAGCTTCAATTTAAAACAGTAAAAACATTACTAATATTTAAAAAGCCTGTTAATAGGGTTTCCAATAATTGTGCTGTGCCAAAAGAAAGCATAGACATTTTCTTTTACATTGCAATCTTATATGAAACTATTGGATGACGTTACTGAGGATGATTTGTTAGTTTACAATGAAAAATGCTGTTGATATTGAATTTTTCATTAAAATGTGTTCAGCCATGTCGATAATGTGGTAAGAAAGAAATTAAATTTCTATTCAACTCTAGTTTGTTACACTTCACATAGAAAATCTTTATTATTCCTAATTATTTTACAAATTTATTTTAATTTCACGTTTAAATCGAATCAAAAGTATTTTCAAATAATTTTTCATTTCAATTACATTGGTCAAGTAAAATTTGTATTTTACAAATTTATTTTCATCTCATGTTTAAGTCGAGTCAAAAGTATTTTCAAATAATTTTTCATTTCAATTACATTGGTCCAGTAAAATAATAAATAGTTTCACCTCAAGAAAAGGTTATTCGAAAGAATAAGAATTACATGATCAAATGAAGGATTATCTGAATTTCATTTCAAGTTCAAACAATGAAATCATTTTTTAGAAAATTATTTAATGGTTGATGAAATAAACCAACATATGATTACATCAAATGGCGCATGTATTCAAATAATTTTTATATTTATTTAACGCCGCTCTCAACTCTTTGCTAAGGTTAAGAATATGTTATCTTAACAATTATTTTTGAAATAATTATTTCGATAATGCCCAAGCCCGATGTCTGTATAGACATCGTTACGGCCTACATGTAATTATTATTTTAGTTTTCCCCTCTATCCTTTTTTTAGTCCCACATGGGAACGATGTTTCGTTCGGAACTAGAGATAACAATTATAGACACGTGTTTCCGTGAACGTCGTGCGATGAATGTGCAGTATTATGCCCCAGATCTAAATATAGGCGTGCTTCATCCCCGAAGAGGATATCTGTATTAGCCACCGGAAGCGCTATAAAGTGGTTTCCGTTTTAGGAATGCATAGACGCCTCGGGACACTCTTACGTCTTCGAATCTCCATTCTCGTCCTGTTAATCATCAATGTTAGAATCAGCCTAATTTCGACTCTTACTCTTTCGTTTTTGGAAAATTCTCACTGCAGATATCCTGCAAGTACATCGCTCGTTGCTTTATCCATCATTGAAGTCTCCGTACTACGAGATTCAGTAAGCTACCAAGGAGGACGAAGTGACAACGTTAATGCCACTTTCAAATATGGATTTATTTATTATGGCTTCAATCCGACTGGTTTATCCAGCAAGTACAGTATTTTTACAAGTAGCTTACATTGCCAGCTTAAGTGTTAAGTTGTTTCTAATGTAACAAGCTTTCTTCCTAATGAATTACGTGCGTAATTTCCTTGAATTTTTCCGGAGTTAATCATTAGCCTAAACTACTAATGCTAGGTTTATGGAGCACTGAAATTGATTAGTAGACTGCGAATATTTTTGCAAAATAAAAATTGTATGCATCGATTGCAAGAAATAGACACCAAATTCAATGTTATTTCTTCCCTTTAAAATCATTATTTTAATAGAAGAGTAATGGAGATATTGACATCTTCAATTTTTTAAATATTTCAACAGTTTTGAACATGTTATTCCTTCCCTTCAAAATCATTATTTTAATAGAGGAGAAATCGAGGTATTGACATCTTCAATTTTTTAAATATTTCAACAGTTTTGAATATGTTATTACTTCCCTTCCTAATTTGAACAAAATTTAGTTATTTGTAGTAATATTCTGTAAATAAATACATTAATAGTCTATTAATCTTTGTTCGATATTATAGAAAACTATTTTGTTAGAATAATATCCACCATTGTTATTTTCCATTTTTTTTATCAATACAGAGGAATCTGTTTGGAAGTTGTATGAAAAGTGTTTCGAACAGCCAGAGTGTAATCGTGCTATGAATAGAATCGTAGTTTTCTAATTGTTTTGTAATACAATGAATAATTTGTTTTCTTAAACAAGAAAAGCAAATTCACTCGGTCGAGATATCAAAATAATTTGATCTAAAACAACGTGTTCCTCTCTTTTCTCTTATTGAGTCAATTGAATGGTAAAAAAAAATCAACAGTGGGATCATTAATATTTATGCGATCATTCGATATGGAGCACTCGAGATTCGAGGCAGATAGAAATTTATTACGTTTTAAGTGGAAAGTTCATGGTTGTTCCTCGGCCGTGAAATTTGCTCTGCCAATCGTGGGAATTCATCACAATTAATTTCAAGGAATGCAAGACTGCGAATGAGGTGGTCGTGTATCAAAGCTGCTCAGGGATCTTCGTGAACTCGATCTTCCTTGATTATCGTTAGCTATTGTTCCTATACCTCACTGAACTAATTTTAATAATTATTTCATGTCGCATAACCTGGTTTAAATCTTTTTTTATATAAATTCTATTTCCATTTTTCCGGTATCATTTAATGCATAAATAATAATTATTATATCAATGTTTTACTATATATATTTTAAGGGTAATTATAGGGAAAATCGGAAAATCCAGTTTTGACCTGCTCCAGTTTTGAAAAAAAATAAATGAGATAACAAGCAATCATTTTAAATACCTTATTATATTTATTTGATCGATAAAAGAAAGAAAATATATTCTAATAATTGTGTTATTTCAAATAGTTCATCCAATTAAAATAAAAAAACAATTTTACGAAAAATATTAAACGAAATGAGTTGTCAGGTGAAGCTAATTTAACATATTTTGTTTGAATTTCCATTTATTTTGCAACACAATTCGAATGCACCACAAGTAATTAGAAATCATTTGAAATAGAAGTAGCTAAAAACGATAATCCGCTCCGACAAGAACTGTTGAAAATCGTAAATCATCGGGAGGCGAATGATCGATAATTGAAGTCGACTTGGCCCAATGCTCGAGTAGGATATGACATAAGGAAGAAGCTATGTCCGAATGACTCACGAACAAGAGAAAGTTTCCCGGGAACGGATCCATGCCTTACACTTAACCTTATCGCGATACTTTACCGTGAAAATCGTGAGACCGCAAAATTATATATCCGCCCTGATCGATCAGCATTTTCCTAAGAATATTATCAATGGTTTTTCCAGTCCAGTTTTTCAAAACAGTTCCTTTAACTTTAACTTCCTTAAGCGTTTCATTTGAAATTTACTTCAAAGGACAGTTCCCGTACTGCTATTTATATTAATGAATTTTGTTTACAAATTATTTTAAAGAATTTTGTTTACAAATTATTTTGAAGAATTTTATTTAAAAATTATTTTAAAGAATTTTGTTTACAAATTATTAGACTGCGGATCTTTATGCAAAATAAAAATTGTCTGCATCGATTGCAAGGAATAGAATATAGATTATTTATTCCCTTAATAATTTTAATAAAGGAGGAATCATATATTGACATCTTCAATTTTTTCAATTTTCCAACAATTTTGAATTTCATTTATCCAATGTTTCTGTAAATGCATAAGGATCCGCTATCTACTAATTATATTAAATATATCTCTCAAACTTTGTTGTAATTTATATTTGTGGAGCTTATATTTGTTTTCAACAATATTTGAATGAACGATATACTCATTTTCATTGAATTATTTAAAGAAGCGTACTGATTCGAATTCCGTTCGAGTCACCGCGGAACTTTCGAAAAGAAAATAATGAAGAAATCGGACTAAGTGAACTGAAATGTTTTTAAACGACTCACTTAACCGGATAAGAGTATTCTATTGTTCCGGCGGAGTACATACGTGCGCATTCCAAGAGAAAACGCAACTTCCTTGTTCACGTGGAAGTCCGTAATTAGTCATGTACCGATGATTTCCATTGGTCAGTGACACTTCAAATTTTCGAGAAACTTTATAGTAATACTCGCAACAGAATTACAATTGAATTACTCCAGAATTATAATTATGAAGTAATTGAATTACATTGTATTGCAATTAAATTACAATGTAATTCGTAATTGCAATGGAGAACAATTATAAAATACATTGTAAATGAATTATGAAAAATTAAGTAATAGACAAGAAGAGGTTGAAAAATCCATGTGAAGGTTTCAAACAGAAGGAATTTATTATTTATAAATTTATTAGCCGGCACACCTTCAATTATATTGTATTTCAATTACACATCTGATTAAAATACTTAGTAATTGAATTACATTGTATTTCAATTATATAGGAATTCATTTACGACGTAATTGAATTATTATTAATCGAAATACAATGTAATTTAATTATTTATTAATTACAATGTAATTGAATTAGCACAACTCTGATTTTCATGGTGAAATCCAGCAGAATGCAGATGTAGGATTCCACCACACGCGTCTCGATTTGCTTAACAGAAGTATTGCATGCACGGTGGCCTTCGCCTCTATTGCCTGGCCTTGCACGTCAACTAATGATTTGTGTACAAATTCATGTTCGGGCGCGTGTAGTTTCGCGACTCGCAATTGCATCACCGCGAAATCTGTAACTCTTTTCTCGAATTGACTATGAAATTTTAAATTGCCTTTACTAAAGAGTATAATTATTGCAGGGAGATTCCGTCCCTGAACTCTTGAAAATTTGTGAAAAGCATGCCGCAGGCACAACGGTTATAACAATTTTTAAAAAATGTTATTAATTATTAACTAAAATGGGCTAATTAAAAATCTGTGCATTACGCACATTCTTTACTTCTCGAAACGTACAACAAATTCTTTATTACATTTTGATCTGATACAGATTCTTTTGACAGTATACAATTTTGAACTAATTGTTTTTAAAAAATCCCAACCATGTTAAATTATTTTGTGTTTACGGACGTGTTATTCTTCCGGCGACTTTAATCAAACAATGTTAATCCGTTAGAAAGTGGTAGATTACTCATTGTGCTACTACAAAAACTACTTAGTCATGTGATCACAGGTTTCTAATTTGATATTCCATTCACTGGAATTCCCTTTTGCAAGAGCAATATTAGAAAGCAGAATGTAACAATATAAATTGATTGATAACTTAATTATTTGTGTGTGCTCCATAATAATGAAAATAAAGTTGTTAGGCACCACTAAAATATTTTTTACATTATTCAATCTGTTTGTATTTAATCATTTACGAAACATTTGAGTATTACGCCAGTAAATTGCATCAGTTTAACACTAAACCTACTATTATTATCTATTATCTATTTTATCTAGTATTATAAAAGTAACAAGATTAAATTTATTTATATTTTGTGCAATTTTTACAATGATATATACTGGAGTCAAAAAATGTATCCAATAAATTCCCATGGAAATACTTTTGCAATTTAAATAATTGTCAAACAAAAAATCTAAAATGTTTATTATTATAATTAATAATATTATAGCATATTATAATTAATATGCATAAAATGAAAAAAATCATACAGAGCAGAAATATTCTAGGTCAGAAAGAGTATTTAGTTTTCGTGTTGAAATAGAGTTCCGAGTGCAAAGGGTTAATAGGGACATTATGCAAGCTCGAATACAGTTCAAGAAATTGGCTCAAATGGATTTCTACAACTATTCGGCAGAGATTATACAATTGTGACGTGAGCGTAAAGTGACTTCATTGAATTTGCGGAGTTCCACGTGGTAGCGCGAGGCGCTGATGCCTTACCCGTTCAAGCTTCATCTCGTTTAGAGGCCCTTATATGGTCGACACCAAGCAACAACCTTCGAGGTAGCTCACAATTGTAAACGTCTTGCGTATAAGTGGATATACCATGCTGAAATATCGCGAGTCCTTGTGAAGTGGGTCAACGAATTCGTTTTTTTCCAAACAGGTGTATGTACACGTAAAAACTAGTTATGTACTAGACTGTGGATTTTTATGCAAATATCAATATCTACATATAACTATATGTATCTATATTTACATGTGCATATGTATAAATATACTAAGAAAAAAGTTTATTTTGCCAATGGATATATAACGTATGTATATCTATTTTATTTTACTATAAAATGATAAGTAGAATAAATGATTGGCAAACCCGAAATTCAACCATTTTTACAAGGGATACCCTGTATATAAAATTGTTAAAAAGTAGGCCGTTGATTAAACCAATATCAAATGAATCCCCAATCAGTGCGATCTTCCTTAAAGGCGATCCACCACTTAAGGAATATCGTTAAAAGCAAGATCGTTTTGGGGGCAAATCTTCTGTCATCGAGGCGAGTTTCTACACCGAAATGGAAACTGGTCGGTCGAGGGGAACATTCTTCTTGAACGTAGTTCTCCTTGCATCCGTGATCAAGGTGGATCGACGTAATCCATGTGCTCACTTTTTCCTTTTCACTTTATGAAACGGAAACTTGTTATGTATGTCGTATGCACATAAATGTTCTGCAGTGAATCTTTGATAGAGATCACTTCAGTTTCTCTTAGTTGAACAAAAACGAAATGAAAACAATTTCATTTTTTATGTATATATTTATTTTTGCTTAATTTGATCGTTTGTAAATGGTTGGCAAATCTTAATACATTAAATGGAAAAATCCATGGTACATGGCTAAACACTTTTTAATGGGAAATTTAATATGAAAAACAATTTTCATTGTGAACTAACAAGTCACCCTCAATAACGTCATCTAATAGTTTCATTTAACATTACAATGAAAAAGAACATTTCTATGCTTTTTTTTGGTATAGCAGAATTATTGAAAATCCTATTTGTAGCGTTTAGAATTTAACAATATTTTAAAATATTTTTTTTTACTTTGTATACACATTCCCAATAGCTTTCCACAAATTCACAAAACGATCGCAAACAAATTTATTGAAATTTGAACAGACAACATCTGTAGGGTCAGGTAGTTTCTAATAAAATTAATGTTATTATATCAATAATCGTAAAATAAAAATTTGGAACGGTCATTTTGACAGGTCTGTTAAAGATGGCTATATCTCTTAAGCATAAATTCCAAGAAAATTTATTCGGTATCATTGGCAATAACTTTTTAGTACACGACTAATATTGCTTGAATGATTCACTCGTTTATCTGTAATTTACAGTGGACAAGTCTCAAATAACATGCACGTCATGTTTTCTTGCATTTATTTTTCACAGAGTGCAGCAGACAGAAATGTTGAGCTATTATTTGGACAGTGTTCAAGTATCGATCACCTGGTGATAGATAACAGTATCGTAGAAGAGACCCCTAATCAGTCTCACGTATCTTCTGCTGATTAATCGATAACAGCGACAGTATCGAGCATTGTAGGAAATGTTGTTATTTACTTACTGGCTTTTCTTATCAGTTTCTTAATCAGTTTTATACAACGGCGTGTACCGCTTTCATCTACTCTTCGGTTTTTATTCTTCCGTAATTGAGAGATAAGTTAAAGTTGAACCAATGCAACGAGATCAATGGTCAATGGAATCGCCATTCGCCCGAACGGAAAAAATTGGTTATCCGAGCTAATTATGCGGATAATAAATTGATGTAACTCGGTGTAACGAAAATAATGATTTCGCGAAGTGGCAATTCCTTCAATTCGCCTCGTGGTTCATCGATGCCTATGACCCAGTTTACATGACCGTGAACGAGAGAACGTGCCCATTAAAAGCGTTGATCGTCGCGAGTGCTAGAGCGCGACGCGATCCTTTAATCGCGAGCACTTGCCCTAACAACTTTTCTGACGCACTCGAATCTTTTGCCCGTGTGCAACAATCTGTGACAATCTATACTGGTTGCTCGAGTGAGGTTTCTCTGTAGAATAATTTAATTCACTTCGTAAAGAAGCAGAGAATTCTGAAAATGTATTTTTTATTTTGCAATTTTTGCATAATGCATATGTTTTTATATTTTATATTTTGTCCTAGCCTTTCAATTTTGTTTGTGATCGTTTTTAATTATGCATATCCATCGTTCGAATCGTGAGTTATGGTCTTGAGTTCATACAACAATCCTGTAGAAAAAAGGACTTCCATTTTTTTCCGAATTTTCTATTTTTTCAGGCAACTTTTCTAATTTATCTTTCCCTAAATACCTTAAGACGTGAATAATGTAAATTCCTATGGAAATATTAATTAAAAGCTGCGACGTTCGTTTTTGTGTTGTATTGAAATATGATTCAAAAGGCACTTTTAGTTTTTCCCGAATTTTCCATTTTTCATGGGCAACTTTTCCAATTTATCTTTCCCTAAATACTTTAACACGTCAATAATGTAAATTCCTATGGAAATATTGATTAAAAGCTGTGACGTTCGTTTTTGTATTGTATTGAAATATTATTCAAAATGCACTTTTAGTTTTTCCTGAATTTTCTATTTTTCACGGGTAACTTTTCCAATTTTTCTTTCCCTAAATACCTTATTCGGACTATTACGAACATTTTTTTTTTAAATTAGCTAAATCGGTCCGTCTTAATTTAAACTTAAATGGACTTAATTCACTTTCAAAATAACCAGCTCATATCTTCTATATAAATAAAAATTAAATGCTGTTCATTGGTAATGCATCATTTTTGAATTTTTGACCGATTTGTCTAATTTAAAAAAATGTTCTTAATAGTCTGAATAAGGTTTTCAGGGAAAGAAAAATTGGAAAAATTGTTTGGAAAACGGAAAATTTGCTAATGTTCTTTTTACAAAATCATTGTAATTTTAAATGTATTTGTTACAATTTGCTTCAAAATGAAAAGATAACGTAGAAATGTAGGTATTAAAATTGCTAGATTGATTTTTCTGGAAAATGGTCACGGGCCACATTCAAAATAAACGGCTCATATAATGAAAAAGTTATTATGAGTAAAGTGCACTTGAAACACTTTGTCTGCTGATTGTTCTAGTAAAGTGATTAGGTCATTTGTGAGGCGGTACGTATTTCCTCGTTCTGCTTCATCAGCACGATTTGCAAATATTTTCCGTGTCTCTACCACACCGACGCGACGTGCGGTCACTCTTTATTCCGTTAATGAAATTATCGTATGCTTACTTAATACCTATATATAGAACTCGTTGTTCGTGCCCCATATAATAAGTTCGTATCACGCAGATAATAACTGCTGGACGAAAAATTCAGACCTTATCAACGAATGAAAAAAAAAATTTGTTAAGAGAGTATTGCGTCATAGTGTGTGGATGTTTAAAGTATAAAGCTACCTATAATTCTTCCACCTTGATTTTGTATCACGCATATTAAGCACGTGAAAAATACTGAAAACTTCCACAGCAATTCCACTACTCAATTCACCCATTCACAATTACTTCAATTTACAGATTTGTCAAAATTTGATTATGCTGGAAATACGACTGTACTTATACCTTTTAAATTTATGTATGTCTTGAAAATACTTCAAGGTGTTATTTTGATTTACACTAAACAATCACCGGTCAAAATAACCGGTTCCAGATTTTTTATTTTACGATTATTGACGTAATAAAAATAATTTCATAAGAAATGATTGTATAGGTATCTTTAATGGAGCCCATATTATTATTATTTATTGCTAGCTGACCTGGGGGACGTTATCCTATCCAAATTTCTATTGAATTCCTATTGAAATATTGATTAAAAGCTGCGACTTTTATATTATTTATAGGAGCTGCACAAAGTCTAAACAAAATCAATCATGTAATTTCTATAAAGGAGTAGTAACAATTATTTTTAAGGCTCGGTGGGTTTAGTGTTAAGATGTCGGGTTGAACCAAGTATGTTTATATTTTCAAAAACATTTAATTCATTCTGAACTATCAGTAGCTTGTACACGAGTGTCCTTGTAATCATAAAAAGTATTTTATATTCCATATTAAAAATGGATAATCTAGAATTACCTGACCTCGAACAGAAGACGCTCTCATAAAATGACTAGATTGCAGAAAACATGTAGTATTCTAATTTCACACGATTGGGACGCGGGACGTTTTCCATCGCGGAATACATCACGATCGAGGCACCGTATGGCTAACGGAATATGCATGCTGCATCAGGATGAATACGACGCGACGGTCCAAGCTTACGAACCTTTCCTTTTTAGGCAGCCTTATACGTGAATAACTGTGCGCCCATTGCGTGTTCTCTACCGGTCTTCCAGATACGATCTTTGTCAACGTGAAGTTTAAACGACTGGGGTACCGCGAGAAACCCTTAGGCAGGAAGTTAGAATATGAAAATCGGTGAAAGGAAAGTTTATGATACCGTATAAGTTAATATTCAAAATAATAATTATTACGCTGTGGACCTTTTAGGTATTTATGAAGAAATTGGTTAAATATAAAAGGTGAAATATATATTGTATATGTATATATATAACTTATATAAAATATGTAAATTTATAATTTAAAATATATAATTAATATTCTTTCATAGAAAGTTGAGAGTCCTTTAGGGTTTGGTTTTTTTTAATGCAACGAAGTCATTAAGGGATGAAATCAATTTTTTATTTTATCCTTATTTTATTATCTTTATATCGTATAAAGATCCGCAGTCTAATAATTATAATAACAAATTGGAGGCACACACTTCAAGTCATAATAACTTATTCTTAATAAATGGACATGCTTAATGGATGGATTAGTTTACTAGTCTGAATTACGCAAAAAATAGTAAAACCCGCTTTTTACAAGTTTTTGTTTATACTATATATTAATTTATATCCATGGGTTAAATATCGACAATATTTCTAGAATCGGAAATGTAGTGTTGAAATACTTTTTGGATCCACTGTATAATGTAGATACAAGAATGGTAAGGAGGTAAGGAGAGAGGTGGACGAGAAAACCCGTCTACTTTTGAAAGCTTCCTAGTGTAGGTGGGAACGAGTTCTTTAAAACGTATACATAAAAACTTTCTCCGAAACGATGCACGCGTTCATGAAATTTTTTCGTGAACCGTGGAGAGGAAACAACGAACGAATTGTTCAAACAAACTTGGGTCAGTGACTCCACGGCAACACTCGTTCCGCAGACCCTACAGGATGTGTTACTTGGATCACTGGCACGTCGTATAATTAATAACGAGCAGTGATAGAGGCTCGTGCCCCGTCACGCTTAAACGATTAATGGAAATATCGTAAACCTATCGAGAAACGTAGACTGCAAAACAATTTTTAAGCTCCATTAATAATAAACACAGAGAGAATTCGTATAATGCCAAATATACGTATAAGAAATGTAAACGATTTGTTTTTATTCTTTCAATATTTTAAAAATATTATTTTCAACGATTATTGAATTATTAAATTCGTACAAAAGATCCAATTGTTTCAGTACATTTTATAATGTTTTTAAGCTCCATCAACATTTAATGTTCTGTCTTTAGGACAAACAGAATTCGTGTAAGAAATATAAGCAATTCGTCCTTATTCTTTCAATATTTTAAAAATATTATTTTCAGTGATTATTGAATTCTTAAATTCGTACAAAAGATTCAATTGTTTCAGTACATTTTATAATGTTTTTAAGCTCCATTAACATTTAGTGTTTTGTCTTTAGGACAAACAGAATTCGTATAAGAAATATTTTAAAAATTTTATTTCTATAGAAACGCTGACTGAAATTCATGAATTGGTTCTGTTGCAGATCAATAGTAAATACAGCGAGGAACTGGCGCAGGAATGTCTGGAATGGATCAAGACGATCACCGGTGACAATATAAACACCAACGGTGACATGGACAACTTTTACGAAACGCTGAAGGACGGAATTCTTCTTTGCCAGTATTTATACCTCATGAAATAACGTTGAACAACTCGCAAACGTGAAATTCACGAAAGTAATATTCATTTTTATCTTCCAGATTGGTGAACGATATCAAGGAAGGCTCGGTGAAGAAAATTAATAAAACCAGACTCGCATTCAAGTGTATGGAAAACATAAATGCCTTCCTTGAAGCTGCGAGAGCACTGGGAGTCCCGGCTCAAGAGACCTTCCAGACTGTTGATCTCTGGGAAAGACAAAATCTCAACTCCGTTGTAATTTGCTTACAGTCTCTTGGTAGAAAGGTAGAATCTCTTTAATTTTACTCGGTAGAAACGTATCGAATGAAGAAGGAAACAAGCAAACTTTTTTATTTTTTTTTAACACTAAACGTACCGAGCCTTAAAAGTATAACTGATACATGTTCTCTTATAAAAATTATAAAATCGATTCTATTTAGACTTTGTGCAGCTCCTATTGTAATATGGGCTTCTTAATATTTATTAATTTATAAAATCAAGGCTGCAATTTGTATACGAAATTTTACTGTAATGTGCCCACTACAGTAAGTATAAGCAGTTTTAGTTAAAATGATATCCTTGGATTTTTCCTTTAGGGCATTTTTTGTATAACTCCAATAATAAAATTACATTACTGATTTTTACTATATAAAATTCTACAGCAACCTAATATAAACGATTATACACAAGTTCGCTTATCTATTTTAAGTAGAGAAGTTCTCAAATGTACAATTTAAAATTTCGTTTCTAGGCTGGCAACTTTGGCAAACCAAGTATCGGACCAAAGGAAGCAGACAAAAATGTGCGCAACTTTACCGAGGAACAATTAAGGGCTGGACAGGGTGTGATTAGTTTACAGTATGGTAGCAACAAAGGTGCTAACCAGAGTGGCATCAACTTCGGAAACACTAGACACATGTAAAAATGTACATTGTATCATTCCAAAAATTCCACAAATTCATTCGCCTCTCTATTTTATTTTCATGATATGCTAGACTTTATAGGCAATGTTTGTCGTACAACAATCTTTCTTATCGCGGTCCAAATTACTCTACAGAGCGCACAAAAATACATAGATGTGCGTGTATGATGTACCAGATGACTTGATATGCATTTACATTAGGAGGCAGTACATAGTACGTACATACCCGTGGGTATGTTATAAGATTTTATGTAATATTTTGGTGAAACGAGCAATTTCAATGTTACACATTTGTGCTCACATTTTAAAATTAAAAATATATATATATCTTACACAGTAATGTGTACTGTTGGACGAGTTGTGAAAAAGATAAAAATGTGATTTATACGAGAAAGAATGAATTTTCTTTACAAATGTGAAAAACAAAGTTACATTCTGCCACTATTCAAAATTAGGCACAGTGGCTGCATATTTGTTAAATATTCCATATAGATTATAAAACAGAGACGTTGGTGTAACCAGTTTCTCTGTTACTGTTACTATAAAATCCCTCACGAGTTACAGTGTAACCAAATTATACTTTAAAAATTCCTGTTGCATGTGAGATGAAAACTATTATAATTATTGTATAATGATAAATGATATATAATTATATTAAGTATTTTGTACAAATATTTTTTGATGATTATAAAAATAATTTTTCATAATGTATTAATGATGAGTTAATAAACCAACCTGCAAAAAGGCACACAAGGTACATATCCCCTTTAAATTATTTATAAATGCTTTATTTCTAAGTAATATATACAAAGTTCTATTTTGTCCAATATGTTTAGCAACGTAAAAGTTACTTATCTTAAGAAAGGATAGTAATCGAGTCCAGAATTATATTTAAATGGTTTCGGGCCTCTTTTCTTGTGCTCTAATAACTTCATTATGCTAGGTCTGAAAAAATTCATAAAATGGTCAACTCATATTCTATAAGCCATTCTATACATTATAATAAAATACTCACCTATATGCTGGAGGTAATAGTTCTTCTTCCAGTGTACACTCTACCTTGTCTGATTCGAATGGATTGTATTTATATATTTTTGTTCTAATTATATCAATGTCTCTATTATATTCATCATTAAGGTCTTTCAATGAAGCAGGTGGTACATCAAAGCAGAAAAAGAAATGTCTGAAAGCATTATAAATTTGTGTCCTAAAGACATACATTAATTTTTCCTATTAGAGAAACGTTTCATGTACAAATGTCTTACTAAAACAGCATTGCATTTAGCAAGATCGTACAAAGTAACTATAAAAAGGACAGTGACATTTAGCAGGATAAATATTTCAATTATGATAACTAAGACTATGAACTTTTTTCATTTATGATAAAAATGAATAATTTAGAGTTAAAACAATATAAAGATTAAAAAAATATACAAATAGCATTGCCAACAGCAAAATCAACAAACTATGCTTGGCAATCGCGTATTAAAGAAAAACAACTTTTTATTGCTCAAAGGTCTGCATTATAAAGATACATATGCAACTCAGTTAAATAATTTTGGATAATATTTGATGTGTGCTTCTTTTAGTAAATAATTCCTGTGACATGATTTAACCCTTTGCACTCCTTTATCGAGTGTGACTCCACATTCGAGAAAGAAAAATGTACCTAAAATAGGTTTTTATATCTATTTGGTTCTTCCTTTATTTACTTGTCTTATTTTTTAGTTGAAAACAAGCACAAATTCCAGAAATATAAATTACAACAATGTTTGAGGGATATATTTAATCTAATTGGTAAACAAAATTGTTTATAAAATAAGTAGCAGTTCAGAAACTGTCCATTGAAGTAAATTTCAAATAAAATACTTAGCAACAGTAGGGAATTGTTGACAACAACATTGAAAAATAATTCCAAGTGCAAAAGGTTAAATATATAAAACTCACCTGGCACACAATGTGTTAACATACTACTAATACAAATAAATAAGCTTACCCAGCTTCTTTATAAACTTTCCCATGGCTACTTGCTTTACATGGAAGCTCCTTATCTCCCCAGTTTTCAATTTTCCTAATAAAGCCACCTGTTTCAAATATTGTATTTGCTATTCTTTTCAGAACTTCTGCAGATTCGGGCTGTAAATACAATTTACTTATGACATAAATACAACTACATAAGAACCATAACCAATATAAATAAACTGGAACAGCAAAAACCAATGCACCTTATGTTGTTACTATTATATCACTTAAAGCGATATTTTCATTAGTTTTACTGGCTAAATAAATTAATGTGCAACAAGTTATAAGTTGAATATATTTCTTATAAAATAAATTAATTTACTAACAGTAAAGTAATTTACTAATATACCTTTTTCATGATGCGTAACAATACTGGCATTTCATAAGTAGGCATGTTGCGTTTTGTTTTTATTCGTTCCAAAAGAATGAAATATACAATTAAACTAACTAGATAATCAATTATTTGTATTGTTACTGTTCCAAATTGATTCCAAATCTCCAAACCGTACACTTTCATTCACCACAGACACAGGATTACGAGTAGATCAATCACCACGTGCGACATCTAGATTTCTCACGTCCTCTACACTACCGACGAGATACTATTACGCCCTCTAGAATATATTCTGATTGCATTAAAAAACAAAAGGCCATCAACGTGATCTTGTCGGTACAGAAGGCCACTGAGGAGATTCTCGTCGGTAAGAAGGCCAATCGTCACGCAACCATCTTGACATCAACGAGAGACTGTTAGTATCTTAAGGTTTACAATATTAAAAGCAAAACTCAAGACAAAAGTATCTCATAAACGAGAATTATTACCTTACACTTTTTCATACGTAAATGTTCGAAGAATCGATCTGTGGAAAGGGAAATATGGTGAAGAACAAAGTAAGAGAGAGTTTACTGTAAACATAAATTTGGTTATCGATCGTAACTTCTTAAATAAAGAAATTTAAATGTGTTTTACACACATTTTTTGTGTGTTTTACAAAGCAACAGTTATTTTCGAAATTCAATTCAGTGTTTAACAATTTTTATATAAAGCAGGTCAGTGATACAATAAGAATTCTGATCTATTAATCACAATTCTGATCGTATATAATTCTTCATATTAAAAATGTTTCAGACGCAGTTTTTTGTCTTTCTTGAGAATGATAGGAATAACTATCGGAACGTTGAAAGTTTAATTAACTTGTACAATTGCTTTATGTGTTTCAAATGATCGAACCGTTGCGCCGAAAACACATTTTTTCTTTATTTACTGTAAACAATTAGAATGGCAAAATGATTATTATCAACATGGAACAGATAGAATCAATAAATTTATCGAAGCATTTATGTTGAATAAATTAATGCGAATGTGCATGGTTTAAAAGTTTATTCTATATCTATTACATATTTTTACAAAAAAATTAGGTGGTCAAATGGTTAAGGGAGTGGTTGTGGGCATCGTTGGCAAAAGAAATTGTTGTAAACATTGAACAGCGCGAAATAACAAATTTATCAATAATAACTAACTCCGCGATCGAATAGGTCGATGATAGGGTCGATCATAGGGTCGATGGTAGAGGAGTGGGGAGAGACAGGTAAGCGAGAGAGCTCGTCAGTCAGTCGGGCCAGCGGAGTTGACAGAGACAGACTGTGTGTGGTAGTGTGTGTGCTAAAATGTGCCAGGAGACCAGGGATGGACCAATAGTGGATTAGGAGTGACCGAGGGTACCCTGGTGAGTTTTAATTAAAATATTCTTGTATGCTTGTTGCTTTGTTCCACTCTTGGTCCACTTTCAACTGTTTTCATTGAACAATCATTTTAAATATTTATCTTCAATATTCTCATTGCAATTTCCATCGGAGAAGAAACTTTAATAGTTAAGTGTTCGAAACATTTTACCACGTTTTTATTAGCTCGCTTTCTTGTTTGTTTGTCTG
>CM052325.1:5934394-5967128 GCA_028455615.1 Lasioglossum zephyrum | reverse complement strand
TCACTGTAAGTTCCACGTTATCCCCGCGCCCATTTCGCCCACTTACTGTCCCGCGGGATAACACGGGGGTTGACAGTCTTTAACATTATCTTGTCGTTGGCGCGGGAGATATTCTCGTCGGTATAATTTCTTATTGTATTAATATTTATTCAATGAACTATACATATTGGAAGCAATATGGTAAACTGGTCGATTTGATATTATATTAACTGATATTAACAATTATATATATTACTCTTATTTTAACGATTGAACTTTACAATTATTCAATCAGATCAATAAAAATAAAGTGCAACCGAAAAAAAATTCAATGCAATAAATTTAATAGTATTAAATATGATGGCAGAAATTTCAATCGATTTAATTATTTAATTATTACAATACCAATAATTTATCGATGTAATATCGTCTTAGCAAATATTAATAGTTACATTATATATATAACAACTTTACTTCAAAGTTTAGTTATTTAAAAAACCAAACGAATTAAATTGGGGAGACATGAATATAAACGAAGACCTACTTTTCCGCTGCAACTTTTATTTATGCAAACTTCTCGGACATCGAATCTGACTGTTAACATAATTCTTATCAGTATGGTATCGAGTTCATGCGAGAAATATGCAGCACATTGAGATTCTACTTGTGACCTGAACAGGGACTGAAGGGCGCCAGGTGCGAAAGAGACAACAAAACAGAAAAATAAAGAACAAAAAGCTTAGAATCACTTCGCTCGAAAAGATCCAGATAGTCTCGGAAATCGTTGCGAAGTGGATGCCTTGTCTCTAGATCGTTCTCAGATTTTTCCTTCGAACTCCTGCGATCTCTAACATTTTTAATTTTGTAAATAATTTCGTGAATGCGATGTATGCACTGTTTAAAACATGCAGTGTGCTCAAGTGTAAGAGAATTGTGTACAGGCGATTTTATTGTGGTAGTCTTGTAGGGGACAGGGCTGCACCAAGTGAGGGCCCTCCGAGGCCCTTCAGAGAAATCCCTGGGCCAAAATCTTTGCCTGTTATTGGGACTTTGTATAAATATTTGCCAATCATTGGTACGTCTAATTTAATAACACTCAATATTATTTCAGTAAACAAGATTAATATTCGTTTAAATTTATGATTTTCAGATTTATTTTGATTATTTTTTGTATGTTCATTTTATTGTTATGTTAATCGAAAATTCAGGTGAATATAGTTTTGCCAGGCTGTATGATAGTGGGCTGAAAAAATTGAAACGATTTGGACCGCTGGTTCGCGAAGAAATTGTGCCGAATGTGAATGTTGTATGGATTTATAAGCCAGAAGACATTGCCGAAATTTTTAAAGCTGAATCTGGTTTGCATCCAGAAAGAAGAAGTCATTTGGCACTTTTGAAGTACAGGAAGGATAGGCCTGATTTGTACAGCACTGGGGGTCTCTTACCTACGTAATATTACTTCGTTTCATTTTCTTTTTGAAACATTCGAATATTGATTGGAAATGTTGAATTTTTAATAGAACTCTGATATAAATACTTTTCTGGAGTTTTAATATAATGTTAGTGAAAATATTCTCTTGAATTTTCTTGGATTTTCAATATAATCTTGGATTTTTAGATAATTTTTAATAAAATACATAAACGTTTTATTGTATTGTACAAATTAAATTTTCTTTTGAAATTATAGGAATGGACCAGAGTGGTGGAGACTCCGAAAAGAATTCCAAAAAGTCTCTAGCAAACCCCAAAATATAATAAATTACATAGAAGAAACAGACATTGTTGTAAAAGAATTTGTTGAACTATGCACAAAAGAAAAATTTGAAGATCTTTTACCAATTTTATCGCGTTTATATCTCGAATGTAATTGTCTACTTCCATTCTCGACTCAAATCAAACTATAGCTAATTATAAATTTCCTTTTTTTTCAGTAACATGTTTAGTTGTATTCGATGTAACACTAAACTGTTTCTCCAAAGAAGAAAGACACAAAGATTCGAGAAGCTCAAAGTTAATAGATGCTGCTATTGCAACTAACAATGCAATTTTAAAATTGGATAATAGTCTCCATTTATGGAAAATTTTTGAAACACCCCTATATCGAAAATTGCGCAAAGCACAAGCATACATGGAATCGTAAGAACAATCATAGAAACTGTATTGCTAAATTTTTTCAAATTTAAATTTTGCTTATATTAACTAAATTTATTTATTAGAGTTGCGTTAGACCTAATATCCCAAAGAAAGAACAACGAATCTCATAAAAACAAATCATTCCTAAACGCCTATTTTGAAAATTCTGCTTTGGACATCAAGGACATTGTAGGCATGGCTTGTGACATGCTACTAGCTGGTATAGACACTGTAAATATTTCTATTAATCAATATACAGTTAAAAATAATTGATTAAGTATTAAAAATCAGCTGTAACACATCTGAAAATACTTTCAGACCACCTATAGCACAGCTTTCACTTTCTATCATCTAGCAAAAAATCAAAATGCCCAAGAAAAACTGAGAGCAGAAGCTGTGCAATTATTGTCTGACCCTAATCAACCAATTACAGCAGACGTTTTACGAAATGCTTCTTTCACAAAGGCTGTTGTGAAAGAAAGTTTGAGATTGAACCCTATTTCTGTTGGAATTGGTCGTATTTTGCAAACTGATATTGTTCTTAGTGGCTATGAAGTACCTAAAGGAGTGAGTTTTCAACAATATTTTTATACAGGGTGTCCCAAATAGCTTGCTTATTATTTTTTTAAATTTTGGAGTTACATAAAATGTATAATAGAATTATAGCAAATTCTCTCACTTACATTTTGCAGTCAGTGGTAGTGACACAGAATCAGATAATCTGCAGGCTCCCGGAGTATTTTGACAGTCCAGACTCGTTTGTCCCAGAAAGATGGCTTCGCGAAAGCAAAATTGGCAGTGGGAAGTCCGTGCACCCATACGTGGTGCTGCCATTTGGCCATGGACCTCGTTCTTGCATTGCCAGACGGTTTGCTGAGCAGAATATGCAAGTATTACTGTTACGAGTAAGTTAAATCACCTCAATTGAAATAATTGAAGCACAAAGCGATTTCGATACTCTTTATTCTTATAAATGCAATGAAAATCAGTATAAAAACATCCTACTTTAGATGTGCCGGCAGCTCAAGTTCACCTGGCAAGGTGGCCAACTCGGTGTATTGTCTCTACTAATTAACAAACCCAATGCACCAATAAAACTGAACTTTTATACCACTTAAAACGCTACAAAGAATAAAATACTGAGAAAAGAACACATTCCACTTTATTGCGTAGCTATAATTAACAGTTAAATTAAATCGGTAATACAATATTCTCGATGGGTAGAATATTTAGTTGTAAGTCATGTATTTCGGAGTGGCCGAGAACTTGGCGTAGGACTTAATGACTTTGTTCACTGCCTCCAGGAAGTCTTTCTCTGTGGCCACTTTGCGACGGGCTCGAATGGCGAACATGCCAGCCTCTGTGCACACAGAGCGAATCTCAGCGCCTGTGCTATTGGGGCATAGACGAGCTAACAACTCGAATCTGATGTCCCTTTCAACACTCATGGAGCGCGCATGGATCTTGAAAATATGAGTTCGGCCCTCCAGGTCTGGCAGACCGAATTCCACTTTCCTGTCCAGACGACCTGGTCGCATCAGCGCAGGGTCTAATGTGTCTGGTCTGTTTGTTGCCATTAGCACCTTGATATTTCCCCTTGGATCGAATCTATAAAGTATTACAAATAATTTATTATGTATCCAGTAAGATTAACGACATTTTAACGTACCCATCGAGTTGATTGATCAACTCCAACATTGTTCGCTGCACTTCGTTGTCCCCTCCAGCTCCATCGTCGAACCGAGCACCTCCAATAGCATCAATCTCATCAAAGAATATCAAACACGCTTTCTTGCTACGAGCCATTTCAAACAGCTCTCTCACCATACGAGCTCCCTAATATTAAAAAATCATGATATTATCTATCTTCATCATCGAATTGCAATTAGTTTTACATACCTCTCCAACATATTTCTGGACCAATTCTGAGCCAATCACACGAATGAAACAGGCATCCGTTCTGTTGGCTACAGCCCTGGCGCACAGTGTTTTTCCTGTACCTGGAGGACCGAACAATAGAACACCTTTTGGTGGCTCAATCCCTAAATTAACGAATTTCTCTGGCTGTAATAGAAATTTATATCTTCATGAAAAGTCTGGTACTTATTGTAAAATAGTCTAATTATGAAATACTGACGTGCAAAAGCGGAGTTTCTACAACTTCTCTCAGCTTCTCGATCTGCTCTTTACAGCCACCAACATCGCTATACGTAACATCAGGTTTTTCTTCGACTTGCATCATTGTTACGCTCGGATCGATTTTAGGTGGCAATGGAATGTGAATTTGGTACTTGTTGCGATCAACACCAACTCTCATGCCCTCCTCGATGTCGGTAGGAGCAACAGATTCGGCTAGATCGACCACAAATTTTGCAAACTGCTTCACATTTATAATGTATTTCGGGTCAATAGAGTCTGCATTGATTATTTTAGTGCAGCGAGCAACTTGTAACGGCTGCTCATTCTGCAAAGTCTGCTTATCCGCTGCAAGATCCCATAGTGCTGGTGGCGCCAAACCGGTATCAGACTCTTTAATCCCTGTTAATTCGTTAACACGTTTAATTATCGTTTGGATATCTTCTTCGACTGCTTTGATGCTTTTCGTGTATTGTCCTTGGCCCTGTATAAAAAATAGTAGATGCAATACACATTTTTACAGGTGATAATCGTTAGTACAATTAATTAATAATCACTAACAAAGCAAATCCGTAATTGCTGTTTTATGTTTCATTAAGTTAACGAACTCTTTTACTTACATAGATTTTTAATAGAGCAATATCGCCTTCGTCCAAAGCTAAAATAACGAAAATATATTAAATCAATTGTGTGCACATGACTTTGACATAAGATGGTGTTTATAGACAGTGTAATTTACATTTTATTTCCTTTTCTTCTTTCTCATCTTCACTTTTTATTTTCCTCATGTCTTCTCCTAAATGGTCCGGCATTTTTCTAGTCGAGTAATTTATCTAAACACTCGAGGAAACAATTTATTTCACTTCGTGAACAGAGTACGCCGCGGATTGATTTTGTGGTTAGGTTCTCGTTACATTACCTGCAAAATCACTTTTGTTAGTGACATCTACATGTAGCTTGTAAACTAATGGTTTTTTATCATAATACTGTGCGAGTAAAATAGGACACTGTTTCATCGACCATACTGCACTAGTCATATTTTGAATATTTGAATTGAAAATTGTAAATTTTTGATTTTCAACGATCCAGTGATGGGAAGATATATAGATTTTTTTGCATTTGTTATATAAAATTAAGATATTGTTTCAACATAGAAAATTTATATTAAACCAATAAAATTCGATTATTAAATATGGCTCTTACTAAAAGAATAATAAAATATCAAAAACAAATTACAGGTTTACGGGGAACAAAATTTTATTTTTTGGAAACTGGAGAATTTTTTCACTGAAAAAGAGTGTAATAAATTCAGTAAAATTATAGTTCGATAAATCTTTAATTTATAATTATCAAAACTGGTTCGTAGATGTACCTATGGTGATACGAAAAACATAAATCTATGGTTGATGGGAATAAGTATGGTGTAAGGTGTATGGAATGACAAAATTACAAACTAATGTACACAAATGAATGACCATTAAGCCTAACTGCGCAGATTACTATCTGTTCGCCACACCCCCTTGCCATTTCACTCCAACGTGCATCTTCCCTTCAGGATTACTAGGTCAATCACTATAATTTGCCTTTAAACGTTTCCTTCTAAGTGGTCGAATACTATTTTAATACAAAGTAGGAGAAACAGATTTAATCGCAGCCTATTCAATAATTCATGCTCTGGCATACTACTTGTTCACTCTTCGCGGATACTTTTAATAAAAATCTGTGTTTCCGGAGCTACTTTAAGAATTTTTAACAACTAAACGGCTAACAATAAATTGATAGAACTTTCTGCTACAGTTAGAGAATACCTCGAATGATATCTCCATTACTTTTCGTTGTACAAAAAGACTTCGTAGGACAAAGTTACACGGTTTGAAGGGTCACACGTAACGGTGTAAGGAAAAAATTTTTCAAGGTCATATTTTAATGAGATTTCAAAGTCAACGATGTTTTTTTTAATGGAATGATATATCTTCGTTAACGTAATGTTGTAGCTGACAAAATAACGAATTCATCCATGTAACACAATATGACCTACGAATGACCTTCAACCCACAAAAATCGTATAAATAAAATTCAACGTGTAAGATTCAAAAACATTCCCTTGTTTGTAACAATTTTATTAATTATATATAAAAATTACGGAAATCCTTTTTGATTCCAGCTAAGTTATTTTTATTGTTTAATTTATATTTTTGCAGATTTTGTGTGAATAAAATGGCTGAAGATTTGAAGGATAGGTGGCAACATATTTGGCTTAGCAGGATTCTTTTTTACGAAGATGTAACAATTTGATCAGGAATCCTATTGGCAATAAAAACGGCAGCGTCATGCTTCCACGCCACGGTTAGGCACCTTTCAAAGGAAATGTACGGACCGCCTAAATTGTACTTCCCATGTCAGTCGGTCCTTGACCGAGATGATCCTTGGAAAAATGCAAGATAATGAAAGATCCAATAGAACAGAACACTTTCACTCGTGTTCATCCCGACCGGCGATCCTCCTGCAATCGGAGGCGTGGTGCAACCTGAAGATCAACATATTTCCACGTGATATTGAGCTATACTATATTCGTCAGCATCCTATTACCCTTGTAATGGCAGCTCGCACACGTGGGAATATTCTACACGTGTTTCTACACCTTGAATGCCACAAAAACTTGACCCGCAGACATTTTGATAGAATTATACCGCACGTATACTTTCTGATGGTATGTAACATTTTTTAAATTTTCTAAAATGCTTCGCAGAGTAAATATATAACTACGGTTATATTATTTTTCATTTAGTTTATTCAGATATAGATTTCGATCGAAGTCAAAGAGTCACAAGAATTTCATTTGCAAACATTTTGACAGTATAGTTTTAAAATTTTTTCTAAATGTTTACAAATTATAGTTGTTTTCAGTGATATCATTTTTATTACGTTTTCACTCGAGAAGGATTTTTGTGATAAAAGTATATCTTAGTAACAAAATTCAAATCATTTTGAACGGAAACTTTTTGCACATATCCTTTGAACTATTTTTTAACCGTACGAAATGGTTTCATCAATTTATTTTCGGCCGTTTAGTAGCTAAAAATTCCTAAATTAGACTTTGCTCAAAAGTATGAAAAAAATTAATTTACAAATCAAAATACAAAGTGATAAAATAAAATTTTAAACGAATGGGTTACATAGTTTCGAAGCTATCATATGAAATATATTAAAACTCGTGCTTCGAAAAAAACAGTGTTGTTTAAATATTTGTTGCAACTTTATTACTGCTACAACATTATTATTCATTATTTACCATACTGTTTAAATGTAAAGGATCTTGTTGACTACACACATAATGAAATAACTGGAGACAAATTGATTCTAAAGGTAAAATCAATATTAAGCAAGAAATAATTGCAAGAAAAAATACAAAATAATTTCTATAAGTAGTCGATGATAAATAGTTGATAAATGATTGATCACAGGGTGATAATTGATAATTCTTTTTTATTTCCTGGTATACATATGTACAAACATCGCGTCCAGTTACAAGATAATAACGATTTAATTCAAGCCTCGTTCAAAAGTCATACGTTCATCGAATTTTGATTAAAATCTCTGGAAAGGATTCGAGTTGTAGGGTTGTCTATAATCGGAATTGTCGGGTCCTGGTGGGTTGGCAGCCAAAGCTCGTCTAATTGCTTCTGGAATTGGGGGTGGAGTTGGTAAATGCGCGCCTTGGGGGTGGAAGCCATTTTCGTCAGCAGTATACTCGACTGTGATTGGTGTACCGTCTGGTGCGGAATATGAAAATCGTCCTTGAACCACCTGCAAATAAATATTATAATTTTTAAAGATTTTTAAAAATTATTTTTTTCATCATAAGATCAATTACATTCGATTTTTAACTAGCCTCTGTGTGCAAAATGAAATTGTTTAAGGTCCTTTTATCCATGAAATAAATTATAACCAAAACTTTTTAAAAATCTGATTATTCTGTAATTTAAAAAAGAGTTAAAAATTATTTTCAGTACAAACCAAACTAAAAACAATTTCTAGTTCCTTTAATTCGAGCATAAGGACTTTTATCTATTGAATAAACCAACAAAAATTTATTTTTAACATATTTTGCAGATGAAAACGTAGTCCTTGAATAGGGAATTTTTTATTCTAGATTCTTGTCAATGAGGACGTGTGTTTAAAATTAAATGAACAGGTTGCGAAATTTTATGATGAGTTTTTATTATATATGAAAGTGCGAGCAAGTATTTGCGAAAGAAGTATGCAGAGTGAGGAAACGAATGCGTGAAATTAATTTCTTTAAATAAATTTATTACCTCGCTTTGACCTTGCCCAGTACCTTGGGGACGTCCGCTTTCGGATACTGAAATTCCATTCTCGGTATCGTAACTAAAAGTGTAGGATCCATCCGGATAAGTATCTTTCTGCTGGCTGCGAATTCCTATAAACCTTCCAGGTGAGCTGCAATTAAATTAAAATGTTCTCACTCGACCCCTAAAATCGTCTCTTAAATTTCTGCATCATTAAAAGTGAAAAGAACTAATTTTACTCAATTTTTATTCTGAAATATATTTTTTTTATAATTTTTGTATCATTAAGAAGTAATCAGGACAATTTTATCCAATTCTTGAATTGAATTTTTAAGACTAGATCTTAAACCTAATTTTTAAAATTGAAATAGAAAAATGCTTTAGAATGCAAAATTTGACAAAAATTTTTTTGAGCGTTTACTTGTACTGTGGCCATTTCTGAAAATTGAAATGGAACAATATTTTGCTTACTTATATCATAACTGTTTTTTTAAAAATTGAAATAGCAAAATATTTTTAAATGCATGCGTCGCTTTTTTAACTGCATACTTATATTGTGGCGTGTTGTACTGAGGTTGTTGCACTTGAGGTTGATATGCAGGTCTGGGCGTTGTTCTAAACGCATTTTGACTGGGAAAACCGCGGAAAGTCCCAAATTGTCCTACAGCGCAGCAGATCAAAGCGAATAGAAAAAACTGAAATCATACAATACTAAATTGTTGTACTCTCAATACCAGATTCAAACAATTTGCAATAGATACCACTAGTTTACAAAAAAGCAACTTGTATAGACTACAATTCAAATAAATAATTTGACAATTTCTTTTCAATTGAAACAATACTTAAAGAAAAATCTGTGTATAATATTTAACAATTCTTACAAATTTTAAATTGGGTCAGATTTGACCCGCCCAAAACTTCTGTTATTAAAAATCGATATAAAAATCAGATTTATATAGCACGTTTGTTAACCCTTCGCACTCCGAATTATTTTCCAATTTTGTTGCCAACAACTCTCTACTATTTTAAATGTTTTATTGAAAATTTACTTCGAAGGGCAGTTCCTCGTCTGCTACTTATTTTAAACAATTTTGTTATAATTTATATTTGAGGAACTTATATTTGTCTTTAACTAAAAAATGATTAAAATAAATAAAGGAAGAACCATATACATATAAAATCCCGTTTTATTTACATTTTTCTTTCTGTAATTTCGAGTCACACTCGACAAAGGAGTGCAAAGGGTTAATAGTCGAGGACCGAACAATAAAAAATGCACCAATTTTTATAGGATTTTGTTTTGTGCTGTTAGTGTTGGTTCACTTAGGTCCCGTGTCACTCGAGGGTTGACTATCGGCAAACACTCACTAAACGTTGCATGGTGTCCGTTTCAGTGGCACGACGTCGATCGAACAAGACTTCAAACCTGCGGTACCAGATGCAGCTGCTGGCAGCATTTATATGAAGACGAGCCTGAAGATCTTCCCTTTCCCTGATCCTGCATTTGACACCACTCTCCTCATAATTTCTAGTCGCCCTCACGTTCGCGCCCCACCTCATCCCCAGTCGCGACAAATGGTCTGTGCAATCAGATGCATTTTTCTGCAGCAACCTCCGAAAAATTATGCAATTGAAAATTGTGCCAGCACTCGGCTGCCGAAAATTATGGATCAATTTTTATCGCGAGTTTCGACACGATATTTGACGTTACCGTTTATGGTCTTGTTCGGTGGTAAGTGTTGCAACCAGATGCATTTTTTTTGAGTGAATCTTCGAATAATTATGTAATCGAAAATTGTAACAAAATTGGACTATATCTAAAATTGTAAATTGATCTGTTGCAGGTGTTCTATGCAGCTGGGTGCACTTTTCTGGAAGAATCTAGGAAATTTTAATCGAGCTAAATAAATTTTGAAGTTCTTTATGGAGGAAAATTACAAGAAAATTTATTTCGTAAGTTTGAACTATATATATTTATATTTATATTTTATGCATGTTTTGTAAGAATTTTTAGAGAGTTTGAAGTTGAAAATCCGAGAAAATTTCAATTCACTTGTGAACTAAAATTAGAAATAATTAATTTAGTAATTTTAAACTGTATATTTATTGTTTACCACTAAGGAGCTAGATGCACTTTTCTGCACAAGTCTGAAAGATTGTATTAATTATTTTGTTTCAAAAATTGCAGAGAATTTGGTATTATTTATAATGAAAAATTTATTTGTTGTTATTAAGATCTAATTTAATAAGAGAACAAAATTGTTTTTTTGGGGGGGGGTTTCCGATCGATAAGAAATTTTCAACAGCATGGAATGGTTAAAAATTTTCATTGATTTAAAAGTGAATTGAAAATAAGGAAAAAAAAGAATTTCGACTGGTTGCGAGAGCAGTAGTTTATTGTTGCCTCAGCAGTCTTGATTGATGAGATCAGGGCTCAGTTTCAATCGCCCATCATTAAAGTAAAGTCTTCATAGCTGTGAGTGGCACCTCGCATTTCACCGCCTTCTATTGTTTCTCCTATCAATACTGATATCATAAATACGCCTTCTACCTCTGATGTTGCTCCTTCTGTTTCCCATTGCATGCATCGCCCTCGAAATCGACAGCTGTGATAAGGTTAGTCCTAATTTTGTGACAAGTGTCACTCGAGATATCTTGAAAATTATTTTCCGAGGTTCAAGGCAAAATCCAAAATTTTTTAAACATTCCACGGGGCAGCTTTAATGTGCACTTGTTAATTGCTTTCAGTAAAAAATTAATATATTTGCAACTTTGATTAGAATAAATTAATTGTTCGTTATAAATTTTTCGGAGATATTATTGAAAGAAGGATTCAGACCAGATATGCATTTATTAGTTGCAATTAGCAAAAAATTCAATCGTTTACAATTTTTCGACCAGAAAAAATTGTAATGTCAGTTATATTTCACCATTAGATATTATTCAAAAGGATGCAACATTGAATGAGTTTTTTATATCCTTGATTCGTAGTCTAAAATTTTGGGAAAGTTCTTTGGGTGGGGGTAATAACGTGTTTATTGTTTACCGTGGGATTCGTATGAATATCTCGGATAATAAATGAAAAACAGGGTCTCAAAGTTAGGGGTTCTCGGCTGAGACGGTTCTAGACCTCGCCATCTGACAACCAGGTTGCGAGCGTTACCTGGATCTAGTTTGACCTTTCTCGTTTTATTAACCACGTCAGCTTAGGTATGCCCCATCATCACAGCAACGCTCTGGCTCTCATAAAGAAACGGATAGAGCGCATACCTTAGGGATCCTCCCAACGAGCCACGTACCTAGAAATTATGTAAACTGATCCTGCTCGCAGTTTTGAATCCGGTTCAACATATCTTCCGAATTATTTCATCGGGTGAGTAATCGACTATTAGTTATTGAAAATTTATCATTGCATTCAGGAGAATCTGCAGAATCGTTCTGTGCGAGAATCATTTATGTAGCTTTTATTGTTGCATAACAAAAAATTCCCAAAGTTAAAAATTCGATTTTTCTTGACTGCCTCTTTCTAATTTGAGTAAAGATGTCTAAATTATATAATTTCGTTTTAAAAAAATATCTGTATTCAGGAGAACCTGTAGATTTGTTTCATTTCAAAATCATTTCTATAGTTTCATTGGCTGAACCATAAAAAATTCGATTTTTCTTGCTCGCTTTTTCTTAATTTACTCAAAGACGTTGAGTATATTGTATATAATTTTAGAAAGTAACAAATCATTGTATTTGGAAGAGTCTGTAGATTCGTTATTTGTAAAACTTACTTTCATTATTTTTATAGCCGAACTACAAAAAGTTGTCAAAAAAAAAATACGTTGTTGTTTTCGGGAATAATGATTATACAATAATTATTCGTAGAACACCTATAGTTAACTGATGAAACATTCCCAAAGTTAAAGATGTGCTTCACTAATAATAATAATCGACCATTTTCACAATATCATTAATCAAAGTGCTTTCATATTACCCGGTTTGAAAAATCGTATTTTTGCGAACAGTAAACTAGAAGCACGATATAATTATGGTTATAAAGTTCAATGTGGCAACGGGGATGAACAGTGGTTACGCAGTATACTCTGTTTCAAGCGAGAAACAGGGCATGGCGGACTCACCGATCCTGTCTAACCTGTTTAGTTCTGATATATTATCAAGATACGTCTAAATCATAGTAATAGCACTCACACAGTCGTATCGACAAATAATCGAGCCGTAAATCACGCAATTCAACCAAATGGCGCGACTAAATTCGCTGCAGCGCTGAATAAAATTCGAATTTCGCGCCACTCTTCTCAAACTACCCTTACGGCTGAACTAATTCAATCGGGCGCATCCTCCACTGTAGAAATTGTTTAAACATAATTAACAGGTTAGAAAGGTATCAATATATATATATATCATTTTAGATTCGGTCGAGTCTGCAGAATTTTTGTAAATAAAAACATTTTCATAGCTCCAGTATCTGCTAACTAATCTTATCGAGCGAATTCTTTACTTTAAAAATTATTTAAAAATAGCTACGCTGGTCAGAACGGTATAAAATTACAACTGGAGTGGATAAAATTATTTAAAAAATACTGTTTTATCACTATGTCCACATGTTTTTGATATTATAAAAAAATATTACTATGTTTATGAGAGTCCTTAGAAGTTTCTTACAAAATTCATTTGTTTTCTTGCAAGTTAAACTTGCATTATCTTATTGGTATTTTTACCTGTTTATGGTGTTACGAAAAAGTATATTAGCATATTCGAACGAGTTTATAGGATCATCTTATGCAAGGATTGCTTGCATAGCCGGCACGGTTGGGACGCAAAACGCGTTTCCAAAGAGGAAAGTTCAAAATTTGCTTTTAGATTGCACTGCCTTCGAGTCGAAGTCGTTGAGCGACAATATTTTCAAAAATATAAATTGCAAAATAAGTTGTTGTATGCGTGGGCTGCGTTAAAATTCCGTTACCTGTTATCCTGAGGTCGGTGGATGGGTCGATCGTTGCGCAATAGACAAGAAACCGATGATTTGCTTTCACTGACTCACCTTTACCGTGATATTACGATTACCATTAGCATTAATCCGATCGGTACTTCGGTCACTTTTCCTAAAATCTCTCACACCTACTTTAACGATTCTTTCTACATACCGTCATCTTAATAAGCATCATTTCTATGTATATTATCGTATCAATACAGGGTGGGGCAATAACTATGTCCTCTTTGAATATCTCGGTTATTTGTAATAACATGGAAAAATGTTATGAACAAAATTTGCACGGTAGTTGCAAGGTGGGCATAGTTATTGCCGCACCCTTTACTACCGGTCGACTAATAGAATCTACCATTTTAGAAAGCACTGTACAACTTAATCTTTATCATCATAACTCATTATCGTTATTAATCACCACATAATTTTAAAATTATTTCATTCAGGTCATTTTATCAAGATATGCTTACCAAGGCAAAATATATAATTGTTTCTTTTTTATTAATATTTTTAACGATTTTAACAGGTGGAAAGTAATTAAATTAATTCGTGACTACGAAGGGAAAAAATTAATTTCAACCATTCTTTAAAACAACAAATTTAGCACTTCGGAAAGGTACTCTTTTTTGTTGTTGAAACATTAAAATGGTTTTTAAAAATTTAATTGCAATTTTTAATTCATAGAAATAACAATTATATTGTTGATTTATTGCTTCGAAGAACAGTCAAATAATTCATATAAGCAGTCATGAAATTCTCATGAATATATAGTTTAATAGGCACGTATATATTATTTATTATAATGAACAGTATAACATTCAATAACATTTGTAGCAGAGTTTCTGTACATTCAGTAAGATCAGAGCGGGCCATAAACAAATCTCAGATGTACAATCAACAAATTGTTCGCGTTTCAATTAACAAAGCAGAATGTTAATTTAAACGACGCGGTCTTATTGATTAATAAATTAATTATTACGTAGGCAGTACAACGTAGAGAAGCTTAAGCGAACAGTTTCCCGATAATTTGTTTACAATTGGATTCCACGTAACATTGAGAGTATAGTGTTCCATGGTTGTTTAAACATTCTGCAAGATCAGTAAGAATTACTTCAGACTTTTTATTATTGATTTTACAATATTCGCAGTAATTCTTAAAGACGACGATAAAAAATTACTGCTTAATCCTTAGGGGGATTTTCTACTAGCACCAATGTTTTTAATTTTCATTTCACATGATTTTTCCTAAATAAAAAATCATTTTTGTCTACTCAATTTCGTATTTGAAATTATCACTGACATGAGTTGTGAAAATTTTTAAAACTGTCATTAGCATTTCTTAAATTTTCCGTTGAGTTGTGTTTTTTCTAAATAAAAGAAAAACATTTCTTAAAAACAAGCTTAACTCTTGGCTGAAAATAAACTTTCCCCACTAAATGAACAATTGATGTGTAACGCTTTCGCACTTTACTTTGCACTCTGGATTGAACATCAAACAGACGATGCAAACTAACCATGGAACACCATACCAACCCCCCATAATCTTCCTCTATCACCTAGCAAACGCCAGCTCTCCAAAAAATTAAGTTACGTGTGCTTTCCAAAGTTTAAAACCCAATTTCCACAAACAAATTAAGTAGTATCCGAGATACGGAGATTATACCACTCCTAAACAATTGCTCTTAACTATATCAGCGTATTTTTAAGTTCATCAAAATATCCAGGAGAGGATGAAAGTTTTCCGTTCACTTTGCGAGTCTGCTTCCGAGAAAGAGGATCCTAGAAGAACGTCTCTTCGGCTTAGTATCTCCTGTAAGGTTCCTCCTCTTCAGGGTGTGCTGCATTGTGTGCCAGGGCGCGTTGTATTGCAACTGGAATCGGCGGAGGCGTTGGCAAATGTGCACCGTTCGGTTGAAAGCCATTCTCGTCGGCAGTGTACGTCACCAAAATCGGAGTTCCATCCGGTGCGGTGTAACTGTACTGTCCTCTCACCGACTCCACTTGATTAGGCCCAACAAATTTCGGGACTCCTTGCTCTGCCACAGATATACCGTTCTCTGTGTCGTAGCTGAAACAGACAACATTAATTAGTCAGTGTAAAAAATAATATCTCGATACGTAGGGAAAGTTCCCGACCGAAATGTTACTTACAACTAGACTGCGAATCTTTATGCATTTATAATAAAATTGAGTAGATGAAATTCAAAATTGTTACAGAATTAAAAAAATTCAATATGTCAATATATAATATCTTTCTCTATGAAAATCTTTAAGGGAAAAAATAACATCCAATTTAGTTTCTCTTTTTTGTAATCAATGCAGACCATTATTATTTTGTATAAAGATCTGCTTTTTGGTTCTAATTATTTTTTTCAGGAAATGTTTACCATCATATTCGTGACGTTTTTCTGATTAAAATGAGTCCAAACACGTTATCATTCGGACAATATTTACTCGTCTAATTCACGATGTAGTAGAACCTCGTCTATCCGAACTAATCGGATTCAATCCTACTGATTTGTACAATTGATCTGTTTTGTGAATTGAAGAAACAAATATGCTCCGAAGTATGTCATGTTTGGACTCATTTTGATCATAAAAATGTCACAGATACATTGGCAAGTATTTCATACAAGTATTTCATACAAGTATTTCATACAAGTATTTCATACAAGTATTTCATACAAGGAAAAACTACAAACGTCGCCCTTCGAAACGAGCCTAAGCACAGCTTCCTCCGATTATTCATAAAAATGTTACAGCAGTTTGAACATCGGTCACTTATGAAAACTCACAGCCCATCAATGTCATAGTTATCGGGTTCGACAGAGAAACAAACAAACTGACAGTGTAACGAACGGTTTGACAGTGTGCGGAATGTGTAGCCTAAGCACACCTTCCTCCGATTATTCATAAGAATGTTACAGCAGTTTGAGCATCGGCCACTTATCAAAACTCACAGCCCATCAATGTCATAGTTATCGGGTTCGACAGAGAAACAAACAAACTGACAGTGTAACGAACGGTTTGACAGTGTGTGGAATGTGTAGCTGGATCGATTCGCGTTACAGGTATAACAGGAGAGGCGCCCTCCACACGTAGACGCCGGCTAGGTAGGTCGATCGTAATTATTCTATTGTGTAATGTGTTATTGCTAACTGCGCAACCGCCTAACACGAATGATTAACATCAAAGCTAATTACATATCTTTTCACAGCTGAATATCCTGTGCGACCTCCTCCTCTCTTGTTTCGTTTCCTCTCCCCTCCCGTTTCCTTTGGCTCGCACACCTTTAAACCGTTTCTTTGTTAGCCGTGGTAAATTAATTGGCAGCGCGCGCCCGTGGATCACGATCGAGACGATCCACTTCGTATTCGCTGGCTTTAACCCTCATCTAAGCACCGTTCATGAATAGTCAATAGACTGTACTACTCTTGTCAGGAATATAAGAAATCAACGCGGAACGGGATAAGTACGGTCTGACTAACTACGAGTGTACATTGTATAGACTTTAATTACACGGCGCTGTTAAGATTCAAATCGAATCAGGAAATTGATTATTAAAATGAATTTATCGAGTAATTATTTGTTCAGTAACAATTATTGTAATTATGGGAATACGGTCGGTAATAATTATTTTAATATGCTGGGAAGTTTGTTCATTAGATTTTTTACTTGTGTGTTGAGTAATTTATTCGATAACTCACTTTCTTACGCATATGTTCAAGAATTTATTCATTAAAAATTAACTTCCTCTAAAGTGTTTAATGAGTTATAGTTTATGTGATAATAATTAATAATTATTCCACAAAAATTCTACTGATCTTCTAAAGACTTTTTTGATTTCAGCATTTATCCAATGACTTCATTGAATAGTAATGTGATCAACAATTTTATAATTCTGATATATCAAAGAGTTTATTCAATTAAAATTGTACAGGTTCCTTGAAAAATTTATGGAGTAATAATTTATTCCGCAACACACACACACACAATTGTTCTAATATATGGAAAAAATTTATTCAATGAATACTATTTTTGTACACTGAAGAGAGAACTTTGTAGTTCAAACTTTATTTGATAATAATTATTCGAATGAACTCGAGGGATCTATTGAGTAAAAATTATTCTAATATTCCGACAAGTTCATTGAGTGGTAATTGATTCGATAATTATTATTTTAATATGCCAAAAAGATGTATTTGATAGAAATTATTTTACTTCTCTAAAGATTTTATTGATTGAATTGTTTAACTAATAATTTATTCTATTACTCAAATATATCAAGGAATTTGTTGAGTAAAAATGATTATGAGGCATAAAGGGTGTCCCGAATTTAAATGGCAAAACGTGTAAATGAATTTAAATGAAAAACCAAGACAAAAAGTCTTTTAGAGATTTGCTCGTTTTTGCTTCATTTTGAAAAAAAATCGCAAAAAAAAGAAATAAAACAATTCTTCATTTTTGTACTTATTTATTTACATTTTATTTACCTTGTCATCTATTTAATGTAGATAATGTTCAAAATGTGGCCCTCTTGCAGCAATGCAGACATTACATCTAGCACTGACTTGATAAATTGGAGCTAAACATTATTCTTAATTAGGCAATAAGGCAACAATTCAAATATCACCAGAACAATATTTAGCTGCAAATTTATCAAGTCAGTGCTAGACGTAATGCTTGCATTACTGCAAGAGGGCAACATTTTGAACGATATCTACATTAAATAGATGATAACGTAAATAAAGTATAAATAAATAAGTACAAAAATGAAAACTTGTTTTGTTTCTTTTTTGCGATTTTCTTCAAAACGAAGCAAAAACGAGCAAATCTCTAAAAGACTTTTTGTGTAAGTTTTTGGAATTCTTTAAATTCGGAACACCCTGTATATCGCGTGCTATTATTCACTGCTAATCGACTGACACGCTTTTAACCTAATACTATGTTGTAAAACAGACAATAAATTGTAGGATATCTAAGAGTATGATTTGTGAGAGCTCATCCTTAGAGGATTGCATGTCAGCCCACTATAAAAGGTGCATTTTAACGCTGTCTGTCTCGAATGGCTACTTCTACTTCCGCAGCCAGACCTCCAGCTCTTTGTCCTACTGTCTCTTATAACGAGGTACGTTGATAAATGCTGTTACCGAAATATTATTTGTAAGACATAATTTACAAAATATGTTTGTATCATTGTAAATCAAGTAACATGATACTAACTAAATCTATAATATTTAAATTTTATTAATACATGTGAATTTTTTATTATTATTTATTGTTAATAACTGTTATTTACTATTATCCGTTGCTAGCTACCATTATTCTGAAAATTATATACCTTACAAGCTATTGTTTTGCAATTTGTGGAAAATGTAAAAATATTATCCAATCGACTATTAATTGATCTCTATTTAATATGATTTATTATTTACTGTTAGTTACTATTATTTACTGTTATTTGATACTATTTGTTATTATTAACTATTTACCATAAATTGTGTTATTATTAACTATTATGTACTGTTATTTACCTTGATTTACTACTTTTCACTAGTATTTATTTCATTATTTATTATTATTTACTACACCTTATATTTTTATATGATCAGAAATATCGTTATCATTAAATTTAGAAAGTTAACGATAAATTTTAAAATATTATCTATACAACTATTTAACAAATCTGTTTCAATTCTTGTGTTTATTATCATTTACTGTGTCTGCCACTATTATTCACTGTCAATTTACTGTTCCATCATGTTTAAAATTAATTGTTCAAATAGTGCACTTCGGAATAACAAAACGAGGAACAGGATGAAAATCCTTCGCAAGCGAAATCATGGCCGAGAAACAAATTTTGGAAAACAGTCGATTAATCGAATTCACTTTTTGTTAATTTTAGGGTGATTATTATAAGGTAGAGAGAATTAATAATGGATGGATGATAAGTAGCGTGCACGCACACTGACGCGTTTTTCGAGCCGAGAAGCAGCGAGGCTCGTCGAGCGTGTCGAGATCGCGTTTGTGGAAACGTACCTCGACGTCGCTTATTGTTTCGTCGACGGTCAGGACGCCGTAGAAGGACGATCTCACCTGTAGGAGTACGATCCATCCGGAGAAGAGTCTTGGGATTGTCGCAATATGGCGAAACGTCGTCCGTAATAATCAGGACTGTACAAGTATCTATTCAATTGCGCGGATGCCATCGCTGACAGCCCTAACAGAACCATCTGCAAAAATAAACGCAGAGACACTGTAGCTAAATTCAATCCCCTTCAATTGAAAATCGAAATTTACTTTTCAGATGAACAATTCAAGTTTTCAACCCACTATATAATTAATAACCATAACTACGGTTAGATTTTATGTATTTATGACACTACTGAATAGGTGCAATTTAAAACAATCAGAAATATTTAAAAATACTTTTATATTATTCTCAACGTATTCAACATATTAAGACAGAAAATTAATTTCTACTTTAGTTTATTGTTATTGAAAAAAAGCTTGCCCTCTTGGGGTAAGTTACTTAGGTCATCGGAGGTCGTATAAAATTTAAAGATAATAAGTTTGTGAAAAAGAATTGGGAAACGATGCATTTACATTTCAAAGAGTTAAATCTCTGTTCTTTTGACTCCCCCACAATAGAAAATGAAAATCATTCTCATTTCCTAGAAAATTGTAGATTTTACTGTTTGAGGAATTTTAATTATTGTAACTCTGTGAGAAAAAATTGGAGGACGGCGTTCCTGTACTCATTTTAAAAGATTCAGTTTCTACTTTGGACTCCTATGAGCAGTGTAATTTTTGAACATATTGTTGTAATGAAAAATAGACGGTAAAAGTGAAAATTGTTCTCGTTTCCTAGAAAATTTTAGATTTCACTGTTTAGGGAATTTTGACTTTCTCAGAAAAAAATCTAAGTGCAATCTAGCCTTATTTTAAAGAGGGGTGCTTCTTCCATTTCGAATGAACACTGTATCCACAACGAAGTAGTAAAAGTAATGTTCTTTTGACAAATTCAATTTTCTAGAACTAAAAATAATGTTCCCTCCACTCAGACATACATTCAAAAACAGGAGTGTTTTCTTTACAGCGAATCCCTGTTCGGTGTACCATTTTTTCGGTGCTATTTTACAATATTTTACAAAGTTTGAAAAAAAAATACGAATATTTCCCTTTCCCTTCGCAACGAGTCCAAAAGGTGGTCGATTTTTTCTTACCGTTTTACTTTTTACCATTCTATCTTTCCCATTCAAATTCTAACACAGAACAATTTTTTTTAACATTAACTTATATAGGAAATGCAACTAGAATCTGCACCCATTAAATTGAACTCCGGTGGACCGTCCCACCATTTTTTTCAACAGAGTTACAACTAAAATATCACCAACTTTTCAGTTACCACTAAAATAAGCTCGAAATGAATTTATAAATCGTCAAAATATACTAAAAATTCCATTCAAATAAGAATTGTTTCACAGAAAAAAAATATATACAATATAGTGCACAAGACACGGAAGAAGAAACACTTACGATGATCTTCATGATGACGTCGCAGAGTATAATTCCAGTATTGCGGACAGCTGCGGTGTTCGACGAAAAATTGGAAAATCGTCGGCGACCACTATTTTCGAAGAAATATGAGAAATGACACGTGAGTCTGTACTATCCGGTCGTGTGCAAATGTACGTGATCAAACGAGCCAGGATGAGACTATATAGTCGGCAGTGTACCCTGCTTCTGCCTCCTTCGTGCCCCGCCACTGTTTTGCACGGGTCGAAGGGGAGCATGATGCCTCGTGGATTCGCGTAATTCATGAACGGGGTAACGATTGCATCTACGATCGTCCGAGGAATCCGCGTAATTGCCGGATTATGCATCGCGACGTACATTTCCTCGAACAAAATGATTCTCCGTGTCAAATAATAACAGAGGCTCGCAATCAACGTCATAACTCGATTCGCAGGATTTTTATTTTCATTGACAGATCACTCAAATAATTCGTGCAGGCTTTTCAGAAGGTCTTTCATTGCTACACTGCTCTTCTGATCCATAATTACAATCATTGCAAAAGTAATTATCGAAATATTACGTTAATGATGGGATTATTTTCATTGACAGATCGTTCAAATAATTCATACCGAGTTTTCAGAAGGTCTTTGATTGCGATGCTACTCTGCTGATCCATAATTACCATGCTTGCAAAAGTAATTATCGAAATATTACGTTAATGATGGGATTATTTTCATTGACAGATCGTACAGGGTTTTCAGAAGGTCTAACATTGCTAAACTAATCTTCTGATCCATAATTACAATCATTGCAAAAGTGATTGTCGAAATATTACATTAATGATGGGATTATTTTCATTGACAGATTACTGAAATAATTCGTACAGGGTTTTCAGAAGGTCTTTAATTAGTACATAATACTTTTTCGAGTACTAACTTTGTCTTATACGGAGAATCGATCGGGGAAAAATTTTGGATAAATTCGAGGATGTTGTTAGTAGTTTCGTGTACATTGTGGAATTTTTTCGGATTTTTAGGTTGCGGATGCTGAGCGTGAGGAATGGAATGGTGACATAGTTCTGAATCAGAACGTAGTGAAACAGAAAGAAAACTGGACGTTTAAGTTTGTGGTGTTTGAGTAAGTAACAACTTTATTCTTATTTTTTGTTGATGTTATTAAAAACGGAGAGTTTGCCCTTTAAAATGAGCATAAGCAAATCGTCAAACGATTTTTTAAAACGAATTTGCCATCAGTTGAATTTTAATTTACTGCGGGGGTGTCATTAATGTGTCAAAGAAATAGATTGCAACCTCGACAAATATAAAAAAAAACGTGATAAATTTTAATTGCACTGTTGGTTTGTCCAGAATATAATTGTGCAGTAGATGATGACATTTTCTGCGGGGGTGTCACGATTTTCCAAACATTCTTTCATTAATGTGTCAAAGAAATAGTTTGTACCTCGACGAATATCTTAATCTAAAAAATACAATAAATTTTAATTGCACTTTAGGTTTGATCAGAACTTAATTGTGCAGTAGATGATGACATTTCCTGTGCGGGTGTGTCACGATTTTCCAAACATTCTTTCATTAATGTGTCAAAGAAATAGTTTGTACCTCGACGAATATCTTAATCTAAAAAATGCAATAAATTTTAATTGCACTTTAGGTTTGATCAGAATTTAATTGTAGAGTATGACATTTTCTGCGGGGGTGCACGGCTTAAAGTTGCGAATTCCTGCAAACTCGATGGTGGTAGGTTTAAACGAAGCCACACCTTGCCGGCGGCGCGCGCCGGGCCCGACACGAAGGAGCATCGTTACACGTGTATTAATGAGACGGTGCATGTGCACAGAGTGCATCGCACACTATACCAGTGTACTGCAGTCGTTAGGTCATGCGCTTTACGGTGTCTCGTAAGATGCGGGCCGCGGCGACCTCGCCACAGGATTCAGATCGCCGGATTTGCTACGGATCATCACAGGGCGTATTCCTTTCACTAGCTGTCTGTTACGAGCAGGATGCACGGTGCAACGATTCAGTAAGCCGAATCGGCGATCCTTGCGACATCCCCTGCACTGAACATCGGTGCGTTATCGTCCTCCACTGCTTCCATTTTTTTAAAATTGTTTTATTAACACTATGAAATATTAAGATACTTTGCAGGAGCAACGTTCTTGAACTTCAACGTTCTTTAATTTAATTTCTGATCGAACCTTTGCGCCGATATCATCTATACTTTTTTTTTATTAGAAAATCTCATATGAGATTTATTTCAACATAATTACAAAAAAAAACGAAATACGCCACATAAAAAGCAGAATATAATAATTACAAAATAGAATGTGGTATATTAGAGATACACAGATATTTTAATACAGACATATAATTAGTTGGAACAGTATAGACAAAACTTATACTTTAAGACCACAGTTCTTAAAAAATGATAACATGTAGTGACAAGCTTTGATGTTTGGTTTAGCTATTAATATTGAGACATCCATTGGAAGCTGTAAATTTATTTTACTGAGTTTATTCATTAATTTGAGCCTTTCCTCGTTGTAAATCATCATCTATACTTCTTGTTATAAACTACCTTACGATCGATAATCAACAAACACAATTTCAACGTTCTTGATTAAATTAGACGAGAAAGAGGAGATGGTTCTTCTTGAAAATTTTGCTTCTCTATATAGTTGGAAGTTATTGCAACTACATGAAAGAAAATTCAAGGGTGGATTATTTTACTCTAGTTTTAGTACCCTTAAGGGTCTGTTCATACTGGAATATTTCCGACCTAACGTAGATCTACATACTTCCATTAAAATGCATTGAAAGCTATCTGTCTGATCGGATATATTCCAGTACGAACAGACCCTAAGTCGTTTCGAAATTGTCAGTGAAAAATGTCGAATGTAGACGTCATTTTTGTTAGGGAGTGATACGACCTGTATTACGATATCTGAGATGCTGCAATTTTGAAAAAAAGATTTTTTTAAAGTACTTTTGACATAGTCATCGTTCTTCACTGCATTGATTTGTGAATTAAGGCCAAAATTCATTTAAAACAGCAAAATCTGTACTTCTGTCCGATCTTGATTTGAAAAATTGCAAACCCTTAGGGATCGTCAATTTCTCATTGAAGATTCATCCGCCTAATTTTAACCTTCAGAGAGTAACATGTTGCAACTTAGGGGTATCAAAAGAAGAGACATTGACCTTCAAAATAAGCCAAATTATTTTGCAAATAAACCCCTTGGAAATCGTCAATGTTCCATCGAAGACTCGTCCACCTAATTACAATCTTCATTCTAGTTAGGGTTGTCAGAAGAACAGATTGATGCCCAATTCTCACGTAATAATTAAGAAAAAGCAACGTTAAATAACAATAAAAAAAACGAACCTAAGTGGATCGTCCTCCACCCTTTTCTCAGGAGGATACACCCAGCGTGAACACTTAGGGTAGATATAAATTAAATTTTCCTCCGAAGACGTGATCTTTCCATATTTAATCGTCACTATGAACGGTACAACAATTGATTGAACGATCAAATGATTGTGTTATAGTGAACTATGCACAGCTGCATCACAGCTAAATCGGTCATTTAAATAAATAGCTGGCGGGATTTCATTTACGAAGGGAATACCAGTTTCGTAATAATCGACGCATCGTAGCCGAGAATGAAAAATGTTCGATCCCATAGAATTATAATCCGCGTGCCAGTTATGACAGCCGCGTTACTTAAGAACAGTGCGGCATCCGCCCTCGGATTCGCATTCGTCTCTTCTGCCTATTATGAGGAACTATTACGATCATCTTTCATATCTTTCACCTGAAACTATTATACACAGCTTGAACGGTATGCACGCATACCATCGGCGCTAGTTTTATGCATACTTCATGTAACATGATCACAGACTGCCATTTGCGTAGGAAAAACTATTTACGTATTTAAGTGTCGATTAATTTCACCATTATCCCGCCCTTTACGACTTCAGACCATTCAGAAAACAATAACTACTTCTCTTCTCTCCCACCAAAAAACACTTACAACTTTCACCATTCAATATTTAAATAAACACTTAACAATTGATTTCAGAATCAATTATTCAAGTTAATATCTCTTCTCATCTTATTATATGTTGGACTTTATAAAATAAATCTATTATATAATTTAGTATTCTTCCTTATAAATTGAAAAATGGACTATTGGGACATTGTACTAATTTTTAGAAATAAATTTTAGGATCTTAAAAAATATATCAATTATATAATCTAATATTTCTACTTGGAGGTGAAAGGTTAAACACTGAGAAATGGTACACATTATAGAAAATGGATTTTTGGATATTAGAAGATGAGTCAATCATATAATTTAATATTCTTTCTTATAAATTAAAAAATGAACTGTTGGGACATTGTACAAATTTTTAGAAATAAATTTTAGGATCTTAAAAAATATATCTATTATATAATCTAATATTTCTACTTAGAGGTGAAAGGTTAAACACTGAGAAATGGTACACATTATAGAAAATGGATTTTTGGATCTTAGAAGATGAGTCAATCATATAATTTAATATTTTTCCTAATAAATTAAAAATTGGACTACTGGGAAATTGTACGAAATTCTAAAAATGAATTTTGGGAATTTTGAAAATAAATCAATTGTATATTCCACGCGATTTCACCTTTTAAATTAAACATTTTATTATTAAAAAATGGTGTCTGGGACCTTAGAAGTTACATCGACTGTGTGATTCAAAATTGCCCTTCTCTGAAATAAAAATGAAGTTATTAAATATTGGTATGGATTTTAATGAATGGATTTTTGTATCTCGGGAACTAAATCAATTATTATTATTATTTATTATAGACAGACTGAAAACCTTTTACATAAGTGTTTACAAAAAAAAAGATAAAGATACAAGACTACTCATCTAATAAGAAAGAAGGGACATGCACAAATAAAAAACAATGGTACAATCGATATGGTATTATCATATAATCCTGCATAGTTGCATTTGAAAATTTTCTAAAGATTCAATGAAAAAATCAATACGGTTATAGTGCATGATTTTGCAATAATGCGATTCATTGGACTAATTAATCCATAAGTAGTTTTTCCTTTAAGTGTTTGTATTAATTTATAATTTAAAAATTGATTTGCCCAAGTAGAGAAGAACAATCAATATGATTATTAATGAAATAATCTAAATAAAATATTACAATAGGAGCTGCACAAAGTCTAAAACAAAATCAATCTTGTCATTTCTATAAAGGAGAAAGGAAAGATTCAATGTGATTCATTGGATAAACTATTCCATAAGTAGATTTCGCTTTAAGTGTCTTATTTATTTTGCACAAGTAGAGAGGAACAATCAATACGATTATTAATTAAATAAAAAATGAAACTCTGGTCGGATAATACTATTCTTCGAACAGATAATGGTTCTAGGTTTTATTGTAGCTATTATTGCGGAATAATCATGATCAAAGAATGACATTGGATTATTTAGCTTATATGAAGAAAACCTGATCAAATTTATGCTGCAATTGTGTGTGATGGCCTGCGTAATTTTTGCATCGGTACGGAAAGGTTTCATAAGGGGCCGAGCACAATGGGCGAACATTCCGATGGTTCATAATATAATTGCAACGGTTAAAAATATAATAGATTCTGTATGAAAGCATCGTTTCTTGGAGATTCTTTTTTTTATGCAAAGTAAATGGTATTACGAAACGGATCGAAGCGATTCACGGCATTATCGATAGTCTGCATTGTTCATCGAATGAAGATGGGTGGGTCGGCCAGCCACAAATCTCGAGTCGAGGCGTAGCATGACCTCTCAGTTATGCTGCGCCGGGATTACTTAAGAAGAGCACGTTGTCATAATCCGCCCTCGGATCGATGATCGTCATCTGGCCAGTGGTAACCGCGTGTGCGACGCTCGCTGACAGAATCACGCCGCCGACGATTCGATTTAACGTGTCCTTGACCATCGAGGTACTGCAACTTTCCGGGGAAAAAAGTACCCAACAAAAACATCCTGTAAACAGGAGTCATATTCCTATGACCGTAAAAAGTTGTAAAATCAAACAAAATACGAGGAAGTTCGTTAGCTTAGACATACCTCTTGCAATACTGAAAAAAGCGTTTGTAAAAATTAGTTTAAAAGAATTCTATTTAATTTTTAAAGAATTACATGGAGGACTAAATTATTGAAAAATGGTCAAGTCTCTGTTGTTCGCTTCTAACAAATTGTTGAATATTTTATGCCTTGTTTTGTTGTATTCCTTGAACAATTTTTAATGGTTTTTGTTTTCGAGCTTGTGGAACTTTTCAATTATATGTTGAGGAATCAAGAAGTACATGAAAATAATTTTTCTTTCATTTTAATCCATCTTATATAACATACAGTACATTGTATAATATTTTACAGACCCAAATTCTCTTGAGAATGATCCACACCAGGATCAAAACGCTTGGAAAAGTTTAAAATGCGAAATTGCTATTAGAGTTAATATTTGATCGAACATGTGCGTCGAAAGCAGTAACAAATTATTATATTTAACCAATTAAGGTGTAAAATTTCAAACTTTGATAATTATGCCTTTGAGTGTTTGTTATGGTGAACCTATTTTTTTTATTTTTGATTATGGAGGTCCTATATCTCGGAACCTACTAATGTTGGAAGATTAATGTTTTGTCAATATTGAAACATGATAGCATTTAACAAGTGTACGAAATTACATATCTTTATCTGACTCCAGTTCCCAGTTACAAGCCTCTCAAAAACGACGTAAGTTGTTTCGTGTAAAAGGAGGTTCAGATCTAATTCAGTTCGCTTTGACAAGTGAATATTTATTTTTCGAAGTCAGTAATAGATATAGATATAGAAATAGATCTATATATACATATAAATAGAAATAGGAATCACAGCTCAATAATCCAGACAGCACAACAGATAGAAGATAAATTAACTTGTGTACCAGTGATTACATTCTCGTAAAAAAATTGATGCTTGTTGAAAAATGAATTTACTCCTTATCGATTACTATATAGCGTTAATCTTTCGCCAGGAGGCGTCAGCGTGTGTCTGATCTAACAGCCTAGCCGACGGATTGCAGAATAATCCAGGAGATGACGAGGTAAAGATAATCTGACGTTTTCTCGTGACGTCTGAGATTCTTAAAAAAGGAGGTGGAATCGTCCATTCAGATTTTTATCCAACTATCTCTATTCTTTTGTTTACACGGAGCACGAGTGCAGACGTCGACCAGTAGAGCGTGGTGGTCTATCGTGAAAACCGTAATGACGTGTTCCAGAACAGTGAATCTCGAGATTAGGTGCGAACAAAATCAAATTCTGTACCTGAAACAAAAATCACAGAAAACAAAGAGCGATCCTTCGCGAGTCTTTTCATTTCTCAAATTTTCAATTCAAATATCTCCAAATCTTTCAAATTTTCAATTCGTACATTTCGAAATTGTTCAACTTCCAAGCATTTCAATTGTCAAACCTTCAGTCCCCATATTCCCATTCATCAGTAGACAACGGATCTTTAATATAATATAATTTTTTAATATGTCTAATAGCTTGTGAAAATAATTATAATAGTATGTTGAAATTCCTCCAATATTTTTGCTGTTTTAAATTGCACCTATTCGTTTCTATCATCAGTTTCAAATCAAAAAGCAACAAAAACGATGAAGTGAATACCAAGAAACAATTTTCCACTCATGCAATACTCCCAAACTCCGAAGCGACAAAAATGAACGGATCAGCAACCATTTTCTACGTATCCAATACTTCCAGACTCCTTAATTAACCAGAACAAACAAATAACTATACGGTGCAACAATTTTCCACGCATCTATTACGCCCAAACTTCTCGGACAATTCAAATCACGCGCCGTTTTCCTTCAGTTATCGATACTCCAGCAGATTCAAATTTAAATCTAAATGCCACCATTGGAAATGAAACAGTCGGAGAAATTTTTCAGAGATAGTCTTTATTAACTAACAATGCAGTAAGTATGTACAGAGCACGACCATGGGGATTCGGATATCATTTTAGAACGAGTGGATTTGGGGGGGTTCGACTGGTTGAGGGTGAGCCCTGATGTATTCAAGGGCTTTTTGAATCAGCGGCGAAATTGGCGGGATGTGCGCGCCCTGTGGTTGGTATCCATTGTGGTCGGCAATGTAGGAAACTGCAATTGGTGTACCATCAGGGGAAGTGTACTGGTATTGCCCCTGACTGACGACAACCGGTGGGCTGGTTGGGTCTACAACAACGGGGTTTCCGCTTTCGGCATGGTAAATTCCATTTTCTGTTTCATAGGCGTAGGAGTAGGACCCATCTTGCGATATATCGTTCGATTGTTTCAGGATAGCTGTTGGCTGTTGAAGATGAGAAACGTCTGCTACGGCTACGGCCACCATGGCGAAACAGAGAATCTGAAAGAGCATTTTTTTTATTAGTTTCTATGGAATTTTTTAGTATTTCATGTTAATTATGAATCGACCATAATTGTAAGTATTCAACACTGTAGTAGATAATTCATTATGACGATTTTTTTTTAATCTTACGATTCATGGTAGAATCTAAAGAATTTTTGGGAATTTGTCACGTTGTTGATATTTAAATCGATGTTAACAGGAAATAAAATAGAATAAAATTTATCAGATCTATATTAAAATGGATAAAAATGTAATACAATACTAGATATGTTAATTAAATGACAAATTCTGCAGTGTACAGGGTGGTTCCAAAGCCAGTAGATCATTTTAAATTGGAATAATTCTTCTGTTTTTAAAAGATTGTTATTTAATGTTTCATAAATAAATATGAATTTTAAATGGTGTACTAACTCTAGGCCATCCTGTGCGTATACTTTTGAAATTAAAAAAATATACTGGATGATTATTTATGACTAAGTGCAGCATAAAATTTCTAGAAGGAAATATTTCAGTTTATACACAGAAATGATATTAACTAACAAAAATTGTGATAAAAAATATTTGAAACACAAGACTATCTATTTAAAACTATATTCTATTTATTAAAAATTTTATTTTATCCATCTCAAATTCTGAATATCTTCAAATGTATATTGTAAACACTGCTTATTGTAACTTTCTTCATTTATAATTATGTTTTATTGATTAAACGTTGTACTTCATTTATTTCAAATACTTAACGTGTGTTTAAAATCCATATTATATTTAAATTGATAATATTTCCTTCGAGTAATTTTGCTTGCTATTGTCATTAATGTTTAATGGATGGAATAATGAATTAATTCGGACAAAAGAAGACTCACGAAGAATTTCATTTTGGATTCGGAGTGGTTGGTTGGTCAGTCCAATGAAAGAAGCTGCGATTTCGAATATGTTTCATATCGGGCCGATGATGCGCTTTTATACGAGGCCCGGGCCACAACTTTCCCCAAATACATGCTCACTCACTTATTCACGAAAAGATGAAATCAGAATTCGGCGAAGGAAAGAGAAAGAGAGGAAGAGAGACGGTCCCACACGATAAATTTATTCGCCTCTCTTTGACATTTCTACGTTGCCTAAATCAATGGCTTGCATAACACAAACTTGACCTATGGATATGTATATTATAAGGATGTTAATGAAGAAGAACCGTCACTCGGTTATTTTCATATTAATTCCTGCCTACGTTGATTATGCACTGCGCAACGTATTGCCAAAATAACACAGGTTTTTTTGCAACGGACAAAAAATCTCAGGATCATCATTTTTTTATACATATTCATGCCGTATAATTTTTCACTTTCAAATCAGTCACTATGTCGAAAACATTGATACGTCGTAACAGGGATAGTTTTACAGGGAAGTCAGTAGAAACTGTTAAAAAATAAACAGAAAAATTAATAGAGAATTATAAATAATATTCTTTTAAATATAATTTAAGCTTGTTTCAATTAACCGTTAAATTAAATTCTGATTTATGATTAATACAAATAATTAATATGTACAGTATGTGAAAATATTTGTTCCGTGAAATTGTACAATCAACAAAAAATATATATAATTCATTTGAAAATTAAAAAAAAATGGAAATTAAAAGAAGGTAAAAAGAAAATTAAAACAGAATAATTGTTAATGTAAAATGCGAGAAGTAGAATAAGAAGTGAGTAATTTATTTTTTTATTAAAAACTCATGATGCTTGTGTATGTAAATTGTTGACAGAATATTTTTTTGCAGGTGCTATAGCACAGGTGTACAACTATAATTTGTAGGTGAGACTCGAGATGCAAATACTATGGGATTTCATGGCTGCATTACGACATCATCATCGTCAGTACTTGCGAGATGTATCTGCGGAAGGTCGACTGTTTCCTCAGGTGAAAATAGTAATCTGTTACCGAGACATTTCTTTCTCTATTAGTAGTGCACTTATATTTTCTTGTTTTTCAGATATATCGCTCGAAAAGATAAGTCAATTTCTGTTAAATACAACTAAAAAAGAATATTCTGCCAACAAGACAATATTTCATCATCACTTTCTTGAAGTGGACCAATTGAAAAGTTTCAAGGATTTTATGCTGTATTGGATGACCATGACTATGATAATAATGATGCTCCTGATGATGATAACACAATTTACACAAGTAATCAGGTAGATAAACACTGTCCTCAAAACCACTGCCAAACAAAAAGTACATATATAAAATATATATAAAAGTATATAATTTAAAACAACTCGGCAAACAATTTGTATAAAAAAACTGAAATAACTTAGGAATTGATTAACTATTTCAATATTTTGCACAATATTTTAAACGAGGTAAGAATTCGTAGAAAAAAGATTTTTAAATTATCAATTCAGGGACAATTTGTAGTCTCACGCAATATTGTTTCTACTTAGTTTAATAAATTCGTTTGTTGTTTATGCAAATTCATATGACATTCTGGGTCTACAACTGGAAACTAGAATGCATGATTCATTAATGAGACCTTCGCTCTTGGTCAAGAGTGTCGATCTTATCATTTCCCTAATCTCACCACTGTGCAATGTCGACACATCTTTTACGTCCAATTAGCATTTTTTATCTTATTCCGTATCTATACACACGTGCATTTAATTTTTCTTTGAACTTTTAAATACAATAATAATTTTTAATTATTGTGATCAGACTCGCCGCTGAAGATTAACGATGTACACTGTGCTAATAAAAATGTAGAGGATGTTTCGTGAGATTACAAATATATATTAGTAATTGAGACAAATTAATATTTAACAACAACGTTTTCCAATATGTGGATATACAATAATTTTTCTTAAGTTTCGAAAGAAAGGAGAATATTCCTTTTCTATAACATACATTTTTTATTTATGTTACATTTTAATTTGTAAACTTAAACTTATTTGCGAAAGTAAATAGTAAAACAGTTCTTTCCCATTTTTGGCTATAAGAATAATTTATTTTAAAATGTTAATTATAATCGATTTTAATATTTGAATTAAATAATTTTCTCGAATATGCGGAAGTAGATACGTACATATCTTTATCATTCTGATCGGCGATCAATAATGAAGGTCAATCCAGTGACCCAGATACTATAATGACATTTAATTCGATGCTCTTATCAGTTGAAAACACAAACAGTCTAAGCCGACG
>CM052325.1:5919243-5934294 GCA_028455615.1 Lasioglossum zephyrum | reverse complement strand
ATGTGGATATAGAATAATTTTTCTTAAGTTTCGAAAGAAAAGAGAATATTCCTTTTCTATAACATACATTTTTTATTTGTGTTACATTTTAATATGTAAACTTAAACTTATTTGCGAAAGTAAATAGTAAAACAGTTCTTTCCCATTTTTGGCATAAGAATAATTTATTTTAATATGTTAATTATAATCGATTTTAATATTTGAATCAAATAATTTTCTCGAATATGCGGAAGTAGATACGTACATATCTTTATCATTCTGATCGGCGATCAATAATGAAGGTCAATCCAGTGACCCAGATACTATAATGACATTTAATTCGATGCTCTTATCAGTTGAAAACACAAACAGTCTAAGCCGACGCGATATAATATATACGGAAGTGTTTCTTTTACATTTTTGAGTTCACGTTTATTATAACCACTATTTCATTGGTTCTTTAAGTATTATAAATGGAACTCCAATTTCTTTATATTTATTTCTTTATAAAAATAATGTATCTGTGAGAAAAATAAATTCATGAAACTCTTTTTCTGCGATCTGTGCAGCCTTAAAAATCATCAACATTATTAAATAAAAAGAATTAGAATTACAGTAATTAATATTGTAATTTTTATTATGTACATAGTTGGTTCAAGTAAATTAAACAATTGACTAAATTCAAAAATTAGAATTAGACTAGAATTTTGCAAATTAACGAAGCTACATTTCGTTGGAGGTTTTGAAACGACTCATTTTAACCAGAGAGGTTGTATAAGAACAAAATTGAGAATAATAAAGTTAGCATCGCATTGGTATTCTTGGCTTGTCGCGGAGTATGCTCCCCAGTGGAAGGTGTAGGCGAACTGGCTTATTGTTGGATCGCGCCTTCACTGTATATCGTTTAAATAAATTAAACGTATCGAGTAAATTCAAAAATTTTCATTTCCAATTAATGCAGCTTAAAAAACATTTTAAATTAATGTTTAAAGAAACAAAAGCGTATACTACAATTTCTGTTAGGTCTATACAATTTAAATGAACTTTACATTTCTATTTTATACAACACAAGAAACATTTTAAATTGTTATTCAATTCGAATTAAAGAAACAGGATAACACTGCCATAGACTTAAATGTTAATTACATCTCTAAATAATTTAGAACAGATTGAATAGATTGATAAATGTTTATGTTGTAACATCAACATGGCTGAAATAAATAGGAACAGTCCGGATAAATTAATAAATTTTTATTTCAAATTTATACATCTTAGAAGTACATTTTTGGTTACCATTTAACGTCTATTCTAGCCAAATTTACACACTAAAAGTCATTCAATGCATTCTCAAAACACCATCAAAATAAATACAAAATTCAAAAAACAGTCGCTCATTCTCTACATTTCCTCTGAATACTCTCGAAAGTCACATTCTCCGATATCGGATCCAGATCGACGACCTGATAGAACGCGTTGCTAGTGTCGGCAATGTCCCAAACGCTCAACAATAATAATTCCTTGCGCTTCTTCAACTCCTCCAGTTTCCCCTTAGACACGGTACACATCAATATCAAGTCATTCGGCGGATTCGCGCCGTAAAACTTGAACGTGCAAAGTGGATTCAGATCCAGCTGGCCCCTCGACAACGGCATCGTCGTGTCATAGTTCTCGTTGCTGATGAAGGCACGAATGCTGTCAGTAGAATGTGGCGCAGTGAGGAACCATGTTAGGTTGAAATAGACATGAGTCTCGTTGTAGCAACTCAGTCTCGGAAATTCGACATTGTTCCACCGGTTTTTGCCATAATCATCCAGTTTCTTGAATCTTGCGTTGTCTCCACTGGCGATCTTGCCATCGGGAGGACTTCTAGGCGAATAGGGGAATCCTTTAGGCCCCTCGACACTCTGCGGCTCGTATCTTATTGGTCCACAATTTTGGTTCACTCGTAATTGACATAAATTTGCTCTGCTAGATGGACTTGACACGAATCCGTGTAAAATGCTGATCTGGTTGAACGGAGAATTGAAAACATTGTCTTCTGGTGATCTGAGGTTAGTACTGCTGTCGGGCAAAGCAGCACTAGCTCCGGAAACTACCGTTATTAACAGAACCGTGTAGAACAGCATTGTTGATAATATTTACAATTAATTTGTCACACTGTACGACTTGTCGAACAAGTCGCGATGAGACCCGCCAAGAATTGTAATTTGGTGTGTTTTCACGGGTGTCTCTGAGGCAACTGGACACCGGGTGAACCTAGAATGCATATATAGAGCTATGAGAACCCGAAGACAATGGTTACTAAGAATTTATCTTATCTGTGGGGGCGATTAGGGTTGCCACAAGATATGTTCACAGTACGTGGATGGAGTTGAGATTGATTCAAGTCCTTGTGAACTATTGTTGAGAAAGGAGAAAGTAGTCTAGGTTGATTTAGGTTATCAAATGTTTTGAATCGCAACAGTTCACGTTGCAATACTCTTGGAAAATTTATTATCGACACGGCATTCAGTTGACTAGTATTGAAAAATTCCAATTACAAATCTGAACTAATCGATTGTTTTGGTAGGGTGTATATTTTTGTAATTGTAGCATACGTATTGTGAAGTGATTGAGGTCATCAATTGCTTAGAATCGCATCAGTTTAAGGTGCAATACTGTTGGAAAATTCATTTTCAGCACGGCATTCAGTTGACTAGTATTGAAAAATTCCAATTACAAATCTGAACTAATCGATTGTTTTGGTAGGGTGTATATTTTTGTAATTGTAGCATACGTATTGTGAAGTAATTGAGGTCATCAATTGCTTAGAATCGCATCAGTTTAAGGTGCAATACTGTTGGAAAATTTATTTTCCGCACGGCATTCAGTTGACTAGTATTGAAAAATTCCAATTACAAATCTGAACTAATCGGTTGTAAATTGGTAGGGTGTATATTTTTGTAATTGTAGCATGCGTGTTGTGTTCATTGCAAATTCGAAGGGAGCAGTTGTGAAACCGGTACTCTTATTTGGACGATTTACGACGTACTCTAAATCACTTGGTTTTATTATATTTCCTCACGCGTTTTCGTACTTTCTAAGAAATTGCGATGAGCGTAACGCTGTTTTTTGTTAAACTTTCCACGAATCTGTGTGAATCGTACGTGACAAGATAAAACATAAAAAACAACAGTTTCAACATGATGTTTCAATACTTCCACAATTTTATCTTTGTGTTTCGACAGATTTGCGAGCGGAGTCTATTAGAAACATATGTTCGTTGCAAGTCATTCAATTTTCATATTTTTTAGTTCCAGATCAGGGGAATTCTCTCTCTGCCAGTACTGGATTAGTCGCGTGACATTGGGACATATGCGTGACAGAGGCGAAATACTTTACGTAACCGGAAAAGTGAGTCTTATTGACAGCAGATTTGCAGCAGATGACCGCGATTCTTTAAATAAAGGTACATATTTTTTATTTTCAATAAAAATCAAATCATTTTATTTAAATTTTAATAAAAGCATATATTTAGCTTTTAGACATAAACAATATATATAAATACGCTACGAACTGTAAATTTTTAACGAACGAAAAAATCAAAGTTTGAAATTTTCTATTAATTGATAATTTAACACATCAAATTTTGGCGTCCCGGGAAAATACCCGGGTTCCTGTGATCCATCTGTTGCGTCATTTAACTGCGATGCTGACAGCAGATTTTCAACAGGAGTTAACCAAAATCTGCCATAAAATATCTGTTACGCCATCTTGCGACGATTTTAGTGACTTGCAAGTGTAGTCTGACTACAGTTCTGAATTACCGACACTGAAGACAATGCTGCGGTAACACTCGTCCCGCCAATATAAATGCCTCGAGGCGCGCTAGGGCTTTGGCCGCTTTGCTGCGTCATTGTAGATACGCTCCTGCTTTAGCCGCGCATGCGCGAAAAATTGAGGCTTCAATCGGAACACTGCGTTGTACATATACAGATCGGTGACCGTACGTCAGAATGGGTGGGGGCCGAAGTGGCTAACAATGAGTCAGCGGAGCGGGAGCGGAGGCAGTGTTCCGATTAGGCTTCGTACAGACCTAAATAGCGCGCCGAACCGCGCAATGAACCGCGCATTTGGATTATGTAATAAACGTCATGTTATAGATACGATACAGTAAATTTATTTCATTGATATTTTTAAACCATTCACCAATAAACATTTATCGAATATATATATAAAATATATAAAGTATATGTGGTATAAGAATAAGATACACTCCTCAACTATCGGCACACAAAATCGCCATGACATGCTTAACTTTCTTGATAGCCAACGATAATTGTTTATCCGTAATTTCATGATAAAATACAAACCTAACAGTTGAATCATTCAGAGCCAAGCATTTAACGATTACTGCATCATCTTTATAATCTTTGCAGGTTTCTCGTAAGCGGCTTGCAAATTTCGCGGCAGTGCTAATACTTGTATCGACGTTAACGAAAACCATGTTCGTTTGTACCATGTCTAAATCCACTAGAAACACTGGTCTCCCTTGAATTATAACATTTAATGCAGTGTCTTTTATCGATTTAGCAAATTCTGAGGCTCTTCTATGGTCCTCTTTCAAAATTGGAATTATCTCTTTGAGAGCAACTACTCCAGCTGCTGCCATAATACCAACTTGTCTCATTCCTCCCCCCCAGTACTTTTCGCACTCTCCTGGCTTTCTCTATAAACCCCTTACTCCCACAGAGTATAGAACCCACAGGAGCACCTAAACAAAATAATTGGAGGTTGAACAAAAAGCGAAATGTATCTAGTTAATTTTTATAAGAAAAATTACGGGAAGTGTACCTAAACCTTTGCTGAGACAGAAAGTAACAGAGTCAAAGCCTGCAACGATTTCTGCAGCAGACTTTCCAGATCCCACGCTTGCATTCCATAGTCTTGCTCCATCCATGTGCAATTTCAGATCATGATTCTTACAGAAATCAACTAGTTTCTTGAGCCAATTCTGTGGTACTATTTTTCCATTGATTGTATTTTCTACCATGACCAGTTTTGAAATTGGCTCATGGTCTCTGTCGCATCGGAGTTTGGATTGTAGTTCTTGAATGTTAAATGTGCCATCAGGATTGTTTTGCAAAGGTCGAAGGCTTACTCCTGCCAATTGGGATGCACCAGCCTGTTCGTGGAGTATACAATGAGCATCAGTGCCACAGTATGCCTCGCTTCCTCTGACATCGCAGTGATTCATTACTTGAATTTAACAAAATTAAGAACTATCTTAAAAATTAAAAGAAATTTTGTGAATTATTGCAGGCCTCGGAATTTTTAACTCGCGGCGGCCGACAATCGAAGGCTACGCCCCCTCGACCTAGTAGCGATCCTAGTATTCGAAGCTGCTCGAAAAATAAATTCGTAAGATAAATTTTCAAAATAGTTATTAATTCTATTGTTCAAATTTTAATACAATGCGGAATATCATAATTTTCGCGCACATTTAGTGTTCGCAGACACGAGCAAAGAATCATTTAAGTCAACTAATCAATAAGTAATCATCTAATTAATTTTCGAGACGCGCGGCCGTGTCGAGGAGGCGTAGCCTTCAATTGTCGGCCGCTGCGAGTAAAAATTCCGAGTCCTTAATTACTAGATTGAAGTATTACTGTGCTTACTGGCAATTAAGTTTCCCATTGTTCCAGAGCACACAAATAAGGCTGCTTCCATTTTGACCATTTTAGCTGCTTTGTCTTCCAGTACTACGAATTAATAATTTGATAAAACGTCAATATAGATGCTAATAGAAATTTTTAGTGAATACTAGCTGAATCAATTTGTTAACTGTTACGTTTACATTTAACTGTTGGATCCTCTGAGAAAACGTCATCACCAACTTCAGCATTGGCCATTGCCTCCCTCATGTTCTTTGTTGGCTTTGTTAACGTGTCGCTTCGAAGATCGATAACTTTATCCTGTAAAAATATATTTTATATATTTTGAAATCTACAGACAAAAATTTTCGGTACTTACGATTTCGAAATTGGCAGGGGGATTGGTAGCGCTTCTCTTTTCATAGTACATCTTGCTGGAAAAGAAATTAAACGAGCACTTCTAGCAATAAAAAATATATTTTGCATACGAAAACTATATAAAATCGGGTTAAGCGACGTTAAACATAACCTTATACAAAATCGAGAGATTTATGGTCTAAATATAAAAGCATTAAAATAAACAAAAAAATTGTACACAGTTCTAAAACTAATGAAAAAAAGTAATTACATAATGGAAACAATATTATAATTATATATAATTCTATTAATAATGTTTTTATTAATTCATTAATTGTATTAGTAATGTTATTTCATCAACAGTATGAATAAAAATATTTTTCATGTAAATTCAGTTAATTGGACAAAATTGATGAGCGTATACTGCCCTTACGATGTTTTTTCCAGTATTTATGGATATGAATAGATAAAAATCAAGAAACATTGATAACATTTATCATTAAAATCTACAGTCTAATAACAAGCTATAATTTATCGTTTATACGAAAATTGCGGGTGATTGTATATGTGTATTATCCAATTAATACTAACACGTACCTCCAGAGGATGTTAAGCACATGTGAATAGGCAAGTGTCTGGAGTTATACTGGCTTGATAGTGAGTGACACGTGTATAAAGTCAAGGCGAGCTTTCAGATATTTTCTAAGCAGGCAATTCTAATTATCATTTTCCTTACTATCGTTCAAAGCCATAAAGCATGGCAATTTTCCGCGCACGTCGCTAGATGGCTGATTAGACGAAGACAGACACCTTTCTAAATTATCTAATGATTCGGAGTATCGAACGCAGTGTTCCGATTGTGCCAACAATTTTTCCAATGTGAATTTGCAATTTTTATAAACATATTTTAGAAAAATTGAGACAAATAAAATGACAAACAAATGTAGACAATCAAAATTCAGTAGTACAGGTCAACGGCAAGCCAGACGGCTGAAAAATGTTGTTCTTCGAAGTTTTGCTACTTTTGCAATTCCAAATCTTTCGGAAATCAGTAGTACAACTCAACAACAAGTTGGTAATTCGGGAAAATTTGATGTTTAATAGATATATACGCAGACACGTTCTTGAATTGCATTGTTTTTCTTTATTCCTTGTAGATTCATACATAAAATTAATGTATTTTACATTACATAACATATATTCTAAACAATGTAATAAGAATGTAGACTGGATCAGACAAACTCGGCACACCGTGGGACTTCAACTTTTTAGTTTGTTGTTTCAATTGTTACTGCAATACTGCGGGCTACGATCACAGGCGAGATAGAGACTATCATATTAGAGGATCAGTCCACTGCTATACTGCCATATTTCGCTTGTGCTCTGGCAGCCCATGCATAAACCTGCCAGCAGCATTTGTGGCAAATGCTGAGGACCAGCGATGGAAGGATGAGCATTTTTATTTCAATTGAGACAAGACCGTCTCTATCATAGCGCCCACTGTCCCCCAGTAGCATCTGCTGTTAGCATGGAGGGAAGAACCATCAGTGTTCCGATTTCCCAGTGATGAGTTACGAGGCGCTTTTTTCGCACATGCGCGACGATTCCAGCGTCAGTCAAGTATGAAGATCGGGTACCTTGGCCGCCCCGCTAATTTCGCAAAATTAATTATGATTTAATTTTGAAAAATGAATCTCGCAGCCCGCTCTTTTTTGCGCCTCGTGTCATGGCGGTCGTAATGGACTCCGCTAGACGTTCTCGCTAATAATAATCCCCCACTATTTTCCCTCCAATAATTCCCCACAAACTTGGAACGTAGATACGTTCCTGCCGAAACTCGCGTCTCATATATCTGGCCACTGGTTCAGTCTCAATAAGCCAGTCAGCACCATCTGCCACCGAGCTCAGTCTGGTCTCGGTTATTTCAGAGCTGCCAGACTTGGCGCTTTTCTTCGCGCATGCGCGAGTTTTGTCAGGGACGTCTCTACGTCCGAAGTTTTGAGGCACTATTGGGGGGAGAGTAGTGGGAGACTATCCGGCTATACCCTTTTGCGAAATTAGCGGGGCGCCCAAGTTACCCGATCTTCGTACTCGACTGAGGCCTTCGGAGGCTAAAATCGTCGCGCATGCTCGAAAAAAGCGCCAAGTCTGGCAGCTCTGGGTTATTTTGCAAGTGATCTGCGCGCACAGGCTTGATCAGTGGCCCTGCAGAAACAGAGCAGGCGTGCTGACTGGGAACGTAACCTTTTCGATGAAGTCGGGTAGTTTGAGCACTTAGACCGTAGACTTTTAAAAAATTATTAGTGTATACATATGAAAAGGCAAGGGTTTAAACTACCCTTAAATCGTCCCGCCAATATATATATTTTATAACTGCCCCAGAGCGTCTTACTGTTTTGGCCGCGCATGCGCGAGAAAAGATGGTCCTAATCGGAACACTGGTATATCCTCATCTCTCGGCGATGATGGAAGGGGTAAGATAGAGTGGGAGAAAAGTCTTGATTTGGCAACTGTGTATACTGTATAAGAGGCCTAAGCGACGCGGGCTCCAAAAACACATGTTACTGCTACTCGTTTGTCGCAGTGGTCGTGATATAGACTGTCTTACCGGGCAAGAGGCGGAAAGAAGCAGCAACATGTATTTTTGAGCCAGTGTCGCCCAGGCCTGCTGTACACCCAGCATAGAATTGAACTGCTCGATCCCAGGCTTTCTCGAAAACTACGCCCCCCTTGGTCCGGCTGCGCATCTCGCTCCAAGATTTAAAACTAAAATCCCTTTGTTATAAATGTCACTCAATTTTGACCCGGCTGAGGATATGGGTGCGGCAGGATGCACAGTAATTTAAATATTTATTTTATACTGTTATTTCAATAAAAGTGTAGTAACTAAATGTTACAATATATATATAAAACATTAAGAATAATTGCTTTTCACTGTGGGTCCATAAGCACCCCATGTGGATACTTTCGTAAGAATGAACACAGCTTTTTGATCTTGACCTATTGAATATCTTCCAGCAGGTTCAGCTGTCAAAATTCGCTTACATGATTCCAAAAGTAAGCAGTTTGAAGAGCCAAATTCGCTTCCAGGTCTCGGATAATGAGTTCAACAGTTGAAAGGGCCAGTGCCGCATTCGTTTCCATGATTACGAAAGTGATCACTGAACAAGGCGTTGTTAATTTCATTCATAGTTTCTTCATTTTTAGTTACACTTGTACGAAACTTTCATCGATAGATTTGTGAGGTCTCCCTGGTCAAAACAAGACCAACCTCGACAGAGTTCAATCATATTTATATCACACTTTACATAAATAAATATGGTCCAAATTAGATTAACTTTAATATACATAAAAATGAAAATTATGTATGTTTGTATCATCCGATCGATATTATTCGGTCTGACGATCGTACGCTGATTACCGAGTAGAACTGACACACAGTAATATAGGTAACATAGACAAAATGACTCGGAAAATTTTCCACTGTGCGTCGCCCGCCAGGGCAACCCGCACAGGAGGTCAAGGCGCGAGGGCATGTCTTCGGTACGCCACGATCTGCTAGTTTTAACTAGAAAAATCTCACAAACACGTTGGTAAAAGTTTTGTAACAAGAGAACGAATAAGTGTAATCGCTACACAGTCTTTTGAACTGTGCCGACTGCCTCGATCCTCAGTCCCTTTTCGTCGTTTACACGCTATTCTCCTTTATGTTTGGCAAACGTGAAAGAACGTAGTACCTCTACGTTTTCCGAGCCTCCATATCTCCGCGATTGTAACACTATGGGAGATAAAACTCCTGTGCAGTTGTACAATGATTCCCACCCAACATCTTTTTCTGTCCTAAAACAAAACCAACCTATTTCAATTCTCTAGTTCTCCATCATCCTCGGCCCAAAAATTGTCGCTATTGGAGGCTTTAACATAAACTGCTGCCTGCCTCCTTGACCTACTCCGTACTCTCTCCTTTGCTGTCCGGAGAGCTGCTACCATCTTTGTCTCAATTTCTTGTTTAGACGGCCGATCGTAGTGTTTATTTATCGTTACAGCCTCTGAAAATGGAATGTAAGAAAAACTTAGTGTGAACAGCATAGAAAGAAACACAATATCGTTATATAGACAGGAATTTTTACCTTGTATGGCTCTAATAACCTCTGTTTCTTGTAGGCATAGCTTGTCAGGCTCCATGCCACGCCACGAATAACATACTAGGACGTTGTCATCGAACGTTTCCTTGAAACTGAGGTTGACAGCCTCCTTTAGGTTGTATCCACCAACATATTGGAGGTAATTAACCTAGACAAAGCAAGTAATCACTGTTATATGAATTTATGATATACAGGGTGTTCCGTCTAACGCGACGCACGATTTTTCACCCACTTACAACCATCTGACAAAAAAAGTTTAGAACAAGAGTTGCAGTGTATGGAGTGCGCAATAGATATCAGTAAACAAAATCTCGAAAACAGTTTGTTCTGGTCACCTGAATTTCGTCATGAAAACAGACTATTTTCGAAAATTTTTGATATCTAGACTGCGGATCTTTATGCAAAAGAAAACATTGTTCTGCTCTGATTGTGGGAGGCTGGAATAGAATCAAAATTGATTTCATTCCCTTAATGACTTTGTTACATTAAAATAGACATTACAATATTCTTTAATCAATCCTTTACTGTTTTATATTTAACCCAACCAATTTCTTCATAAATACATAAAGATCCGCAATCTACTGATATTTATTGTGTGCTTCATACCCTGTAACTCTTGTTGTAAACTCCATTTTGTCAGATGGCTGCAAGTGGGTGAAAAATTGTTCATCGCGATAGATGGAACACCCTTCATAGATGAATGGAATCATGCTTTTCTATTGCTTACTAGTTCACTGAAGGCATCTTTGTCATTTTCGAACTCCGCCATCGCAGCCACACTGGTGATAGGTAGCCATGATGGCTTTATCGGATTATCGTAAGACTGTTGTTGCTTCAGAAGTTTCCTGTAAAGACAAATTATAATCTTATGTTACAATTATATAAAATGATTAATACTTACGTTAACATACCCTCCAGCGTGTCCATTCTCGCATGAATTTTTTCGAACTCGTCTTGCATCAGTGATGTCTGTCGATCCACTGTTGCCCGTACGTCACTGTTAGTGACACTGGCAGAGCTACTACTAGCGCTAGTGCTAGTACCAGGCATTTGCGTGTGAGTCTGTGCGTTGGTTTGTGGGCTTTTTGATGTAGTATTCCTGAATGTTCGTGGTAATGGTACCGGTCTGTATGTTTCTTGGAATGTGTCTTTCTCCACCGTAATAGCATCGTCGGTGTCCATAATCAACGTTGGCTCGAATTTCGTTGCGTTATTCGCGAGTGTCGTTACATGCACGAGCTTTATCCTCTTACGAGGCTGATCGTCTGAGGAATTTCTAATAATCTGTGCCAGCTTTGATCCCACACGCTTGAGCTTCCTTAATTGAATCTATAATGTAAGAAAATATTGAAAGAATCGAAAAGTGTGTACACATTATAGTTCATAATACAAAGATTAGTTTATTCCTAATTATTAAAACTGATACTTACATTGCGTTCCATTTCGACTTCTTCGCAGTAAGTATCGCCAAATTGTTGAAGGGAATAAACCCGAATAAATCCAGTAAGCAAACTGCAGCTAGACTGGCAGCAGATGGCTGCCGAACATTGACACCAACTCCATATCAGTTCGTGTTCGTAGCGTCATTTGTCCGTGATGTTGGCAGCAGAGTCCGCCAGGCAAACGCAGAAGTCTAGATGGCAGACGCAGAAATTTAGATGGCAGAGGTTTTGGTAGCAGTCGCCATCTAGCGACGATTTTAACGAGTTTGCTACTCACTATTCTGACTGGAATAAAAAACAGAAGTTCATCGACTTGATCTTGTCGGTACAGAAGGCCACTGAGCAGATTCTCGTCGGTAAGAAGGCCAATCGTCACGCAGCCATCTTGACAACAACGAGAGACTGTTAGTATCTTTACAATATTAAAAGCAAAACCACCGACGAGATACTGTTAAAGACTGCCAGCCTTACGGGACTACGTGTCCCGCGAAAATTTCGGTGTTTCTTACGCCCTCTAAGATATATTCTGGCTTCAGCCAAAAAAAACAGAATGCCTCCGACGGCATTTCGTCGGTGCAAAAGACCACTGAGGAGATTATTATTAAATGTTACATTCTCCGCCATATTTCAGACCATGTTTTGCCACTATTTTGATACTATTCTCGTCGGTGGAGCAACTTTTAGCGATGTGGTATTTCAGATCACTGTCATTTCCACCGTTACCACCCCGCCCATTGCGCCCACTTTTTGGTCCCGCGGGATAGCACGGGGGCTGGCAGTCTTTAACAGTATCTCGTCGGTGGCAAAACTCAAGACAAAAGTATCTCATAAACGAGAATTATTACCTTACACTTTTTCATACATAAATGTTCGAAGAATCGATTTGTGGAAAAGGAAATATGCTGAAGAACAGAGTAAGAGAGAGAGAGAGTTTACTGTAAACGATTAGAATGGCAAAAGGATTATTATCAACATTGAACAGATAGAATCAATAAATTTATCGTAGTATTTATGTTGAATAAATTAATGCGAATGTGCATGGTTTAAAAGTTATTTTGTATCTCGAGATCCATTGCCTATTTCGACTAAAAAATTAGATGGTCAGATAGTCAAGGGAGTGCTGGTTAACTTGGTTGGCGAAAGGAATTGTTATAAACATTGACCAACTAGAAATAATAAATTTCACTGTGAATTGTATCGAATAAATTAACGCGCGGGAATATTCATGTTATAAAGTTTATTCTATATCTCGAGTTCTATTACTTTTTTTTACAAAAAAATTAGGTGGTCAGATGGTCAAGAGAGTGACTGTGGCTATCGTTGGCAAAAGGAATTGTTATAAACATTGAACAGCAAGCAATAACACATTTATCAATAATTTCTAACTTGGCAGTCGACGCGCTCAATGGTAGTGTCAGTCAGTCAGTCAGTCAGTCGGACCGGCAGAGTCGACAGGGACGGACGCGTTGCGGTACCGGGGGTGCCAGAGGGTCCCGGGAGACCAGGGGCGGACTAGGAGTGACCAAGGGTTCCCCGGTGAGTTTTAATTCAAATATTCTTGTATGCTTGTTGCTTTCTTCACACATTATCGGCTTTCAACTGTTTTCACTCAACAATCAATTTTAATGTTTCTCTTCAATATTCTTATTGCAAATTCCGTCGGAGAAGAAACTTTCACAGTTCAGTGTTCGAAACATTTTTATATTTCTGACGTTGGACTTGTGGTTCTAATTTCTCGATAACTACTCAAAGTAATTGCGTAACTTAGTATAACTCCAGTGTTGTGAGAAAGTTCCGGGTCTCTTGTGCAGCTTTAATTTCGGTTTTTCCAAGAGTTTTCGAAATTTCACAAGTTCCTCATCGAAAAATATTCACATCTTGTTGAAAATTGGTATTCCTCCGATCGGAGTTCCCTCAGGGGCTCACTCACGGTGGGGCCCGTGAGTGAGTACGGGGAGTCGCGTCCCTGGGGCTACCCGAATCGCCTATAGCTTGGTCAGGCCGCACCCGTGTGCGGGGTTAGTTTGGTTTGCTCTCATGAGCTCGTTGTCTGATTCTTTGGTTTGCTCTCATGAGCTCGTTTTCTGTTTTGTTTCCCTTTAGAAGAGGACCAGTTCAGAAGAGGACCCGTTAAGAAGAGGACACGTTAAGAAGAGGATCCGTTAAGAAGAGGACCTGTTAAGAAGAGGACGCGCTTAGAAGAGGATACCAGCAAAGAAGACAGCACCAGCATGTAGTTAAGTTGCGTTAGTGAATAAGAATTTATTGTTTGCGATAGCTATTAAGATTTGTATCGTCGTTGTACACACGTCGAGTAATTATCGCCGTAACTTCACTTTGTTCGTTTTTCTTTTTATTCCGACACAGTCTTCTACTGTCTCGGACCCCTTTGCTCGCGTGTAGTATGTACCAGATTGATTGGTACGGGAGTTCGCGGTAGTTTAATATTAATGGGGGGGTCGAGACGCGTAGTTTCCGCTCTTTACCACTCATTGGTAAAATTTTTCCACCAATGTCCGTCTCTGGCGGCAGGTGGTTGTTGAGCTGGTATCGGTGTCGGACCTCCTCTCGACCATTGCTCGCGTCACCCACAAACCAGAGCCTTCTGCTCTGGTTTGCTTTTCTTTTTCTCTCTTCTTGAAAGAATCAGAGCCTTCTGCCTGATTCGCTTTTTGGCCCCCGTGGATTGGAGACTTCTTCTCCAATTCACAACCCTTTTGCTCCGCGATAATTACTTGACGTACTTGCGTAAGTTAATATAAGTCCGACGTTGTAAGAAAGGGAGCCAGAAGGAATATCGCATTCGTTCTGACTCCCTTTCCGGGTCTCTTGTGCAGCAACCTCCACGTGGTGAGACCTGGGCAATCGACATTATCCTATATTCGTAAGAACTTAAAGTATCTTCCGAATAAAGAATAATGTCGAGCTAATAGCTGCACACTTTGAATTTGCGTTAATATTGTAAATAGTGTAAAAATAGTGTAAATTAATATCCAAAATTATTTCGGACCTGTTCTCTTCCATAACATTTTGTAATATCACTTTCCCTTAGAACAAAATATGTACAATATTATTCCAGCTTGTTCATTTGATTTTTGTATCAACGCGAATAATATTGCGTCGAGTCTCGATCTACTATTGCTCTATCACTTTCCCCAATGTCCATGTAATCATCGTGTACTAATTGTGTTCCTTTCTGTTCTTAGACCTTCAGTACGCAGTAACTTACACTCGTCTCTGGTGCAAAATTTCACGTGAATTACGCTGATTCAAGTAAAAAAGTAGCTGCCACTGCTTGGGAAGAAGCCAACTTCACGTAGCCGAATATTTACTTATTCGCCTGGACATTCGTAGCTACGTTACTGCAATCCTGCAATCCTGCACTCGTTTCATCTCGTCACGATACACATTTTATTAAATGTGTATTATAGTGTATACTTATATTAGATGTGACGTGGCATTTTTGCCAACGTCCCTCCGAACCGAGAGACGGAA
>CM052325.1:5893706-5919143 GCA_028455615.1 Lasioglossum zephyrum | reverse complement strand
CAAGTCAGACGGTCGAAAATTGGCGAAAATTTTCGAAAACCTTGAAAATTGAACTTTGTATTAGGAGAACATGATGTCGAAGGAGGTATCCGGATTTACAGTAGTACAAGGCAACGTCAAGCCAGCCGCTCGAAATTTTCGGAAATGAGAGGTCAGATGGATGGGAATAATTGGTGGTTCAATAATTATATTCACAGATATGCTGTCTTATTACATTGTCTTTATTTATTCATTGTAGATCTGTACATCAAATGTTTGTATTGAACACCTCCATAACTTATATTCTAATCATTTACAACAAGAATGGCTCCTAGACACGGATAACGCTGCAAAATCTAGCTCGACACGATCCTTTCATGTCGATAGTGTCCAGTGTCGTACCACCACTGTTGAGATACTGTTAAACCTTATTAGTCCTTGTCCTATTCAGCGACATAGATAAGTGGGCTTAAGGGGCCCAAAACGTCCCATAACGGGCCGTGGTGACGAGAACTCTGAAAAGGACAAAAATCAAATTAATAAGCTTGAATACTATATTTTGTTCTGAGGGAACGGAACTTTGCAAAATGTTATGGAAGGGGATATGTAAGAAATAATCATGGGTATTAATTTACAAGATCTTTACCGGAAATCTTTCAATATATGCAGCTATTAGTTGGGTATCACCCATTATTTGTAAGATACTAGAAGTAAGAACTTTATTGGAACTTATATTAAATAAGAACTGAACCATGAGAGAAAAGGTACGAATCAGAGCAGGAGAGAAAGCGCTAAGATTTGTGGAAAGAATGGATCGATTTGAGGGAAGAATGCTAGTAAAAGAATGCTGGAATGCTCACTTCTCGATAATGCAAAGATGGGGTTCTTCAGTAGTCAAAAGCGTTAGATAAAAGATCGTTCTTATTATTTCCAACTCACCATTACAATATACAACTTACCTTTAACACGATCCAAACAAAAGAATATAATTTATATGACAATTAAAAACGCAATCTTGTAATAGCTGCTTCGTTTATAAAACGAAATTTATTGATATCTAAATTGCAATCGACAATTAAAAATAACAATAGCAGGAATGATATGAACACTAAAAGTTAATTGTATACAAACGAAATTTTTCTATGGCTAAATCGTTATAATAATAGTCACGTACAATTGAAACGGAACTACTATCAAATTCTATAGTAACTTCCATCGACATGCAACAATCAAACATCTGCAGAAGTATATACAGAAAAGCTACTAAAAGTACAAATTAAATTGAGCATAGTATCGCAAGATTCAATGCCTCTTACTTCGTCTAATACTAATATATGCACCATAATAACTCTTCTTATTCCACCATACGTACATATATTATACTATTTCTTGCTGCAGTATTGTTCAAATAAATAAATGAATGAGTATGACGTACGTAAACGTATATAAAAACACAATTTCGATGGCAGTGTGCGTCCAGATCTCTACAGTGAGATAATTTCACTAAAAAAATCTAGAAGAAGACATGCTCGCAACGAAACTCTCCTTCACCAGAGTGCAATGATGAACTGCAACGAAGTTTTGTACCACATTTAACTGATCACAAAGAGGAATGACATTTTTATGCAGAGTAAAATGTCCGTTTCTACAGAATTAAGTTATATTATACAGAATCTAATAATTAATTAAATAGTTGTGCCACTAAAATGTACATCTTAAATGCGCTCGCACACACACACACACGCACACATCCAAACGCACATATATACATTCATAGAATCACAATATACATCCAGAATATTTTACTTATTCCATTGTGAACGATTTCTTGCTACCGCAGTTTGAAAACTGTAAAATTCTTCAATAAATTATTATTGCAAGTTGCATCGATTTATGTTTGAATTTGGTGACATTTATCCGAGGCCTAGCACGTACTTGGGTAGATTGTAGGCGAACCGTGGAATCGCCATGAAAATGGACATTCTGAAAGTAAAAAAGAAACAATTGTATGACTATCATTGTGCAATTAAATGCCATTAATAATCGAAATGCTAATTTATTAAGAAATAAGTTAATGATAAGATGATCTGTGTACTTACTATGTGGAAAGCTAAGCTATAATTTGCAACCACCACGTTACATTTTCCACCACCAATTGTTTCATCGTGAAATAATAGAATTTTTGTAATATATTGTGAGTTAGAACTGGAAATAGAATCGAAGATTCTAGATTTTTGAGAAAATATTATAGTAGCACATTGCAACCCTTGACACCTTGTTTAAGTAGTAATAATATTTAGAATAAAGTCAGTTTACAAAACTTTTAGTTTGTTTGGTAGAAAGATAATAATGGCTTTTAGTGGTCTCATGAGAGTTTCCAAGCACCATAAGCTTCCCTTATGGGGACTTAATTCTTTCAATTTATATATAACATGCCTTTATTTCGTATACAAGTATTTTTCTAATTCATTTAGAAATATTATCAAATGTGTAAAAATATTATTGCTGTAGCTATTAATTCTTACAATTATTCTAGACATTTAAGGCATAATAATATAATCGTATATGGCAGATGTGAGTTAGAAATAAAGCATATACACATATACGTATATACATATAGTGTTATGCAACAGCACTAATTAATTATGACGTCCATCGTTTTAGAACACCTCTGAAACATAAAGAATGTATGCATCAAAAGAATAATTTAATTATTTCCGAACTATTTTAATAACTTCGAGATTACAAACTCAAAAATAATAAGTCTAATCATTTTTAATTGATAAATTTAATTATTTCTATCATTTTTGCACATTTTAATCATTCATAAATGAAACATTTAATAATTTCTAAATAATAATTTATTCTTTGTGTGATAAACTATTATTGAAAGGCATTTAAATGAATGTAATGGAGTAGTTAGATAGAAATAATAAAAATATATAAACCAATTGATAAAAGGTATTGACGGAAAAGTAGAATAAAATGGATAGGAAGTATTAAGAGATAAAATATAGTCGCTAGAAAGTATTAATTTAAAAACAAAATATAATTAATAGAAAATATTAGAAAAAGTGGTTACAGAGGTACAATCATGTAGAGAGTTATATTAGTACATAAATAAGAGAATTAGAAATATTATTCGTCAAATTTTTAGATTTTTTAAACAATTCTAAATCGGGATATCAATTTACTAACAGGCTACACATGAAAATTTCGAAATACATAAAATTCTCCGTATACGGAGATCAATTAGAATCATATTCAAATTTGACACTTAAGTTACAAATCCAAATATTTGTCGAAGAGCGTAATTGAACAGATCATTACATGCATCTATGATTAATATAATTTTGTGATTAATCTTTTAGTTTTACAATTTCTAAAAGAAAAAAAATTTACATAAGCATCTACTGTTCACTAAAAATGGTTAGCATGCAACACTATTTTTGGTAATTATTTAAAAAGAGGCACTCCTCCCCGATTTTGATGAAATTTAAATATGTTATAGATTTCAACATTTTGAATATAACTTTTTCCTTTTCATATAGTAGGGACTCTATTTTGGTTTGCGAAATATTTACAAAAACCTGTTGCTACACGTTGCAAAAGAGAGCCACTAGTATATGAAAAGGAAAAAGTTGTTCAAAATGTGTAGCTCCATTTCATATTTAAATTTCATCAAAATAGGAAAGGAGTGCCTCTTTGTAAATAATCACGTTATGTTTTTATAGATAGTGACAGCAAAATGTATTTGTTGTAAATTTCTTTATGTACATGCAGCTTCATCAGAATATTTTATATTTTATCCATTATGTACAATTGACTAAAGATCACTTTGATTTTGTTCTGACTTAATTGTTAGAGTACGGATTTTCATACAGATTCTTCAGATGAATATCCGCAATCTAATCATGCATGAATTCTATAATACATGGCCAAGCTAAATAAAATATTTACTGTGAAGTATAATAAGTCGTTTCAGTGGAAAATGGAATTACAATAGTATAAATTAATTTGAGCAAAATTTGTTCAGCCGAAAATAGCAAATATTCGGACTGTTGATCGAGCAGTTATGAAGCACGTATTCATTTTAGTTTACTATATTACAGTTACATTTGAGCAAATTTTTCTTAGAGCAGTGTTATCTGCAAGATCACAGATCATTCGTATTATTTTCATCAATTTCACTATCGTTCTTGTACACGTTTTGCCATAGATCGTGAACGTACGATAAAGCTAGACCGTTGTATATCCACGTTCGCCAGCCTGTCCTTGTGTCACTGTCTATTCTAGACTCTAAGCTCTGGCATAGTGTTTTCCGATCATGGCTTCTGCCACTTCTTAAGTCGCAGAGTAGCCTTTTGCGACATTCGTCGTCGCACGCCGGTCTCACCGGGGAATTTTTATAGTAGTTTCTGAAAAGAACATTTTATCAGTGTTTCATTGTACAGAACGATGTTAAAATTTTCGGTAATACGTCGAGCATTTTTATGTTTTTAAACATGTTTGTTAACCCTTTGCACTCCCAATTATTTTTCAATTTTGTTGCCAACAATTCCCTACTATTTTTTTTAAAGCGTTTTATTTGACTTTAAAAAACAGTTCTTGACTGCTACTTATTTCAAACAATTTTGTTTACTAATTACATCAAACATAACTCTCAAACTTTGTTGTAATTTACATTTGTCAAGCTTACGTTTGTTTTTAAGTAGAAGATAAGGCAAATAAATAAAGGAAGAATTAGAAGAAGAAAAAATTAATAACTCGAAGAATTTTGTTAATATCCGAAACATTTTCATAATGCATTTATACAAATTGAATTAATATGAACTCACTTACTTGTAATAAAGTTGGAAGAGTGATGGCTCATTGCTCATTTTATCAATCAACGAGTCCCAGTCCCTTGGCAAAAGTGATGACATTTGATAAGCCTGTCTTGCACTGTACAGCTTGTGCCAAAACGGATAATCATACGAATTAGCTTCTTTCAGGTTCATCACCCAGGTTTCATGATCTACCACAAGCTATGATAACAAAAATATGTAATTTTACATTTTATGTACTTTATTATTAATTCAGTCAGCCAGGCCGGCTTCGAGCAGATATCGAGCAAAGTCTGCAATCGTACGATGCCAACATCTGTTGAGCTTGTGACGCAGATATATGGCATTCTGCTGGCAGGGTCTGCCCGGCAAAAATTGAAGGCAGAATGCTGGCAGCTCCGTCTTGAATTCTGCCTTCGTTTAAGAGAACAGCACGGTTTCACCAGTGTGGCGAATGCCGTTATACAGGCAACCGTGCTATCCTCTTAAATTAAGGCAGAATTTAGGATCGAGCTGCCAGCATTCTGCTATCAGCCTGTGCCAGCACGCCCTGCTAACAGATGCCGGCTCTTTCTGCCAGCAAAAAGCGATACTTTTGGTGACGCAGATGCCCGTCCAAAATCGAGTATTTCGTTTACTGGGAACATTCATTCTTACAATCGGGGGTGTGCGAGATCCCTTTTTCAGAATTCCGAAAATGTTCAGGATAACCGAAATTGTTCGGGATTCCTGAAAATATCTGATTCCCGGACATACTCGAGAATCTCGCATACCGCTGCTTATACTATATCGATATTAATTTTACTAATGTGCTCAACAGATACACACATATTAATATTAACTTTAACAACCTAAATACTGATTTTAACTCACTCTAGTAGTCTTTGGATGATCGCCATCGACATAGTATATTCTGTATCCTGGATTCAGGTCAGAGTATGGAGTTACTGATGGCCCAATATAAGCTATACTAAGAGCTCTTCCAATATCAACCGTGTCATAAAACAGTTGAAACTCGTCGTAGTGCGTGTGTCCAAAAAATTGGGCCGTTATCGTGGATTCATATCTACAATCAAACATTATTTGCGTATTTTAATACAGAATTCTGAACATTTTAATTTAATATTTTCAGTTTTTCAATTTCACTAGATTCCTCATCTAAATGTAATGGAAGCATTAAATAAAAAATTTTAAACTAACTACGCGTAATTCATTGGCGAATTTAAATTTTAAGACAACAAAGAATCAGATGGAAGTATTAAAATATTTTTAGAAATTAAAGTCGACAGCGAGAGATTTACATGTTAGATTTAATTGAATGTCGCATTTAAACTTATGAATCTATCAGAGTTGAAATACAAATTAAAAATGGCACAGACAATGGAAACGGTATTGTATTATTGTAAAGCACGCATTGCAAAAGTGAAGATTATACTTGATGGTCGTTTCAATTACGGATAACTGACGGTGATTCAAATCGTCCCGCGGCGATCATATTCAATTAAAGACACTCTTGTTCAAAAGTGTAGACAGTCTCTCAACAGTATTTTAATACCATCAATATTACTGTATGGAAAGCATTAAAGATGTCCACGCTGACCACACAAAAATATACAGGGTGGCCCACATAACGCTTAACAGCTCAATACATATTTTAAATAAGACCAAAAATCTTAAAATCGATGGCATAGTTTTCGAGATATTGAACTGTTAAGAGTTATCGGTAACGGTTAATCATAAATAGAAACATATTTTTTTACAATATATTGTTTCTCTCGCGTATCACCGTTAATAAGGGTACTGTACTTTTTCAGAACGCAACAGGACAATTTTTACTTTCAATTGTCAATTTACTTCAAACTGTGCAAAACATAAGCAAAGACTTAATCCACAATAAGATGGCTTGAGTCCACTAACCGATTGATGATATGGTAATAATTTCTTGACCACACCTTCAAACAGTCCGAGTGACCGGGCGGGATGTGTCCGATAATGTGAACCTTTTCACCGTTCATCTCGGCACCCTGCAGCTCGTAAACAAGCCATTGCAGCTCGCTAACTGGATCAGTACTGTTGATCAACAGCCACCAATTCTTGTTATTGCAGTAATTCATGTTAACCGAAAGGATCCTGAAACCTGGACGAACCAGTACAGAGTAGAAAGCACCTTTGCGGACCGTGTGCGACACGCCTGCTGGCAGCCAATGTCTCCAGTGTTTATCCAGAGCGTCGTATAACCATGATATGCTATTTTCTTTTGGCACGAATGCTGGCGGAAAGCTGCAATCAGAGGCGATTGATCGAACAAAGTTCTTTGATAAATTCTAGAAAATATTCACGTACGAGGAAACTTTCTTCGCATTTTGTTTAAAACATTATGTTCGCAATTTTTTCAAAGTCATTCGCACGTCTTTCTTTTTTAAATGGTACAAACATTCGTGCTCGATTCCATACTAAAACACAACAAGGAATCGGGCACGACCTTCTGCGCTGTTTTAATATTTCTGTAGAGCAAGTTCGTTTATTATTTTATTCCGAGAGCGTTATCGCTCCCGTCACAAGACGTTTGAACACTGAATAAAGAATTTTGATCAGAGCCATTGCTATTTTTTACAATCTAATGATTTTTAACGTTGACCTTTCTATGCATTAGTTCTATTAATTTGTCATTTTAGTAAGTGTTACTAACGAAGGAAAAGAATGTACCTGTTGACAGGAGCACTTTCATGATTACCCAGAGCAGGAAAAATTGGTATTCCAGGAAAGCTTTCAGTTAGCTGTTGCACGGTTTCCTGCAGCACCTTTAAGTTCTCTTCTTTTGTTTGATTCCATATATCGTGAGGTGGTAGGTCTCCGGTCCATAGGATATAATCTATATCCTGTCGAGCAATTAAAACCGTGGAACTTAATTAAAAAATGAATTATTATGTATATTTTGATTGTTTGAACCAAGATGTTTTTTAAATATGTCTCTTATAAAATTGGATTCTAGTCTGAGACGAGGATCCAGCGAATTGCTATAGGAGGAGACTGCGCCTAGTGGGTGTGGCTTAGTTGCTCTCGAGTTCTGAACAGTCTGCGTAGTTTCCCAACAGAATTTACGCCTAAGCTTGATCTTTAGATTCTACATCCCTAAAAAAGTAATTCCGGACACTTCGATAACCCTTGACTCCACACAGCCTGTCCGCAGTAAGTGTGGTTAGGTGCTCTTGAATTCCAAAGAGGCGGGGCAGTGTTTCTCAGTATTAGTAAAAATCTATTCTATGATGACTGTTCTCAGTGGGCGTGACTTCATAGCTTCTAAATTCTACAGAGCCAAAGTAGAGTACTCTAGTGTAATCTGTGTTTAATCTAGGCTAATGTAAATGAAGCTGAATCTCCTTTTTCATTAGGATTCTAACAAAAACTTAATTACGTCGCTCTCCACGTCCCCAGCTAATGAAAATCATTGCGATAAAAACTCTTTCTTACAGAATGCGTGTGGGAAATGTGTTTCAGCATATGATCAACGGTTCTCTTCGGCGTGTCGCACTTTCGATAATCTCCCCATCGACCCGCCGCTGCAGCGGGACTCGCGGGTGCGCCATTGGTGAGTCTGCAGCACAGTGGCTCGTTGCAATCCGCATTCGAACCCTCCTGATAATAAGGATCGTAATGCGTGTCCGAGATGTGAAGGACTTTGAAGGTGGGCACGTCTTTTTCCGGTGGAATTGGCGGTTTGATAGGGGGCTTGTTCACTGGTGGGAAAGCTACCTCCCACTCATGCAGGGGGTTGAAAGTGTCGTCACAAGCGTCGCCTATCACAAAGCTGCAGATCTGTGGGGGGCCCATGTTGATTTGCTTTAGAACGTAGATCACTTCTCCCTGTAACATGATAGTTTCCAGTATGAAACATTTCTTATGGAGCGAAATAAAATGTTCTGATAAACATTGCGGGTAAAATATTGAAGTGAAATATGCTGATTGTTCGCTCACCCCAAAAAGCAAAGTGACTCCGTGGCAAACACGGACACTTTGAATTTTCAACGACACGCAAAATTGGTATATACTATTCATAATCTCTTCGTCGCTCTTGCCAGCCTTTATGTAATATTGAAGAATAGCAGCAGCACCTTTGCAAGCTGTACAGGACACTTTCGACATAACGGATGTCTCAACCTCCATCATGACCTGCTTCAGATCCAGAAGCTTTAAAGCTTTGTCTACAAATCCTGAAAGCTGTCCGCTGGACTGCACTGTCTCCATTTCCCATAGCATTCGAGAATAGTTGTACTGAAATATAAATATAAATATATTGAGCGATTCCAATGATTAAATAAGAGCCCTTTGCTCTAGGAGCATTAGAAATTGTCCCAGAGGTTACATGATAATAATACAAGAAATTAAAATTACTCAGAGAGAAACAGAGAACTATTGACGGGATTGATGTTAGGGGGGCGTGGTTACAGTGTTCTGGAGTTTTGTGAAGTCACATCAGTGTTTCAGAGAACGATTTGCAGTTCTGCATGGTTTCTAGACTCTATATTTAGTAACAATCTGGCTTGGAAGATCGAAATGGCTCTGTAACTAATGTAAAGCGCCTTAAGTGGGCGTGGCTTCGATGCTCCGAAGTACTATGAAGCTGGGGCAATCCCTCAGAGAGCAATTTATACTAATACATGGTTTCTAGACTCTATATTTAGTAACGATCTGGCTTGGAAGATCGAAATGGCTCTGTAACCAATGTAAAGCGCCTTAAGTGGGCGTGGCTTCGGTGCTCCGAAGTACTATGAAGCTGGGGCAATCCCTCAGAGAGCAATTTATACTAATACATGGTTTCTAGATTGTATATTTTCTAACAAACTAGCACAAACGTGTGTAAATTGCCAAGAGTGGGCGTGGCTTCGATGCTCTAGAGCAGACCTGGGCGACGCTGGATCAAAAAACACATGTTGCTGCTTCTTCCCTTCTCTTGCTCGACAAAGCAGTTCCCACCATGTCCACTCCGACAAAGGAGTAGCAGCAACATGTATTTTTTGGAGCGATTTGAGGCTATGGCTGCTATACGGTGCTTAAATTAGGTTAGTGAAACCTACAGGCGAGGAATACATTGCTCATTTTCTTGAAATTTCTAAGGACAATATTCCAAATTCGAAGTTTTATATTTTTGTTCCATTTACATTTTCTCGAAGGAAAAAATCAACCAGATTTGAGTGCTACTGTAATTTTCATATATTCCTACAAAAACTAAGATTGCAAAAATTTAGCGCCAGTGTACCTCATTACAAGAAACTCAGTTTTCAATAAAATTTATGAATATTAGTATGAATATACAAAAGGGGAGAATAATAGTTTACAAAGTAAAAAAATTGAGAGAAACGTAGAGTTTTTAAGTAGAATTTTATAGAATATTGGCAATCATGTTTAGATAGAAATTCATATCGATCATTAGGCGAACTTTCGCGGGGAAAGTCACGGACATTGTTCGCATGTGTGCGTGCCAACAGAGGAAGCAAGGACACAAGTATAGTTGCATCTTTGTCGATCAAGTTGGTGAAAGTATTTTGGCACTAAAAGTGAGAGTCGGCGACATCGTCGCGATCGAAGCGAAAAAAATCCCGAGAAACACGGAAGAACCAAAAGTCAGCTTGAAATTCATGCGTTAATCGAGAAATTCATCAAGAAATCATCACGGAGAATTAACGAGTAAATTAGAGCAAGAAGAATATTTTATGACTTTCTTTTTTCTGAATATCTGATCGTCGAATCAATGATCAATTACAAAATTCCATATTGCAGCCTGCACTGAAACGAAGTTTATTAAGAATTTGGGAAAAATGTTTATCAAATCCGACAGTAATGAAGGTAAAAATAACTGTTATTAATTTTTGAAATGGTGTGATTGAACATAACTGATACAAATTTTAGAAATAATACATCTGAAAATAATTTCTATTGATATTGTACGTTTAGAAATGAATGAAAAATCGATTTATGCCATTCTTGCTCCCAAGGTTTCAATTATTTTATAATCCTTTTATTTTATTTATTTATTTTATTATTAAAATAAATTTTATTTATTTATTTTATTATTAAAATAAATTTTATTTATTTATTTATTAATAATTTTATAATCCATTCTAATAAGATTAGAATGATTTGAAAGACTCTAGGAAGAAGATGTATTGTGTGGGTTAATTATTTGGAATTAGTGATTCGACGATAGTAATGCTAATTTTTATACCCTTTTCAGCTGATCGGAGCTGGTGCCATTAATGTCAACAATTGCTCCCACGGTTGGCGGCAGATCCCGCAGAGTGGCAGTAAACGGTAGAATGGTAACATCAGGTTGCTCTGCGGCTGCCTTGTCTCTTGCAGCGAACCATTCTTCTGCCAGTTGGGTCCAGTTTCTTTCGGGGACCTCCTCTCCTCTCTTTGATCTGTCCCTGATGGGATTTCCTGTACACACACAACATTTCATTTCAAACTTCAAACTGATCCGTGTACTTCCCAGACAGCAGTATTTTTTGTAACAGCAAAAATGGTAATTCTTTGAAAGATGGATGATCTCAAGAATTTTTAACGACCTTGAAATATTTTGCCTCAGTGAACGATCTAGAATCTAGAAAACCTTCCTTACACCATTTACCGGTTTTAGATGTCGAAACATTCACAAAAATATAATTACATATTGCTATACCTACAGTGCCAAATAAAATGTTACAAGAATCTGATAAAGATATCGACTTTCTTTGTCATCTCAAATTATATGGAATGAGGGGATTAACTTTTTTAGTATGAAATCAACTGTTCGTTAATTTTATTAATGTTTGTTGTTGTAACAATTCGTATCTAACTGAAGAATATTTACTTGTAAATTATTTATAAGATATTATTTACAATGTAAAGTTTATAACATCGTATAGAAACTATTATTATTCTTCAACGTATTATTGCAATATTATAATGATTTGTATGGGAACATTTTACAATATTATTTATAATGTAATTTAAATAAATGTTTATAACATTATTTAGAAGCTATTATTATTCTTCAGCGAATTATTGCATTATAAAATTTTATAGAACATTTTACAATATTATTTACAATGATGTAAACATTTTAGCAAGTACGAATGTAATTTAAAAGAAAAAAAAACAGAAAAATCTAATTTGCAGCTAACAATAAAAACTATATGAACTTTTATTGAAGAAAATTATGTGTATATTTTTTTATAACATTCTAAACGTTTAGACTAGATTAAATTAATATTCTCCCTATAAAAATTTGCTTCTTTGTTTAATTTTATTAATAAACAAGTTTGGTTTACACGGAAAAATTTCTCTATAATCTTCTGAATGCAACGAGACATTTTTTGATAAAACTGTAAATTTGATAAACCCATACATTTCATAATTTCCCAGTCACGCTCTGGACGCTCCATAATAGTGGCCCCCAGAGCGATCGCATAATACACAATCATAATCGGAATCATCGAACCGAGTGCCAATCCCGACTATACTTTCTCTGGAAAAAGAGGTTATGGGGTTTCAAGTGCCTCGTTCGGTTTTCAGCTCAAGTTGCCGCTTAAAAATATGGAGCATAACAACGAATAACAACCATTTGAATCGTTTAAACAAATTTTTCACACACAACTATAAACATCAAAACTTCTATATAATAATTGCTTATTTAACCGAGTGCCTTGCAATCATTATATCAAACTGATATTTCCAACAATATTATTTATTTCTTAATAACAAAAATATTTACTGGTTTTGTCAAAGAAGAGTACCCTAAATAACTCTGTAATTGTGTATTGCTCGGCAAAATGTTTCATACAAAAATTATATGGTATTCAAAGGGGCGTAACTCGCGTGTCCTCTTTTTCGCTACCTTACTCTGTGACCTTCATATCAAGGTCGCTTTACATTCAAGGTTAATTTTTATTTTCGAAATTTAGTTTCAACTTGTACAACTTATTTTTCACATTTAATTTTTATCTTTTCCTCGAATTAACCTCAATCTTCGTTTCTGAGGCATAATTTATCTGTTACATTGAGATTTAACAGTGTTCTGAATTTTATTTGTAAATTTAATTTGAACTTAATTTTATTATTCAATTCAATTTGAATGTCACCTTCGAGATTTCATTTTTATTTCTATTTTAATTTGAGATGTAATAGTAATTTCATGTTTGAACTGTAAAATTGTTGATTTTGGTTGAACGATTAGAATGTCAGTTTAATTGGAACTAGCACATGTCGAAAACTCAACGAACTTATCAGATGCATATATTTATCAATACATTTATCAAGATAACGACTAGTCGCGTTTCACCGTTTAAATACACTTAAGTTGTTGGCTCGGGGCGCTGTCCGTTAACATTAATGCTACATTAGACTAATTAGTGAAATATTCCAACGATTTCAGACAATCGACAATAACTGTCGACGCAACCATAAATCGTTGAAGCGCATTATGCTGTTACGAACAATGTATTCGCGCGGATTCAACTTAACTGGTTACTTTCTTGTTAACAAGCTATTAATTAATGCACGACAATCTCGAGACGTGAACATTTCGATAAAATCTTCGGACACATTCAATTAATTGTATTTTATCACAGATACTTTTATGAAATGATCACCCCGAGAATTATAAAATTGAGAACACACGTATGGAGTTAATAAACGATAAGAATTTTCTTTTTATAGTATTTTATCACAGATGCTTTTATGAAATGATCACCTCGAGAATTATAAAATTGAGAACAAACGTATGGAGTTAATAAACGATAAGAATTTTCTTTTTATAGTATTTTATCACAGATACTTTTATGAAATGATCACCTCGAGAATTATAAAATTGAGAACAAACGTAAGGAGTTAACATAAGAATTTTCTTTTTACCAAAATTTTGTTGTGATATTTGAGGAATTTGTAAATACTCACCGTATGTAATCTGCACCGTGCCGATAAGGAATAAGAGAAATATGTTCAGGACGATCCATTTCTGATTTTGCATTCTAAATTAGGTTCTTTTCTGATGATCTGAAACGAGAGAATACACCAAAAGTTAGTGTTAAAATTATTAACGATTTATGACAGTTCACTTTAAAAAACTGTGGTGTATCTACTTTTTTAAGTAAATATTTTTCTTATTTTTACAGATATTGTATTTCTATAAAATCATCACAGTAAGCAGTTTAAAAAAAAATCACAAATTAAACTTCAGAGGTCGTAAACAAAAAAGGGGATCTCCAATTTTAAAATCCACAGTAGACAATTTCGCGAACTATAGTCTATAAGTTCTACAGAGCCAGCTGAATATATAAAATATTTGAAAATGGCAATTTTCTCTTTCCACTTTGATTTATGATGCAAAGAGATGCGTAACTGAAATTATAGTGTTTCGAGTCAAGTGTTTGAGAGCAGAAACATTACCCTTTAAAATAAGCCGAGATTGTTCATACACGGATATCTCTTTCTCTTTCAATTTTCCTCGACCAAGATTTTTTTGTCATACTTATGTAGAAAGATTTCGAAAAGTAAAAACAGCTTCTCTCTCTCTCTCTCTCTCGGTATTAATGTCATTATATTATAATATATTAATTCGTTATTATATTATAATACATTAATTCGTTATTATATTATAATACATTAATTCGTTATTATATTATAATACATTAATTCGTTATTATATTATAATAAATTAATTCGTTATTATATTATAATATATTAATTCGTTATTATATTATAATACATTAATTCGTTATTATATTATAATAAATTAATTCGTTATTATATTATAATATATTAATTCGTTATTATATTATAATATATTAATTAATAATATTTTAATTATATACATAGTCGTATAGCAAGCCTTATAAAATAGCACAGCCAGAAAACAAGAGTGTATACAGGGTGTCCCAATTTTAACGATCAAAATCACCAGTATATTTTCCAAGCAGAGTCGCCAGATGAGGGGGGAGGAAGCACGAATTGAGGGAAATACAGTTAACTAAAGCAAAACGAGCATGAAATTCAAAGAATCATTTATAAACCATTAACCATTTGCAGATCTACGTTTACATCAGATTTTTCTACTTGCTTCTATTTGGAGAAAATACTGGTCAAGCATGATCGCTTGAAACTGGGACACCCTGTATGCATGCTAATAATGTAGGAACAATTCCGCGCGCACAGAAATCGTTAAATTAAATCGTTGCATCCGGCAAGTGTAATTGAAATTTTGGACGACGCGACGCTCGTGATTACTGTTACTTTTATGTAGGTTACAGAAGCCTACTCGCGATTATAGTGACTCAAAACCGTCGAGTTGCGATCCATTGCCACGCTCTCGTTCTTCCCGGTCTACTAACAATTTCAGCTTCGAAACAAAATCGAAATTCGAAACTTTAATACATTCAGTGCCGTGTCAATTATAAGTAACATTATATTCGACTTACGTATTCATTTTTATGGTATTATTTTGCAAAAACTTTTATCAATGTCATTAGTATGACAAAATTGTTACCTAGAAATTCTTAAGTTCTCAATTCTTACCATAAAAAGTCTCATATATAAATACCTCTTGCAATACTGAAAAAAGCGTTTGTAAAAATTAGTTTAAAAGAACGATATTTAATTTTTAAAGGGTTACATGGAGGGCTAAAATCATTCAAACTTGGCCGTTACTTTTTTAAATATTTAATTATTTTTATATTCTTGCTATGTTGTAAAAGTATGTCAGAATTTAATGAAGAAATTCAGTTCTTGATTCCTCAACATATAATTGAAAAGTTCCACAAGCTCCAAAACAGAAACCATTTAAAATTGTTCAAGGAATACAACAAAACAAGGCATAAAATATTCAACAATCTGTTAGAAGCGAACAACAGAGACTTGACCATTTTTCAATAATTTAGTCCTCTCCATGTAATTCTTTGAAAAATAAAATAGAATTCTTTTAAACTAATTTTTACAAACGTTTTTTTCAGTATTGCAAGAGGTATTTCTTATTGATTTATTATGAAAATTCAATATAATCTTCAATAATATTAAATTTTCTATATAAATTTTGTATATTTTATATATATACAGAGAATCTTTTTTATAGTAACAACATAATATCATAAGTATTGTATTTGAATTCTTCAAATTCTTCGGTGTGGTACTAGCTAGTAAAAAGAATTGAAACTTTCATTTGACGGTTCGTTCCACGAGAGATTAATTCGAAGGATCGAAGTTATCCGAAATAATAAAGTGATGTTCTGGGTACCGCGCAACCTGATCTCGTCAATGAAATAACGGTGACCGTCAACTATTTCGGATTTCCTAGCACGCAGGAATTCCAAAGGTTCGGCTGACGAATCAAACGGCAGGAGCGCGTAAAACAGCCAAGTGGAATAAGCGGTTGACCGTTATTCGACCCACCAAGCTGATCAAAGATAATATAATACTTCAAGGCGTGCTCATATCTCGCTAAAAAAATTTCGGACGTGTTCCAAAAAGTCCCTTTCTCATTTTTTCTTTCAAATAGATAAGCTCGGTACGCGCGGGAGATTTTGATTTTTTAAACTTTTCCGTGGGAACTGTTCGAGTGCGAGGGAGGTCTGGGAGTAGAAGATAGATTGCACAGATCCAGTGAGATGCAATCTCGCTTTTCTACAGCTGGCATAATCATCCCTTTACGCCGCGGCGACAGGTCATTGCCACGCGCGCGCCAAACTGACTATTATCGACACGCGAAAGTAACGCCTGGTTTTGCCAATGTCAGTGGAAAACTCGGGGGAAATCCTCTGGAGACTGGCAATTAACCTAATTGGCCGAAACAGTGGGTATTTTTCTTGTTGGAGTTTCTATGCAATTTTCTTTTATCGTTTACGATTGTCGTTCACGTTCAATTTTTATATAATGTCTCTTTTACAATTGTATTCGCTGAACGTGTCTGTTGAATTCCTGAAAAATTATATTCTGCAATACGTTTCCACGTTAGGATATCATTTTTCTATAAGATTGCAGTCTTCATTTTAAATAAAATTAGAAATTAATTTGGAATAACGATTCCACTATAATAATCTTGTTTCAGAATTTCTAAACAATTTTCATTTTCAATAGAATCTCTCATTCAATCTAAATTCATTCAGACTCGTGTAAATATAGTGTTTAATCAAATTTGTTCTGTAGTATCTGTTGGATAAAAATTTAAATAAATTCCTCATTTAGACATTCATGAATTTTCATTTTCAATAGAATCTCTGATTCAATCTAAATTCATTCAGACTCGTGTAATATAGTGTTTAATCAAATTTGTTCTGTAGTATCTGTTCGATAAAAATTTAGATAAATTCCTCATTTAGACATTCAATCGTGCCACGAACAACAAATACTGAACAATTAATTAAGTACCTGATAATACGAATACTTAATCGAAAGAAATTGAGAATATATTTTCTACAATTTATTTTTCAAATTTTTAAAAGATGAATGCATTATTCGCTTTTTTTGCAATTAATACAAAAAATTTGCACAGACATCCCCAGTCTAATTGTAAATACACTGATTTGAGTGTGTATCGAGCCGGATTAAAGGTTATCAGTCCGATAGTCATTTTTGCACGCATCTTTCGCTCTTCTAAGCATATTGTAAATATAAAGAATAATCAATATCAATGAGTACAAGATAATGTCTATCGCAGTACTAGTTTATGAATACATTCGATCAAATGAAAGTATGTGTACTATGATCCAAAAGTTTCGATCCAGCAGAGACATAATCGATACTTCTACACTGCCTACTACATATTACTAAATACTCGTGGGAGAACTTATGTTATAAAACTCGCTCATTTACGTGGACAGCAACAATAGTTACTGAAACATTCGATGTTTTTTATGCGAAACTGTTACGAAACGTTGAAACGGACAAGATAGTGAGACAATGAATCCGGAAATAATTAGCCAACAATGCACCTCCATTCTGAATTTCAACACAGAATTCGCAGAAAATGCATACAAAACGTCAACCATAATCCATAAAAATTAATACCACACCTGCGAGCACTGAAAGTGGCGCGAGTCGCCTTATGAAAATGAGAAAATTGAATCTGCTTAAATTTTTTCCATCATTCATCATATAAATATCTTTACAATATCAATAATTGTAAAATGAAATCTCCGATGTGTGTCTGTGTTTATAACTTCTCTTTTTTCCATTTCCTGTTTTCATAACAGTTTTGTCTCATAATAATAAATAACTTCATAGTGGGAAAATAAAAGTTCAAATCTTAAACGATCCATAACAACTCGGAATAGCTCCTCTACGATCCGTAATCGAGCAGTACAAGCGAAAATAATATCAACTTTCTCCATTTGTTATAATGCATTTTGTTGCAACTGCACTTTGATCATCGGCTATAATCATTTCTGGGCCGAGATACGTATGAAAAATGAGATTAATTAGTATTTGTTCGCTTCACGTCGGTTGACCTTCGATAACCTTGAAAAAAATGTATGCGTGGAGAACCACGCGCGGTAGAAGTGATACTAATGTTTAGAAGCAAGTTAAGATTGGAAATGTTAGAAAAACAAGATCAGGAACAACTAATACAAAAAAAAACAAGATCGGGAACAACCAATACAAAAAAACAAGATTAGGAACATTAATAAAAGAAAAACATAAAATCATAGAAAAAGTTTCACTTCAAACAAAATGAACGAAAGAAATGAATGAAAGAAAGTCGGGCTAAGAAATTATTTTTCTCCGTTCATTATCAGTTTAAATTTTCGCGCTCGACTTTCGACTTCCGTAACATCAAAAAATTGTTACCCTCAGCACAGAAGTTTCACTTAAAAACCTCGAGTTATTCGAACGATTTTATACTTCTGTTTAAATTGTCAATTCCAACCGGATCACCCTGTATATGGAATGACATATGGAACACTCGCCTACATCAGAGTTTTCATTCAGTATACCGTTGACCTTGACTGCACCGCAGTCGGAACACGAGGCAGATGCAGCGAGTAATGATTTTCTGTCTCACTTTCGGTTTTTCGACATCTTACATGAAAAAGTAATAACAAACAAATTAAAATATATCGGGTATATCGTTCCAATCGAACCTGAAGTATATCTTTTCCACACAATCAGAGATTTTCTTCAGCTTGAAATTCTCTACAAAAAAGTACTGAACCACCCATGGCTGAGAAGCATTAGTTTCAAAGATATTTTAATTGTACTGTAGAGAATGACGCCATTCATATAAAATAAATATGTGTGGTTACCGTTGACAGATATTTTTGCTAACAAAAGGTCATTTGTTCAACTCGTCCCCTCCCTCAAAGATTAAATCCTGGGTGCGCCACTGACGCCATTTTCAAATTGGAATATCTATTGAATTAATGGTTTTTTGTAGAGAATGGAAAACTACTTCGATTAGTGTATTGAAAAGTGTATGATTGTATTTGAAGAAATACTGATGGCTTCCGTGTGACCTTGATGTCTCTCTTTGTGTATAGCAAATGCATATAGGATCATGGATCTGTTGAGATCATGCAACTTTTATGTAAAACATTTTTGACGATCAGTTTTGACGACGACAGTTTAGTAGATATTTTAGTTGACACTTAATAAGTAGATATGATTTACTTTACACCCGGTATATGTATAACTGTATTTCCCATTAGTATGTAATTCCGAATTTCTCAATATGTTGTGCTCTTTATTTTGATTACACTGATATGTTTGATTGATAACCGTCTACAAGACGTTTTATCAAGTCTTCAATCATTGATAAAAGTGAATAAATGAATAATAAACTAATCGAGAATGTATACCAATTCTTTGTTCTGAATAGAACGATATTGTGTTCAAGAAACACTACACAAAGAAATTATTCTGGTAATTATACAATTCTTAATTAATTAATAATTAATTGAAAAAGAAAGACACAAATGATCTAAAGAAAGGGGTACACAATTCCTAATTTCTCATATAAACTTTGTCTTAATGTAAACAATAATAATAAAAAAATTAAAATTACCGCTGAAAATATAATTCTAAAATATAAAATAAAAATTTATAGAATCAATAGTCGATGCTAATTAAGTTCCGATTGCATTTCAAATGTATAGTTAAGAGCATTTCCTACGAAGTGTAATGCAGGAAATTGTCTATTGCACGAGGAGCTATTTTTTCATTAAAGAATTCTTTTACAAGGCAAGCTGTAGGTCACTTTTTAACCAGGAAACTAGTGCTACGTGTGGTATCCATTCAATGAATCGTTTGTGACCATGTTTCGTGACCATCGTCCGATCGTCCTATGTCTGAGGCACCTAACCTACTTAATTCTTGCTCTCTCTCGCCACGTGACGTCATTCGCCGTTGAACCATCCAGTATACTTTCTCACGCAGTCATTTTTTCTCGCCACGTGTGTTTCAATGCCTACCGTTTTTCTCCCCAAATTCTCCATTTCCGGGAAATCGACTCAGGTACCCACTGTCAGCGAAAGATTTTTCACTGTCATAATTTCCGAGATAGAAGGAAAACAAAAGGTAGTCTGCAAGCATTTTAGAGGTCACGGTCTGGGAGGAAGTAGAAGATTATCTTTAACAATTTATTCTAAAAGAACTGGTCGAGACAGGACGATCAAACTTTTAGTATAAAAGGAACAGTACAGTTTCAAGTAGTTCTCATAATTTATTCGTTAAGTTATATAAGTCATAAATGCATATTGTTATAGATTATCAGTTTATAAATATGGATCGTTAATGTTTAATGTGACAGTGGTTTGTGCAAAATTAATTAATATAATTAGGAACACGTGACAAATGTGATCACTGACCCTCTTTACAAAATTCAACAAATTGAAAGTACGACGAAAGTGGTCAAACTGATCACTGACCACTTTGTGGTAATTAATCATTGATCCCGAGGATTTATAAAAAGTACAGTCTTTTTCACAAAATTTGAATGGGGAAATTTTAAGAAGATTGACATTGTAATCAAAATGGTCAGTAACCCAACTGATCAGTGACCAAAGTACCGATACGGTTTATCTGCCGTAAAATTGCTGTTCATATTAAATAATGGATCAATGTAGTCGAGTAAAAACACTTTCTTCAGTCATCAGAACTCTTTGACACGGTCATATTGATTTTTTCCCGCATATTCTAATCTATATGAGAAGCACTATTCAAGCGTTATTAATGTCTTGCATAACGTAATACTGCTATAAACCAATTACAGACTTCCAAAATCTATCACAATCTCATAAAAACTTCAAACTACGAAACTGTTCCTAACAATTGATACCGAACAAATATCGTTGTGTGAATACTGTAATTACAAGTTATGTTAAAACAGTAATAATTTCTAATAAAATTATTTTACTTCATTTTTAACTTTACGATTCTATAAAAATTTTGTTTCAACGTTATTCCTTTATCGCGAACAATGCACAATGCGATTAGATGGAAGAATCATTTTAATTGCGCAACGTGATCCACGCGTTTCGCAAAACAGAATTTATATGTCCACAGTAAGCACGTAACCGAGTGTTTCGTAACGTTTTGTTTTCGAAAATCGATCGTTTTGGTGGTCTATAGAAATTCGACCATTGCATAACATGTTAGCAGTTAGCATCGTTCAATCTTTTGTAATCCACGCGCATGGAAAATTTTAACGATTCTCTGGGTGGGTGACAAATTGAAAATTCAATTAAAATTTTTAACAGTAAAATATCAATTATTTAACTAGGAAACTATTTGTGCAATACGACAACATACATTCAACAAATAATTCTCGGAAAAGTGTTTTTTCATGAAGATAAACAAAAATTTTTTAAAAGCTTGCGTAGTGCTTATGTATATTACTTGAATTTTTAATTTCAACACTTTTAACTGAACACAGTGTTATTTTGAAAATATATAAATAATAAAACAAATGGAAAATACTACATTCATTATTTAAAATGGCTGAATACATTTGCAACCAATTAACGACGGAATACTAGAGATATACTACACATACGTACATTTCTATGTACATGTCTATATGTATATGTCTATTCTGTGTATAAACGAAATTATAAAAGCTCCTAAACATGTAAATTAATTCGAAACGAAGGTCGGAAAAGTATCGAGAAAAAATTCCGTTTGTATAAACAAATAAAATATAACAATACGAACTCAGCGAGCCGATGACTTAAACCCTACTTAATTTCACGTATAGTACATAGTGGAATAATTTTTAAATGTGTTACTTTCAATTAGAACCGAGAATCGGCTTAGATCGCGAAATTACTCAAGTTTTATCAGCTCTATAAAATTACTGCTGTAGGGATAAAACGGAGTCAGTCCTCCCTATACAATGGAACATAATGATTTTACGATCACGTCTCGGGCTACCGAGCAACGATAATAGCAATGGTTTGTAAACATGGCACACTACGAAGGAGTTGAGAGAGAAAATCATGCGATTTCCTTGCACTTTCAGAAAGTATAACACACCAGCAGAAAATTTCTAAAAAATTTAATATCAAGAGTGAATCAAAAGAAATTCTAATCTCGATCCCGAATGAGAACCACTGCAAATAATACCGTCCACTGCCTATGCAAACATAATGATAATCAATTGTTAACGTGCTATATGAAAATTGTAAAGTATTTACGACAATATTATTTATATTACATGTTAGATATGGATGTTAAAGAATGCACATTGGTACTTTTAAAATAAAACTTCTTTGTTTCACGGCGCGGGAGGAAGCCAAACAAAAACTTAGCTTCGACTGACGCGGAAAGGAAAACCGTTGGAACTTTGGAACCCCGAAAGGAAACAAAGGGCCCCTTGTATCTCCAGACTATTTAGGTTAGGCCTCATAGTCTGACTTTTAAAAGAAAGTATCAAAAAGGATACTTCGTAATCTCTGTTTAGATACGAGTCTGAGATCGTTGATTCACTTTTGATAACGGACAATAAGTTCATTGTGCTGGTAACCTATTGATAATCGAATATTACACGATTGCAAGTACCTAGACATTTACTTATTTCATTAACAGTTCTTATAAATTGGCCAACGTTACAGTTTTTGAATTCTTTATAATGTAATACATTATATGTATACATTACAATTACTTGTAATTGCAGAAAGAAAAGTACAATTACATGTAATTGTAATTGTGGTCCGCAATTACAATTACTGGTTGAGCCAAAGTAATTGCAATTACAATTACAGTGATTCGAAAAGTAATTCCAATTGCAATTACATGTAATTGTACTTTTATTTCAGCAATTACAAATTACATTAATTGGTAAGTAATTCTAATTACTTTGGCTCAACCAGTAATTGTAATTGCGGACCACAATTACAATTACAGTGATTCGAAAAGTAATTGCAATTGCCAATTACAGTAATTGTTCTCTTAAACCATTAATTTTTATGTTTTGGCCCATTATCTGTTTTCGTATTGAAATTGTAGTCCACTTTTGCTCATGTAATTGCAGATGTAATTAATTACTGCCCAACTCTGTAATGTATAGAGATCTGCAGTCTACTAATAATATTGTATATTAATACCACTTGTTTATAAACAGGAGAGAAGCGGCCGGCGGCGGCGAGCAACCAATACTGACGCGCGTTCGTGATCACAGGAGCACAACAATGAGCAAAAGTCAATGTTCCATTTCGTACCGGCAGTTTTTGCGAATACATACAATAAAGTTTTGATTTTGGATCCAAAAATAAGCCCGAAGGAGATGGTCACAAAGGAATAGTAGATCAAGACTTTAATGTACGTATGTATAGCAAGAAGTTCAAACTGTTTATAACATATCAAAAACTCATTGAAAACGGAGAGGAAGTAGCTGTTCCAAAGTTTCACCCTGGTATTACGTTAATTGTAAAATATATATCTAAATATGTTCCCGAAAAACCGGTAAATATTTATACGATTGAGCTGAGAGCCACTGTAAATAATACCGTATAGTGGCCACAGGTTGTCACAAGATCGAGCTTCCACTGTCTATTATACTCGTGAAATGTTTATTTTGCTTTGAGGTGTTTTAACGGAAAACGTATGTGTTTATAGAAAGTATTTGCGTAACCTCTCTACACAAGCATGTACACGATCTAAGTACACGTGAATTCTCTAACTGTCAATTTTAAATTTGAAAATGTTACAATTAGTAATAGTTTTACTATGTACATTCCCATGTAAAAATTTACGCATACATAATGAAACAAATCTTAGTAGTTGTTCAAACAATTTTGGTTGTAGTCCTAGAGTTGTAAAATGATAAAAGCAGGAACAATGTAACAAAGAGCCGGCTGTGAGTCATTAGTGTTTGTTTAAAAACATTATTGTTGAAAGTTCTAGTCACCAAGAACTAAAAGCAGGAACAATGTAACAACAAGCCGGTGTTTTGTTTCCTTGTTAATCGTACACGGAAATAAAAAAGAACATTTCCTCACGTTACGATTATTTAGATACATACTTAGGCAATCTCATTCCAAGTTTTTAATTAAACAATTTTGGTTGTAGTCCTAGAGTTGTAAAATGATAAAAGCAGGAACAATGTAACAAAGAGCCGGCTGTGAGTCATTAGTGTTTGTTTAAAAACATTATTGTTGAAAGTTCTAGTCACCAAGAACTAAAAGCAGGAACAATGTAACAACAAGCCGGTGTTTTGTTTCCTTGTTAATCGTACACGGAAATAAAAAAGAACATTTCCTCACGTTACGATTACTTAGATACATACTTAGGCAATCTCATTCCAAGTTTTTAATTATAACACCGGCATGTATAAAATCAAAAATGTATGTCGGTTAAAGACAGGACAACAACGATCCAAGATGGGGTCACACAGGGATGACTACCACGTGGTACAAGGACGTAAAAACAAAACCAGTACGAAGAAAAAATGTCGAAGTCTAAGGCTCTATTAAATAAAATTATTGTCTAAGCAATGGTTTACAGCGGAAAGAGTTAGCTGAAAATAGCACGTGTCGCGGAATCGCGAAACCGAAAATTACAGGCGCGCGAAAAGTAAACAAAAATTAGCATCAACGGGACAAGCGTGTACTCACGAATTTTGAAATCCGGTGATGCAACGGGTGTTGCGCGAAGGAACTTGCGAAAGTCTGTGGTCAAACACCGTGGTCGTGGGAACCTGTTAGCACTGTGCACATGTCTTGTCGAATTGTTGCAGCGATATTTCAGGGGGTTCCCGGACGTTCAATTTCTAGAGCACTTGGGACAAGCACACGCATACGTGTTCGTCGGCACACTGTCAACCAACCTGTTCTTTCTTTTACCTCCACTCTTGTGGTTTCGCGCGCGCAGATCCGCAACCGCGTCTTCCCATCCGACCGTGGTGAGGATTCGGCGTGCACTGACGCTCGCGCCTCGCGGCGGCGCGCGCCAGCGCCGTTCCTCGCCTTTCCCCACCACCGTACCGCCAACTGGCGCGCCTTTGAATTTCAACGTTGATTATCTCTTGGGTCTTACGGCAAGGGTCACCACGTGACATACCTATTCCATGGTATTTATCCGTATTACCAACGTCTGCGCGGATAAAGTTTCTTTTTGTGTGGTAACACTGATAAACATACATATGTATCAGTCTAACGCTTCAATTTTGCTA
>CM052325.1:5810563-5893606 GCA_028455615.1 Lasioglossum zephyrum | reverse complement strand
AAAAAAGCGACAGCCCGCAAACCCATGTTTTGATACAAAATCTAGTAAGATTCTAGTTACTTTCTAGGTATGTGTCACGTGGTGCCCCTTGCCTCTTAAACCGCTATTATCACCGACTACTCAGTTAGACGTAAGAATAAGCCAGAGCTAGGGCAAATAGTATTCTAAATAGTAAATAATAAATAATCCTATTTATTTTAAAGTATGTATACAATTTTGAAAATAAAATATTTTATTTGATGCAGTAATCTTTGAAAATAAAATATTTTATTTGAGGCAGTAATTTTTTAAAATAAAATATTTTATTTGATGCTGTAAATTTTCAAATAAAATATTTTATTTGAGGCAGTAATTTTTGAAAATATAGTACTCTATTGTAAGAATATTAAAAATATTTATTGCCGAATATTTTTAATTTTTAAAATATTTATTGATTTATGAGTAGAAATAGTTATTATTAAATAAAACGAAAATATGGCAAATGATATAGTTTGATATATTAAGTACCATTTCTTCTTTAAATCACCGTTATACTAATTTAATATTTGCTGAGATAAGAAATATTAAATTAGTATACGGTGTAAATAATACAATATTCTATTTTGTGTTTCAGATTATGAAAATAGAAATATTTTATTTTGTGGCTCCCATTGTTAAAATAGAAATATTTTCTATCTCATTTAAAATACTATTTTCTTTAAGCAAAATAAAGCCGAAAATATTAAATAATATTTGAAATATTTGTTTCGCCAAATAATGCCCACCTCTGGGATAAACCTACCGAAAATAAACGGTTACTAACATGAAATTGATTGATCGATATAGATTACACATAGATTAAGAAAATGTTTGTACTTGTCGGTCCCAGTTACGGGAATTTTTTGGAGCTAGAAATTTTTAAATGTAATTTTTATTTAGGCTATGTACAACACATACGTACAATACGTGACCCTTGCTTAAAACTATGTTACGCCCCGGTATGCGTTTTTATTTTCCACTTAATCTTTAACGCCACCTAATCATTTTTTTATATTTCATTTTTCGTTCTCTCTCACTTTCTCTCTCGCTCTCTCTCTCGCTCTCTTTCTCTCTCTCTCTCTCTCTCGCTCTCTCGTTCTCTCGATCTCGACATACGCGGTGCAATGTGATAGTGTCATTACGTCGTATGCATTGTTATGCTTTTTCTTTCTCCCTGTAACGTTTTACACATACGTGTATGTATAAGTGCATGTGTCCCTCCTTCCTCTCCTCTCGTATATTTCTCGTGTGATATGTTACAAATTTTTAGGAACATTTCGCGTCGAACGCCGCGAGTGATATCTTTTTTTTTCATTTTCATTTAATAATAAGAGTTCGCAGTTAAAACTACATGAAAACAATGCAGTTTCGTATCCTGCAGCTTTTCATACCTCGCTCAATATATGCATTAGACACTTATCGAAAAATGACACCAATATAGACGATTGTTGATTGGACAGACTCCAAATATCACCGCTGAGGGGCGCCAGGATTAACGTCCTTCCACTATATTCTCGTAATTAATTAACACTTAGTTCATTAAAGTTAAAACAAAATCGGGAAGTACATACTAGGAATCTCTTTCTAATTTTTGGTTCTAGACTATGATAAACGAAAAGTGTACGAAATGTTTAAAAAATAAAATTTATCGTAATTTTATCAATATAAATAGATGCGAATTTTTTGGTTCCAAATACTAGTAGTAAAAAATCAAAAATAGAAAAATTTTACATTAAATTCAGGTATTTTGTTATTTTCTGAATTTGACATATCGTAATTATCAGAATACATGTTAAATATGAAATAATTTTGAAACATAAGTAATATGAAATATGCTAAAAATATTTGTTTTTTTTTTAATTTTTTAACACATGAAGAGTTTAAGAAACACATCGATACATTGCAATTATTAAAATGCATATTTCCTTTCTTCGTATACAACATTTTTTGCGAGACACTTTTTCGATAAAGATAAAACAAATGCATTGTCTTTCAGTTTCTGTTTTGCAACTTCAAAATTAATTAATTACTTACGATAGTAGTATATAGGCTACAGGGTTGTACACTACTCTAAAATATACAACGACCATACTAGTCAACAAAGAGAATTGAATTCAGAGTGAACAAATGTTAAAAACAGAACAAGAATTGAACACATACTCAGAAGTCGTCTCTAAAGTGAAAAAGAAATGGAATTTTTGAGATCTGTAGCCTGGCGCCCCTCAAATTTCGAACGCAAGGATCGTCAGTTACCCTCAGCTACCCCTCCACTCCGATTATTAAAAACTCTGGCCAACATAAGCACACAAATCAATGCCTAAATTGTTCTCCACTAAGGATAGGTATGCTTACATTTTTAAAAGGACATTGAAAAATCGCATATGCTAGAGTACCTGTTGATTACACTGTATATGTATCTCTCGCTCTCTCGCTCTCGGTCGCTCTCTTTCTCTCCCTTATTTACAGTTACCTCCGTTTAACAAAACCGTTAGTTCTCGATCGTTGTTAAGAAACTAATCAAGGATCCCATGGGAGGACAGTATTCTCACGCCCTCGCTTCTCGTTTTTGTGCTTGTCGATTATTACAAAATTTTCAAACAATAATCCTCTCCTTTCAACTTTCACTCCTCTATTTCCAACAATACATGTGTAGAAATGATACTAAATTAAAAAAATGAAAGACACAATTCTTAGAATGTACTTAAAAATATAATGATGATTATAAACATTATTATTAACGCTGCTATATATAGTATATATATACGTGTAAATAAATTATAATTATGTATTATAATCATTCATTGAATTATAGTATATAATAATAATTTATTATTAATGTCATTATATATATATAATATATACATAATAAATAAATAAATTATAATTACATGCATAAAATTAAATATGTATCCATATATAATCACATTATAATTAAACTATAATTATTTTTCGTGTATATAATTTAATTATAAGTATATATATAATTATAATTTATTTATTTAGTGTAGTTTTGCACGAAATCGATCAGCACTGACGTAACAAATTAATTATAGTATTAATAATATAGTAATACTGTTGATGTGTCGATTGAGAAATTATTTGGCTGCGTTGTGTTTCATGTAGGATGCAAGAAATATTTTGTTTAATTAATAAGTACTATTAAATATGAAAATAATATTCGAATGATAACACACACAATTCTGTACATCTTTGAAAAATAGTAAAGATTCAGTATTATATTTAATAATAATGTTTAATATTCTATCAATATTAGCATGGAATTAAATAGCTAAGATATTAAAGTGGACTATGAATTCAATTTAAAACACACAATTCTAGGAGACTTATTAAAAATGTTTCGTTAAGTAATTATTGGTACACTATTATTTAAACAAGAACAGAATCGCGTATCTTGCACCCTGCACAGAAAGCTCTCAGTGTATCGATTACGGAGTATGCTTTTAGTCACACATATCTACCGAGAGACATTATTAATTAACAAATTAGTTTACCAAAACAGGGTTAACAACACGATCAAATCTCCGTTTAGATGTTCCATTGAATTTGAACTTACCGATCGGAATTCATATCATCTTACATAATAAACAAATAATTTTGACCAGATTCGAGATGGTGGCGCGCTAGTTTGGAACTTTCACGCGCTAAATTGAAAATTTCACTTCCCTCTATTCGCGAGGAAGCATCGAAGTTCTTCCTTTCTCTTTTAGTCTCTTTTCGGTGGTACTTTGGAATATTGTTTGCTCTGCGGGTTTGCGTTTTCCTTGTATTCTTTGGCAATGCGGTTTAGTGACGTTGCATCGTATTCAAATATTCTTGAATTGTTTGAATAGCTCGTGCACGCGTTTACAATTATGTTTGGTACTGTAGCATTGGGGCAGCGAGATTCGGATGATGAGCGGTATTCATTCTTAGAGCCGAGATACTTTTGTTGTACCACTCGTCCTCCGCTGACATACCTGCAATTAGATCAATTTATTATCATTTTGTTAATTTAATTAACATCCCTATCAAAGGATAAACAAATGTCAGGTGAAAAATTCATTATTTGTAATTAACACAAAAAAAGTCATATGGCAATCTATCCAAGTGCATTTTAAAGAGGAAAGTATCTAGTTTGAACTATTTACCCTAACTTATTTTTTTTACTGAAGAGTACAATTGTATTTCACGAAATTATGATAGTTTAAATATGGTCAATCTTTTCTCGACGATTCTTGAGAAAAATTATTTAAAAGTATTCTTAATACTTTTTATATAATATTTTATTTTTTATAAATATATTATTTTATATAATAATATTTTTTAATATTTAATACTTTTAATATTTAAAAGTATTAAAAGTATTTTATTTTAATGGTGCATAATAAATTCCAGTATTGCATTAGCTATAGCAAGATACTTTCCAAAATGAACACGTCAAGGTTACCATTTAATTAGATTAGCAGCCACAAAGATCGAAATATCATTTATTGGGAGCCCCGACTAATATTCGTCTGACCTTTTCAACTTCTACCAGTTCGAAAAGCTAATTACACAATTTTAAACTCATTATCTGTGCGTGCTCCACGGAAACTCGTTTATTTATCGGCACAAATGTAGTCTGTGGTGCTAGGCACGAATAATAATGCGATATTATTTACTAAACACACCCCTAAAACAAAATTATCTTATTGTTGTCATTCGAATAATACAATCTACAGTGATATTATACAATTAAATCAAAATAATGTTCATTTGAAGAAAAGATTGAAATAATACAATAATCAGACACAGCATTAAATCATTTCAACAAATCGTTCATTACCTATCCAAACAATAAATTATAAAAATTTGTACCAGATTCTACATCACCAGATTCTGAATACTAAAATGGTCTCTTGAAAATTCCCTAGCGGTGGGAGAACGTTGAATTCCAACGAAAATGTATTTAAATTACTCTTACACATTTATATTTGCATCAATTCTTCATTAATTATCGACAAATGAATACAAAAAGTGTTGAACCTCATTGAACAGCTCAAATAAATTTACATCATCAGATTCTAACCAATGAAATCACCGCTTAAATTCCCTAGTGGCGGGAAAACGTTCGAATTCGAACCAATAATTTCAACGAAAATGCGTTCAATTAATTTCACGCGTCTAATAAAATTATTAAAACTATGTATAGAATTAATTGGACAAGAATTCTAAAAATGATTGGCCACTAGCAAGTAAATATTTATTCAAATTCAATCCGGAAACAGTAATTTATTCTCGCGATCTAGGGTAGACGTAGGAAACGAAATTTCTTTTTAGAAAGCGATCAGGCGATTCGATTCACGGGTACTTTCCCGTTGGCCGATCGCGGATGGTAATCGACCGATTTGCTATCGCATTAAGACGTTAAATCGTTACGAGGCGCCGCCATATTGGCAGAGCAGTCAGCTACAGCGGCGAGCCAATTCGCGAATAGTCTTGATTCGATTTAAAAGCGATATTCCATCTCGCGACGGAAATGATGTAAGACGGTGCAAACCCGGAAATAGAGAGGACGTCTTGGACGTACGTTTGCACGGGTATCCGATTCGTGTAATTTCCGATACGGCTTTTTTACGCAATTAATCAATAATTGCGAGTCGTCACTTGGGAAAATAACGAAATTCCCGAAAAATTAGATTTCAGTTTGTTTATACCGTAAACAAATTTATCGTGCGCGCGCGTTGCGACTGTGTGGAAATGGCTTTGATACATCAATTTCGAAAATGTCCATCGGTTTTTGATTACGTGTTATCACGCTTCGAATGAGACGTGTGCCATCAAGTGGATAACTGATAGAGACCACTCATTTTTCGGAATAATAAAAATAGCTAACGAGCTTGAACAATTTTTATTCAGAATAATATTGGCTTCACGATTGATGGCAATTAGACGGCGGAGCTTGATGCAAAATAAACATTATCTGCATCGGTAATTTTAGTTCTAGATCGTAATATTAAGATAATTAGAATTAATTTTTGGGTATGCTTACAAAATGGTTCTAACGAGCTTGAACAATTTTTATTCTGACTAATATTATCTTCACGATTGATGATAATTAGACGGCGGAGCTTTATGCAAAATAAACATTATTCTAATTATTATATTCTAATTATCATTAGAATTAATTTTTAAGGCGCACGGTTCGACACGTTTGGGTATGCTTACAAAATTGTTATTGAGTAGAAATTGATCGAACCGTGCGCCGCAAAAATTAATTCTAATTATCTGCATCGATTGCAAGAAATAGAAAACTGCATTGAATGTTATTTCTTCTCTTAATGATTTTCATGGAGGAAAAAAATCGTATATTGACATCATCAATTTACAAAAATTTTCAATAATTTTAAAATTCATCTACTCGGTTTTGCTATGAATGGATAAAGATCCGCGGTATAATGATAATATTTCATGCACGATTTTTTTATTTTGTGTTGATGAGAACTCACCCATTGCGTCTTGTCTCATACCAGTGACTGCCGACATGTTCGATGCGGAATGCGACATGGAAAATGGCTGTGTCATACTCGGATAAGACGTTGTGCCCATCTGAAAAAATTCGATTCAATAATTTTAATACGTTACAAAGATAAAATTAACATTCCATCGCAAACCAACGAAGAATACAGTAATGTCTCGACATGTAAAAAGGTGCTTCTTTGAAGAAAACATCGACACAGTATTAATCAAATGATTAATAATAACTTTTGTGTCGAAAGGTTTATTTACACAAAATATTGTATACACATTCATATACCTAATATTAAAAAGAGATTCAATCTTTTTTTAATATTCAAATATACACACAATATTTATTTTATACTAAGTAACAAATATTTCATTTTAAATATGCAGGAAATATCCATTTCATGTAACGAGGAAAATATTTTTTTCTAAATATTAAATGAAACTTTATTTCATATTAGAAGTAGAATATTTTTTCCTAATATACAGATAATATTTATTTCATATTATGAAACAGATTTTTATTTAATATTGGAAATAGAATATTTTTTCCTAATATACAGATAATATTTATTTCATATTAAGAAAAAAAAAATAATCTTTTTCTCATTATGAAACAGATTTTTATTTAATATTAGAAATAGAATATTTTTTCCTAATATACAGATAATCTTTATTCTTGTACATCTATAGTATATTCAGATCCAATATTTTTCTCATATGAAAAAATGTGGCTTAAAAAATATTTTTCTAATATTTGAAAAAAATATCTAATATTTTTATGCTACTAGGGTATACTTTATCGGGTATTGAACAAACATATGTGATCCAAATTGTATCGTATTTGTACTAATTTTAATCAGAAAAATATGACAAATACGTTGGTAAAAGTTTCACGAAAACGTGATTGAAAACACGATAGTTACATTAACAAATTAAATGCATGAAATCTGCGATTTATTCAATGTCTATCGAATACAAAATTACCACATAGCGAGTACATAGAATTATAATGCACGTAATGAATAGTACAAACCAAACTCGATTTTGCGAAACGAATTACGAAATTAATCAATTTGTAAATATCGATGGGGGTAATCGTGCTTTGAGAAATCGTTAGTTAGGTATTTCCGAAGTTTTTCCACCGACAAACCGGCGCGGCATAGCCGAAGAATTACCGACTCAATTAAAGCAGTAGGCATTCGGTAATCTGTCCGACCCAACTAATCAGTCGAAATGCAATTTAGGTACATCGACCGATAGCGATGCGCCGCCGGACGGTCAGCTGCACTTCAATTTAATACCTCGGTTAAAATCATTAACGAGAAACGCGTCGGACTCGTCCGCAGCTTCGCGATACTCCTCAAAGCGATACATCGATTGTTACATAAACAATCTGACAATAGATCCAAGAAGAAAAACAAAATATTGCACGATCTTTAAAATCCTTCGAATACGTTTCAGAAGCGAAAATTAAATGAAAACAATTTTAACATTCGTACTGTAAATTAATGGTGCAACCAACAGAATTTTAACTACGTACACCAACAATTTATAATTGAAACTGCTATAATTTACAGCGTAAATTGTGTACGAGGTGCCGATAAATTTCATTTGCTTGTATCGATTTGTTCTGTTATTTGTTAATAAATATACATTTCGCAGATCTTTATGTGCACTATACTTTTTAACGATTAGATTTTAACATTTTAAATTATTAGCATTCATTGACTGTAATAAGAGAATTCGAACTAGATAGATTAAATTAGTGTAAAATAGTTTAAACTACAAAATATCAATATTAAATATGGACAAAATAATTTACACTATTACATTTTGTATATTGGACATTTGATCATAATAATTAGGAAAAAATAATCTAAATTATTAGTATTCATTGACTATAATAAGAGAATACGAACTAGATAGATTAAATTAGTGTAAAATAGTTTAAACTACAAAATATCAAGATTAACTATGGGCAAAATAATTTAAACTATTATATTGTGTATATTGGAGATTTGATCATAATAATTAAGAGAAAATACTGTTCCAATTAAAAATAAGTTTTTAGTGTCTCTTTGTCCAGTGTTTATCGAGAGCAACTAGTTATGAAAATTTAAATTGTTTGATAAATCTGTGAACTATTATTAATTTCCTTTCGTTGATTCTTTGGGCGACTGTGTCTTGTAAGGGATGACAGAATACGTACTTGAGGGTAGCGATTTATGCCGTTTATGCTATTATGGGGATGAGGATAGGGCTGATAGCCTCTACTAGCGCCGGGGTAGATGTTTCTCATCATGGCGCCTTGGCAAGCTGGAATCGGAGTCAAGGCTTTCTGGAGCTGTTTCTCCTGCTTCCGGTACTTTGCTCTTCTGTTTTGAAACCAGACCTGTGAACAATAATCATGGCATTCAAATGATATTGGCTGCGACGTCAAGCATTTATAAGTTACCTATATGAAAATTCGGCAACTAAAAAGATCAAAAAGATTGCACCTCCAGCATTATGAAATTTATTCATAACATTATGAAATTTCATCACTGTATTCGGTAAGCCACTAATCCAAAGTGATTTCTAAAATTGTACGCAATTTGGAACGCGTTTCATCTTACAGACCCTGATGCACCAAGATTCGGTCCTTTAAAAAATAAATTAGTAGGACTATTATTCTTAAATTCTATCAGTGTATTCGGTAAAATTTTCGAAATTTATTCATGAAAAACTATCCAACCAATCCAAAGTTGTAGTACAAATTTACACAGCTGTCCTGTGAAAAGTTTGTCGTTTTATTATTTCTTGGAACAAAATTGTGAATAAATTTTTTAATAAAAAATAGTCCTGATCACTGTAACCGTAAAATAAATCGTAGTGCGACAATTTCTTGGATTGAAACAACCCTTATGAGTGTAGTTTACGAGTGAAGACATATTCTAGCCAACAAATCCCTTAAAATCGTTTTCTTTGCAACAAATAATGTATAATTAACAGAGACACGATATTTTCCCATCATTTTTCGATTTTGGTCTACTGTACAGTCCCCGCGTGACGCAAGAAACTCCTTGTTTTGCTTCGAAATTTATTCATGAAAAACTATCCAACCAATCCAAAATTTGTTAATAAAAAATAGTCCTGATCACTGTAACCGTAAAATAAATCGTAGTGTGACGGGTTCAAATGACAATTTCTTAGATTGAAACTGCCCTTATGGGTGTACTTCACGAGTGAAGACATATTCTAGCCAACAAATCCCTTGAAATCGTTTTCTTTGTAACAAATAATGTATAATTAACAGAGACACGATATTTTCCCATCATTTTTCGATTTTGGTCTACTGTACAGTCCCCGCGTGACTCAAGAAACTTGTTTTGCTTTCGTGGAACAATAGCAGAATTTTTACATTTGTCGGTTGACCGAAAGCAAAGCCGAGTAGTTCACGCATCGCCATTTTGCGCCAGAGAATTTCCATTGTTTCGCGGGAATTAGCGCGCCCATATTGGGATCGCCTCTCCAGGCCAGGCCAGCCGCGCTATAGTCCGTTGTCTACGTCGAATCCATCCCCCACCAGAGCCCGGGGGGGGCTTCTTCCATTCGTTTCGCTCCTGTTTTTCTCGGTTCTTATCATCCCCTATCAACCGCCCTCCGCCCCTCGGCAAAGGGGCTGGCAACGTCACCGGCGCCTCTTGATTGGCCGATGCCACCGCCGTGACGTCACTCCCGGCTCCCTCATTGGCCGACGCGTTTTATCGACATTTCTACTGTGCATCAGATCTCACCCCCCTTCGCCCCCTATCCTCTCTTTCCACCCCCGCGCACGCACGCACGCGCGCACGCCATTGCGAAACCGTGCGGGGGAGGACGAGAGCTGCTCTCCATTTTTTCTACCATTTTTATTCTTCTTATGCACCTCTTACGGCCTTTTCTCCCCCAGATCGCTTTTGTTTTAGTCGATGTTTTCTTGTTTATCGGCTGATTCTCCGGGCACTTGGCGTTTCAACCATGAAAATAAACATTCCGTCGATTATTGGTAGACCGTGGGTCCTTGGACGAAAGTAAAAAATGTTGGATGCAAAGTACAGGATAAAAATCTTCTTTCTATTGTTTCATTAAACTAGTGCCCCTAAATTGTGCAACATTTTTATCATAAATACATAAAGTTTAATTAATTCGAAAGATCAGCATAAACTATTTTGACCGAAAGTATCAAAATCGTCATTCGTTATTGTAATTAACAGCGTTTGGAAAATAGAGAAATGAAGAAACGTTTGAAACAATTGTTTTCAAACATTTATAGCTAGAGCAGTGAATGATTGTGAACGTTATTAGTTTACTGTAGTTATAAGAATGGTCCGCCATTAAAGTGAAAAATCGTGGTCTTTAAATTTTTGAAATATTTTTCTGCTTTTGTATAGTGCCTATCCGATTTTGCCGTACACGCAAACAGTCTGCAGCCGAGTGGTTAGTGGTATAGTGGCTCGTTTAAGGGCACAGTAGTGACGGACGATTTCAGTCAGCCACGTTATAATCGTAGAGAAGTAGCAGTATACATAGGTGCATGGAACTTCATCATGCTTCTTTGTTCATGTTCCGACTGCATTCTCAAATTTTTCGAATTAGAAAAGATGCCTATCCAATTTTGTCGTACACGCAAACAGTCTGCAGCCGAGTGGTTAGTGGTATAGTGGCTCGTTTAAGGGCACAGTAGTGACGGACGATTTCAGTCAGCCACGTTATAATCGTAGAGAAGTAGCAGCATACATAGGTGCATGGAACTCCATCGTGCTTCTTTGTTCATGTTCCGACTGCATTCTCAAATTTTTCGAATTAGAAAAGATGCCTATCCGATTTTGTCGTACACGCAAACAGTCTGCAGCCGTGTGGTTAGTGGTATAGTGGCTCGTTTAAGGGCACAGTAGTGACGGACGATTTCAGTCAGCCACGTTATAATCGTAGAGAAGTAGCAGCATGCATAGGTGCATGGAACTCCATCATGCTTCTTTGTTCATGTTCCGACTACATTCTCAAATTTTTCGAAGTAAAAAAGATCGCAATTGAGATTATTATAACCGATTAGTGTGCAACATTGAAAACACCCCTAAACCAAATATATTTGGTCATTTTATGATTTTTTACCAGGAAACTAGAAATCCACGTATCGTGGGACTTTGAAGGTAATTTTTGTCTTTGTTTCGACTATGCTCTCGAATTTTTTCAGATAGGAAATGTCAGAATTGTGCATGCTATAAACAATTGTGTACATAACCTTGAAAACGATCTTGTTATGGAAATTAATGCATTAGGCTGACTTTACGAATTGTTTATTATGAAACTGCGAACGTGCACATTTGTTTGTATTTCAACTCCATCCACAAGCGTTTAGAACAGTTAAAAATCAAAACTGTCTTTGTTATAAATGATTAGACATACAATCAAAAAGCAAGTACATAGTTTGAAGCGTTGAAGTTTCCATTCCTACATTGTCTCTGATAATTGTTTGAGGAGAAAGAATCGCATTTAGAGATGGCAGAACACGTGCAGGAAAAGTGAAGAGCTCCTTTTATTTGCAACCACTCCCTGGGAGCTTTTTGAGAACATATTTGCGCGCGGGCGCGTCCCTTAAGGCGCACACCCTGTAAGAACTGGAAAGCTAAGAGTTCGTAATTCAATCACCGTGCTCTCCAATCTCGCATCTCTCTCTCTCTCTCTGGCTGCCCCACGGAGAGGAAGATGGGATAGCGAAAGTGCGGCACCCTCTCTGGGGGAGAACAGCTCAAAATGTCTGCTACTTTGAGCACCGCGACCCAGAAAACTATGTTCTCTGCGCGCCTGAGAGAATACTGTGCTCCTGAACCGTTCTTCTGACAGAAAAATACATTTACAACAAAAGTCCTCGGAATATAAGAAATATTTTCCACCATATCTAGACTCCACTACTTCAATTATAACGTACCTATAATTACATTCATGAAAAATATGTTTAAACAAAGAAATACAATTTATAATCTACAACAAAAGTCCTCGGAATATAAGAAATATTTTCTACCATATCTAGACTCCACTACTTCAATTATAACGTACCTATAATTACATTCTTGAAAAATATGTTTAAACAAAGAAAAACAATATATAAATCTAGGTCAATTCAGGGAAGCAGATGAAAAAGAAAAATGATCTGTACGAATTTTCTGTCTGGAGAAATTAGATGAAAGTTTGTAGTTCTAAGTGATTTCTATAATTTTTTCATTAAGAAATGTTTATAATTTCAGAAGATATAATCATTTTCCGTGGGGTGGTTTTTGAAACATTCGTTAACGATAAGATTTCCCGTTTTGTGTTAACCCTTTGCACTCCGAATTATTTTTCAGTTTTGTTGCCAACAATTCCCTGCTATTTCAAGTGTTTTATTTGGAAACTTTAAAGGACAGTTCCTTGACTAATTACATTAAATATAGCTTTCAAACTTTGTTGGAATTTATGTTTGTGGAACTTATGTTTGTTTTTAACTAAAGAATAAGACAAATAAATTATCTCTCACTCGAAAATAATTCACACTCGACAAAGGAGTGCAAAGGGTTAATTAAAAAAGAACCGGCCGTTGAAAAAAATTGTCCTTTGGCTGGATGGTAGTTTTTAGTGTGTGGCATATGTGTGTAAATTTTGAAGTAATTTGACACGGTGTATTTCGAGATATTTTCGTCGAGAGTATGGTTTCGAGAAGAAATTGATTGAAATGGTTTTGTAGAATTCTGAAAAATAAATGCGACTGCATTGGTAATATTTTCCGAGGAGAAAATAGAAGACGTTAGACGGCCATATTTATTTGGTTCTCTCGTTTCCTGGCGGATAGGAAGTCGATTTTCTCGTAAAACGCCCAGTAGGTAGGCAGGCTTCGATCGGAAGTCGAATCGAAGTAAAAAGGTCGAATGAAAACTCAGCTAACTCAATATCGGGTCTCGGATTCACCTTTCTTTTTCTACGGCGTAATGGGATTTCTTGTGCGGTGATTCGAGAATTATTCTCTTACCACAGTGCTACCCTCTTTTTTTATCATTATCATTAATAAGGACGTTATCGCCGCTTCTCGAAGCGATTCTGCTACCCTTTCAATCTCTTCCAAACTTATTACGTTTTTTTAAATATATCAAAAACAATTATTTTAAACACGTACTGTGCCGGACGTGGATTAAATTGTTAAAAACTAATAGGAACCAATCAAATTTTTCATTGAGCATCGACTACATTTCCAAACTTTTTAACAACACTACAGTTAAATTATAAGCAACTATAAGCGCAATTGAAAAATACCTCGTTACACATTATATTTTCGAGAAACTTTGGAATTTTCCATGGGAAAAGTGAGGCACAAATTGTTACAGGATTTTAGTATAAATTTTGATTTAAGTGTCGACTATATTTCCACATTTTTTCACGACACAAAAGTCAACTATGAGTTTGTCATAATGTAAGTGCAATTGAAAAAGAACTTGTTCTTGTACCTTTTTTAAGAAAAATGGAGAACCGATTGGTATGGAATTTAAATATACATTTTTAATTTATTATTAAGAATTTGCTATAAACAAGTAAGAGAGTTGTAGACAATTGTTATGATTTCGCAATGTAAGATTTCCTCATCGTTTTTAATAATTGTTGTGTTAAATTTATTTAAAGTCTCAGCAGTGCAATACCAACACTTACGCTGCCAACCGGATTTATTTATACCACAAGCTGACGCAAACATTTAAATGTTTCTATCTCGAGGCTGCAATCAAAAAAAAAAAAAGAAGACGACAGTGGCAAAGATAAGAAAAAGATAATAACGTAACCGGAAAGGGGTCCGATACCCCCATGCTTTCCCCATACCCTCTCCCTGCAGCATCTTCTTAGCTCTCGTCTCCTAGGGAAGGAAGAACCTCGGCAAGGCCGAGACGTTTCAGATCTATCTAGGGTGGAGAGAAAATTCAATTTAAAATGGCGGCTCAGATATAATGGCAGCCTCCGGTACGGCACCACCCTCCCACGCTCCCCCCTACAACTCATCTCAACTTTGCCACCGCTGTTCCCTACCTATTTCTCTTTCATCCGAAAGCACCCTGCTGGGCTGCGAGAGCGAGCTCTCGTTCGCTCGCGTGTCGCCATCTTACACGATGCGAGATGCCATAACTGGCGATGGGGGTCTCTGAAAGAATTCCTCTCGGGTGCATTATACCGCCACGGTGATCGATTTCTCGATTATAGCTGGACAAAATTCAAATTTTTCTATTCTCTTGTTGTAATAACGCTTTATTTTAAAACTATATCAACTTAAAGGAATTATATTATTTCATATTGTATAATAGGTTGCATTTGTGCCATTTTTCTTGCACTCTTTTAGAAAAAAACTTTTTTTTTATAATATTTTTTGTATTAAATGTCTTTTTTTAAAAATTATATAAATGACTAATGGGCAAAAAGGGGCGAGCAATATTTAGTATCATTACTTTGATATAAGTATCGTGTTCATGACTGATAACACGATTGTACCAAAGAAAACAACAACAAATATAATTATATAAAGTATATGAAAATTTGTATGATTCGTTCCGAATAATTATTACAATATTCTAAAGAATATCACAGTGATGAAATAAAAAATACTGTAGCATAATGAAGAAAAAGAAAATGAAGAATGTCTCGAAGAAATGAAATGTGCAATATTTCCCAGAAATTATGCAAACACGTGTAAGTTCTCCCAACGAGAATCATGTGTAATAAAACGCAGGAACTCTTTATAGCCATCTGCGCGATGGTTAAAACACAGTTGCAGTGAATCGTCGCTTACACGGGAAAATGACGCGGAAATGATGAAAATATGGAGCTGAAGACCGTCGCATATGGTTGTTAGAACCTTGTACAGCGAATCAAGGTTCGAGTCTCACGAAGCTACATCGCAAAAGAGTTTTTGTTTTAACATCTGCAAGACTGAATTTGATCTGGAAATTCCATTTGCATGATTCAGCCAATTAGTAGTGACATTACAACTTCCTTACGTCCCTATTTCGATAATTATATGTTTCCCATTTATTTCGTGAGAACTCACGCTTATTTGGAGGTACGTAGTACTGTTTTTAGTAGTACTGATGCCAGAGTCTAAAACAATTCTAGAGCTAATTTTAGTTCAGCTAGCTAGACCAGATGGCGCCTAGTCAGGACTGTCAACGTGGAATCGTAACAACGAAAATATATGGGGCTTGAGTCCACTCGGATCTACTAATAGCAATAAAGATATTAATAAAAAAAAAGAAAAAAACGACCGCCCGTGGTTGCATTCAATTTCCCCATATTCCATTCATGATGCTAAAGTCTAAAACAATTCTAGTGCCAATTTTAGTTCAGCTAGCTAGACCAGATGGCGCCTAGTCAGGACTGTCAACGTGGAATCGTAACAACAAAAATATATGGGGCTTGATTAATGTCTTTCAATAAAGACATTAATAAAAAAGGGAAAAACGTGGAATCATAGCAAAATTGAAGCGTTAGACTGGTACATATGTATGTTTATCAGTGTTACCACAAAAAAAAAACTTTCTCTAAATACCCTAGAATAGGTTTGTCACGTGGTGCCTCTTGCCTCTTAAAATTAATTCCAATTAATTCTATACTAAAGAGCGTCACTATGGACCATTATACTTTGTTCTGTTATCCCCAAGGTTACCGTGTGCGAAACAGTTCAGCAATTCGTTTTCGAATCGTCGAAACGTCCAACGGCAGATGAAACGCAACAGATTCGGCGGCGGGAGCGGGGGCGGGGAAACGCTGTGGTTTTTGACGACATTAAAGAAGGATGGAAAGGGAAAGCATGGCAGCTTTGTACGGTGTATTTCCCTGCTCTGGTGCACGACAGCAACATGGCAGCCGAATTCCGAGCGGTACATATTAAAACAGTCGCCGGTACGTTTCGCTCTTTTGATATATAATGCAGAACGGCGTTGTTTGTGTTAAAAGCCCGGGACCGCGGCGACTTAACCCTGTTAAACTGCGATGCTAAGTAAAACGCGGTTTGCTTTTACTCGCTTCGCTGTAATTCATGCACAAAGTGTCCGTTTCATCCAACTTCGCGACTTTCGAACGCGACCGTTCGTTTCCACTGCGAATGCGAGAGCGATCCGCTGTCGATAGCTTTCAAACGATCACTGACCGGTCGTTTACGGCCTAACTCGCGTTTTGGTTCAAGTATTATTCGGTTGAGATACGCAGATTTTTTTTAATCGTCGAGAAAGAGGAATTATGTTTTTTTTTTAATTTTTTGAGAAGGCTGTCACGATGTGGAAAACGTTTAGTAATTACCCTAGTAGCACAAAATATTATGTACATATTCATATAATATTAAAAAGAGATTCAATCTCTTCTTAATATTTAAATATACATACAATATTTATTTTATATTAAGTAACAAATATTTCTTTTTAAATATGCAGGAAATATCTATTTCATATTACGAGAAAAATATTTTTTTCTAAATACAAAATGCATCTTTATTTAATATTAGAAATAGAATATTTTTTCCTAATGTACAGATAATATTTATTTCATATTATAAAAAAATATTTTTTTTCTTATTATAAAATAAATCTTTATGTAATATCAGAAATTATATAAAATTGTATAATATAAAAATTTCTTAATTGTAATAAGGTCCTTTGGGAGATGAAATGGAATATTCCCTCAAGCAGTGCACAGAAAATAATAGATATTCATAGTTTCTAATTTTTGTTACAACTGTTTCTTAAATTTGAAAACTTTATTGAATGTTACTTAAATATTGAATTTATATTTTTCAAATATTGAATTCAATTTATATTTCTTGTACATGTATACAATATTCAGATCCAATATTTTGCTCATATGAAAAAATGTGGCTTAAAAAATATTTTTCCAATATTTGAAAAAAATATTTATCTAATATTTTTGTGCTACTAGGGTATTTGACATTTACGGCCTAACTCGCGTTTTGGTTCAAGTATTATTCGATTTAGATACGCAAATTTTTTTTAACCGTCGCGAAAGAGGAATTATGTTTTTTTTTTAATTTTTTGAGAAGGCTGTCACGATGTGGAAAACGTTTAGTAATTATTTGTAAAGTATGGGGAGCTTGGCGGAAATATGTATAGTGACGGCGAGTTGAAATGGTTATACATGCAAGTGTTTTTGAAAATTGTTTCGTTACGAAATATGCATATTTTAATGGAGAATTTTAATGCAGAAGTGTGACGCTTTCAAAATGTTTCAGTTTGTCTCGTTGCCAGGTACTTTCTGAATTTTTTCCCTGACCCAAAAATTTTGTTGAAATCGTTCGTTGATACGTGATTCGGAACTACTCGAATCGAACAACATGTGAGAATTTGTTTGTTGCAGAATGTGCACGTTTAACCGCGGTGCAGAATTTCAAAATGGAAGTTGCACCTCGAAAGGAGTTCAATTTATATGATAATTGAGGAAGAGGTTATGTTTCTTGATTGTTTTGGAGACTCATCAATTTGCTATAAATTTTCCCGTTACGTGATTCGAAAGTATAAACGTTGAACAATATCCGGCAATTTTTTCACTCGAAAAAATCCATATTTAAGGACACTGCAAAATTCAGAGGAGAATATTTCTGTTTAGCTAACAATGGAAAACAGTGAGTGCCTCATGAATTTTTTTCTTAGGTCCACAAACTTCGTGGAAACTTTCTGGTCACCCGATTCAAAAGTGCATACATTGAACAACATTTGGCAATTTTTTCACTCCGAAATCTCCATTGCTAACTCCGCAGTGCAATTTTTATGATAATAATTCCAATTTGACAGAGAGTATCGGATGAGTCATAGGGTGCATCGTAAAAAAATTTATCCTACACTCCTGGTAGTTCTCTTTGATCGATTTTGCAAACCCTCGAAAGGCACGGGGTGCCTTGAATCGACATTTGCGCCCGTAATTTCATTTCGCCGCCCTGCATGCGTCTTTGATTCGATTATAGTGTGAATCAGGGTCAGAAAGATAGACTCTTCATGCATGTATATGCAACTTTAAATTTTTCGCTGGATACACGACGCAAAAAGGGCTCGGTGATTAATTAAATCAATCAGGAAAATCTTTGTTCAGCGTTTGCGAAAAAGATTCGAAAACAAAAAGGCGCCTTTAAACGCTGTATTAAAAATCATTATATCGAATTCGATCGGTCTAATTCAGGGGTCGGCAACCTGCGGCTCTTTGGATGGGAAGCTGCGGCTCTTTCGTTCCATACGCAAATATTATTTATTTTATAAAAAAAAACATTTAAAAATCGTTCTAAATCGATTAACGAGGATTAGGTACCGATTCTATCTCTCAGCCACTTGTACTCTCTTTTCATGTTTTTTTTATTTTAAGTACAAGTTACATTGTTTAGTAAAGTTTAAATTTTCTACTTGAATAACCATGCAAAGCCATCGCTCCCATTGAATTTGTTTGCTCAATTGTTTGTTATTGAAGTACAAGTTAGTGTTGTAAGTAAATGTTTAATTGTTTTAAGTTTTTACTTAAATAATAAGTAATTATCTAATAATACCATATATATTATCTAATTTGTTGTGAAAAACACTACTTATATATGAATAAATAGATTAGTTTCTTAATTAAAAAACTTTATTTATGCGAATGCTATTTATTGTTGGCAAGAAAAAATTTTGTGGCTCTTTAAAAACTTTGAAATTTTGTAAATTGTAATTTTTGACTCTTCCGACTCAAAAGGTTGCCGACCCCTGGTCTAATTTTATTTTCTGGAGTTTCGAGATTCGGCGAGGAAATATCGATTCTGGTATGTTGTAGATCGATTAGACTTCTCTCTGAAGAATAGGGTGCAACCTACCTGGATCCTGGCCTCGTTCAATTTAGTAGATCGCGCCAATTCCTCCCTGCAGTATATGTCCGGGTAATGAGATTTTGCGAATGCCGATTCCAATTCTGCCAGCTGCTCCTGCGAAACAATTCGAGGGCCCTAGTGAAGACTATCTGGCGGGAAATTCGCGAGGTTCGAGACTGATGTTAATTTGTAAAATTATAGAAATTGCTACGTTTCAATAATTGCAGTTGGAGCATCAATGAATTTGAGGAAAAACTTTAAACTTCATTTAATATATTATAACTTTCTTGCATAGAAATTGGAAAATCATTTAAACTCATTTTAAAGGAGTTTCTCTATTTTCACCTCCCCCTGTGAAGTTGTATATTTTTTTAAACTAAAAAGTGCACTAAATTAGTACTTGGTAAATTGAAATCTATCTAGACTCAGTTCAAACAGAAAATCTCCACTTTCATTCCTAATGTTTATATTTTTATTTTATTATTATACTTGCTATCAAAAATAACCATCTTCATGGACTCATTTTACAGTGTGAAGCTTCACTTTCACCTCCAATAAGTTTTTGTATTTTTAACAAAAGCATTGTTGAAACAAATGAATTACTGGTGGCAATGATTTTTATAAAACAAAGCTATGACAGTTTGAAAATATCCAATTTTTCGCCAAAAATTAGGTACGTCCTTCAATCTTGAAAATATATAAGATTCAGTTTATTATTGAAAAAAATTCTGAAAGAACAATAATATTTGTGGAGATGAAAATTCAGGCTTCACGCAAGTACATGGTTGTTCGATTTTTTAAAAAAGACTTTTAATAAAAATGATATTTTCAGTACAAACCTGTGTGAAGGTAGTCCTATGTCGTCGTCGGGCAGGTGTCGGACAACTTGCAGTGGTGGGAGTGTGGCCGATATGTGGACTCGAAGCACAAGGATCTGGTTTTAATTTTTTGAAAGCTCCTTCCGCACCTGAAACGAGAAATTCGTCAATTAACAACATATAAACCTGCATACAAATTTTAAAACAATATATTCCTTTATTTAAAATCGAGAACAAATTCTTTCCACATATTTCAGATACTTCAAATAAGCAACTTTTATTTATATTTTATGTTAAAGTTTAAAATATCCTGTCTCTAACGAAAAACTTTCAACTTTAAACATTTTCTGTGCTCTAACAGTTATAGAAATTATTCTGTAAACTCTTCTGAATAAAATGGCGCAGTTTAATATTACATCATGAACGCGGTGATTTGTTTAAATAATTCTTACAGTTTAAGAGGTACTCGAAGCTGCTCTAACGATGCAGAATTAACAAAATTATTGTAAAATAGTTGTGCTAAAGATTATTTCACAGTGCTCTAAGAATAAAGGTAATTTACATCGAGGAATATTTATATAACGTTAATGTTGGTTATTATCAATTATGTTTACGTAAAATCTCGATTTAATCAGTCGAGTGGAGTGAAAGTATAATTTACTGTTACGCTGCCAAATTCTGAGCGACAGACAGTCGCCAGCCGATAGTCCTTGTGCCATTTCGGTATTGACAGTAAGACGATAATATAGATTCAATACTTGCTGCGAGTTTTGCAACAGCGGAGATAGAAAGTTGTCGCAATGTTGTAACTTTACGGTTTCAAAATTTTTCAAGTGTGACTAGTCTTACATCGAACGCAAATTTCCCATTAACAAAACAACGTACAAGGTTTCCGTCCTAATTGCGAAAAGCAGACTTAACTTGTAAATGATTTTTGAATATAATGTCTAATTCAGAAGAATTAAAAAAAGAATTTTCTTATTATGGTTGAAAGTAGAAATGGTCCATCTTTTCGGATGATAAAAATTTTTTAAAACAAAACAACCCGAGGAAGTTGACAGTAGAAGTTCACAGCTTGAACGTGAGTCCAGGTACATCATCATAAAACTATTTTTCGCAATGTTAAATATTTTTTTAAAAGAACATAGCCTGTAAGAATCGAAAATAGAAGCTCGATCCTTGAAAATGAAACGAAGGACATCATCTTTCGATTTTGTTCCAAGAAGTTATAAGAGATTACATTTCCAAATCTAGAAAATGCATTGTACTACGTCGTTTCACACTATAAAAAAATTTAAAAGAAATTGATTTAAAGTGATTTTAAAGTAGAAGCAGAATCTTTGAAAATGAGTCGACTTAGATTATTGTGCAATTTTCCTTCACCAAGTTACAACAGATTGCATCACGTTTTACAATGCAAAAATATTTTTTTAAAAGAACGTAGCCTGTAAAAGTCGAAAATAGAAGACCAGCTTTGAAAATGAAACCAAGAACATCATCTTTCAATTTTGTTCTGCGAAGTTACAAGAGAGTACATTTGCAAATCTAGAAAATGCATTGTACTAGGTCGTTTCACACTATAAAAATATTTAAAATAAATTGTTTGAAAGAGATTTTAAAGTAAAAGCAGAATCTTTGAAAATGTGTCGACTTAGATTATTGTGCAATTTTCCTTCACCAAGTTACAACAGATTGCATCGCGTTTTACAATGCAAAAATATTTTTTTAAAAGAACGTAGCCTGTTGGAGTTGAAAATAGAAGTTCAATCTTTGAAAATGAAACGAAGGACATCGTCTTTCGATTTTGTTCCAAGAAGTTATAAGAGATTACATTTCCAAATCTAGAAAATGCATTGTACTACGTCGTTTCACACTATAAAAATATTTAAAATAAATTGCTTGAAAGAGATTTTAAAGTAAAAGCAGAATCTTTGAAATTCGAGATTAGTGTGCAATTTTTCTTCAGGAAGTTACAACCAGTTGAACATCCCCAAGTTGGCGTTGAAGATTCGACAACGGTGTGATTGTGGTGGCCGGTGTGGGTTTAATTAGTAAAAGATCGTTAATGAGGGACTTCCGCGAGGGTGTAAGAAGCCGTCGGCCGGTTCGGAGGGCCGTAGGAGTCCGTTCCACCACGATAAGTCGTCGTTCGTCTTGGTTGTTTCACGGTATCGGCTTTATGAACGTGCGAACGTACGGACGGGGTAACGGTGGCGAGTGAAGTCCCTCGCACTATGCTAACTTGGTTAGGGCGTTAATGACCTAATCATGTTACATGCTGATTCAATGTTCAAGGATGAATGCTGTCCACTTTACATACCTTGTCCCGTTTCCCGGTGAACGGTGAAACTCGGTCAAGTTCAGCGGGAAGACGGGGAACCTCTTACAATCCGTTTCTTGACGAGCGAATCGGCATCTCGCGCGATCGTCTTGCGAAATTCTTCGACTAATCATTTGCGAACATTGTCGAAACATATGGCAAACCGCGTGGTAAAGCCCCATAACGACTGGGTTTGTAGTTTCATGGTTAGAGTATTGTAAAAGTGTACCTGTATCGATACTTATTTTCAAGGCAGTGTTTAAACGCTCATAAGAAGCTCAATTTTAATTTTCTGGTCATCTAAGAGTGAGTCTGTTTATAGTTTCATAATAAACAGTCTGAAAGTAAGTCTACGACAGTATCATATCTTTGGTTACTTATTTTCATGTCTGTACTTAAACGCTCATACGAGCTCAATTTTAATTTTCTGGTCATCTAAGAGTGAATCTATTTACAGTTTCATAATAAAATAATCTGGAAGTTAGCCTACGACAGTATCATCTCTTTGGTTACTTATTTTCATGTCTGTACTTAAACGCTCATTACAAGCTCAATTTTAATTTTCTGGTCATCTAAGAGTGAATTTGTTCATAGTTTCATAATAAAAAGTCTGGAAGTTAGCCTGCGACAGTATCATCTCTGTGATCTTCAAGGCAATACTTAAGCGCTCATTGCAAGCTCAAATTTTAATACAGAATTTGAGAATACTGTTGAAAGATGTGGGAAACTATAGACCAAAGTCCCACAGCAATTCGTTTAGCAATGTTACGTTAAAAATTTACAAAATTTCCAAAACTAGAGTCCCTCTATTGGCCATTCTATCGTTACCTCGAAGAAAACCGGCATAACTAAAAAAATTGCAATTGTTCGCTTATGTGATAAATAAATAAAAAAAGTGGTATATTTTAATTCGGAAATCCGGTGACTTTATGGAGATAAGTGATATTCAGTTGAACTTTGGTTATATCTTTGAATGAGATTTTTCCAAACTAGTGATTTTCGAGATGTGCCGGTTTTTTTCTAAGGTAGCGCTTAGATTTTAGATTAAAGATTAGCTTTTATTAGATTGAGATTTTAAGTTGGTTGTAACATTCTAACAACGCGTTTCATTAAGAATTTTTGAATAATAAAAATTTAATTTCGTGGATCTACGTTTTTACTCTGAAAAATTACAAGCCTCTTAAGCAATACCTAATTTTATATTTATGAAATGGTATTTATCTCTATAATACAATATATTATTTCGATGGGCCTGTGAGACCCCACCTTGCCAACGCCGGGTTAAAGACGTCGATGAAAAGAATAAAAATGAGATCTACTAATTTCGTGTATATCTGCGTATACATAGAAAGAATAAAGGAAAGAGTTGTAGGTCCCCATCGATTCCAGGAGAAACGTTATGGCAGATGCGAGCGACGGACAGCTGCTAGAGTCGCAGAAACCTGCATCAACGATGATCCCATTGATCCTGTCGTTTGTCAACGTGGATTTCACCTCGTTAAAATCGTTGGTAATTATTTTCAATACGTTCTCGCTTGTAGCAGCTGCTACTCCTACGCATAATTGCCCTAAAGCCATTTTTCTTCAATTATTGCAACTTCTAAATATACTCGACTCACTACCGTAAACGAAATTTAGTATGCAGCATCTGTTAACGCTATCCGTGGCAAAATTATGCTCTCTGTCGCCTCGAGTAACTCAATTTCCTCCTACATTTCTCAATCCGAAAATTATTTGAAAAATATCCCTTAAATATTCGCAGCACTGTCAACTTTTTGGTATCTCTTTCCCTTCGACCATTATTTAACTTACATTATTTAACACCCTTACATATTTGTAAAAGAACTCGTTACACAGACCAGCATTTTCGGGTAACTTTCATATATTTTTTACTATTAAACTATAACATTGTTTATTATGCGACTTGAATGTAATTTTCCGTTCATATTTAAACTACATCCTCAAATTTTTCTACAAAGCAAGTATAAAAATTGAGCTGGTTATGAGCAGTTAAGTACACCCTGGAAAGAGAATACACTACAACCCTTGTAAGCTAATCTCTTTAGTACTATGAAACTACAAACGCAATAATTTTGAGAACTTGCAGTACATCTTCATTTACATTTCACCAAGATCTCGAAATTTTTCTAAATTTTTTACTATTAACATACAACACTGTTTATTATGAGACTTGAATGTAATTTTCCGTTCATGTTTAAACTACAACCTCAAATTTTTCTACAAAGCAAATATAAAAATTGAGCTGGTTATGAGCAGTTAAGTACACCCTTGAAAGAGAATACACTACAACCCTTGTAAGCTAATCTCTTTAGTACTATGAAACTACAAACGCAATAATTTTGGGAACTTGCAGTACATCTTCATTTACATTTCACCAAGATCTCGAAATTTTTCTACGTTAAAAAAATCAAAACTGAGCTAGTTACGACCAATTAACTGCGCCCTCGGAAAGGAATCCTCTTCCAAGGGAAAAAAAGATACTTTGTCGTTGGGCGACGGTAACTTCTCCGCAAGTTTGTTCAAGTAGTAGTATTAGATCTTCTTTTTTAAAGCGGAGAGGATAGCTATCATTTGCACTGGAGAAAGAGAGATAGGAAAAGAGAGAGAGATTTCGCGGGTTCACATTTTAAAAGGGGTAAAGAATTCTCGCGGAAGACCATCGCTTGAGAACTTTTAATGCCGCGGAGAACGCAAGAGGGTTAACGAAATTAATTTTTCCGCCCCCGTTTCTCTCTTTCTGAGCCTTTCCCCCCGTACCGTCCCTCCTCGCTCATTCTTTTATTCTCGTTTCATTTGCATGAACACTGCGGTAGCTTCATCTTGTTTCCCAGCGGCCTGACCTTGAAGGAATTCATCCCCATCTAATTCATTATTGAGTAACAAAGAGTGCAAAAACGCAGGCGAGCTCGTGACCTAATCATAGTTAAACTTTGGAATTATTCACGGTATTGTTGAGCAACGTGTTTGCGTTAAGTAATATTTCAAAGAAAAATTAATTTCATTGAAAATTCGAATTACGAAAAGTATAGCTATTAATTTTTACAAGGAATTATTTCATTATAAATTATAACTAATATTATATTTATTTTATTTTATTCTATTGTTTTCAGTTTACTGTGCTTTATTAAATTTTAATTTTACTTAGTTTTACTTTACTGTAATCTATTTGACTCTGCTTTGTTGTATTCCGTAGCATTTTATGGCTCATAATTTCTTCAACTCTGGTTAAATCTATTTGAAACGTTTTCGCTGCGTTCTATTTATATAATTTTATATCATTGTATATTGTTATACTCTTCTGTTTTAATACTATATTCTATTTTAATCTGTTCTGCACTAATTTATTCAGCTATATTTAATTGAAGTTTAATTTTGTTAGAACGAACAGTTCTGATAATATCAATTAAAATATTTGCTTCCCCCCTATTTCTGTATCTATCCCTTATTATTATTCAATATTTTAAAAGAGAATTGATACAATTTATAATAAAAATTATCTTGTAAATTTGCCATTTATATTTATACTATAAAGTATAAAGATAAAGCTACTTGGCTAACTAAGAACTTCCAGACATCACCAATATTTTTACCACAATATAAATGTTTTCCTATTTGCGCGCCAAATTTAAATAGAAGAACTCTCTTGAAATAACTACAAATTATTAATCAACACTAAGATTCAAATTCAAAAGCAAAATCATAAGACTCTTCGTGGCGGCAATTTTTTACTGTTCATAACGTCCATAGATTTTTGCCAAGGTGTCTTACCAACATAAATATTTCCCCATTTATTTTGCGCGGGAAGTTTAAACGGAACAAGCTCAAACAAAAGAGTTACTAAATTATAAGAACGCGGAAGGAAAGGGGATTTTCTCTTTATATTTTGACTGACTCTGAAAAAGGAAATGGCTAACATGTCATCTCGATATAGGTGAATTTTCTGCTTGTTAATTTTCGAGTGGAACGCGTGTACATTGACAAAGCGGTCGGTCAAGGTGTTGACAGTGGGGTGCGAGGATCGTACCATATGGTGGTACCTGTTCTACGGCCTATTATTATGTGTTCATGGGGATTTAGAGAGCCCAACGCTAAGGGTGGCCTAATGGGGTTTGCCATGATGGCTGGGCGTAGGCGAGCATCGAGTACGTATTATTCTCGATGAAACATGCTACAGTGAGCCGAAAGAATAGAGCAACCCTAAGCACTACACTCTCTTCGCTTTCATATCCGACAATCTGTTTTCTATAAATGTCAAATTTCCTTCAACAATCAACTTTTTTTCTTGATAACACAATGTTTAAAGATCCTACACTGTTTACAGAAGATTTCATTTTAATTAAATTAGTATTATCAATTAAAATCATTCAAAGTAAGGCAAAGACGAATTTTTAGGTAATCTATCTTCTATCTTCTATATAAATAATAATTAAATGTTGTTCGTTGGTAAACGCATCACTAGAGAACGGCTGGAGCGATTTGGCTAATTTTATTTTAAAAAATGTTCGTAATAGAAAAATTTTTTAGGGATACAAAAAGTGCTTTTTTCTATGGGATTTTTGTATGAAGTCATGACCATAACTCACTTCGAACGGCGGATAAGCGTAATTCTTTTTTTTTTGTTTGTTATATTTACAAATCAGAAACAAATTATTTATTGCAATTTGAACAGGATAACGTCTATCGGGTCAGCTAGTAAATAATATAAATAAATTGAATAGCATTCAGAAAAGAAGGAATAGGAAGTTGACCTTCATAAGTTCTTCACGTGTCTCGCGAAACGGTTTAATCCTCACTGAAACATTTCTCGTTCGCGAATATTAGTACAATGACATAAATCAACGTGATAATATGAGCCATCCGGTATGTATAATCAGAAAGAAGATCAAAGCTTTCAATGCAAACTGCTAGCTCGTGATAAGCTTTATCGAGTCAACCCCGTGATGTTTGTCGAGTAAATTGTTAACCCTTAGCACTCGAGTGGCGCCTCTGAGGCGTCACTAAAAATTTCTGTCCTATTATTGAAAATATTGTTTACATTATATTTTATCTAACCAATTACTAAACATTTAAGAATTGTATGAGGTATTATAGCAATGTTATATCTACCAAATTTAAGGGGGTAAGGGCTAGGCAGAATATTACTAGAAAAACAGCGTTTTCATCAGCAAAACCGCGTTTACGGAGATAGGTTGTTTGTCCTTATACTAGCATAATAGGAGCTATGTGAGGGCTCATTGTAAAGAGGAAGGTTGATTGTTCTAAGGTGCACTCATTATTTCAGTAAAAAAAATCGTTTTGTATTAGAAAAATACATGGGAACCTAAGGGTGTTTGTCTCGATTTTTCCCCCTCTTTTAAACGCTCATATTATTAATTATAAACATAATCTCGTTAAATCTTGATGGAAACAAGCTACAATCAACCTTCCTCTTTACAATGAGCCTTCACACAGCTCCTATTATGCTCGTATAATGACAAACAACTCGATCTCGCTAACATGTTTCACTTGTTTTTCTAGTAATATTCTAGTAACATTCTGCCTAACCCTTACCCCCTTACAAAACTCATAGAGAGTGTAAATATTCTAGATCAGAAGAAACGTTTGATTTTTTAGTTAAAATAGCTCCTTTCGACATGTAACATACGTCATTTTATTCGTTTTGACATGCTGAACACAAAATGTATATACCACTTATGGCGCAAATGAATAGTTTTCGAGATATTCGTGAAAAACTGTAGTTACTATACAGTGAATTTTGTTGCTACAGTTTCTACAGATAAATCACTACAATCGTTGAACGGTATATATACCGCGAGAACTTTTTAAAACATATGATGATGAAGAGTGAGTACATATTACAACAATACCACACACACCCACCCAGTGTTTCTGAGAAGAAGGTTCGTTTGGAAAAATCTTGCGAATAGAATGAGTCGTGGTTAGGTCGTGGAGGGGGCGGAGAGGGCCGTCAGGCTCAAACAAAACAAAATTCAATGTATAGTAACTACAGTTTTTCACGAATATCTCGAAAACTATTCATTTGCGCCAAAAGTGGTACATACATTTTGTGTTCAGCACGTCAAAACGAATAGAATGACGTATGTAACATGTCGAAAGGAAGAGGGGGGTTTTCTCAAGTCTTACTAAAAAAGAAGAAGGTTGTTCTTACCAACACTGGAAGTAGCCCCGACGCTGCTCCTCCCGGGCGTCGCGGCGGGCGTGGGTGGGCTGGCCTCGAGTCCCTGGTGCACGCCATACAAGCCGAAGTCCTGTTCGTTCGAACTGGTGCTGCTGCACTTCCTCTTCTCCTGGTTGTGATTCAGATGAAAGCTGTCGTTCTCGACGAGTCCGACGCCGAGCAGACCCAGGTTCGGCCTCAGCTCGTCCATTAGCTTGTTCTGGCCGCAGTTCGCAGCGGCTGCCGCTGAGAAGTTCAGTTGTCTGCTGAAGATCGCTGGGAATATGTTGAACTGCTGATGGTCGAGGCTGAGGGCAGTCGTCGGCAACGAAGAGCCGCCACCGCCTCCGCCGCCGACGGACCCGCCACCGACGGAACCGACGCCGCCTGCACCGGGGCCCCCGGTACCTCCGGAAAGGTCGTTCGCCAGGGTGATGCCGGGGTGACCTTGTCGAGGTCTCTCGTTCACAATATTCACCTCGCCTTTCCAATAGTTAGTAGGTCATCCTTCTATCGGAGGATCCTCGATTTTATGTTTCAATCCTCTAGAGCTGGTGGCTTCAGGATTCGCTCCCCTTTTACAGAGGGTTAGAACCCCGATGTAACTATATTCCAGCTATTGCTTCAGAGGTTCTGCAATATATCCGGTTTCAATCACTTCGGATGAGTATCGGGTTTGACTTCTTCGGTGGTTCGAGACTGGTAGCGAAGCAAATCCTTATTTTTGGAAGGTACTGCCAGTGTCTTCGGGAGTCGGTAAATCAGATTTATCGAAGGATCTTGAAGGACCAAGTTTCAGCCTTCAGATTTTGACTTGCTGGAAGCTTTGAAAGGCTCAAGATATGTTAACCTTTCACTCATAGATTCCCTGAGACTGGTAGTGAAGCTGATCCTCGTTGTCGAAAGATGCACTGTGTTGTCTTCAGGATTTAGTAGTTCAGACTTGCTCACAACTGTTATTTTCGTTTCAGTCACTTGGAAAGAGGTTTTAATGACGATACCTTGAGGTATCCAATGGCTGAAAGGTTCAGAAGCCTTGCTCAGAGGTTCAGACTTATTCAGAGGTAAACTCCTACTTCTTCAACCATACTCAAAGATTTAGAAATTTGAGACTAAGGCAAATTCTTGTTACACAAGGATTTTATCCTCTTGTTTTTATTCCAGTTACTTAAGGAACGGCGGAAACTTTCAAACTGTCCAATTTCTGGTGAAAAAGAGGATCAAATTTCTGTATTTTGAGAAATTCGTCAGCTCAAAGCCCAGAAAGTTGCAGCAAAAGGTAATCCTTATTTTCTGTAGGATACCCAAAGCAAATCCTCATTCTATCTGGCGACGCCAAGATCCTTGACGACGTAACATTACCGTGTCCTCTCAAAGTAGCGATATGGCATTCACAGTTCAATGATATAATGTGCTCGTCCTCTAGTTAAGGTAGAATTGGACTAACCTCGATTACAATCCTTCAGAACGTCGACTGAGAATTAATACTCTTAAGAAGAGGCTTGAGAATAACAATTTAGGTATACACATGTCAGGACACACTGCTTCAACACAATAATATGACACTTTCTGGACAGTCTCAGCCTTGTAATTAACGAGCGTCGTCTTTTGTGGATGATCCTCAAAAATTTCAATCTGGAAAGCTTGCGAACTGCAGCACTTCTTTCTGGACACTGTCTTCCACTATGATTCTCAGTGGAAACTCCAATGCTGATCGCAGAGGTCTCAAAGATCCTCTTCTGACTAGCAGTACGTCAAACGACTCTCCAGTCCAAAACACTTAAACTGGGCCTACTTTATCCGAAAATTTCATAATGTTTCTAGACCTCTCAGTTCACTCAGGGCTATCAGTGCTACACCAAGAGATCTCAGCACTCAACTGAGCCAATCCTCTTAACGAAGTATCTAACTAATCTTAGAAGCCTCAACTGGCAACTTCTTTCGATCCACAGTTCTCCAATGAGATCCTCAGCAATCCTACTGGGAATAGTCAATCCTCTCAATGAACCACCATGTTGGTCTCGGATGTCTCAGCTCTCAAGTCCACTATAATTTTCTAGTGCTCCAACAAGTCTTCGACTCTCAGCATCCAAACTTTACCACCCTCTCCCTAGCAAATCTTCTATATCGATTCTGAAACTCTCAGCGTTCAAACTGAAAGTACTTTACGCCTCAGTGAAGGTCCTACGTTGATCTCACCTCACTGTCCTCGACTCTTTCGAACTCGTCGATCCTCGGATAGGGTCCCGGCTCTTCAGCAATTCAGAGTACTTTGTCTCTTTTAGAAAGATGGATCCTGGAGGCTAATCCTGGAGGTACCAGATCACTGCGTTCTCCTCCAACACGTTCTCAGATCCTCAGAAGCTCCAACGAGGATCCACTGTCTCTCCCACAGGTCTCGGCTCCTCGGCAAAGATCCGACCTCGCTGCCAGTGGTCTCGGCTTCACGATCTCGTCCCCGAAACGGTCTCACACCACGCGTAAATCGGCAAAGCGGCAAAGATGCCCCTATCTCGACCGAGTTTCCGCGAGAGCGTCTTCAACAATGTGATCCGCGACGCTGCTAATGTTTACGTGATGAGTGGGGGCGGAGGGGAGGTTAAGAGAGACGAAATGGCCGTAAAACACAGGTTAATCGCGGACGGACGTTATCGCTACCGCGGCCTCGATTCGAAATTGAAATCTTATTATCCCGTCGATGCAATTACGCGGCTCCCAGTCAACAGGGGCGGGGGGGTTTAGCGGGGGGGGGGGGGCGGGGGGGTGCGCGGGGGGAAGAGGGGGGAGAGGGGGGGGCCAACGGCGGACACGAGGACAGAGGAGAGAGATTCGAATATCTCGGAATAATTATGAGAAGAGAGGCGAGAGAAAATCGGGGTGTCTGAGAGGCGAGACTCTCGCGTCGCGTAGCGGCCCTCGCGGGCGTTCGTAACTCGCCGGAGTGGCCCTCGCGGGCAACGGGCGTCGCGACGACGCGGGCTCTGCCGAGCAGGAAAAACCCGAAACGAGCCGAGCAATCGAGAGGGGCGACCGCTCGCCGTGAGTTCTTGTGGGATTCTGTCCGCGAAATGCAGTTATCCTGGTGACTCCGCGGGGGGACACGACTCGGAGGGGTCGTTCGAGGTAGTGGGGGGTCGCGAGCGATACCTGCCTCCCTCCCCTGCCACCCCTCCCCTAACGAAACGAAGGCGCTTCGGCGCGCGGACCACGAGGCGTGAGCACACCCCTGTTATTGGACTTCGCCATGGCAACGCATCCCCTACGCCGGCCAATCGGCAACCGTTAGAGGCTGATGAGCGTTCCCCCACCTGTCGGCCAAGATGGCGGACTTACCAATAAAAATTCTTCTGGAAAATAACCTGCGAGCGATTTTCTTTCCACCCTGCTATCTAGCTTTTCGTACCGTGTACACTAAAGGGTGGGCGCACGCGGCTCTGTGTGGGTGTGCGCGGGCGGAGGGCGCGTGGAGGGAGGCTTTAGGGTTTCTTCTAGATAGGCGGAATTGTAGTGACCCTTAAGGTTGCCCTCTGTGTCCTTAGTACTAGGTTCCTTTTTGTTTTTCGGGGGAATAGTGGAGTTCGTTTTATTGGGAGATGGGTTTTTTAATTTTTCACCGGGAGGGGCTCGGGGAGCTAAGAGGAAAGTATATGCTAGATAGGGGTTTCAAGAGTGAGGAGACTCTTTGGGAGGATGGTTTGGGGAAAGTGATATTTAGGGGTGCCGAGGGTAGCGGATATGGGGTGGTTTTAAAGAAATTTTTAGGGACGATTTGATCGTGGTTTTGAACGACTTTCAGAATTTTTTTAGTATGTAATGCAGGGAATGATTTTTATGGAACTTTAATGTACGCTTTTATTTACGTTTCGAATGTGTTCTCAATTTTTTATATGAAGAGCAAGTGAAAATCTACTTTTTTATATGCTATTAAATACGTTCTCGAGAACGAACTTATCACAACTCGTTAATGTTTTAGTTCCATTTGATTTTTTTATTATTATGATTCTGCAACAGTGATTATTATTATAGCGACTTTTTCTCTAGAGCCGATTAAGTACAGCATTGAAGAATATGAACTCTAATATTCTGTGCTAACATTTTAATGTTTTCTAATGAAACTGCAAAATTGATTCTTATAGAATTTAATATAATCTGTTGTGTTTTTGTCTTGTTACCAAAGTTCAATTAACTACACCCTTAAAGAAGAACTACCCCCTAATGTCCTACTTTGATTTCGGTATTTTTCTATCATGAATCTGCGAAACTGATCATTGTAGAACTTCAGCAATCCTGTTTGTGCACAAAGTTTGAAAAAATAAAAATTGACTATGTTATAAACAATTAACTACATAGCAAAAAGTCCTTTGTTCTCATATGTTAGTACACATCAGTGCTTTAAAGTGTATCTACAAACATTTGTACAAAGGAAAAGTCGAAATTAACCTGAATAAAAGAAATTCAGAGGGAATTTCCTCCAAAACAGTAATCAAATATTTTCTGCCCGTCATAATTTCTGGTCCAAGGGAATTCATTTGGCAACCCCGTCTCCTGCCGTCATCCGAAACGACTCACATATAACCAAAACCTGTCTGGTTTCTCGAGGAACTTCGACAAAACCCTTCGATTCGCCGACTTGACGCCCACTTCTCGTTCGACCCTCCTTCGGAGCGTGGCGAGAGGGTGCCTGAGGGTGAGATCGAACAGATATGTAGCCGAAGGGTATGAGCAAGGGCTTCGGACGAGAAACATTAAGTTCCTAGAGCCTCCGCATCTTCAGACTTTCTCAAACCCCCCGAAACCCCACCCTTCTCGTGACCACATAAAAAATGGATATCATTGACCATTTCACAAAATTTCACAAACCCTTGCTCAAACCAAAAGACGAGCCAAGTCACGCGATTCCTCGTTCGAAAATCTACAAAATCTGTCGAGTAAGAGTTTTTCACAGATAAACCGAGACTTTTAATTTATGTATTGAATTTATGTATTGACCATAAAAGGTCTAAGTACGAAATCATGCTAGAGAGAGTGCAGCATAAATTTCTAAGGTTTTGTTCGTTTAAGCTAAATAATCCAATGTCAATCTTTGATCATGATTGCTCCGCAATAATAACTGAAATGAACCTGGAACCATTATCTGCAAAGACGAATAATATCCGACCAGAGGTTTATTTTTAATTTAATTAATAATCATGTGGATTGTTCCTCTCTACTTGAGCAAATCAATTTTTATGTACTAGAACGTCAAGTGAAAAAAAGAGCCTGTTTTCAAACACTTAAAGCGAAATTTAATTATGGATTAATTAATCCATTAAATCGCATTATTGCAAATTCTTGCACTATTTATTATCGTGTTGATTTTCTTCACCAATTCTTTACTAAATTTTCAAACACAACTATGGAGGATTGTATGATGGTACCATGTCGATTGTGCATGTCCCTTCTTTGTTGTTGTCGTATTTTTTTTTCTTCTTTGTTATTGTTAACAGTTTTGTAAAAGGATCTCATTCCGTTTAAAATAAATAAATAATAATAATAATACTAATTTAGAAGCTAAACTTTTTCGAAAACCAGGCCTCGAAAAAATTCATTCTTCATTTTCGTTGCAGTTTTTCTTGCAGAATCTTGCATTCTGATTTCGACTAAAAAAATTCATTTGTTGTGTGAGTGTTTTTCGCAAGAGTGTTACGTGGATTTTTTCTGCGCTATTGTTTTTAGGTTTAGTAATAATTAGTGGGTAATTATGGCTCGTCCATTTGCTCGTTTCGATACGAACATAATCTTTTAGCGTTTGAGCCCTTGAAAAGTAATCGGATTGCGTCGGAAACGAAGAGAGCGTTGCAGTTATGCTACGTGTTCATTATGTTCGCTTTAGCTGCAGATTTCGGGAACTCTCATTAAGAATGCGAAATGCGGCACACGAATAATGACATTTTACAGAGCGAGTCGATCAAAGCCGGAATTTGCGAAATTTATAAACGCATTCACACCTGCTCACCTGGATTTTTATTGCTCGGCGTTCGACTCGGCTGCTCGGGGCTCCGGCCGAATCATGGCAAACTGCATTCGCAAATTTTGTAGATCGTTGTTCAATTCCGATAGTGTAAGCTGCATTTTATTCGCTGTGTAAACTGCCCAGCAATTTTTCCATCGAGGAACTTCTCGACTTACTGCTCCATCTAATATTGCAAAGGGACCATGCGATTTTTTTTTGCAATGAAACGAGAAAATGATTTGCGACCGTGCTGCATATTTTTAACTGTGCTTCGAATAAGTTCTCAAATTTATAGGGAAAAAAAAATAAAAATTGAGCTGGTTGTGAATGATTAAGTGGATCCATGAAAAAAAGCTGACCACAACCCTCTGATATTTTTAACTTTGACATTTCTTTCTAAGAAGAGTTCCACACCGATTATTATGTAATTCGAACGCGATTTTTTTTTGCAATGAAAAGAGAAAATGATTTGCGACCGTGCTGCATTTTTTTTAACTTTTGCTTCGAAAAAATTTTCAAATTTATTGGGAAAAAAAAAAAAAATTAGCTGGGTTTGTGAATGTTTAAATGGATCCATTAAAAAAAACTGATCACAGCCCTCTGATATTTTAAACTTTGACATTTCTTTCTGACAAGAGTTCCACACCGATTATTATGTAATTCGAACGTGTATTTTTGTTTATGTTTTGAATACGTACACAAATTTTTACAGGCAGAGAAAATCAAAATAGAGCTAGTTATGAGCAACTAAGTCTATCATTGAGGAAGAACTAATTAGAACCACGTATTATTTTTATAACTCTGGAATTTTTTTTATAACAGAACTGTTAAATCTATTATCTCATGTAACTTTAATATATATATATTTGTTCGTATTTTGACTGTATTGCACATATTTGCACAACGAGGAAAAATGAAATTGCAGATATTTTTATTATTTGGCGAAGCAAATGTTTCAAATACTATTTATTATTTTAGATATTATTTACTTAAAGAAAATAGTATTTTAAATATAATATACAATTTCGAAAATAAAATATTTCTATTTTAATAATCTGAAACACAAAATAGAATATTGTATTTTTGTGCCTACTGAGGTTTGTTGATAAACCTGCAGTGCATCTTATCACCAGGAAACTATTTCTACTCATAAATTACTGCCGCAAATAAATTATTTTATTTTCGAAAATTACTGCACCAAATAAAATATTTTATTTTCAAAAATAACAGCATCAAATAAAATATTTTGTTTTCAAAATTGTACACATACTTTAAAATAAATAAAATTATTTATTATTTCCTATTTAAAATACTATTTTCCCCAGCTCCGGGCTCATTCTATAGGGTGAATTCTGCACTTTAGGCACCTTCAGGTTACATTTCCCAAGATCTTTTTTCTCTAGAAAAAACTGAAAGTTATGGAGTAACGGTTAGAGGGTCGCTAACTCTAGGATAAAATCTGGTGCATTAAAAGTAGCATAATTTAGTGAAAAAAAATCGTAGATAATTCACCTGAGCTCATTTTACGGAGTAAAGCGATTAGTTTTAGTACCTTTAAATTCAATATTTTTCAACAATTTTTTCTGCATTCAAAAATTGAACGTATCAAAAAGAATATATTAACATTGTCTATACAAATTCAAATATCGCTGAGTAATTTAAAACATTGTTTTCGGTGTCCAAACCACCATAGATTTCGAGATTCAAGTCTCTCCTTTACGACGAGTTCATACAACTAAAAGTTCAAATTAAAATAATATTAATAATTAATGATGATTATTAACTACTAAACTTTCAGATTGGAATAATATCAACAATCATATAGAACATTGCACAATGATACTGCTACCTAATGATAATTGTCAATCAAGACGTAACAATAATTCTTATCCAGATTAACATAGACAAGAGTAAAAAAAATCTTTGATGACTTCTTTTTTTTTGCGCAACGTTCCGTTCAGCTAAATATGTAGAACTGTGTATCATGCACGAGCCACGTATCGCATCAGCGTAACGTAATACAGTTACATAGTTATGTCGAATATTTTCCCAGCAACTCTTCCTGCTTTGTTTGACTATCGAAAATTCTGCAACGTTAAAATTTCGAGCTCGTTGACACTGCCAACGTTGCCTTTTGTGTTAGGGGTAAATAATAATTTCATCCCTCGAATCGCGTACCCACAACTGTTCCAATAAACTATTGTTACAATGCCAACGTAAATTCAGACTTCACTAGTAATGGGGAACAGTGAAATTTTCTTTCGTGTTTATATGATTGAAATGACTTATTGTTATATTACATAAAAATAATTTCAACTTAAACTTTGGCTTCAGTAATGAAAACACTTGATTGACATTTAATTTTGTATAGTATTGCTGTTTAATTATTTCATAATTTTTACTTCGTATAAAAACATCATTTCAATCTACATATACATTGTTATTAATTGTATATTTTATGGATAATACTTTCGTTTATTTGTCTGATTAAAAATTCTATACTTAGTGTGTCGCAATTAACTTAGTTGTAAATAAATATATATATAGGTACATGTGCAATTAAATTAACTACGATACAAACAATTTAAAACCTAGAAATAGTGAAATGGATTGCAATGAATTAAGTTTTAATTTAGTTTTAACTATTTAACTCAGTTTTTGTTTTCTGTACATAGATTTTGTTTATTAGCCTGCCAGAGCAGTTAAGCTGAAGTTTAATTATGACTTTAATAATTTTTTTGGTGATATTCTTGAATATAGTGGTAGGTAATTTGTTACCGATGGAATGCAACTTGTAAAATGGAGTAACCGCCATCGCAGAAATATCAAAGTTATCTCTGGATTTCCTCGAGGCTCTCGCCTGGGAGCTGTGCTGTTTAACCTATTTACCAATGATCTCTCTGGGGAATTTTGATTCTGCAAATTCTTACTATATGCTGATCACTTGGAGATCCATTGCTGTGATCATCCATCGATTCAGGAAGCACTTAATATCCTCCTTGAACCCCTCTAATCAACTACTTCATTTCACAATTTCAATACAATTAAATTCAGTCAATTGTAATCATAAATATAAATATAAAAATATACAATATATAAGTCTGATGAGGTTTCTACATGGTTTACCGAGGTCGTCAGATATTTTTGTTGAGTTTACGAAGGATCTGGTAAATTCGAGTCTAGGAACGCTGTTAAAGAATGAATATTGGACAAATATGATGATATGGTCTGTAACAATTTCTGTATGTGTATGAAATTGTGTAGAGACTCTGTAACTTCGAGCCACTGTTCCTATGCGATCGAAGAGCCTCATGGACCTAATTTACAAGGGGTAGATCGCTTAGATTAGATCCGATCACTTGGATTGGAAAGCCAACTTTACGGTCTGCGTGGACCATATGCAGGTTGTACTTCGCAAGGGTGGTCTAATCGATAGCTTTCAAAGATTCAGATAAGCTTTCAGAGTATTTTTCATGTATAGTTATACGAGGGAGAATATGCGCACCAAGAGATCATGCTACTATCAAAAATAACCTACAAATAACCTGAAATCAGAGCTGGGGAAAATAGTATTTTAAATAGGAAATAATAAATAATCCTATTTATTTTAAAGTATGTGAACAATTTTGAAAATAAAATATTTTATTTGATGCAGTCATTTTTTAAATAGTATTTTATTTGAAGAATATTGAAAATATTTGTATAAATATTTTTATTGCTGAAAATAATGGTTCGCATTCAATAGATTTATGAGTAGAAATAATTTCCTGGTGATAAGATACACTGCAGGTTTATCAACAAACCTCAGTAGGCACAAAAAATACAATAATCTATTTTGTGTTTCAGATTATTAAAATAGAAATATTTTATTTTCGAAATTGTATATCTTATTTAAAATACTATTTTCTTTAAGGAAAATAAAGTCTAAAATATTAAATATTTGTTTCGCCAAATAATGCCCATCTCTGAATGAACCTAATTAATAATTCATCATAATAATAAATTTCCTGAGGAGAACAGATTCAAGAGAAATTTAAGTTAGAGGATGTCGAAAGTTCAGAGATCACACTATGCGCTATAAAATAAGTCTAGTCGGACCGTTCTAGAATTTTTTTTCTCGTAGTTATGGCAGATTGAACACGATCAATTTTTCTCTGAAGACTCCGCTCTCCTTTGATTCCGATCTTCGCTATACCTTTTTTCTATGTTCGTGAGTGCTTTTAGGAGTCAGCGCTGTATCATTGGTGACAATGCATCAGTTTGTTCGTGGCTAGTGTGACAGATTTCGACCACGCCCCGTCGATATGGTGTTGCACCCCCTTTTCAGAATATCCGTGCACCCTCGATCAGTGCATCGGAAATTCACTGGCTTTGATCTACGCGCTGCGCCTCTTCGGGAATCGTACGTGTCGCCTCCATTTAGGCGAATGTTGTCAAAGACGCTCAAATACTGTGCAAACCTTCGCTTTCTGCCTCTCATTTTATCGAGACGCCGCCATTTGCGCTCCTGATAACTCTGGACACTAACAAACTACTGTTTCACCATTATTACTAAATTCGACTTCATCCGGCTAGATATTTCCTCAGAAATTTTGCAAACTTTCCTTTCACTATATTTTCTTTATAGAAAAACAAGGTTTTTGTCACTGGAAAATATACGCTACTGCAAACAATATTTCTAGACCCAGTATCCTCAGACTTTGAGTAACGATAAATAGTTATAATTATTTATAAAACGTCACAAATAAATGCATGTATTTCCTACTTATCATTATCCAACGTTTCTCAATTCTAGAAATAAAAGACTTATTCTACCAGGAATATTTCATTTCATTTATATTATTTTAGTTTAACAATTATAATTAATTTACTGTAGGTATTTTTTAAGGTGAAGCATAGCTGCTGCTTATGCAGTAAATAGGCAGTCGGAAGAATTTTTAGAAAAAGTGTAGTATGATATAAATAATTTTTTATCACGATGGTAGAATTAATTTGGTTTATTTGTCGTTTGATATACTTTGAGGTACTTCTTAAGATAAAATGTAGCTGCTGCTATAATGTAATAAATTTTAGGTAATCTGAAGAATTTTTTAGGAAGGCTATATTGTGATATCAATAATAAATTATATACCTAAAATAAGAATAATATGATTTTTAATATGTACTTCTAATTACTTATTATGGAGGCCAGATTAATTTGGTCTATTTCTCACTTGATTCGATCGCGTTTGTACTGTAACAGGTAATCGGAAGAATTTTTTAGGAAGGCTATATTGTGATATCAATAATTATTTATTATGTAGGCCCGATTAATTTGGTCTATTTTTCACTTGATTCGATCGCGTTTGTACTGTAACAACACTGTAAATGAAAATGACGGACGCGATAGAGCTTTTTTTCGTGAAAAGAGATGGGCGTGTTGAGGAGGCTGCTGGTATAATTGGCCTATTCAAATAGCGAGCAATATTTTGACATGGTTTTATCGGTGACACGTGCGGTGGACAAATTGGCAAGCACGTGCTGCTCTGCCCGGCCGACTCTCTCCGACGACTTCCGGATATAATAAGCACTCTTGTTCAATTTAAACGTTCCCTTAAGTGTCGACATACAGAATGCACCATTTACCAAACGTATAATCAATCTTTGCTCCCACTTTTTCTCTATCCGGATACTATTCACATTGTACAATCAGAATGGTTTATTGAAGAATGGTGTGGTAATTGTATTGTCGCCGCATCCATTGTGCAGTTTTTTTTAATAATTATACTCTGCGAATGGGCGAATGTAACTAAATTTATTATTCGTAGTATCTTCCTACAAAAGTATTATTGATATTCATATTAGGGGATAGTAATAATTCAATATTTTTTCACGACCTATACGATGACAAATAATTTTTACGTTATCAGACATAGAAGAAATTATATTTACAGTGAATATATGTTGTGTTAACGTATAAAAGATGTTCTCTCTCTCTCTCTCTCTCTAGTGATACAATTATACAAGTTATTTTTACTAGATCAATATATTTTTGAAAGTACAATATACATAGTCTTTATAGTGACGTATTGTATAAACTATTGATTAATATTTGAAATAGAAATATTCAATATACCTACAGTGAACCAACGAAAGTATTTGAACGCACTTTAAAACAGTGCAACTTCTTTATGATCAGGCCAAACGACGTGCCCTTTTCAACAATTAGAAGAATCGATTTACCAAATGACATGCAGAAAAGATTTTGAAAAAATATTTTTTTATTAGAGCCCCTAATGAAAATTTTCACCACATTTAACCATTTGTAGCTCTTTGGTATGTTAATCGATTTTGATCAAAATTTTCAGCATGCGTATAATTAACACAGATCTACAAAGCATATATTTCAAATTTTCATTAAGGGCCCAAATAAAAAAGTTTTACGAAATGCTGTTTTCATTTTTGCATGTAACCTTGGAAATTGTAATTTTTTGAAAATGCTTTTAATTGCTTACAAAATATTAAGTCGTTCGGTACAATAATAAAAAAATAGACTGTTTTAAAGTGTGTAAAAAAATACTTTCGTGGCTGTATTTATAAACCAATGCTTTTAATTGCTTACAAAATATTAAGTCGTTCGGTACAATTATAAAAATAGTTATACTGTTTTAAAATGTGTTCGAATACTTTCGTTGTATAATTGTAACAACCCAGAATTTTCTCATTCGAATTTCGGCTGCAAGAAAATATCAATGGCTCGAACTTTCCGATGGTGAGGCGGAATAGTGGGTGTTAGGGGGTGTGCGAATACTTCCGTGACTCGGTGTAGATTCAGCCCTGAGTCAACCCTCTTTCCTTGCACATCTCTCTCCCTCTCTCCGTCTTTTTCTGTCTCTTTCCGTCTCTCTGTCGTTGTCCTCTTTGTCGAACACGACCGAAGCTTTCTAGGCATCCTCTACCAGCTCGCCGGTTGTTCTCCACCCAACCTAGCGCAGCATCCGCGTTCTGGAGCTGCTCTCGCAGCTCTCGTAATCACATTTGACGTCGCTACGTTTTTGTTTCAGAGCTGTACGTGACGCTTCCGCCCGTGAGGGCTCTTGGCTAAACACGCGAGCGAGCAAAAAAGAAAACCCCTTGGAAAAAGGAACTGAAGGCGGAGAATGGCGATGACAAAGAGGGTCGGGGGCGCTGGCGGAAGATCGAGGAATCGAGGCAAGCCTCGAGATCTTCTCGATCCTTTTCCACGGAATTTTTTAACCTTCGTTTTACCGACTTAACCGTGGCCGACTCTCACAGCGATTTCGCCAGGTTTTCACTACGAAACTGCGAAGCCAGTTCCTATGCAACTTTAGTGCACATTTTTGTTCACGTCACGACTTTAGTTCGGAATTTTTGGAGTTTGAAATAATCAAAATTTAGATTGTTACTGGAAAAATGATTTATTACGCCTTTTAATATTCTTCTGCTGCATTTGCGATTCTTTTTACAACGAAATGGGGATACCGTCGGTTACGCGAATTTAGTGTGAATTTTTGTTCATGTTTTGAATTTTTCAGGAACTTTTTGAATTGTCAAAGAACAAAATTCAGATTGATATGAACGTGTAAGTTCACCCTTAAATTATTTATTTTGCTGTTTAATACTTTTTGGCTGCATTTGGATTATTCTAGAATAAAATGGCTAAAATAAAATTATGATATATATTCTTGTATGTGTATTGACTATATCCAGGAATTTTTTGAATTGTCAAAAAACAAAATTCAGATTGATATGAACGTGTAAGTTCACCCTTAAATTATTTATTTCGCAGCTTAATACTGTTGGTTGCATTTGAATTTTTCTACAATAAAATGGCTAAAATAAAATTATAATGTACATTCTTGTATGTGTATTGACTATATCCAGGAATTTGTTGAATTAGCAAAAATCGAAATTCAAATTGTCATCAATATCTTGGATAGTTTTCAATTTATCTAAAGAATTAAAATTCCATAGCAAAATCGATCTGCACCACGCGACTGTGCGTGCTTTGTTCCTCCAAAAACCATCAACGAAAATTGGAACGCGTTTGGTTTTTGATAGACGAAATAAAATAAGTCCGCGTGTGATAAACCATTGCCGATGATTCTTGTGTATTACGAATCACTTCACTTTACCGTAGTGCAATGCAATCATTAATAGAAAGGCATTATGCATACTAATATAAACTTAATACTTTAGTATTTGTCAGAAGTAGGATTATACAATTTTTTCCGTAATAGAATGTTGTTGAGAAAACAGTTTTGAATACAAATAGAAATTTGCTACGGTAAACATTTTTGGAGCAGAAAAGAGCGCGGGGCCCCGAGGTTTCGTGGTCCGGCTATGCCATCGTTGGATGACAGCAGAGGAGTAGGGGACTCGATCGCGTCGCGGGAGGGAGGCGGAAGGCGAACGCTTATCAGGGGTGGAGAATTGTCATAGAGGCGGGGGTGGTCGGGCTCGGGGTTGATTTTGCGAGAGCTCGGAGCGATAGCTCGACCCGAATGTGTGCCTGCACGTATCTGTGCGTGCGTACACGAAAAATCAATCGGAACGTTCGACGCACCGAGCCTTTGGATGGCTATGATTCCAGAGATGTGAATGCCAAACGAAATTCCTTGTTGTGATTCGAAACGATAAACTATAAACAACAACTCGATCGGAATCATTCTTCCTTCTATATTACACGTAGTCGAAACTACACTGGTCGATTCATCTTGGAAAATAAATAGATTGCTTAAAAGCTTGTTGCCAGAACTGGGGAAAATTGTATTTTAAATAGTAAATAATCCAATTTATTTTAATGTGTGTGTACAATTTTGAAAATAAAATATTTTGTTTGATGCAGTAATTTTTGAAAATAATATTTTATTTTAAGAATATGAAAAATATTTGGACTGTCTTTATTTTCAATTTCAATTTTAAATATTGTTGCTGATTCAATAGATTTATGAGTAGAAATAGTTATTATTAAATAAAACGAAAATGTGGCAAATGATATAGTTTCTTATAGTAAGTATCATTTCTTCTTTAAAAAGAAGTATTAGGTATAACGAAAGTATTAGGTATAACGACGCAAAAAATGCAATATTCTATGTTGCGTGTTCAGATTATTAAAATAGAAATATTTTATTTTGTGTTTTCAGTTTATTAAAATAGAAATATTTTATTTTGTGGTTCCCATTGTAAAAATAGAAATATGTTTTATTTTGTGGTTCCAATTATTAAAATAGAAATATTTTTTATTTTGTAGTTCCGTTTATTAAAATAGAAATATTTTATTTTCGAAATTGTATACCTTATTGAAAATACAATTTTCGAGTACCATTTTTATAAGCAGGTGTCACTGTCGAGATCTTACATCGCAGAACATGATTCAAACAATAATGTTTATAGCTTGTATTGAAAACCTGGCAATAGTATTAATAAAAAATTGGCTAAATTACCGATTATTTATTATATCAATTTATAATAAATGTACAGGGTTGCCCCAATGAATAATTACTCTAACAAACTTATCAAGAACCATTGTCCCACCGTAAATACAAATAGAGGATTTTCTAAATAAACTAAATCGATTATTTAAAAAAGAAAATCTCTTCAGCAAGAGATCTGTGAACTTACAATAGAATTACCGTATAAATTTAATAGCAATCGTGTTTATTCTATGGATAGGTCACCCTATATAGAATAAATGTTTTCCAAGAATATGGACGAGATGTATTTTTAAGACGCCACCCGTTAGAATTAGTGTTTCAACATTGGCGGCGGGGTGATGGTCGCCAAGCCTCCATTAAAAAGTTGTTAAACGCAGCCTGACGGCGCCCTGCGGCAAATTGGAACCCCATCATAAGTCTTCATGGTATATAATGTATATGGCTGTTAGAGCAAGCCATCTACAAGATAGCGATATCGAAGTAATTAAGTATTCGATGAAGATATTTTGATCGACCGTATGCGAGGAAATTGGCGTCGGCCAATCAGATGTGTACGTCGACCAAAAAATTTCAATTCATCGATCATGGTCGGTGGAATTGTTGCAGAACTTGCGAACGATCACGACAAACTGACCAAGATGTTTTCTTTAAAAAACTATTACATTTATTATATATGACATTTTTTTATCTATACAATTCTTAATTTGAGAACTACGTATCACCATATTTTAATCAAACTTGAGAAAACAATATTAAAACGATACTTCCATATCGTATAACTATATATATTTTTGTATTATAATAAAATTCTATTGTGGTGGAAATAAAGTTATAATAATCAATGGTACTATATTGAAAAATTTTATCGCGAGCCTCTGCTTCGACGAAATCAATTAATTAGAAATTAGGTTAATATTTTACCAATGACGCTGTATTAAATTTATTTAGAACTAATCAATAACTACAGCCACTATAAATATGAAAATAATTAGACACGATTCCTTTCTTAGATTTTCTAATAAATAATAAAAATGAACATTTTCAAACACTGAAAATAAATCACGAAGAATCGAGGAACTCCTCGAAAAAGGAGAATGAAACGTGTTTCTGGAAATTTTGATTTCCATCGATGTTGAAACATTTGGATTATGATTTAAACGGTTTGTTAAGAAACTTATAAAATTGTTCTTTGACCGTTTTTGTACGGTTAAAAGGACCACGATTTTTGCAGTTTAGCGTTCGGAAGGCTTCGTCCCGATAAATTTGACATTTTCCTTCCATATCTCTCGTCTCCTTCACCGTGGTGCTTTTTCCCTGAAAAAAGAACCACGAACAAGTTCAACGTTTTCTACGTAACGCTGACTGAAAACTCTTGGCCAAAGCAACGAGAGGTTCAAAATAAGAGAAAAAGCACCCCCGTAAAAAGCATCGAAGTGGCAGAGTTTCGAGAGAGAGAGGACGAGAGGGTGCGAGACAGCGAGAGAGAAAGGAAGAGAGGATGGTTTAAAAGTACGTGGAATGGAAAAGGTGTGCGAAGAATGTACGGTCACTACTGTAAAATATAAACCCCCGGCACAGTCGACGACGTATCGAAGCCTATTTATTACCACCATTTCAATATTCCGTCGAGCAATAGACTAGACTTATAGATCGCCGTACGCGAAACGCGAATCTGTAAACCGTTTTTGTCCATCTGGCCCCATTTTCGAGAAAATCCACTCGGAAGATATAAACAAATTTTTAACAGCCATGATTTGTTCGGATTAAGTGCAAACGAGAAGAAAACAATTTTTATTGCAAAATCATAATTATGCAATGTTTTATTGCAAAGTTATAATCTTTTAAATAAGATTGAAATTGATTTTAGTGAGACGTGAATGGTAAAATCGAGCCTTCAACTTTGATAATTTTAACAAGTTTAGTATAAATAGTAAGAAAATGATTTTTAGGAGAAAAATAATTCTATAGGATCTCCCGAATACACTGATATAATTTATCGTAAAATTATAGACATTTAAATGAAATTAAAATTGATTTAAGTGAGAGATGAATGGTAAAACCGAGCCTTCAATTTTGATAAGTTTTACGAGTTTAGTATAAATAATAAAAAAATAATTTTTAGGAGAGAAATAATTCTATAGATCCTATACAATGAATGTAGGAGTTTCATAATTTTTTGTACGACTATTTTTCTATTTTGTATTACCAGAGAATATTATTACAAATCACTCACCACATATTCTAATATAATTTCATTATTATCGTGGCAATGAAAACTGCTAAGCTACCAGAAATGATTATTAAAAATTATATACTCTATACTCTAACATTATTTAAACAATTTCATAGTGATTAAAATTGCTAAGCAACCAGTAAAGATTATAAAAAATTATATACCGTATGCTCTAACATTATTTAATCAATTTCATTGTTATCGTGGCAATGAAAATTGCTCTAAGCAACTAGAAAAGATTATTAAAAATTATATACCGTATACTCTAACATTATTTACTCAATTTCATATTGATTAAAATTACTAAGCTACCAGAGAATATTATTACAAATCACTCACCACGTATTCCGATGAAATTGCATTAACATTCCTGCGACGAAAATCACCAAGTACACTTCACAAAAATACTTTCAGGGTATTTTACGGGGTAAGACGCTAACCCACGTTGCCGAACTAATTGCCAATGACATGTTGAAGGTGCCCGTAGATTGGTGGTCACCTCCGAAGGGCAAAAAAAAGTGGGGAGACGGTTGCAAAAACCGCGGTCAGTTCAAAACCACCGGTGCGGCGTTCCTTATATTCGTTTTGCAAGCAAGTTTCCCTCTTTTTGCGCACGCATGGGGTCAGCTCTCGGGGTAACGTGGTTAAGGAAATATTTTAAAAATAATTGCGTTCTTACCTCGACGCGACACGCTCGGCAAGATGGCCTCCGGAGTCGAAGGCGAAAAAAGCTTTATGGAAGCGAACCGCCCCCGCGACAACCTCCCACGTGTATTTAGCTGGAACAGAGACGAAGGATGAGGCTGGAAATCGATAAAAAATAAATATAATCGAGTATCGATCCTTTTTTGATAAACTGATAAAGCGAGTAAGCTTGTTTTCCTGAAAAATTCAAGTGTTGAAATCGTGCAAAAAGTAGAGGGCCTTTGGGAATTTATTATGAACGAACTCGATAATGTATAGTTAAAAACCTTTTGCAATGTGGTCAAATATGATTCAGTATCGTTGACAAATTTTTAAATCTGCTTCAGTTTGCTTTCCAATATTCTTTAAGCATGCTCGAATGATCATAATGTTACAAAAATATACATACATCATTGTTACTACATAAATCATTATACATCTATGTTACTAACTGTTTTGCTAATTAATATAACTTTTTCTTCGACGTTTCGGTCTAGTTTAAGACCATTTTCAAGAATATACAATCGCGTCTGTAAAAATTAATAAATGTAAATTATATAATTCCGTGTTGAAAAGAAGAAGAAATAAAAAATCAACGATTTTTTTAAGCAAACTTACTTGCTTATTGAAAAATTATTTAAGCGTTGGTTTCAAGACACTAAAAAAAGTTATATTAATTTGCAAAACAGCTTAGTTAGTAACATAGGATCGAGCCTGTGCGCCGTAAACTTCAAATTATTCATTTAAAATTGGCGATCGTGAACAAAGTAAACAGTTATGTTCGCAATATGAATTTATGATTTCGGTGCAAGGTTCGATCAGTTTTACACAAACAGCAAATATGCAATTATTTATAAATCTATCTTGACGTTTCGATCCCTATGTGGATCATTTTCATAAAGAACATATATTGCGTCTAAAAACAATGCAAAAGAATTATAACATAGCAATTAAAATTAAAAACACAGCCAGGTGAATAAACATAATCAATAACGCTTAAATAATTTTTCACTAAGCAAGTAAGTTTGTTTAAAAAGAAACCGTTGGTTTTTCGTTTCTTCTTCTTTTCAACACGGAATTATATAATTTACATTTATTAATTTTTACAGACGTAATTCGAAACGTCGAAGGAAAAGTTATATTAATTTGCAAAACAGTTAGTAACATAGATGTATAATAATTTATGTAGTAACAATGATGTATGTATATTTTTGTAACATTATGATCGTTCGAGCATGCATAAAGAATATTGGAAAACAAACTGAAGCAGATTTAAAAATTTGTCAACAATACTGAATCGTATTTGACCACATTGCAAAAGGTATTTTAACTATACATTATCATATAAAGAAACATTTATAAATAATTGCACATTTGCTGTTTGTGTAAAACTGATCGAACCTTGCGCCGAAATCATAAATTCATATTCACTTTCCGATCGAGGAACAAACTTCACCTTTATGTTCGCGATGTTACGAAAATCGAGTCTACACAGCAATCCCAGGTAAAACAGAAATATGAAAAAACCACGACTCTCTATTTGCCATTAAACAGGAACACCGAACGCAGCGAAACTGTTGAGCTCAGATGAAAAACCAAATTGGTATCGCAGAACAAAATGGCCTCGCTTGCAGCAGTATCGTTTTCAAGAGAATTCAATTTCAGAATCCGCTGGCTATGACTGAAAGCTTATCTGCACTGTCATTCCGCGTTTACGAGCACCGAATCCCTTCGCAATGGTGTTCTTATATATTGTTGTTTTTTTTTTCGGAAAATATTTTTCTATTATAGTCACGCGTGGTTGTGGATCCCGCCTATTTGCCGCGGGTCGCCGATGCATTATGGATCGGTGGACGGGGGCCAGAAATCGAGCAGAGAAATCAAAACGCATCCCGCAGCGGAGTCGGCTCGATTAACAGTATTTTTGTTTTCGTTCGACAGCAGCCGGTCGATCGAGGTGTGTCGTATTTGACGCATGAAAATGGCCCAAAGGGATGCGCCAGCCATGATCGACGCTCCATCCGATCGGAGACTACCGAAACTGGCCGTCAAATAATATATTCATAGCTTCCGGATGGTTGAACACGACTCTCGCGAATCCCCGGCTCTTGCTTTGCAAAGGTAAACTACCTTTCATCTCCTCCCACCGTCCAAATCGGCTGTTGAATAATTATCGAAAATACACGAACCTACTCCTTTTTCCATGTAACGCCGTATATGTACTTCGATCATTCTACCATCCGTATCGTTAAAGAAACACGTTCTAGGGTCTAGGACGAAACACCTTCCTTCTTTTAAAAACTGATTAAAAACATTTTTAATAGCTAACGTGGTTCTCGAACCTGAAGATTCAAATCCGAATCCAGCGTTTAGTATGTCACAAAATGGCTATTTGTTGTTGTAAATGATCGAACCTATGCGTATATTGTGGTGGAAATAAAGTTATAATATTCAATGGTATTATATTGAAAAATAATTTATTATTTCCTTAAACAATGCTCCATTAAAATTTAGAAACAATGTAAACCTGTTTAATGTAAACCAAATGTAATAATACTGTACTTGCTATATAAACCACTTGGTTTAAAGCAATAAATAAATATATTGAAAAATCCTATCACGAGCCTCTGCTTCGACGAAATCAATTAATTAGAAATTAGGTTAATATTTCACCAATGACGCTGCATCAAATTTATTTAGAACTAATCAATAACTACAGTCACTATAAATATGAAAATAATTTGTCACGATTCCAAAGGTATCCAGCGTTTAGTATGTCACAGAATGGCTATTTGTTGTTGTAAATAAAATATTCTTTAAGTTGTAATAAAACTTTGTATTATCCTCAAGATAAATTACGATCGATAACCAATTAATTAATTAGAAACACGTTAATTTCAAGAAAACAGGTGAAAAATTTATTTCAAGGTCAAAAGGTCAACAATTTATCTTTTCATTGCGTCTTACGCTACTCGTCGCGTGGATGAAGAATGCAATGGAAACCATGAAACCATTAAACGTTCTCTTAAGAAATTGTGAGAAACTTTTTTTATTACCAAACTGATTTTATTTATATTTTTTTTATATATTTCAATGGCTTCATCAATAGCACGCTACCATACCGTGATTCTACGATTTAGTGGAAATTGACATAAAAAAACTCCCGACAAAATTGACCTTGACCTTGAAAATCAAGGTGAAAAAAACAAATTTTATTGGTTGATCGTGTTCTACTGGTCATGAGGACCAACTTCGTGAAAGAATCCATGGGTCATATCTCAACCGTTCTCTTAAAAAATCATGTTGTCATTCTTATAGTTTTTGCAGCTTTATTTTTAAAATTTTTACATATAAGTAAATTGCGTACTATTGATGAAGCTGCAGTGGTTATTTATTTAAACTATTGATTTAAACGGTAAATGTTAAAGTGACCGGGACATATAATTTCGTGACAGCCTGTACATAGAAACTGCATCTGAAAATATAATACAAATTTTTTAATAAATCTTGCACTTTTTATCCTTGCGATGAAATTGTTGACCTTTTTCTCTTGACATTTAAGGTAAAAGTTCACTTTGCCGATTAGTGGACCAAATGACTTCGGTTTTCCTGCCAAGCTAGAAGGACTGATTTACTGGATGGCGTGTAATGAAAATTTTGGAAAAATTGCGTTTGGTCGGAATTACGGGAAAAAATAGTAAATGTTGTTATTTACAATTTTTCTGTTCTGTAACGAAAAAAACTGAAGATATGTGTTTTTTTAGATTTATATAAATTATTTCGCTGAAAATTTCATCTCGTTGATTGGTTTACGAATTAGAAATGATCGAGAATGGTAAAAATTACTAGTTTTGCACTTATAACCAGATTTCGAGAGTATGTACGATGCTGTCAAGAATTAAAAAAAAATTTGCGAAAACGATGCGTGCCGTTCGCGGTGAGCCGAAAAACTGAAATGAACCTTTTCGACGAATCTTTTATCTTCATCCGCATCGAGCTATTCAAAATCGAATCAATAACAATGAGTGGAACTACTGACGCGGAAGTTAGATCGCGATTGAGTTTTCTACTCGATTACAACGAGCGGGACCTCCTATCGCGATCTATGGATGAACGGTTTACCACCCAGGGAATCCATTTTGGTCGCGGTAAGCTGATCGTTTTTCAATTCGCAAAATCTCCCCAATGTTCCTTGCATTCATCAGAATTCCCGTTAATCAGTCGTGCAAATATTATTCCATTCAAAACAATTGCTTGGTGCGCACCAAATGTTTAAACTACGATTCAATATTTATTACTCTTTCATAGGCTACAGGTTCTAATTTCACTTTGCCTGCTTAGAGAAGTTCTATAAACCTTGGAAGAATGATAGATTTTCACAATATTGTTCAGCATTGATCGGCATTGAAATAATGGTATTGTAATTATTCTATACTCCATCTTGATTTTACTATTCTTTTTTCTAATTTAACTTTGCTTGCTTAGAGAAGTTCTATAAAGCTTAATCGTTTCACCTTGGAAGAATGATAGATTTTCACAATATTGTTCAGCATTCATCAGCATTGAAATAATGGTATTGTAATTATTCTATACTCCATCTTGATTTTACTATTTAATTGGAAATTAATTACTGGCACTCGTCTAACGGTACTTCCGAATTTGAATTTCCCGCTAACCGGTACGCGGTACCGTTTGAACTTTCTGCATGAGAAAGCAGCTGTGAGAAAAGTATTCTTTCGAGTCTAGTTAATTAAAACAATTGTTACTAGAGAATTATCACATCCTTTCTCGATAGGTTCAATGAATTAAAAATAACATTTCAATGTGTACAAATCCTTCTAAATCATGTAGGAAAATCTACAGAACGGCAAAAGGAGTGGCAAAAAATAGTCAAAATCAAATATTGGATTTTTCCATTCACTTCTAAATACGAATTTTAAGAAAATTGTAAAGATAAAGAGATGCAAAATGGCCGAAGGGTTGCAAGGGATGATCAGGTGTGCCTAAGACTCCCTTGTATCCAACTTTTTATTTTTCCACCCACCCAAAAACAAATTGTTATAGGGTTTCAAAAACCAATATACCTATCTTAAAATTTTTCAAACTATTCTCTTTGGATTACCACAGCAACGTCCATGATAAAAACTCTGCGACCGCCATTTCCGAGAAAACCACGGGTTTATCCGATTCTAAAATGCAAGAACGATATCCACGGAGTGAGACACTCACGGATCCATAGCAGTACTTCCCACGAAAAAGTCTGCAAACATATTTCGTCGTGCATTCGAAAAAAGCTGGCAGTCCATGGGTTTTCGGAACGCAAGGAAGACATCCGCACGGGATGATTAATGTTTCCAGCGACGCCGCGGACACGTTCCCCAAAAAACGAGAATACAATCAAAAAGAAAATAGACAAAGGAAAAAGAGAATAACTGGAGACGGTGTAGGAGGCGAGCGGGCGGGCCTGTACGGTGGGCAAGACGAGGGGGAGGGTGGAGGGACGTGTGCGGGGGGTAGGTGGGAAAAGTGTACGAAAATGGGTGTGGAGAAGAAAACAGAAAATTGGACAGCATGTGTGCAAGGACCAAAGAGTCAAAGAGAAAAACAGAAAACGGTGTAGGAGAGCGAAGGGGGTGAAGAGTAGCGAAAGAGGGTGTGCATGGGGGTGCGAGGGGGGCAATATGGGGGGTGGTCGGGTGCGGGCAGAGATGCTCATGGAACAGGAAAAGAGAACGAAAGAGAGAATGGTACGTGTGTTCGGAGGGAAAACCGACGAAGAGACCAGGTTAAGGGTGGAACAGAGAGCAAAACAGGGGTTGAGAGGGACGCGGGAGAGAGGGATGGAGGGAGCAAGAGAGATAGAGAGAGAGAGAGAGGAGAGAGAGCGAGGTACACGGATGGGTCTCCGGTTGCCATGACGACTACCGTCGCCTAAAGCTATGCTTTTATTGATTCCAAGCCACAAACAATGTACAGGAGTGAATGTTTCGCTCTGTTCTCTCTCTATCCGTCTGAATAGCGAGGTATTAACGTGCCCCGAAATGACGATATCCGTGGGCACGTGCCCCAGAAAACCGGGGTCACTGTGGGAGTCCTTGGACACGGTTCGTGGGTAGCCTTCTAGCAGGTGCTTCAAGAGTTTACGTAGCTTCAAATTCACGTATAAATATTCAAAATTGAAAAATGTATCTCCACATGTAAAATCTAGGGATTGATAAGCCAGCAGGATCGGTCATAAGACTTGATTGGCTAGCAGATCTGAAGGATGTTGAAAGCTCCCTACAGAATGTATCTTTGGCAATTTGGAAGTGATGGATTATTTGGTTTTGAATGAAAGAGAACAATGTTTCAAGCTAGTTTATATCCTGGGCTTGGCCCCGGATTCTTGAACTCCTGAACTTAATTTAGATGTAACTCTCATCTACCTCGAATGGTACCACCGAACCTGGTTTATAAGAAGCCTGTATCAAGTTCTGAACAAAGGCTAGCCTAAAAAATAAAGATCTAATTCTAAACAGTGTATCGCTACACGTAGAATTCGGGCTTCACAGTAGCAAAGAGGATATTATACAGCAATTAGCTTAAATCCTCAATTTGGAACTGAATCTTAGAATCCCTTTAACTAACGAGGACCTAACCCAGATGAAACAATCAAGCATGGAAAATCAATCAAGATGAAAAACCCCATTCCTAATATTTTCTGAATTTTAGAACGGGACTTTTAAACTAAAAGCTGAGATTTGATTTTTAGAGATGGATCTTGGGACTCCTGGACCTGATCCAGGCCTAATCTAGTCTTACAAGGGCTGTACCATACTGTGAAACAAATGTTCTTACTACTGGGAGTGGCAAATTACTCGTTTTCAGTTCCTTGTGGAAGTTAAAAAGAGATTTGTTACAGGCCAAGAGCTAATTCTGGATTTTTAAACTCACGTACCTGGAACCAGTCTATCAAAGATTACAACAGGATTTGTTGAGCTTAAGAATTGACTATAACAACCCTTAGTGTGGAGTAACTATATACCCAAGCAGTTGAGTAACAATGGAGTAGCATACTTCTCTTCACTTGACGACCTACAAGAAATTATGATATTGCAGTTTGTTCATTATCTAGAATAATGAGGAATGATACCCGGAACCCCTATCACAATCCTCCACCAATGAACAGCTAGACTTAACCCTCCGCCGGCAATATGGTTTTACACTAACACAATCTGCATAACTGATCTGTCGTTCCCTGGCTTGATTTCATACTGTTTTGGACATTATAAAATCGGAGAAAATGCAAACATATTTATTACAACCCCTACTTAAGTTAAGAATGAAAATTTAACAGAAAATTACGAGAAAATGTGCATTTGTTTGGAATTCAGCGACCCATTATGCCGGCGGAGGGTTAAGTTAGAGGATACATTCGCCTGGCGAAATTAATTTATTTTTACCACCATTTTGCCAACAGTCTCTTAAGTGTTCGTTGCTTCCAGATCCAAAAGATGATCGAAATGATCTGCCTATCGTCTTATTCGCTGTTTTCTCTAAAAGCAACCAATAATATGGAGCATTTATGAACAATTAAGTACACAGGCAGGTGGTTCAGCGTACTAATTATCATTTTACGAACAACCCTATTCATGTCCAAAATTCGGAATCCAGGCAGCTATCATTTCTTCCCCTCGCATTCGCTATTTTGCCTAAAAACGAGCGAAATAAAATAAAATGAAATATTTTTTTCTAAATTACAAAAGATAAAGGGGTAGTTTATAGTAACGAACACCCGATCAAGAAGTTTCTTGCTCGTTTCCAATATTCAAAAGCTGCCTAACCCGCTGAAGAACATATCAGAGCTTTGAGCAACTCTTCGAGTACGCAAGCTCCCCGAAAAACGTCGATAAGCACGCGATTTCCCCGTGAGGTCCAAAACACCATCGGAATCATCAACGGGGAAAATCGAACCACAAATCGAGCCCCCAACTATCAACCATTAGCTGATCTACCTAGTAAATCAAGGTAATTCCTAATGAATCATTCCAATTAATCGTTGTCGTTCCGAATGTCGCAAATTCGCTAAAATCGAGACGAAACTCGACTCCGGCGACTCTGCGAGAGTACGTTAACCTAACCTAACTCGGGAAGGGTGCGAGGGACCTACCCCATCTCGAGATCGCGCTGTGATAGTCGCGGGCGACGAGCTTTCGAAGACAAAGGCGCGGGCTATTTAAAAGCGCATTTGCAAACTCGGTGTCCGGTTTCGAGATATTATATTTCTTTCGGAGAATATGGTCTTTGGGGGCTAGACTCATAAAGAGAAACATTTCCTTTGGAATACAGTGCAATTTAAAAGATTTTTAAAAGTACCATTATACTTAAGCGACCAGTCTCCTCCAGTCTCCAAACTAGTTTTTAATGTCATTTAAATCTGCTCCTTGCGGTAGAAGTCTTTCATTAGCTATTATTCTAATTTTAAATAATGAATTTAACACATCTTGCACTTTATACTATTTATAGTATATTGTATATTAATAATGATATAATACTCAATTATTGTTAAGAGATATTGTTAAAATTATGATGTACTCTCTAGAATAAACTGTTTCAAAAAGGAAGACTCTCTCTAATCCTTGAAAGCACAATATTTAGATAGCAAAAATAATTACCAACGGGACACACATAGAATAAAACAAAATAAAATAATTACACATAGAATAAAACGATAGAATAAAAATAGAATAAAAATAATAACACATAGAATAAAACAAAATAGTTCAGGTCAATGAAAATACGATATGCATTTCCACAATCGAAAGAGCAAATGATCGAGCAACAGATCCAAAAAATCGGGGGCGGTCACAGATCCCCTGTAAGGCGACACAGGTACATATGGGCTCTCCCGTTGAATGGACCAAATGATATAAATTATTTATAGATTTCGACACCAGAGCGAAGAAGGGGGCATATCGAGGGTGTTCTGTTCGAACTATGGGGTGCATACAGTACCCGGGGGGTCCACTTGCACCGAAAGCCCCTTGGGGCACCCTCAACATATGCATTCCCCACTCGACCACCGTAAGCCTATAGAAAATTGATTCCTAAGTACCCCGGATTCCTGTCTGTCTTCTGTTTTGTTTTTTAACACCTATCTACGATTGCTCCCTGTACACACTTCACGGTGTTAACCCTCGCTTACCCGTTCCGGGTCACTCCTGACCCGTATCTAGTTACATACTTGTTCCTCATTTTATTAGATAATAAAAATTACCCTGTAAACTCTTTTTACAAGATAATATTCTGTAACGAACACATAAATTTTAAAAAATATTATTAGATTTCATTTTATTGTCCATTTTATTATTCTACTAATATTTTCGAGGTAAAGAATATAGTAAAAAATTTACTCACTCTTTTATTGATGCTCGCCTGCTCGGAAGTGTACCTTTAATTACGAATACTGTGTTGTGAAGTCCTTGCAGAATCAGGATTCTCATTCTCGCCACCCTGGTTTCGAAATAAAAATTTATATTAGAATTTTGTACAGCAAACAGAATATATCTCCTCTCAAATAGAAAATATTCACTCGCCTTTCTCGCGAAATTTTGTCTCTTGTGAAGATTTTGAAAATCTTATGTTCTTGGAAGTATAGTCGGGGGTGAATGATGTATGGCGAATTCGAAGACGGGCCCAGTGCCGTACGGGCTTCGCCCCCCGGGTCCAATCTAAATCAATGGGCTTGTGGGTAATCGCATAATAATTACTGGGACTCCCTTTACCGCCCATCTGTCACTGGCTAAGGGGGGTGTTCAGCCCGTGGAAGTGGTAATAGGCACTGGTACGGCAACATAGTCGATGAACATGTCCCAGCAGGTCCTATTGTTGCCGGGCACAGCAAGAAATATCAAGCAGTGTCATTCGTCAGTCGTTGCCACCCTCTGCGCCGCTGCCTTATGCTTCTTCCTGAAATTTTATCGTACAATGTTAGTCGTTTTGCAAAAATAGAAATATCGGAGGAACATTCTTCAAAATATATTAATTATAAAATACTGAACTTGTTTCCAAAATAGATAGCATTGAAGAACGATAAATTACTCCATTTTATTCTGCGTCACTTTTTTTCCTGCAATTTTATCGTGCAATATTAAACATTTTACAATAATAGATATATCGGAGGAATTACAATATTTATAATGTTGTAAAAATCATAATTATTAAGAGGGGGTAGAGCTTAAGACACACGACATTAATAATTGTTAGTCAAATTGTTAAGCACTAAAATAAAAGGACTTGAATAAGTATTTTCAAGACATGAGTGAGAATTGTTTTTAAATTTTCATAGGGCCCGTCTTTAAATTTTTGTAATTTTCGTCTTGTGTCAATAAATTGTTTCAGACATACAAATGCTCACTATAATTCTGATGGTGCTGTATGTGGGGTTTTCTAATGGATTTCGTGGACCACACCACCCCCGCAGTGCAATTTCACATCATCATTATGCTCCGCAAAAGGATCTTAAACTTACGCAGGATACGAACCTCCTGCGCGACGCTACGTTAGTTAAATCTTTTTATTTTCGTAGTAATATTTTTATATTTGTGTATTCATGTTTCTGATTGGTCCCTGATTTAATGCCAGCCTTGCCTTTATAGAATTATAATTAATATGATTGATATCACTAAAAATTCTATTATTAGTTAATCAAATCATTAAACAATAATCTTATTATTTTCAATTATTTATTGATGCACTTTTTTCAAAGTTTATTTTCATATTATTGTTAAATTTCATTTTGTACTCCAATCTATAATATCTTAATGTAAATTTTTATATGCATATCGAAATTTTAACATTCATTTTCATACATATACCAATATTTTAAAAGTGATTTTCCATTCATATTTTGGGTTGACAATTAACGTAATTGTATAATTACAGTCATTTAAAGGAAGACATGGGAGACGTAGCAGATCAATTGGATTTCTCAAACATGATTGAACAGGAAATAGAATTCCATTATTTCAAGTACGTTCTTATACTGAAAAACACTTCTTGAGATTATGACATGAAAATGATAAATAAATGTTGTATTTATTAAAAAATGGTATATTAATACTATTCTTATAATAATTTGTGTGAATTACAGAATTCATGATGTGGATAACAATGCAAAATTGGATGGACTAGAAATTCTCAATGCTATTCAACACACATTTCATGAAAATAAATTATCTGAAGCTGAGCACAAAGGTTTGAGCGACGATGAGAAACACCTGAACTTTGAAGATGATCTAACGTTGATTATTGGTATGTTTTATTCACAATGAATTCAATTTAAAAAGAAATCAATAGAAAATTGTGGAGTAGAAAGACTACATATAAAAATTTATTTAAGTTTATAGATTGTGTATGTATTTGCCATATGAATTCGTTTTTATATGATCACCATATAAACTGAATTATTTATCAATTTTAAGCAAGTATTTATGAATGTTATGTATTTCCAGTAATAACATTAATTTTTTTATTTGTTATAATCAAGAACTGATAGACAAAGTATTCAAAGAGGACGATTTGGATAACGATGGATATCTTGGATACATTGAATACGTTTTGGGGAGGCAAAGGGATCATATAGCACAAACAAAAAGGGATGACAATCTTCGAATTGAAACATGAAATAACAAGTACAATACCTAATAAATGATCAAAATTAACGTTTTAAATTTTGTTACGATTCAAAAGTTGCTAACAGCTTGATATATATTTTATATCAATCAAAATGTAGTAATCATTTGCCTAATTAGCCTAATTAGAATCGTAAAATTTAAATCGTAAAACTTTTATACTTATTTTTTTATTAAATTATTAACAAAATATTAATACTATCGTATTTTTTATTTAAATGATCGTCAACGAGTTGAATATTTTCACGCCCTCACGAGGTTCAATATATATATATGTAGACAAAAAAAATATGTCTTTCCTAAGATAACAAAAATGCAGATTTTACTACAACAAATTTTAGCCATAAACAAATGTAATATTTAATTTTGATGTACAAATTAATTGATATTTAAAATACACTCGTAAGTCCGACCAAAAGTTTGGGATCAAAAATCACTATAATTCGTTAGACAATAATTATATATGTATATTTATGAACTGAAAAAAAAACATGAGAAAGAACTTTCTTTGATGTCAGTGATCCCAAATTTATGAACGGTACTGTATATATCAAGATTATGCAAATATCAAGACTATAAGAGAGTTACTAATTATTCTTTCGAAAAAAACACGAATTTTTCAGATTTAGTTTTATACAGAAAAAAACTAAAAACTTAGGCCTACGACAGACTAGTAATTTATGGTACATTCTTACAAATAATAGTAATTTTTTATGTACCAAAAATAATAATTTCACCATAATTTATATATTTTGTAATTAAAAAATGATTAAGGAAATTTATTTAGTTATCCTTATAGCATAATCATTTTTTATTCTTTTACGTATATATATAAAATTTGTACTTATTAACAACTATAACTTTATTGTAACATAAAATTAATAAACACTACGGTTTACACATTTCACAACTCTTCATTAATCTACTTAAGGATTAAATTAATTTGGTCTAGACTTATTTCTAGAAATAAATGTACAAGTATACAAACATTTTTGCATAAATCTTTTATTGCAGGCTTATGTGATACGAACCAAAGAATGTTTTATTTTCTCGCGATTTTTGTATAGATTATTCAAAAGCATACGATTACTCCAATACACATAATGGATCGTCTGTCACGACAATGCATTTTTCCCATAAATCTTTAGCTAATTGTATCTGTCAAACAAAGATAATTGTATTACACCGTACCACAAAACAATTCTTCATAAATTTATCAACTCACCTGATTATCTTCACCAGTAACCGGCAAATCCTCAACAGCAATAAACTCGGGGTACCGCAGAATTAATTCTTTGACCGCGAGAACATACTCCTCGCCGAGCTCCAAAAATTGTGGCTCATATTCATGGTACTCTTTGGAATTTTCACTCGAGTAGTATAACCTGTATGCCCCGTCCTCTTCAACTAATCTGCAAAGAACAAACAATAAATACTGTGTTCAACACATGAAAATCTATAATAATTAGAGGTGTACGAGAACCTGACTCATACCGTCCAGCGAGTATCCGACATTTTCGAGATCTCGCACACCTTTAATAGTAATTGTTAGCAGTCACCTAATGGAATGAGATCGCACCAATCGTATTTTAGTATCAGGCTCAATCTCCACGCGATTCTTCACGCATCCGTTCGCAGTCATACGTTCACCATCCTGAAGCACGGAACATTCCTGCTCAGCCTCTGACAATACTGGTGGCATGAAATCATGCACGTGGCTCCTGGCCATCAGGTCTGCAGCTTTGTCAACATCAATATGATCTACCATCTTCTTAAGCAAGTGCTTCACGTGCTTTTTGAACTCTTCTTTACTGCTGCTCTGATTTCCAGAGTGAGCAAGGCCACAGTGCCTCAAGTAATCCAAAGGCAGTCCTTTACGAAATTCACTGTCATTTTCCGTTGCACTTCTTAACGCATCAGGCAGTAACTTCTCCAAAAAGTCACTCCAACTATTTTTCTGGTAAACACTTAACGTTATATGGAGACTGTGGGAGCCCACAAGGGTATTGCCTTGGTGAATGGTTCCTCGTGGAAAGTATAGCAAGTCGCCTGCGTTTACTACTGTATCTAATATGGGTTCCCCAATTTCAGAGTCCTCAAAATTTTTCGAACAGTATTTTGGCAGATATTCTTCTTCACTTCGTGGTTTGTATAATCTCCATCTTTTCTGACCTTCCACTTGCAGTATGAAAGCTTCTATATCGTCGTAATGGGGAGCAAAACCTTGGCTATTGGCTGGCGTTAGGTAAGAGTTTGCTCCCACAAAGCAACCAAAGTATTCTTGAAGTGTAGCTGCAAGCGAAAAATAAATTTGATCGTTTCTGTTATAGTTTTAAAAAATATTCTTATTACCGTTTAGAGAATGTAATTTTGGTATATATGTCTGTGGATTTAGCATCCTAACTGAGCACCCGTTCGCATAATAATCCCACACAACACTTGGAACTGCTCGGCCAATGGGATTATGTGTTTCCCTCATTCCATTCTCATAAGAAGTGATATCAATATTTTTGCTGAATTGGATATAAGATTCTCGTAATATTTTATCCAACATTGGAGTGGACATAAGCAATTTATAATAATTGCTGCAATCTCTCTTTATGTGCACTGCTGTCTGCTCCCAATGTTTTCTGAAACAATTCGAAAAACAATTAATTAGAATATAGAGATAGAAATATTATATTATAATATATAAATTTCACTCACTCGAAGAAGTCATCCACTTTCAATGGATGTATCAGCCATTCAAACATTGACCGACTGACGTGAACAGGATTCTCTTGGTAGTCCTCTGTCATTTTAATTTCTCTGTGAACGGGAATTTGATTTACCTTCTTTGGTACCTTTCGGATTTTCTGTTTTGAATGCTTTTGATTAATGTGTTTCATTTTCGCGACACCTTTATTTACCATTGCAATGGAACTCTTTAATTGCTGTAATTGTGCTTTCGAGCCTTTTAAATTATTAACTATCTTTCTGTTCTTATCTTTTGATTTGTGAAGAGAGTTTTGAAGCGATTTACTTTGCTTTAAAGTAGATGGAGCAATTTTCTTGGACACACATTTCTTTGTAGATGTCTTGTTTGTTTTCTTTTGGTTTGCATTCACAGGTACTCGGTTCAGTTGCCGTTGCGTTACTTTTTTACAATCACGTTGCAAAATCACTTTTCTCTCTGGGGAAGAGTGTTTCTTTTTTAATTTCTTCGACTTTGAAGCTAACTCTATATTCTTGCGTTTTAGTGCCTGCATGGCGAATGCCGATATCGGTTCATGATACTTGAGCATCTGCAAATTAGTGTAAAAATGTTAATGAAAATCTTATGAATTGAAATGATTGCAAATTGTTATTCGATTGAATATTATGACATTATAACCAAGAAAGTAAAACTCTATTTACTTCAAGTAAAACTCTTTAAAACACTCTATTTTAATTTTTTCAATTTTTCTAAATTTCAATTGTAATCTATAAAACTTTAGATGTCTGTGAATATTCTCGTTTCACATACAACTTGTATAACATTAAATCAAATCATAATAACTTGTAAATAGAACCGGTCTATTTTCAGGTTAGCTTTTACTTTCAGACAAATGATTAAAGTAATGAAATAATGTTGTGAAGAATTACCGTGGAAAATTATGTAACCGTATGAAATTTTGGATGATACACTAGTTAAGGATTATGTTTCTTGATTACTATTATCATTAACACTGTTTTCGGCTGAAATTTGTCGGTCGCACGTGATTCTCGTCACATGTCACATGGATATATGTATGTATGTAGTAAACATTACCTCGAAGCGACGCGACATTCAAATTCATTATCTTGTAAAGATGCTAACTTCAAGCTGTAATACTTTTTATATTTGCCTCTGAAATTTTGAAAAAAATTACAATAAATATTAAATAATAAATAGTAATCTATAAAAAAACATTTAAATGATTATGGGATTCAAATTTGACGTACCATGCACTGCCGTACTCGCGTTCAAAGTTGTGTATCAAGGTGGTCCTTATTTAGGAATGTCGTTAGTTAAACATTCTGAATAAAAGACGATGTCTTAAAATCGATTTTTGCCTTCAATTTCAAGTAAAACGAGTTTAAAGTTTTGCTTTGCATTATGAACCACGAAGGTGAAATTTCATTACAAGAATATGACCTAATGGCGCTGTTTAAGTCCCTGGATACTACGCTGGAGATCTCGAGTTCGAATTCATGCATATAGTGTGTTTGATTGTTTTCTTTTTTAAATATATAATTTATGTTGCTAACCAATTTTTGTTTTACTGCCATAATATTACTCGTATTGTTTTGCTGCACATCGAGTATTGTACACTCATCGAAATAAAAGATAAACTGTACTTTGCAGCTTTTATTAACAAATAAACATGCAGATATGTATTCTCGTAATAATTCGATCCACCAGAGTAACATTTCATCGAAAGATTTATTGAGCGTCCAAGTTGCAAAAATAAAAAAAGAAATGTATTAGTTTATTGAAAACCTCTTTGTGGTTGACACTGATTCGGATCTTGTTCGAAGCTTCCGTTTAAACATATACATATAGAGCAGACAGTGTTAGCATAATTTTCCGTACTGTACACAATTGACCACAAAATAGAACTATGGAAGTTGAACGTTTTAATCTGTGAAACTTAGAGACGACACAAGCATACAGAATTGTTATTGCGAGAACATCCTAAGATTACTAAGAAATTTCGAAAGAATTCAGCACCCTATAGTGTTCTCCTTTTCGCAGAAAAAAAAGCTAGAAAAATTAATACAGTATACGTGCAACGTGTGAAACGACAAATATTTGGAACGGGCAAACTTTTACGCACTTTTCCGCAAAGACATCGATTATCTTTCTTTCTCAGACATCAAATTCGATTGAATTGTGATTTAATCCGTCTCAAACGCGTCTCTCGCCGTCATACTTTTTAACAGTCTTTCAATTATTCATTTGTAATTTACGACGTTTTATTTTTTTTTTTCTGCATACTTTCGATGCGCTCAGAAAACACTCTTTTACACGTACACTCTTCTCGTGGGCTTACACTATCGCAATTCGCGTCGAATACACTTACAAGTTACAAATATATCACTGGCTTGAATCGATGCAAATGGCTTGAATTTGATACAAAAGTAAATGCTATTTCCATGTTCTTGCGGTTCGTTTGATCATGCCGAGAGTCTGATTGTTCGTTTTTTGTTCTCTCCTTTTTGTCACGAAACATGCTTTGATCGATTGAGACACGATTATACTATTTTTTTTTCTCATTGGTTGCGTGTGGCAAGTCGAATGAAATTTGACGGAAGAAGTTCCGAACGTTTCCCAAAGAAATTCGCATCACTTTTGCGTTGCACCCTCGGACACACGAGTAGCCGCTACGACCCGCAGCGAATAGTTTGATATATTATGTACATTTCTGAAGAGAGGTGTTTGTTATTGAACGATTTTTAATTATAGTTTCGAATAGAGGCACATTATCGACGTGAGATTGATAGCATAGTCAATGCCACGGTAGCGTTGTTGACGGGTCGAAGTGGCCCCCGCGTGTTCCAAGGGTTAACAGGAAATCATTCGAATCAGTTGAAATAGTCACGACGACCTGAGAGGCATTTTGGTAATGTGGAGATGAACGCGACAGGTTCATTGAATTTACGAGGACGATTTCTAACGAAGACAAATTATACCTACGTATGACAACATCGAAGATGGGAACAACCTAATCCAGGCCCTTTCTAGAGAAGCAACAAGTTTGAAGTTCTGCTAAGACACCAGCTACCTTGAATGGAATCGAGGGTACAAGTTTTGATCTACGAATTTTTACCTAACGTCAGTGTGAAGCGAAAGATGACATTATAGACGTTGACACTTTCCTAGTCGTAGAGGATCTCGCCCTTAAAATGCTTAGACCAGATTTAGACTTTACAGTCGTACGATATGTGTCCTTCAGATTATCCAGGACTGCATAGTCATAAAGTATATCACTCTCTGAGGACATCTAGACCAGATTTAGACCCTACAGCCATACGCGTCCTTCAGATTATCTAGATCAGATCTACTTGTGGTCATAGGTGATGTGTTTCCCGGGCTACCTCATAATCGTAGGGTATGTCTCTCTCAAGCTACCTAAAACAAATTTAGATCCTATAGTCATACAGTGTGTGTTCCTCAAGTTACGGAGATCAGGTTTACTCCTTTTTGTCGTAGACTATGTGTCCCCCAAGCTACAAAGGACCCCGTAATCACAAAATATGTCTCCCTCGGGCTATCTAGATCTAATTTAAACCTTATAATCACAGAGTATGTATGCCTCGGTCTGTCTCGACCAGATTTACATCCAACAGCCACAGCCCCAAGAGCTACCTGGACCAGATGTTGCTATCTTAATCCAGGTTCTAGATCCTAACTAGTCGCAATTCACCTCCACAGACAAATTTTAAGTGAGGAAAGCTACTGTGATTAAAGATTATGCTACCGATTCCCTAGAAACAGCGATATCTTGAGGGTTTAGAATTTCGAAACGACAAACTTGCGTAAACCTTTCTTTCATTATTGGGTATAATTAACCCTATGAATATAAATGATTGTGTTGTGTGTGTGAGAGATAGATAGAGAGATAGAGATAGAGAGAGAGCTCGTGTTACTCAACACACCGCAAAGTAACGGAAAAGATTCAGCTAGCTTTCTATGAGATCATTGACAGAGAAGCGTTTGTAGAAAAGACATCCGGTTGGTTCAGCCGTGAAGTGATAGTTTCTTTTTTCTTGTTATAGTCGATTAACCGCTATATCGTTAACTAGTAATCACCTTTACTCAATATGGTTATTCGTGCGATATTCATTGGTAGGTACGACACATTCACATTTAGAAACAAGAGATATATCTAGACAATTATAAAACTACGATATCATATCGTGGTGGCATGGATTAATTAGTATTCATTTTTGGGAACGCCATCACTGATCTTGTTTCCCTTTCGCTTTGGAGAGAGAAACAGAGAAGTTCTGATATCTTTAAAGCTGGCATTTCATCTTTACATATCTACGTCTTCCACTTTCGCGCACGATTTTTTAATCAAATTCAAGTTTATGCTAGGACAATTCAAGTTCTCTCGCTTACACGCAACAAAGAAAGGCAACGGATAATGGTGGAAATTTAAGGGTGGAGAAACGTCTTTCGAAAAAGACCTCACCTTCCCGAAAATTAATTCGTTATTAACTCGATCGAATTGTCAATTGTGATTTAGAAATATTTACACTGCCTAGAAATCGACCACTATCCTTTTGACATTTAAACAAATCGACAGACGCATGCGCTTTTATATTCATTGCGATTGATAACGATTCAAAAGTTCCCACCGTCATGCTTTTCGTGGTGGCTCAAGAACTTCGTGCTCAGACGAATCTACAATGAATTACATCTGTCCAATAATTCGTAATTTTTCCTTCTGTGGGCGATTCTTGTAGATTCTTTCTTTCAGTCGAACTCGAATTTATTTCCGAACTTAATATTTAAAAAAAGAACTTTTAGCGTTTATTATTTTTGTACTCTTACTACAGAAGTTATGCGAAAGATTCTTGTATAAAATGATTCCGTCGATCAGTGTTTTAATTGGCAACACACATAAAATACAAAACACTGCTATATGTAATGTTATTAATAATTTTTAATTAAAAGGGAAAATTGAATTTTAAGTTTTCATATTTCTTGCTATGAGTGATATAGATATTTCTGAAGCCAACGATGAATTTCTTAAACGATGTTTATAGTAATATAGCAATAAAAAAATTTACATTTAAAAACGACTGCTATAAAAATTGTTAAAACACGTTTAAATGTTTATAATATGACAGATCTGTAGAATCATTCTACATAAGTGTCATTCCCACAGCTTTCACAGCTAAATTATAAAATTAAACTTTAAGTGTTAAAAGCTTGATACTCTCGTTTAAACTGAATACTTTCAAAACTAATAATGTAATAAAATCTACAAAAATCATATATTGTTCATCAAAACTGAAAATTAGTGTTGCACTTGGTCATCGCTGTTAATACTGCGGTATTCAATTAATAATTAATGATGTAATTCAACAGAAACGTCACTTAAAACCACTGACGACGATGTGAACAACAGATTCGTAGTAATTACGTAAATCAATCACATGCAGATACAATTAATTAGAATGTGTAACTTAAAAGCTCTTCGAGATTTACAAATGTATTCATTGCCGCCTTTATCCCGTGGAATTATTGTATAGTTCGTGTTTTGCACGCAGCACACAGTGAATTTTTCCTTTTTGTCTGTCCACACACGCACGCACGCACACACACGCGCGAATGCATACATATATATATGCATACATATACATATGCATACGCAGGTATGTATAATATATATAATATATACGATATACAAATATAAATTATTTGCCTTATAGTTTAAAAATGTCAGGGACACGTGGTAAGAAGTAAACGCTTCTGTTTTGTAAATAGACCCGCTCATTTTATTACACTAATTATTCATATCTCGTGAAACCCGTTTCCTCGATGGTTCCTTAAATTGTCTTATCAGTTTGCATTTCTTCAAACAGTCTACAGGGTGGCCCGTTTAGAACAACACTGAAACATCTTCGAAACCGTCGGCGATATTCGAAAAATGTTTCAGACAAGAGTTAGGTGATTTTACGAGGCACACAATTTTCATTAAAAATTACAGTTCTGTTTCGAGAAATGGCAATGGTTCGGGATCGACTTCTGCCGTTTCTTGGGACAGGATGCAATTTTTAAATTGAAACATCTTTTTAATTAGAGTTTTTTCACTATACAGAGCCTAGTACTGTTTCGTGATAGCTTCGACATGTTCTTCACGTATGAAAAAAACCATTTCGTTCTAAAAACTATGCGTCCATAACGCATAAATCATGCAGTTCACATTTTTTTCAAAAAGCTACTAAATCATCTACGAATATTGTAAGTGCCATTGGTTTAGAAGATATCTTGGCATGCGAATTGAAATATCTCCTGAACCAATGGTTTTCAGCCATAGCATATAATAAAATACACATAACACAATAAAATAATTTCAGATAACGTGGCCTCTAAAATTACGCAAGTTTTGTCCAACACACGTTATTATCGACGGTTTCGAAGATATTCGAGTGGGGTCCATTAAAAGAGACCCTGTAGTATTTTGTCTATACTTCTGTGTGTTCTTTAATCACTAGTACACAATTTAATATGATTTTTCTGTCAACCCCGAAATTGGAAAGATCGGTGAATTAATCTACCACCTTAAACCATTAATTAACTTAAAAGTTACAAAAATCTTTGTAAGCAATTCATGTTTCCGGAAAATGTCGATAAATCGCTGAGGTATATTTACAAATGGAGGCTAATTCCTTTGATCGACTGCGTAAGGAAATATCAAACTGTATTTGATCAATTAATTTCCATTGATAGCGAATATTTTCTTCCTTCATTTTTGGTATTTCCTTGCGCTAATTGCGTACATACTGCGGCTGTAGTATATTGATTCGCTTAAAACCTAATAGATCTGTATGGCCTCATTACGATTCAGATTACTAATTAATTAGATTTCAGTTTTGTCACGTTCTCAACAATGCGAATTACTTTAGACACACTCGTCGATCGCAATATTCGCTATATTCCACTTTCACTGTTTGCATTCGCACAATTGGTTCCGCTTTGTGAACAGAACCGACTCATGAGACATCATCTTGCGAACGTATAATAATTACATATTTAGATTTATGTAATTATTTTTAGCAAATTAGCTACTTTCTCCTCTTTCTTATTTTCTTATCAAGTCGGAAACTAAAGATATTCTAGATTACAGCCTTAAATTTACAACTAGAATAAATATTAATTATGGTCAAGGTCCTTTTCATACTTTCCGAGATAATATTAACACTTTATTACTTAGAAATCTAGAGTTAGGATCGTTGGTAAACGAACTACGACTGTTCTAAGTTAAAATTTTGTAATTTACAAACTCTTAAACAATAATAAATATTGTTCATGATTCTATCAATTTTTCATGGGCTGTCACACTGTCTAATAAATGTTCACGTTTGCAGATTTTGAATCGTTGAATATGAATTTGAATAAAAGTACAAATTCAACATTGTTATATATAATATTACAATCATAATCATTCGAGACAAGAAACATTCTCATAGTTCCTTCGGTTGAATAAAAAGATTTTGACTTTTCCGGAAAATCAAACTTTTCAAAAGTTTAATTTGACAAAAGATAGATTTCAAATTCATGTTCGGTGCAGCAAACTCTACAAAATTTGTCTATTAAGCAATTACCAAAACGTAAAATTGCTGTCGGACAGTGTTATATTAATACTGATTCATGAATGAACGGTTTCTTAAGTAAGTTTTAACTAAACCTTGGAACAGCGAATATTAATTAACGCTTCAGTATACCAACGATCGTAACAAACATACAGTAAACAATTTGTTGCGCACAGCATTCAATACATGTTTATACACTTCATTACCCTATCTATTGGCTCTACGTTGTAGTCGCGTTTAAGGCTCTTAATACAATTATTGTGTTTATTAAGATTATTGTTCTATTTAAATAGATCCCACTCGCCGCGCACGATTGTGAACAAAGAATCGGTTCGAATAAAAATCTCAGGTCTTTAAAATTTATATATGATAATAAACATAACTGGTCTCTCTCCACTATACTCCAAATTTGTCTTGAACCATTCTTACATCTATTCAGCGTATCATTCAAATCATTTTTTGCATTGATTAATCCAAACTTAATTTCAAGACATATTTCCTTATCCGAGCGGATAACATCGCCATCTTTTTCTCAGCTTTCAAATCAATGTGTGATATGAATTAAGTGCTACCACAGTTTAAGCTGCATCATCAATGACAATGATTCCTGTGCCACATGCGGAAAATATTGTCAGTGAAATGAAAATTGTAAAATGTACACCATTTTGTCCCTAATTAATAAACTGCGGATATTTATACGAAATAAAAAATGTCCGATTTTAATGTCGGTCAAAGAACTGTTTTCTTTTAATATTGAAAAAATTATTAGATCATTATGATGGTTCTTTTGTTCTCTATTTCACTCAGTTTTAAGAAATGCATAAAATCCGTAGCGTACTAATTAATATAAATTAATTAACCCCGCGCAGACGACTTTTTTGTTTAATTATTACTCAGTTGCTGAAATTCGTCTTCTGAGGGTTAATCATTGCAATGACAAATCAGTGGCATTCTACACCAAGAATGACGTTATACCATTTCTGTAATGATTCGTGATTATGCGAAGAAGAGTCACAAAATCACAAATATCGTTCACCAATGTGGCACATTGTTCAACCCTTAAGACAATATATAACACTGTGTCCTTCAATTTGCCACATTTTCAAAATTTCATTACAATAGATCCCTATCTTATTTTGGCCATTGGCGTGGAGACAACAACAATTTCAAAATCTCCCTAATTAGCTTGACACGTGACCAATTTTTGCAACCTTAGAATAAATACAATAGATGCGATAAATATATAGAAAATCGTAAATCTAAAAACGTGTTCTTTTCTCACAAAGAAATAAGAAACTACGCACATTCCTAAAAAGCGGTTCGTACAATTGTGAATTCTCGTTTTATTTTTCTGTTATCCTAATAAATTCTTTTTTTTAAGAAAAGTAAGCGTAATATGCACGGCAGCTGATTTTCGTCTTTAATTGCCTGTCCAGCGAATTAGCTTGACAGTCGAGCTGCATATGTCTTAGTCTAATGGGAAACATGATTAACTAAAAGCACCTCTTTTACTCCGTAAAATATTAAAAGTGAAAAGTCTGACCAGAACCTAAAGAGAGAGAGAGATAGGGGAAGAAGAAGAAGAAAATTTAATATAAGATTATTTCGATTGGGTTTTGGGCAGACCTTACTTCAGTTTAGCGTAAAAATTGGTCACGTGAGGCGATTATCTAGCGTTCAAGCAGTCTAGGAAATTTCCACATGCAAGATATGACGATTAAACTATTTTATGATATACTTTGCATGTGTGTTTGTGAAAATAAAACGAAAAAAGAAAAGAAATTATGCAAAGTACATGACCCGTTTCGTGTTCGCGTGAACTGTGATAGCTCTTGCCATTGCACCCGGTGTTCTATCTTCACTGCAGCCTGATTGGTGAGAACCTTCCCCGCTAAAACATAAACAGTAAATAGTTTAAACAATTTAATCTACAGAATGTCCTACCTGGCTTCCTACGTTGATAATAAAATGAAATATCAGAATAAAAGATAATGAGGTTTAAAAAGACGAATGTGTATTCTAGCAAATAAATTATTTTTCTTAAGGACAGCCGTATTTCAAGATCATTTATATTTTTTGATATTATACTGTATGCTTTTGTTACTCATCACCAAAAATGTCTACTGAGTCATTTACATGAACTTGTTTAAAATTTTTGTAGTACTACAAAATTTACTTTTTGGCAAAATTACAAATTAAGGTAAAAAAAATAGGGCAAAACAAAATAAAACAAATAATTTCCGAGTTAAAGTCTATGTAACCTGTTTTATAAGCAAGATATTTAAGGTATTGGACTTGAAACATTGTAAATTTGTATCATTTCTGTATTCCTGATAAATGCACAGAATATATTTAGAAGGTTTTTGTATTCTGAAAAGACAATTTTTTTGATTGATAAATTATTGCCTATAAATGAAAATAAAGTTTGTCTTTTCTGAGAGCGAAATATTGCACTTACCTGTCGTGTTCCTTTTCTACCAAATGATATCTGGCTCGGAATGCTACAAGATGAGCATAATATGCTGGCGCAGGTATACTGACAGACCTCGTACACCTAACATACGTATGACACAATTGATACGTAAGAGATTGTAATTCATCACTTTCGAAGTGGTTGTCGTCCCAGAGAACATGGTAGTGTGACGGCCGTGAGGTTCCCTATAAAAACAAAGAAGTCAAATATTATTTATAAAGTTTTACTTGATTGCACATTGCAGGCAAGAATTATTCCTGTAGCCTTTACGATTTATTAAAAGAAAATTCGCACACTAAACTCCAAATATTCTTTCCACAAAATTAATAATGCGTGAAAAGTTTACCTGAATGCCCTGATGACTACACAAATAAAAGTCGAACTCAGTCGGATGAGTGATACAAATATCAACTGTTGTCCCCGCAGGAATGTTACCACTCCTGCCACTCTGCTCCCTCTTCTCTGCACAGAAAAGGCGAGTGTGGTGTCTCTTTTGTACTACGATAAACGTAACCCCAGGCTTATAATCATCCTCGAGCTTCATACAAGCCTCGCGAATGGCAGTTAATTCGTGCTGCAGCACATGCAGAAACTGTCCCTCCGAAACACCATCTCGATATAGGATTATTCTATGGGGTTTATACCCTCCGGTGCTCTTGTAAAACCTAATAAGAAGCTCCCTGCAAACAAAAACAAATGTAAACAATCACAAACCAAAAATTACTAGAGGTGTGTGAGAATCCGAAATAGTTCAGGATTCTAACAATTACATTCACGACAACCTAAATAACTGGAGTTAAATCGCTATACTCACCTAACCATCGAGCTGAGCTCTTGAATAATCTCTTGCCTATGTTGCTGGACCCTTACGGTGGCTGCGTATCGAGATGGATGGCCATCCATGCTGGCAACTACAGCAGCGATGCTGGGTTTCTTGTTGTCCCCAGCTGGAGGATGAGTTACATCAGCTCCGAAGAATATGACAGGCTCGTCAAACACTTTCGGTCTGATTCCAGGCACCAGAATATTATTAATACCACCCAGTTTCACATTGATCTTCAGACACAAATTGGATAGTGTCTGAGGCGATGTCTTGTTGACATTCTTTGCCTGCACACACTGTGTTGCCATGCCCAACAGCGTGTCTCCCACCCTCTTTACCTCAGCTGCAAACAAAATGGAATATGTTGATATGCAGAAATTTTGGTTCTTCTTAAGAGTTATTTGAAATAAAGGTTTTTCATAGCTGTTTCGGTCAGAACCTTAGTATAACTATTCAAAACAATTATTTTCGGAATGGTTTCAAGGCCTGCTTGAAGCTAAAATTTCAGGTTAAAGTTAATTACCGTAGACGGGTGTTTTCCCAGGCAGTATGACACACACAAGTTGCAATGACGCGAAGGTCATTTTCAGGTATTTGAACATGGGTTCCACCTGATCGGGCCCAGTGGCATATTTACAAAAGCATGGCTGGCCAACAATGGGCATGCCAGCGTCGTTGCTTATTCTCTGCAGCTGCGCTATGAACATTCTCAGCGAGTCTTCACGCACGGTTCTCTGCGGTGCGAAGCAAGCAATTGCCCAGACTCTGATTTCGATACCCGTAAAGAATTGCTTGCCACGCATGTCCCATACACCTTGAATAGGCAAAGCTTGCTGTTTTGTCTTTAGCAGAAAAGAGAAATAAACATATATATATATGCGTATACAGGTCACTGTGTGGCGTATAGTTTTGTTTAGAGTAGAACAAATAAACAAGGTAGATGCGCCAGTGTTTCGCACAGTCCATGCAGTCCACGCTGCTTCCTTTTCCTCTCATTTGGAAGCAAAGAAAAATTCGTTAAAAACTTAAACAGCCTTTGCAAAAGCCATGTAAGAGCAAATGGAAGTTGTGACAATTAAATGTGTTCAATCGCTGCATGGAATGGACTGGCATCATCAGGGAATAGCAGGTGATATTGGACTGTGAAAGTAATGCAAACTGTGTTGACCCTCGGCCAGCAAATACTGACTCCATTTGGATTTGTCCTGACAAGTAAGTCACACTGTTGCTCGTCACTGAGCTCATAGAGCTTCGCAATATGAAATCGAGATCGTTCTAGAGTTGTTTCACTGGTGAAACTATGTTTTTGGTTTTAACAATAACACATTTGACTGTCGAAGGTAAAGCGTATGATGATTAAATAGGGCATCATGTGGAAAATGGTAGTTGCAAATCATTGTACGTTTATAATCATTTGGATGATTTTGACCTAATGTTAAATGCACGTATCTGAAATACATTATCGAAAGATCACAGTAAATTTAGAAATGAATTTATGTTCCATACTGTTCCTAATCGCGTCATTTTATTTGATTTCGGCGACAAAACGGAAATATATTTGACCCTATGTAGCCTGCTGTAAATCCTTGTAAAGCTCGAATCGAATGATTATCAAATAAAATTCGGTTAAACTTCCGGAAATGTACATGTCCCGAATTGTATGAAATTTTGGAAATAGGTTCTTTTTCGACTAAAATGGTGCTTACGAGAAGAATTTTTGGCGGCATGAAAAAGTTGTTTATACTGTTTAATATAATAGGAAAGCTTCTCAAAAGACTCTTTTTAGACTGTAAAGTTGTTAAACACGTTGATTAGGGAATATGCCCATATTGACCACATGTGCGAGTTTTTATAGAGCAGTTCCATTTTTGAGAAATGGAATACATCAAATGTGTATATTCTGTAGATTAATAAAAACTCTCGGAGAACCTAACCAAAGCCTGTAACTTCAGTCATTGTAATTTCTGTGTCGCCTGAGGGACGTTACATTTATTATGGTTCTGTCATTTTTGTAATTCGAATATCAAGAAAGAGAAATCGGAGTATGTTTTAGTTAGTTCAGATGACGGGGAGGGGGTTTGAGGAGGCTGCCGCCCTCCCCTGTAACAATATACGGCTTTCTATGCGGACCGAAGATTGCCTAAGCACGGTGATTAATTGTTTTTAAAAATTTAACTATTATACTAAATTGCGTCGGTAAGATAAAAAAAATGAAAGTTTTCAAATCGTCAAAAATCCTTTTCGCAAACATCATTTTAGTCTAAAGAGAGCCTATTTCCAAAATTTAATCTAATTCGGAACATGGACGTTTTTAGAAGTTTTGCCTTGTTTCTATTTACTTCGGTTTTGTTTTGTTTAGAGGACAAATCGGGAACATATTTGGACCTACGTAGCCTGTACAAGTTTATTCAGGACGTATTCAAACAAAATTATATTATACCGACCGAGGGTTAACGAAAATCGTAACTCTTTCTCTAAATGTCTACTCTCAAGTCATATACTGTTAATTTGTTGATAACTCGAGGAAAGTAAGTGAAACGGTCATTACATTAACAGCCCAAATATCAAAATCAACCAGGTCTAGAACCCATACATTCATTCGGTAACTTTTTTACTTTACTGATTTCTTCGAATGCATTTCAAATAGAAAAAAGTTAAGGCCAAATGTATTATTGTTTTGGGAAAGATTGCAGCGTTCTCATGTTATCATATATATCCAAAAAAATTTCCGTTTTCTAACAGCAGAAATTAAAAAGAAATGCAAAAACCAAACGTGGGTAAAGACACGAATCATACTTCGACTCCTCTTAAAGATATTTCATGGCTTCTGTATACTTATCCACACAATCATAGTATCTTGCAGACTTCTGTGAAAGCTCCAGATATTAATCTCCAGAACGAACCATTACATGTCCATTCGTTGCATTTAGATTTCTAGTCTTGACGTCTAAAGAAACGCTTCAAATTTTCTGATAATTAGTAAACAATTTTCCATATTATTTCCGCAACTTCACGATGCAAAAGTTTGAACCGATTAACTTCTACTACACGTATCTATACAATTCAATACGAATGTCTATTGAACGAGTATATACGTTTTTCAAATAGATTGTTGCAATAAATGGAAGCTGTAGAATATAATCAATAAATTGATATTTCTTGATATTTTCAAGGATCAAGTAAAGCCTTTCCAAAGTAGATTTCCTCCTGGATCAGTCGAACAAAGTCACTGAGAGAATTTTCTACAGCATCATTTCTTTAAAAGACTACTAAATCTAACGAGACAAATGTAAAGAGAATAGAGATTGATCGAAGTTACATAGACCAAATAGTGAGTGATGATGTATGGTGGAGTATTGAAAAGAAACATATCCCTTCCAAAAATAATACAAGAGCCTCTGGAAATGTGGGATTTGGCTAGACCTGACTGATTCAGTTGGAAGTCTCTCACCTGTCCACTGAGGGAACTTACGCGCCCTCCATACTGTAGCTTGGGCGGGGCTAAAATGCGTCCTCTGACTTCCACCATACTGTTCGATATCGCCAGACCGAATTCTTGTACGTATGAATCGTTATTGAAGTCGGCCCTTTTCACCAAATTATTTATTTCTCGTTCGCGATCAGGGGCAGAGCGGGCTGTCGCTTTAATCATAGTGGATGTCTGCATGTCGGTCAGTTTCTTGATGCAACGTTGTCCAGCAACAATGTTACAGACCTAACAAAAAAATGAATTTCTCAGTATTACCACATACCTGTCATATCCCACATAAGCAACACATATCATTAACAATATACTGAACGAACCTCAAGTGGCAGGTACGTATGCTTGTGTTCTTGTCCAACTTGTAGGCAAGGGAGATGAGGATAGCGTAGCTTTATTTTATACTTGTCTAAGAAGTACTTTGCAACAGTGCACTCGACTGTCTGCCCGTTTTCCAATTGTAGAGGGAATCTGTAATTTTCAAAACATTAGAATGTATTCTGAGTAACAGTTCGATCATCTTTATTAATACTTACGACTGCATTTGGGCAGGTTTGCGAGTGACGTTGCACACTCTATACTTCCGTCTCATCGATCCGCAATGTGTAATCTCGATTTTGAGACCCTTTATCTCCTTTGTGAACTTCACACGCTGGGAATCTGTGAGGGGCTTCTTTTGTTCATTTATATCTCGAATATCTAGTACTTCACACATGAATTCTATGACTGGTTGTGCTTTATAGAATGCAGTTGCGGATACTGCAATCAAAAAATACGTGCGATGATTAGTTTAGGTAATAAAAAAATACCAAGTAGACACATAATCTTAATTATGTACACTCGTAATATTTTCAACCAATGAATTTTCAATTACTTTCTTAATAAGTACATACCATCAATGTTCAGCATCATTTTCCATTGCGATGGTCGAACAGACTGATGGAAACCAAACCAGACCTCTCTGCCTCCTCCCAACGGATGATAATATCCATCTGGCGTACTGAAAAATGATCTACCTACTGGAGTATATGTCATAGATGGTAAATGCCTCATTACAACATCTAAAGCAAGTATAGCGTCATATGGAATCTGTCTTGTACGTCCTTCTAAAGCCTCTTCTAAAGCGAACAACGAGACTTGAGCCAGCCACTTTATAAACACTTTGAAAACTCTGTCTTTACCCTCACCAGGTAGTGTAACCTATAAAAACAATAATTAGTAAGAAAGAAAAATAAAATAATAATAATAACATTGGTGTATTAATTTCTTTAAGGGTTATAATTACCTCTAATTCTACTTTGTCATTACCAATAAGTATGGGATCTCTCGTGTATAAATTATTTCTCCCATCAAACACAGGCTTGAGAGTTCCGAACAGTTTACTATTCGCATGAACCATTGTTTCTATAATTTCTCTATTAACTTTACGAGGACATTTATCAGGTTGAATATTAATATCGTAATGATGTACATAACCACGTGGCATAGTAATTTGGAAGTGATTGGCCCTTAAATTGATTGTTCTGCCTTCACGTCCTATATCTGGTCTCCGAGGACATGAAAACACTGTAAAATTAATTTTTTTAATTATATGCACAGGATAGGCCACACAACTGCAAGTTGCAGCATTTTTCTTGATTTAAAATAAAGATAACTGGCATCGACAATCTGATACACCAATCGTGCCAGTTTTGTAGAAGTTTCTCCAACTAATGAAATACATACTTGGCAGTTCAGGAGGTTGCGGTGGTGTGTGTGTCTGCTGTATGGGAACAAGTCCCAGGGAACTGGAAGCCGCAACATTGTTCCCAGTGGCTTCTGGTCCTCCTCCAACTGAAGTACTCGCTGAAGATCCAGGTTGGGGAGCTGCAAACACAACACAATCAAAATTCTGCACAATTGAATCAAAACTATATTTAATAAACTGTTTGAGTTTAATCTTTGAAGTCTTACATATTAATTGATCATCGAGCACAGCAGCTAAGAATAAACGAAAAAGAAATGTAATAATTCTGCAGTATTGTAATTTTATTTGAGATATTATGTTTTATATTTTTAAAAAAATGTATATTAGTTTTTAGGCTATGAAGTTTTTGGAGAAAGTTATATGTTTGGGTAGACATACAGCTATATGATTGAGACGATTACAATGGTTTAACAAAGTTTCAGAATGTACATTTGTACAATTTTTCTTGTTTATGTTTGTAGTTGAGAAGCTGTGGCTCATTTTATAGAACTAAATAGAATCAAATTTTGTTCTAAAAACTAAAATTAAAATAATTAAAATTATTTTCAGGAACTTAAACGATATTCTTTTAATAAATAACTGCATTAAAAAGAAGTTAAGGATTCGAATAAATTGAATATTATTGAAATAACTAAAAAAGAATTAAATTGCTTGAACAACAACAAAAATTACTTGTTAATATTCGGACAGATCGATCAATATATAGTTTTCCAAACAAATACGAACAAAGAAAAACGTGACAAGAATTGAAAAAACTGCACCGATGTAGAAGGAAAAATAATATATGGAATTTGTTACTCCTTAAAAAAAATCGAATTTACAATGGTATTGAAGCTTTAACTCTACAGGAAATAATAAAGGTACAATCTTTTAGCGATCCTTTAGAGAGCCTGAAAATACATTAACATAAATTGATAAACGCTGCTTTTGATATTTCGACGTTAGAGTCGACTTTAATTTTCTAATTTCTGGTTAATTTAAAATCGCACGTTATCCATGTTCTGACGGATGAAACGTGACGAAACAGTGAGCCTACTACAATCGAGAATTGTTTGAGACCTTCTGAAAATTTCTTCTCAATTCTATCATTTTCGATTGACTAAACGTGTTAAATTTTCATTGCTCTATAGTAATCAAATAGGAACAAAGGGCCAGAACTGCCCCAGACACTTTTTCTGGTCTTAGACAAATGCATGAGAATGTATTATGAGATATGTTTAGGTATTACGAGAGAAAATTAGTTAATTGCAATACTCACGCCGTCCTACAGGATGCATTTTTACTGTTGACGATGAAAAATACCAGATAACCACTAATAAATAAGTAAAAAATTTAACACAAAACCCACTGGCCACACGACACACTGCAAACGAGACTATTTTCTGCAATGGCTGCTACCAACTCGGCTCCAATTGGTCTCGACTCGACCAATCAGCGCGCGAGCAATAAAACTGACGCTAGAGATATTTGGCGCTGTGGTGCATTATCGGGTTGTGCATTACAATTTTTTAATTTTCAAAAGATATATTTTAAAATACACAAAACTGTGTCCGTCAAAATCTACATTAAAAACAATAGATGTTTGTGCCGTACATTTAATTGTTTCAAAATCGTAATTCTATTGTAATTTCTCTATTATTTGAAACGAATCGACTATTAGATCGACTATTAGAAACGAATAGCGCGGAGCATTTGAACCACAGTACATTCTTTGATAAAGACACACAATTTCGTGCAGCTGAACGTTTAGACATATTTAAAACAACCTCCACAACGATTTTGTATCGATATTAGAAGTGTGAATAGAATACATAAATATATTCTTCTAAGGTAGCACTGGCGATTAGTAAAATAAACACCAGGGTAGTTTCACTCCAATCAACTCCAATTAGTGATGGGCACCATCGATTATATTGGACTATCGACTAGTTACTATTTAGTTACTGCATACTATCGAATATTTAGTCGATAGTTTTTAGTTGACTGAAATTTTGTTTTAGTACTGCAATTTTTTGTACTGCAATGTTCACTCAGTATTATAGACACAGGAAGAGTAAATATATTAGTGGTGCAGGAATCTGAATTCACCATTATTTTTGTAAATTTCTTACTCCATAATTTCAATTTCAAAAATGTACTGTATAAACAAGTTTTCTAGTTTAACAATTACTAATATTTCGACTTACCGTAAGATATTTATTATTGACATTAAACAAATTAACTGCTCCAAATTTTGTGTGAAAATCAATTATAGGCTATATGTGAAATATAATTTGATCTGTATACAATAATCCTTTAATAATAATGCAATATAAAGGCAAAGTGTTAATGAACTTTTTAGAAAAATAGCTGTTATTGATAGATATATTTATAAAATACTACTTTTTCTTTAGGTTACGATTAAAATTTTATTCCCATATAAATGCAATATATAAGTATTGTTATTTAATAATTGTATAATATTTCTAGTATAATAATTGTTATTTATGCTACATACACATTCTTATTGAACCAATTATTCGATATAGCTAATAAGTGAATGTATTTGATAGTAAATCTTATGAAATCTATTCAAAACTCCCGCCCATTAAAATTCAACTAATTTAGTCGATAGTTCAAAAATCAGTCGATAGAAAATAGTAGTTGGCTACTATCGATAGTTTCAGTCGATGGTGCCCATCACTAGTGGACAGCAATTACGATTTTCGTGCGTGTTCCGAAAAACAGACTTCGTATAATTTTTCTCCAATGACGGAACAAAAATCGTATCGCGAGTGGTAACTGGCCAGACGGAACCTTTCAATATTTTACTCGAAATAAAAACTGCATTGCCACAAGGTTAACCACCTTAAATGAACTTTCAACCTTTCTCTATCCCAGGAAACAGGAGTACAATAAACGAAAAAAAAGAAGAGAATCTCAATCGTAAAAGGTTAGCGAGTTCGAGCGAGCATTCCGGGTCAGTGGCGACCCGACGATCGCGGGCAAGGGAAAGACAAACCGGACGGTGTCTCGTAAATATACGAGGTCAGAGAAGAGGAACAATCGGACAGGAAGGGTCCCCGCGCAACCAGAAAGCGAGAGAGAAAGAAAGACAAGGATATTTATAGAGGAGACGAGAGGGGAGACGGGAGATTCCGAGAGAAGAAAGAATTGATACGCAGAAAAGGAGAGAGAAAGAATAATAAAAACTGAAGGAACGAGGGAGTCGGAGCAGTGAAGGGAGGGTGGAGAGGATGGAGGGAGGGGGGGAGAAAGGAGGAGAAACGAAAGAGAGGGGAAAGAAAAGACTGCTAGAGACAGAGAGAGAGGTGGCTCATGGTTCACCTGTCGTCATGGCAACGCCGCTTCGCCGCTCACTTGTTACTCCATCGGCATAGCTCGACCCTCGGTCCTTTCGCAGCCTCCGCAGAAACACGAGTCACGATCCATCGTAGGAGACACTTCGATATCGGGGAAAACGTGTGTCGGTGGCTCTGTCGAATCACGTTCCTCTTATCACAGAAAACAGATTTTCCACTGATACACACTCTCCTCCTCTCTCTCTCTCTCTGACACACGATATCTGACGTAACCGGATATAGAAACGTATCACAGTAGAAGACACAGAAGACGAAAACGAAGCACAACAATCATCGCGGCCCAGGGGAAGAAAACACCGTTCGTTCTCGGCTGTTGCTCGATCGCGCGTTGCCGAAGTCACTCTTCTATTTTAAGCGGGCTTGTACACTTGCTCTCTCTCGGCGGACGGTTCTCGGTCTCTCATTCGTGTTCTCCTCTCTCTCTCGCGAGAACGCGCGCGGCTCGGACGCCGTCTTTTTCCCGGCTGGTATGCGGGGCTCCTCTCTCGTTATCCACTTACCAGCGCCGCGTCAATCTGTTTGCCATGCAAATCCCGTCCGACCGGTGCTGACGTAGCCGAGGGCAACACCGACGCAGAAACGGGTCCGTCGACGACACCGTCTCCCACTAACACATCTCAACCGGGCCGCCGGGAGCAGTTAGTCATTGCACACGCACGAAATATAATTGGCTACCGCGCGCAGCTATTCCACATGGGTTCTCTCGTTCGGCCGTCCCCCCCACCCCACCACCGCCGGCCACCACCACCACCACAACGAAAGAGAGAGAGACGCACGGTGTATACTACGATATTACTACCGTCAGCGGCGCAACACCGTCGGTAAACGCGGCCGAGCGACTTACACGTCCCCGGCTGACGTCATTGGCGCCTAATCGCGCGACGTACTTCGCGGACGTGCACCTCTCTCGCGATCCTTCCTCTTCTTCTTTTTCTCCGTGGAAACCCCAATCCCCCCTTCCGTGGAGACACAGCGGTCGTCGTGACAGCCGATCAACGGAAATCGGGTTTCCTTGGGTCCAGCACACACACCGGCCACCGTACACAGCTGCGCGAGACGCGCCGACACACGATTCTCTCTCACTCATTCATCCTCGGCTCGATCCACCCGGACCGCCGCGCCGCTCTTCCCTGCTCTCGAACACACGACTGCACGCACTTTCCATGCTCCTCCGGGTTCCGCGGATGGAGCACAACGCGCCGCACAGACACCACACTCTTTTCTTTCGACACTACCGCATCACGGGATGGGTTGCAATTCCGAACGACAACCGTTTTCGCGACAAGCAGCGCGCGTCTTCGTTGTCGATTCGCCTACCGGGTTTTCAACAAGTGATCGGCGACACCAGCGGCAGCAGAAGCGACGGATCGGCCCCGCTGCTCGTCGTTCCAGGGTCGTTCGACGGCGTATAGGTGGCACAGCACGCGCATGCTATACACCTCCTGACAGCGTTGTTATTGTTGCGTAACTGGCGGCCCGCTAAGCCGACGACTGTGTGCGAGCCCGAGAGACAGACGCCGAGAGAGAGAGAGTGTGTGAGAGAGAGAGAGAAAGAGAGGGAGATAAGAGTGGGTGAAAACGGTGGGCGAGTATCTCCGAAAGAGCAGTGAGTGTGCGAGCAGTGCGCCGTCTGGCGTGGCTGACGACAGTCTACTGCTTTCCGAGAACCACGAGGCGATTCCGTGTATCGAGCGCGCGCTGCCGAGCCACTGAAGGGATGGACGCGAATCGTCCGAGTGGGGGGAAACGCTGCGGGGAGGGGAGTACGAACTAGCTTAAGGTCTGTTCATAAGATGCCTCGATTTTCGGACACCGGCGCACAGTGGGCCGGATCGAAAAATTTAGGGACATTCGACCAAAAGTCGACTTTTCGAAATTGCGAACTAATGAATTTGTATTGCTTCGTAAGGATCTATGGACCTCGAAAATGAAGAAATTAATGAAATTGAATAAATATTTTAGTTGCAATGATCATTTAAAGTTGAGCGTTTGGAAAGTAGCATTATTCACCAGGCACAATTGCTCAAGTTCTTTGCGATGTTCTCATCGTTTCGTCCCATATTTTCTCTCAGTTTTTTTTATATGATAT
>CM052325.1:5728650-5810463 GCA_028455615.1 Lasioglossum zephyrum | reverse complement strand
CTCGGCAGACCAGTGCTAGGGACTTATATCCATAAAATACTGTAGTTGGCTACTATCGATTTAGTCGATAGTTTCAGTCGATGGTGCCCATCACTACAATAGGAGAACTGTTAGCACGAATTTAGTACAGGATATGTAAACACAGAGTCACACGCATGCGCATTTAAATATAGAGTTTCTTAGCAACGTTCAGAGACCCACTTGCGTGCGCATGTGTAGTGGAGAAACAATCTCACTAGCTTCGTCTGCGAGAATGTTCTCTGCATGACACGCGATTGCGTGCAAGATTTCCGAAATGTCGCTGCCTTTAAATGGAGTCCGTTCACGTTCGAGAGGAATCATAAGTGTAATTGCAAAACAGTTAAGGGCTCTCACTTTGAAACCGGTAAAATCGATCGTCGTAAAATTCGATGCCTTCAATCCTAATGCTGAGCAAACGAGGTTAGTTCATCCTAATCTTATTTATCGAAACAATGTCTGCCGGATATAGACAAATTAAATTTACATTTCGATTTTCTAACCAACATTACATAATTCACGATCGATTGCGTGTAAAGATCGGTCTTAAAATTGTATTTCACGTTAGAGAAAATTTGCCAAATGATATAATTGTAAGTTAGGTTAGGAAAATATATTGTTTCTAGAAATAAAGTAAGCAATGGTTACTTTCGAGATTTTGTTTTGAAATAATAATTGCTTTTCGAGAGAGGTTTGGTTACTATCCGATGACGTCAATACTGCGCGCTTGCGCAGTACGCAAGTTCCAGTAGCCAGCAGACGACGTGCACGTTCATATTTTTAGAAGCTTTTCAATCGTTTGAACCAGCATTGTACATGGGTGGAGCCCTTTACGCGGCTTTATCTCTCTCTATGTGTCACACTGTGTTTGTATAGGACACATAATTAACCGTTAGAAAATTGAACCAGAGAAATTAGGACAATTCACGGAAAGTATAATTAATCGATCATAGTCTCATAATAACAAGAAAAGAAAATCGTTATTAAACGTAAATTATTTCGTTGTGATATCCGCGCGATCAGGTATAGTCCACTTTTCATATTATTAACGTTAATCCATAAAATTTCGATTAGATTTTTACAAGCTCCTAATAGAGGAGTTGAAATTTCAATGAAAAACATATTTAAATAAGTTATTGATCTATATACAGTTATCTGAAGCTATCAAAACTAATTAGGGGTGTTTTAATACAAAACAGTCGCATAATTAGCGTTAGGCTGAATTCTTGCTGATTAGTAAACTAGATAGTATTTACATGTAAAACGTATTCTAATAGTCGAGAATTCAGATATCAATATATGCTTACAAATACATCTGTAGTTGTAGCATACAAATCAGCTTAATGTGGAAAAATTTTTTCTAAGTAACATTTAAAAATTGGTTTAGAGCTCAAGCAAAAACTTTATAGTTGTTATTTCGGAGCACTGAGTGTAACACAGTCCCTTTAATTGTACTGTATCTGCGTGCATACCAACTCAGCTTGTTAATAAAACCTCCTGTATTATCTTCTAAACTATTTTTGCATAAGTCTGATATATTCTGTATACTTTTTATCAATTTAATTGTAAATTAAATGAATGCACTTTGCTTCTATTCTTCTGCTAAAATATATTTATTTTAATGTAATAATCTCTAACCAGTTTGTAAATCAAACTTACCTCTGCATTGTCCAGTACCATAAGCTTTGCCTAGCATAGACACAGCTGTACTGATGCGCAGAGTACTCAAATCTGGCATCTGAAGCGGTAGTTGTTGCTCCATTTGCGCCATTTGCGCCATTTTGTCTGAAACAATAAAAGGAGCAAGTAGAGATAAATGATTAAATTGTTAATATGCGACAAACGTGTTTTTCATAAAAATTAATGGTGTGTAATAAATTAGATGTATTATATGTTCTGAATTATGTTTGCAGAGACTTTTTCTTTCACATTACAACTCCGAAGATCATTGCAACAAACCCACGTTGCATTGTGAAACCAGAAATAGTTTCAGATTTGTCCGACCCTGTAGTTACATTCAAGTTATGTAAGTATTACGCTCTCTTCTTTATGAACAATTATTTATTAAATATCTCTTACACGCAAAAAGTGTTTTTACGAAAAATTTCGATAAAAGAAAAATAAAGAAAATGATTATTTTGTGTTAAGTAAGATTGTTCAAAATTTCTACAGATGGATTTTCTTTTTAAAAAATTTACATATTCTTGCGTTTCTATCTTCCAGTATCAGGTGATAATGTGGTAGTCAAAAGTGCAAACTTGACGTCTCTGAATATTTTGGAACTTTACAACAAACACATCACACCATTATCAACACGTGAACCTGAAACTGGAAGTGAAAACACAGCTGACGTCGAGGAGAAAAAGAAGAAGCGAAAGAAAAGAGTTAAAATTAAACGAGAATCCAAACATAGAGGAGTATTTTTATAAGTTTATTGGCAATCTAATAACTGATAAGTTAATTGGCAGGCTAACAATTTAATTGGATATAAATATAGTTTATAGAATAAAATATCGTTCATTTGAAACTTGAATCCAGTTTTCTTCTTTCCTCTTTACTCATAGAATACCAAAGAAAAGTTGAATTTATATAAGAAACATAGAAACGATACAGTCATTGGAGCAGCATGTCCTAAGTACACAATAAGAGGAAGAAAGAAAATTGAGAAGCATTTAAAATTATTTTTGTTGAGACTGAAGTATTGACTTTTTTCTCTCACAATAAAATTTCATTGTTCGATTACTTTTCTTTTCCTTAATCCGCTAGAACAAAAAACCTGCCTATAAAATGGCTAGCTATACTACCACCAATAAAAATTACAATATGAAACTTATCGACACTCTCTATAATCACGTTCCAGCATTTACGGATGTCTTTGACGAGGAAACGTGGTATATTTTTGTTGCCTGTTTCGTAGCAGGCACATTTTTAGTCACGTTCATTCTTTCGAGATTTATAACATTAACACCTGTGGAATAGGTGTAAATTGCCTTTTCGGAAATGTATCTTTCATTCATATGCATCAATCATTATTTATATTTAATAAATTATGTTTACATAGTACTGTTATATATAGATAATATGATAGATTTGTCTGCACATCTTAATAACTTCAATGGAAAAATATCTATGTGAACACCTCATAGGAATAGCTTCAAGTGCCTAAAGCACTTCATTGAACTGTTTTGAAGAGCAACCAATATTAGAACTGTACATACCAAAATTATTTATACCATGAACATGAAATCGTACAAATTGGCCTTTACATTGCAGACTAATCGTAATTGGACTCTATGCGATTGATTATATTTAAACAATGCGCATAAGCATTACACAGTTTATATCTTTGATGTAATCAAAATTATATATTAAAAGAAGTTAATAATGAATAAATAATGAACAGAAAAGTTGTGATAATGTGTGATATATTGTCTTTACAAAATTAAATAATGATTTGTCACTTTTAATGTTGTTAATTGTTGTGTTACTGTTGTGTTAATTGAATTACATTGTAACTTAATTCGGTAATTTATATAAATTGTAATTGAATCGTGTCACAGTTCTATTATATAATTGAAAATTTCCAGTTGATTGAATTGTTAATTACTATATTTATGAGTGTAATTGAATTACCGTGTAACTCATAAGTTTGATTTGATACAATTATAATTTATGAGACAATTCAATTATAATTCTACACAACTGTGATTAGTTAGCTGTTGTTGAAAAATGTCTTCATATAAACTCATCCAGTTTTCTGTAAACATAACATAGCAATTATTAAACAAACTCACCTTTTTTTTTGTAGCCACTAAGATAGATTATGAGAAATCAATAACCGCACTGTACTTATTTTCACACAAACATTGTTCTGATCTTATTCTCTAAGTTTTTAGCACGAGAACTTCACTATGACGCTACCTTCTCACGTAAGTAGTTCTTTTATCTACCACTTTAAATGGGAATGTACATTTTCGATAGGGAATCTTTTATACCCGCCAGTAGTTGTGTTTATCCATATCAGCAATAAATTTTGGAGAGTTCATATTTCTTTTCATTTATTATAATTACGTTTCTTTAGAGAGATCTGAAGTGGATAAAAAGTTGTATTGAATATGTTGTATGACTATTTTCATCGTTAGTAATATTTATTATATAAATAATTCACTGGTGAAAGGGTTCATGTTTCTAAACAATACCATTGAGAGATAACACACGACATTATAACAATTTTAAGAATTCAAGGTCACTTCTAATTTTTTTATTTATTTCGCAACTAGCATTGTGTGGATAATATAATTAATTAAAACAATTACTATTATTTACCATAACTTTGGTTACAAAAAATTTAGCATTTACAGTACTCTCTCCCAATAGTTTGGGGTGCATGGCTGTTGGAGAATATTTTCCACAAAATGAACGATTTGCATTAAACGTTTGATATTTGTTAGTGGGTATGTAATTAATTAATACTCTGAATAAAACATGTATGTACCATAATAAAAGATGCATACAATTTGTCACAGTAACATTGGGACATTTTTAGAAAGACAAGAACTTTTTTTAATATTAGACCATACAACTTTAATCGTTTTGTTCTTGAGAAGTTGCAAAAACATGATGTGAAGAAGGAATTTTATGAAAAGACAAAGTTGCTTTTTACAGCTTTTTTATATGGACCTATATCTTGAAAATTTAACAAATACGTTTTTTAGATCTGTATAAATTATATATATTCTGAAAATTTCACCAAAGTCATGTTTTTCTAAACGTCACGTAATAGACTAATTGTTCTAATTTAAAAAAAAAATCCGTCATATGGTGCAATATCAAAACGGGTATCGTCTTTACGTGTCCCAATACGTACTACTATGAAAGACTGTATCATTTTTTATATGTATTGAACGAACTACAATTACGAGAGATGCTTTTGTTCATCCACACGCGAATATTAGTGGGGGAATCGTCCGAATGCGATGAAGGAGAAGGCGAACTATTGGGAGAGAGTGCTGTACTTTAAAAACCAAGAATGACCTTGAAACAAAAGAATATCTCTCCTTTTAAATAAATCTACGTATTCACTTGTTTTTTTGCAAATATTATCTACATAATACGAAAAAATTCATTAAAATATTTTAAAAATTATCAAAATTTCTTGCTATGTTTCTAGAATATTCTCAGTAGTTTTTGTGACTAAACAATATTGTAATATTATGGAGCATAAATATATTGCATGATAGCAGAATTTAAATGCATTAAAACACGTTTGTTCTGAAATATGATCTTTTTTGTGTAGTTAATGATTTTTTTAATAAAAAAATACATGATGGAATGCCGTTTTTAAAATAGTCAAGTCGATCATCACTGTTTGTATTTAATCAATTGGCGTAATAGAAGAAGAATATTTTAAATTTTATTCAATTTGGTAGTTTGTGCATCTTACAATATTGCATATAAAAACAAAGTGCTATACATAAAAACAAATATCCAATTTCTTTAAAGATTTTAACATTTATTTTAAATCAATTTATATATTTACCATATTCGTACAATTTTCTTTATCGTATAAAATAATAAAGGAAAGTTTTTATAATACGTGTATGGGAGTGTATAAGAAATGAAATCAATTTATTTTACATATACAAATTATAGCAAAAGAAACTAATAAATGTACGCCAAAAATAGATTTTGATTTATTTTTCCTTCGAAAATATATTTTTGCAACTAACTAGTGTATAAATAATGTATACATTTTTATGCATATATTATACATGTATTTGCACTGTTTATTGTTTAAAAAAAAATTAATCACTATAACTTGTATTTTTCTTATTTGTCACGATAAAGAAACTTGGACAAGTATGCAATTTAAATATATAAATCGATTTGCAATAAATGTTGCATGTTTCCAACCAAAAAATCCACATTTAATCGGTAACTGCAATATTCGAGGAGTACTGTATGTTTGTTTTGTAATTTATTCAACTGACACTTAAAATGGATTCCAAGCGCGAGTCGCTTTATAGGTTATGTCACACAATTTGATGCGACATATCGCCATAAAGTCGATCACATCATGAAATTGCTATTTATCAATCAAATTCTTTATTCTATATATTTATTCTTGTCGACTGCAATATAAATATTGATTTACTAATCGAAGTACAAACAATCTCGAATGTTTACACTTTTGTCTACCCAAGCAAGCATGTAAATATGTATATAAATTCTGTTTTATCACTCTTACGTTTTTCTTTCTTGTATTGTTGTGGTATATGACTGAAATTGTTCATCTTTCAATCCATATGGACTCAAACAACACAATTTTTCGATTTATACAATAACAATTGAAGATTTTATCAGTAATACATAATAACAAAGCGATTTAAAACATTTTATAGTAGCTTCTGATCGATAAAATAATATTAAAACAATAAATTAGTTTCATAAACAACTGTTCAAAATTGTTACATTTAATATTTTACTTTGAATGCGATTAAAATACTATTCATAAACGCACCTATGAAATCCATTTGTTTGTCAGTATTTCAATAGTTGTATAAAATATTTTTCTACGAATATGTTAAAAAAATTTAATGAAAACAATTAAGCCAGAACAAGAAGCCTATTTAACTCAAACATTTCTGTACGTTTTTACTGCGTCATTCTTTCAATATCACGTAGAAATAAAGAAATACCAAATATGTAGAAAGCAAAATATTCGAAAATATATTTTACAGCGGAAGTTTTAGTATTATTGCAGTATTGTAAATGATGCGGCGAAATATTGGTGAAAAATATCAGAGAAATCGACGACACAAACCCCTTCACAACAGCAATCACAACAATATTATTGTCTGGATACCCGCGTTTATTTGATGATGACACTGATTGTTGCAAGTAGTGGATTTTGTTGGAAAACTTTTCCACCAAACTTTCGCGTTTAATATACGAGGGATACGATGAGTGTTCGACTAAATTCACCGGGCAATCTTTAACATTTACTAAACCAGTGATCGGCATCCGCAAAAAGGTGCCCCCTCCCCCCTACTTGTTCGATTCGTTGAACAGTGCGCATGCGCGCAATGCCAGGATTGTAGCTAGTAAATATTATGGGGCACTTGTTTACAAACAAAGGCGTATATATATGTATATGTATAGAACGGGATGAATGAAATTTTGATTTGATTGATATAAATTCCTCACAGTGTACAACTCACATAGAAATTCAAGATTTTTACAGGCACATATATAAAACCCAATCCATTCCTGATTGAAAAATAAAATTACTCGTACATCATTTAAGAAATATATATCCTTGTTTTAAATATAAATGCTTCATTTTTACACAGGAAAGCTTACATTCATTTGAAAGAGAGAAAAGAAGAACTCTATGGACTTAGTAACAGAACAGAATTGAATTATGCATCAGATGAAAAAGATTTTTGTTTAAACTATATTGTTTACAATATTAAAAATATGTATTCATAGATTTTATTGTATTTTTCATTTTAATGGTACAATACAGCACAAAAATACTTCTCACCAATTCCTTGATCATTAGAGAATTATTGTTGTTAAGACTTTTATTGTTTTTATATTATTTCATATATACATATTTGCTATAAATAATATGAATCGACTACACCCTCATTAAAAATGTTACATTTAACCACACTGATAGAACGTCAGAACATTACCGTTGTAGAATCTTGGATGTACCCTTTACAGAGTCTTCTCAGCGCGTCAACCAGCAGCAACAGTGTATTTTGTGTACCGCAACTAAAGGTTAACCTTTTTTATTGCACAGAATTATAGGACAATACGAAATTATGCGTAAAATATCAATGAAATATACTATTTTTCGAAGAAATATTTATTATACATAGTGGATTATAATGTAATACATTGTCCATACCTTCTAAATGAAAATATAGATGGAAATCAGACTCATTAAATTTCTTAATCTAATGCCATTCCTTCATCATCGTCTTTCTTATCAGAACTAGCTGTTGGTGAGGCTTGTTTAGCACTAGTGTCCTCCTGTCCTTGCTGTGTTTGCTCTTGGCCAGTCTTTGCTTCGGTTTCGAGAGCACTGACGAACTCTTCGATATTGCCACTGGCCGCAGCATTGACAGCATCTGGTCCCAAGCCGAATTGCTGGATGACAGGTCCCGCCTGGCCTGACTGCAAAGCAGACCAGAACATTGATAGCGCCTGGGAGAACTGGGGAGACAATAGCGTGGTACACAGTTGGTCCCCTGGCGGTAAGTGCGGGCTCATGTCACGCTCCAGGTTTTCAGAGGCAGAGATCGCCGCACGGATGGCATTGGTCAACTCGGTTGCTACGCCCCTCTGCCGGACAATAAGCTGTGCTGTAGCTGGCCGAAAACAACAGACAATCCCAGAGGAACTTCCCCAACTGCCCAGCAGAGCTAGAGTCTCCGACAGCCAGGAAAAGTTAATGTGGAAAAATATGTTAAACAATGATAAAACCATGCCTCTGTCCATTGGTTTTACGACATTATATGTCTTCACAGTCTACACTGTGTAGTTTTAGTTATAGAGATTGTACCATAGGCTCTCTGGGACATAAAATAAATTCACAGAATGTTACGAATTATGAATGTTCTTCAATATTAATTCATCATTTCGAACAAAAAGTGATGAAGTGAACTAGAAGATTTATCACTGAATGTTGTTTGAAATACTTACTATAAAAAAATAAATTATAAATGTTCATGAGAACGTTAAAACAGTGCTATATGAAATATTTATTAGTGTTACACTTTGCTCTGCTATACACTTAATAATCAGAAACATGAGCAATAACTGTATCTATATACCTGTTTACAAAGATTTCAAAACCGTCACAGTACTCGACAAGATTAAGTGGCGTTATTCCATGCATTTTATCAAGGGCTCATTCTAATCTTGATAATAACTGTTTTCTTGATAATGATAACAACTATAGAAAACAGTACACTGAACGAAAACAATCACTAGATCGTTACAGAAAACTATATCATTAAATAGTACATTAAATAATCTATAAAGTTCGAAAAATAATTGTTAAATTCTTTAAATATACTTAGGACTTTACGAGGATAACTATAATAGTCTTTTAAAATACAAATAAAAAGTTGTTTTAATTCACTAATGGTGACGTGGAAAAAGCTAGGTCAAATACAGAAACAAATATAATAAGCTGACTAATACTTCATTATTGATGGAATTTAATTTTTTAATCATTTCAAAACAAAACTGATATTATTTTTTTTTTAAATGTAAAATTTTATATATCAATTACTCTAATACTAAATAATTAGAATAATATTATGCACTTCATTGCGTAGTCAGTACACATATAATTACTTTCATTAGTCCATTGGCCTGAGAGTTCATTGTTAACAATGAGAATAAATACAATTGAAAGTATATTTGGATCTATAGCCAAAAAATATTTATAAGCACGATCAACAGATCAATAGCAACATAAATCAGTAGCCACAAACCGAGTGTGCAAATTGAATTCGCTAGCAAACACAAAACCACCAGTATCTAATATCTAGAAACAACATATACTAAACACAAATAATCCAAAAATTAAAGGATATTACCTGAACAAGAATTTCTGCTCCAACTGGTGGAACTGGTGGAACAGGTGGAATATCAGATAAGAAGTTCTGAAGATCGCTAAGCTGTATTTTGTTGTTGCTACTAGTAGTAGTCGCTGGTGTTGAAGGAGCAGGTGTTTTGGTTGCAGGTTTACTGTCGCCTAGAAAAAATTCATATAAATCAACTCATCTTATTTTTGGTCTTAAACCTAAAACAAATTACGTACTACTTGACTTGGACGTGTCATTAGTTGACGATGGAGAAGAAATCATTTGTGATGCAGCTCTTGAAGTTGTATTCCTTGTGCTATCACTAGAAGCAGTTGTCGTAGAAGCTCTAGCGCTTTGAGCAACCTGCGGTCTGGTCATAGTCCCCAATAAATTGCTTATTCCTCCTATTTGACCTACTCCGCCAAACAATTGAATTAACTGTTGCTGCGACATATTGTTTAGTAAATTTTGGAGATCGCCTTCTGCATTCGGATTGCCACTTCTTTGGGTGTCTGGGGTTGGTAAGTCGTTCAGGACTTCGTTGATCTTTCTGCAGTATTCCTCATCTTTGTCTGTTTTTAGACTCTGCAAGGTAGAGCAATAATTAATAAATATATATTAAATAAAATTACATAGACATGAAAAGGCTTTTTTCAAGGTTTTATTAACACATTTAATGCCACATCTGTCCATAGGGATCAGTCGTAGACTTTCCATTTATGCTGAATTACTGCAGAATTTAAATAACATGAAAATATAAGTCAAATCTTACCTGCAGCCAAACGAAGAACTTTTTCCCGGACGCTTTGAACCTTAAAACATACACTCTTCCAGTTTTACATTGGGGAACATGTTTAAACTCACAATCATCAGGGAAAATAATTAGATCCTATATAAACAGAATAAATACTATATTAAAAATTATAGACTTGAACAGAAAAATATAGAGTTGACGTACAAATAAATATGAAAACTTAGAAATTTGGAAAAATATACATAAAGTTAACGAACGACACAATTTTATACGATGAAAAGTTCTGTTCGTGATCAAAATTATAAGCTTGAAAACGTGTCCATCAAGCGAAGGAATGACAATTTTTGTACGACCAAAAAATTCTGAATAAAATTAAAAATAAATGTGATATATTCTTACATCTTCAACGAAGCCTGTAGTACGATCTTTCCAACAGAAATGCATCAACGAATCATTAGATTGATAAACGTAAATCTGTCCCTTTCGTGTGTCTGGATAAACCATCTTCCCCTTCATAGTCATTTTCCCAGCTTTAAATTCGACTAGGTTTTTTAAAGTGGTGCGGGATGCATTGTTTCCAAAAAGCGCTGCTCCCGACATGATTGATTCTTTCACTATACGCGTTTTGTTTAGATAAATATATTAAACCTCAATAGGCAGTTAATTTTTGTTGTACCGTGCGATGATGACAGTGCACTTCAAAATGGCGTGTTCGGAGGTTCGCGATCTCATATCCCAATTTAAGCTGCCATCTATCGGCGACTACCGGAAGTCTGTCAATGATTAGGAATTTTTGATAGGGTGGATAGCTCCATCTATGAATTAATCAAATAAATCTATAAATCAATTTTTCTTTCCCTAAAAACCTTGTTCGGACAATTACGAATTTTTTTTTAAATTAGCCAAATCGGTCCAGCCGTTCTCAAGATGCGCTTACCAAAGAACAACAATTGAATTTTTATATATATTTAATAAATTTTATTTATATATATTATTTGTATATTAATAAATTTTATTTATACATATTTATATATTAATAACTCCTTAACGAAGCTTCAGATGACATTTTCGTAAAGGAAAATCTTGCTTGAAATGATCTCAGCATCCTCCCATTTCCGGATGCTGAAGGAATTTCGGGACACCCTGTATATAAATAACTTCTTTTGAAAAACGTGTTTAAAGTTTACGAATGCAAATATCAATATAATAATTATATAAATATTATCAAGGAATCTTTTTTCAAAACTTATTGTGTTCTTATTTGATTTTTTCCGCTTTTCTATTAAATGTGGCCAGGTGTTTATTTTGCACAGCAGTGTAAATTTCGGCATGAATCTTTCATCACTGCATTTCTCTATTTAATTTAAATTTCGGTTTCATTCTAAATGTATTTCAATTTAATTTCTAACACTTATCTGCTCCTAGTATTTGATACAATATTAAAAACTTATTATGTCATTATTCAAATATCATTATATTGCAATCTCATTAATATACAAACTACTGTTCTCTCCATACGATGAAAATTATTCAAGGAAGTATTCAATGCGATTTTTCGCATTATATTGGTCCGAAACATGAAAAATAGTGTCAGAAGGGTTGTCAACGTTGCGGCGCGCATAGGCGCAGCCGCGCTGGGGCACTCCACTCCCAGCATGCACTCCTGCTTGCGTGTAGGCGTACGAAGGACGATGAAAGTGCTTTTGATACATCGATCGGGTTCAATCGACGTCTAAAAACGAAAAACATTCGACGTCTAAGATTGATGAACAAGAAAAGAACACAATAGTAATTTTTTCAATCCAAATCAACAATCATCGACGCTCACATACGAATACACAACGCATCCATACTCCTTTCATATTTGATCGAATCTTTAATACACGGAAGTACATGGTTGTCAATTAATTAGAGTAATTTCCATGCCTTAGAACGCAGACGCTATTGCGAATATTAGAAAATCCGGCTGTCGAGATACTGACAAGACCGTCAGCTAAAAAAAACTGTCAATCTGCTCGAAAACCCGGGATTGCTGCACCAGGCGGGCAGGAACAGGTTCGAGGTGTCCGCGCACCGAAATCCTTTTGATTGCCTCAGGATCTGTGTTTGTGGAACACTCCTGACGAGGAGAGTAATACTGAAATACGCGCCTGTTTCACAGGATAGTAAGCTCGGTGGAGGTTCATCGTCATGAAGACATCTATTTCCAACGTTTCCAATACGACAAATGTTCCATAAAAATACGATTCGAGTAGGAAAAACAATGTATTTTATTTATTATCTCTTAAGTGGAACAAAAAATTATTGTTTTCATTGCAAAATATCTCGTTTAATAAGTAGATCGTTATCAATATTGATATAATGGTTTTGGATAACAATTTAATTGTTCTGGTTAGTTTAGGTCGCATTGAAAATAATAAAGTAAATTATACAAAAAAGAATAACATATAGGGGATATAACATTATACAATTTGTGGATTTATGCATTTTCTTCCGCTGGCAGTGACGTAGCGCTTATTAAATATTTTTGCAAGTTAGCAAATTTTCCTATAATCAAAATAAGATGTTTTGTAGCCGATAAGTAGGAAAAACAATGTATGTTTTCATTGCAAAATATCTCGTTTAATAAGTAGATCGTTGTCAATATTGATACAATGGTTTTGGATAACAGTTTAAATTGTTCTGGTTTGTTTAGGTCGCATTGAAAATAATAAAGTAAATTATGCAAAGGTGACAAAAGTTTGAAAAATTAAGAATAACATATAGGAGATATAACATTATGCAATTTGTGGATTTATGCATTTTCTTCCGCTGGCAGTGACGTAGCGCTTATTAAAAATTTTTGCAAGTTAGCAAATTTTCCTATAATCAAAATCAGATGTTTTGTAGCCGACAATTAAATTTCCGGGAGTACCTTTTTATCGATACTTAAACTTACAGGTTTTCTTTTCGTCAACAACTAAATTTATAGGGTAGCTTTTTATTGGCAATTAAACTAGTCATGGGGGTACTTGCCGCGTACAAAACATTTATTTTCCAAGCTCGCCGGTGACCTGTACGAGAACAGTCCAATTCAGAACAATCTCGAAATTGACGATTAAATGGAATTCGTTAGGGTAGCTTTTTCCTGGTAATTAAATAGCAGAACATGTTTCGGGTGTATATTCCACGAAGGACACCACTGAACGAAGAAAAGGAACGGGCGGGTAACCTATCAGGAGCTCATGCCAAGGATGTCGCGCGAGAATGGCAAAGCGCAGACTCCAATAAACCACAAAGGCTGACGACGGCGATGCCTAGGGAACAGAATGAAAAGTGGATTGCAAACCAGGGGGGATGAGCTTGCCGGTACAAATCACGGAAAGTAGAATTCCACTTAGGACGACGTTAAAAATGTGGGATATTTGTAGATTTATTTATAAATTACAATTAATAACACGGCACGGGTGGAAGACACAAAAAAATAACAATAATGGACAAAATGATTATCGCTCTCGCACAGAATGAAAAGTGGATTGCAAACCAGGGGGGATGAGCTTGCCGGTATAAATCACAGAAAGTAGAATTCCACTTAGGACGACGTTAAAAATGTGGGATATTGGTAGATTTATTTAGAAATTACAATTAATAACACGGCACGGGTGGAAGACACAAAAACATAACAATAATGGACAAAATGATTATCGCTTTCGCACAGAATGAAAAGTGGATTGCAAACCAGGGGGGATGAGCTTGCCGGTATAAATCACAGAAAGTAGAATTTCACTTAGGACGACGTTAAAAATGTGGGATATTGGTAGATTTATTTATAAATTACAATTAATAACTCGGCACGGGTAGAAGACACAAAAACATGACAATAATGGACAAAATGATTATCAATATTTTGTATAAAAAATTATGTTAAGTTCATTGTTTAATATTTCCTTTAATAATATGAGAAGTGTGAAGATTAAGAAGTGATATAAAAAAAGAATTATTAAAAAATATTGAGAAATACCGAAGTTATGGGTTTTCCCCATTATTTCTATAAGTTCCGACCACTGTGCGCCGCTCGCCTTCCGCGGATCGTAAACATCGATCATACGTGTATTCAACGAAACTCAAACCCACAATAACTAATTTCTTTAGATATTTTCAACCCTTCCATCGAGTTTACCATGAATGAACAGCCTGTTTAGAGTTCCGGGACAGGCGAGATGATTAATATGCGAAGGGGCGAACTTCGCAGATTTCGACAATTCCAAACTGCCTCCCTTTTGCCAGCACAATCAACACGCCTGGTAGAAGTTACGAGGACATAACGTTAGGTACAGAGCGTGCAGGTAAAGTGTGGAGCGTAACACGTAAATCGTAAAAGCTCGCGTCGGTAGAATGCCATCGGATACGAACACAGTCGCGCCTGGCAGGGGTGTACGTACCCGTCGGTGTGCCCGTATAAAGTTTCCCTGGAGTAGAATAGCGGTATTAGAATGTATTGCGAGTAAGGATATTCGGGTTTTATACCCGGGACGGTAGAAGTTAAAGGTCGTTTCATACGTAGAGCCACGAGCTTCATTGGAAAAGGCTGCACCGGGATCATCGGGTAAATGATAAAATAGAAATGAAACTTTGCGGAACGAAACTCGCTGACTATGAATCGGAGTTACCGTCCGGGAATCTCTGAAGATCTTCGAAGACGTTCGAATAATTTATGGGAATATTTTCAACAAAATCTCGTCCACCAGACTATATATGTACATTTAAAAAATATACCGTTGCTCGTCGAGTAAACGGTAAATATCTATTTCATGTTGTTCAACAAGATAACCATACAACACAACGTTTTTATTATCTTTGTTTCACTATGGCATGTTCTAAATAAAGACAAAAGTATTTGCTCGTTAAATAAACGAAAAATATAAATCTTACTGGAAAGTACTTTGTTCGACATGTAGAGTAATGTAACGAATTAGTTGGTTATTTTTCTGAGACACCTGAGTAACCGAAATTAGCATTGAAGTTCCCTGAAGCGTATAAGAAAATTTCCAAAGAGTTGATCGCACCATAGAAATATTTCGTCCATTTATTATTTTGTATGGAGAACAACTTCGAATTGAAGCTCTGGTAACGGAGTTCATCGTTCTTCGTTCTGGAGGGGCATCTAAAAGTTTCAGGGGCTCAAAGGATGAAAAAGGGCGTTTCGCGGAAGAGGCAGGAGAGTTTTCAAAGGCGGGAGAGGGTGGTTTGTCAGGACACAAGACTGGCACCCTTCAAAGAAAGGAGGGAAACTCGACGATTGCTCGGTCCAATTAAGGTGGCGCCTAGCGCTCGGCGATGAGTCGAGTAGTGCGCAGAAATAAAGCCGAACGAAGGGTGCGAGAGGTAAGATCAGCCCTCGTTTCTCTATTTTTTTTCCTTCCCTTTTTATCTTGGTCCTCTGGCCGAACCAGCGTTGCCAGGCGACAGGAGCGCGGGCCACTCTCGAAGATGCTTTAGAGGGGCCAACGCAAAGAGGACGAACTTTTGACCTTTTGAGAGCGACTCCTTGAACCGCCGCTCTATGGGCCCTCGGTGAAGATGGTCCTAGGGATAACGGGCTGTGTCCTTGGGGTTAACGCACCCTGGAGCAGCGCAAGAGAGACTTTGATATACTCCATTTTGAATATCAACTTATTTCTGCCGAATCACTGAATTTTATAGGTTTATCACAAAAATGAGTCGATGTGGACGACCGTGCAAATTTTGTTCATAACATTTTTCCGTATTATTACAATCAACGGGGACATTCAACTTACTCCTAAGTTCACTTTTAATATTCTAAAGTTCTACGGTTGAAAATGGTAAAATTGTAAATTCGGAAAGATGCAAAACTGGGAAATGCTGAAATTAAAAATTGTCGAGTTTTAAAGTTAAAAAGTATAAAATTGTGAAACTGTGAAATTTAGGGAATTTTCAAGTCTAAATCCAGGGAAATGTCAAGTTTAACTTTAGGGGAATTCAAGTTTTGAATTGTGAGGTATGTGGAAAATGCTAAAATTGGAAAGTAGAAAATTGTAAAATTACAAAGCAGCAAATCGTAAAATTCTAATGTTGCAAAGTTGCGAACTGTAAAATTGTGAAATTGCAAAATTGTACAATTTTAAAGTTGCAGAGTAGAAAATTGTGAAACGGTGAAATTGTAGAATTCCAAAGCAGCAAATCTTAAACTGTAAAATTCGAAAGTTGCAAAGTTGAAAATGGTAAAACTTTGAAATCGCAAAATTGTGCAATTTTAAAGCTGTAAAGTAGAAAATTGTGAAATTGTAAAAAAGGAGACACAGTTCATAGCATTTCCTAATAGCATTTCCCAGAATCCAAAGTCATGAGCAACGCTGCACAATTGTTCGTATATTTCTATCTCATTACTTAGCAATTTGATAGCTTCCAGTCTTTGTTACAATTTTTACGAGGTTATCAATACATTTATATTCATCAAAGTAATACTAAATTCGTATACAAAACGTGTGCAATTTTGTGATGGACGCAGTATAAACAATAACTCCGAGGCAGACCCATAAAAACCAGCTTACAATATTTTTTGCGAGGCATCCACGTACACTTTGCGTCTGTGTGCGGTCTTACACACGTAACTACGCCTCTGTAACGCAGTTCTCATAAAACGTAAGGGTACATTGATCTCGTATAGAGGTTATACGTGCCGTGCAGGTTTAAAGACCGGAAAAGATACAGTACCGTTGAAAATGTTGAATTTTTCTCGTTCCTCCTAATCAAGCAAATAAAAAAAATTCATTTATGTGTATATGTATTATATCCAATTAAATAAATCGGACTTTCTTTTTTTCATAAAAGAATAAAATACGTGACTGTGCTGTTTCCTTGTTCATTGCGCCGTTGTCCCAACGGACCCGCAACCCTCCTTGCAGCGTTGCATTAGGGTGAGATAACGATGCAGCATCTCAAACGACAGCAACAATGTTCGACGAGCTGCGTGCACATTGCCTGCACACAGGCGTCGCGTCGTTCAGAAAATTCCTGTTCATTCGTCGGCGTAGATGGTCAGAAAGAATAGACATCATCGTCGTATAAAAACAAATATTTCTTCCCCATAAAAATATACATACTGAAAGTTCGCATCCAAATATTAGGTCGAATAAAAAAAAAATATCATTTCAACGTTATAATACAAGCTAATTACAAATCATGTTCAAATATGAACATATTCTTTGAACTACTTTTTTGACAGTTAATAAATGAGTCTATCGGAATTATTAATTGTTCAATTATAGTTACGGGACGTGGGGTGAAAGTAGAGCATGGCGCTGTGCTCCAAGGATTAAGTACCAATTTCATGGAACCTATCAACAGCTGCGAATTCAACATCAGTGTCGCGAGCTAAACAGTCGAACGAAACACTGAAGTCCAGAATTATCGGAGGAACAACGTCAGCCAAGGCGTTAATTAAATGCGAGCGGAGAACGCGGTTCGTTCGATCGTAAAGGATCTTTACTGTCCGTTCGTCTAATCTCCTGAAATGCATAAAATTTTTAGAGAGCCGGGGCAAGGATTCGCGCCGCCCTCTTTTCCCGAGCATAATGACTCGTCGGTGAAACTGCCATCAGCTGTACCGGGGAATTATTCAACTGACTTTTACTCGCGCGGGTGAGCCGGTGCGCGCTCGATCGATGCAGCTCGATTAGGCGACGCCGAGGGAGCGGAGGATAAAAAGAAGTTGCTCCTTCGACCGCCGGAAGTCAAGCGAGACTTCCGGTTAGGCTCGTACTACGCACAGAACCCAATTCTGAGCCCGCCTCTCGCCGCAGCAGCTTCAAGCTCGCCTCGAAGAAACCTGCAGCGTTTTTATGATCGTAATATATGGCTGCGCGTCAGTTGGCCCCGCGATAAACTCATTGCAACGACAATATGCATGTGCATCGGCCGGGAAAAATTCTCGCTGATACAAGCTTATGATTCGGAAATATGTTTCACGCGAAAGTGAATATTTTTAAAAGAAGATAAAATATTTTTTCTACATTTACTTTGTTATTAACCCTCGTTTCATGAATCGAATCTGTCCCTCGGTGTCAAATCGACATACTGGTAAATTATAGTTCACATAACAAGGTCAACATTTATTTTTCGATATTTTTTTTAACCAAAAACTGATGAGTTAACATTTACATCTTAGGTTTTTAGGTTATGTGTTTCGCATTTTAAAAAATAAAGGCTCGAAGTTTCGGGCTTTATGTATTATTTCGGAAAAAACTGTAAAATTGACACGAGGGAGGGATGAGGGTTAACGAAGCCACGTCTTTTATAGCAGTTTATAGAAATCGAACAACGAAACCACGCCCCTTAGGATACTTTATACAGAAATAGCATTTCGACCACGCCTCTTAAAACAGTTATACGTAGAGGGCCATGAAGCCACGCCCCTTAGTTTGGTTTACACGAGAGAGACAATACAACCATTTCGCTTAAAACGTTTTACACAATCTAAGCAATGAAACCCTACCTATTAACCCTCATAATACACCCCCCTAGATGACGGCGGGGGGTAGTGTGGGGCTCACCTTTCAGGTGGACTTCGTGCCACTCCTGTTCTTGGCATTAGGGTGAATTGTTATCCTAGTCTCTTTTATGCAGTTATATAAGGGAGCAATGAAACCACGCCTCTTAGAATACTCTACACTAGGAAGCAGCATAACCACGCCCCTTATTAATACGCTTCATACAAAGAGGGCCATGAAATCACAGCTCTGAGAGCATATTAAACAACGGAAGTCATACAGTCACGATTCTTAAGACTCTTTAACAAAGAGTATGTAGCCACGGTTATTAGACAATCTATATAGAAGCCACAACGAAACCACGCCTCTTAGGACTCTTGATACAAAGACAGTAACGAAACCACGTCTCTTTAGATGCTTTAAACAAAGAGGACAAGGAAGCCATGTCCACTAATGCAGTCTTGTATATGTAGAAGGTAAGAAAACCACGCCTCCCGAGGCATCTCGCACAAGCAGATGGGCGAAACCACGCCCAGTGTGGACACTTTATACTGGAAATCGAAGGTGAACGTATTTGTGGCAGCATCAGATCCAATTCTGAATGTGCTACAAGTAATAGACGTTATTGTATTTTCTGATCGAATTACCCAGATACAATTGAAGACTGGTAATCGACGCATTTGCTCGGTTGTGAGCTGTGCATGCTCGACGAATGTCCCGGATGCAGTAGGAGGCTTCTCGTGTGCCAGATCCCGCGTCTTTTGTCGTCGCCGCGCGCGCGCGAGCGAATGCAGGCACGGGCGTGACTGTGTGCGTGCGAATAGCGCGCCAGACGACCGGCGCCACAAGGAATCCCCACGTACACCTGAACCGAACCCCAGTCTGAGCGATCGCTTGCGTAATATCTCGACGAACGGCTGTCGACGCAGTCTATACTATTTCCGTGACGTTCCGTCTGCAGGGACTCGGTTTCAGTCGACTCCGACCTCCAACCACACCGACGATTCATCCCAAGTGCTGTCGACGAGTTGCCCTAGCCGTTCGACGCCTCGTGCAATCCTATAACCTCCCGGAAAATCATTTTTACCCCATTGAAATCGAAGCTACTTCGAATTTCCCGCCGTTCCGGAATATTCACCGTTACTTTCCTTCGAAGATTTCAGAACTTTCGAAGCTTCGGAGGTTCGATTTCTGAAAATTCGAAGGCGATGAGAATCAAACATGAAATGTCCAAACAAAAAGTTCAGTGTCCGGTGACTGACTGTTAATATAATTATTTATTAAAAATCGTTACATGGTATAAGATTTCGAAACTTCGAAGGCTTTGAAGCTTCGGGAAAGTTACAGCCCTAAATGATGATATCAATGGCGCACCCAGGATTTAATCTTGGGGAGGGGGGGAGAACGAGTTGTACAAAATGACCTTTTTTTTTAACAAAAATATCTGTCAACGATAGCCACACATATTTACTTATACATATAGGGAACAGTTGTTGAAAATGTTTAGTTTCACATATATGACATGAAACTTTATTTGATTCCCCTTAGGGTTATAAATCCTTACATATTCTATCCCTTGAACTCGCCGCTCTTACACTCTGACCTGATTTCTAACTTATAAACTATCTTATACCTAGACTTAACCAATATAGAAAGAAAGAGAGAAATATATATTTACAAAAGCTCTTATTTTATTTTATATCTTTCCTATATTATATTAATATAATATATTAATATATTAATTATATATAATTAATAATATATTAATATATACTCTTATATTATTTTTTCTAATTTTCCAATGTTTTGTTTCCTTTTTCTTAGGGGTGACTTGACCCCCAGGCTCCCCTCCCCATAAGTGCGCCACTGGATGATATAAATTGCAGACCATGTGTCAGCGAATAATATTAAAAGAAACTAGGAGTTTATTTTTCGATATCTCGAGTAGTATGTACTAGGAATATAATATAAATGTTTTTTTTTGGCAATGATATATTCTCTTCGCCACTAATAAAAGTTCGCGGAATTTCACTGACGCAATTAGAGCATGTCAGCTCGTTGTGGACAGTTATATCGGAGAGATATTTACTGAATGAGACGAAAGTATAAAATAATTTTTGCGAATGGAGGGGGCAGGATAGAACAACCTCAGCGCATTCCAGGCAAGGTAGTTACTGGATAGGTCCGCGCAACATGATTTAAATAGAATGTGCAATTTACCAACGGCATAGCGAACTCCAGAACCCGTTTTCCTTCGGACCTGACAGATTTAAACCACTCGATGGGTCCTTATCTGCGTGTTGTAACGGTGAAAATAACTTGCGCGTTTTCTTCTAGCCAATCGGTAGACACAATGGTCCTCGTATTACCCAAGAGAATGAAACTTTGAAAGAATTGCCACTAAACCTTAATCAATAATCCGCTGCACTTTCTCGAATTTTTGTTTGCGTTGGAAAACGAGCGGGAAAGAGAAGATAGTACTTTAGTACCACAATGATAGACTTAACTACACGGTAGGTCCGAGTTGCTGTTATGTTGTGAGAAAAAATTGTAGAACGCTCATTTAAAATATTTAAAAAATATTATAATTATTGATTAAGAAATTTAAAATAAATAATGGTAAATTTAGTGCCAATTAATCTTTAAAATTAGTAGAAATTTTATAATAAATTAAATATATATTTATTTTTTTAGTGAAATATAAAATAATATTATGTTTAATATTAAAATATTATACTACGGCTCATTTTAAAGTGCGGGAGCTGTATTTTTAACGCTTGAAAATATCAATAATTTTTCGGGCTGTTTTTATGGTAAAGAATAATTGGTTACAAAGTAAACATAGGTCCGGTTTTGAAAAATAATAGACTCGCCATACAATCGGTTCGGTGCTATCGATGCGATAGCAATCAACACCGTAACCATCATTTTTCCTGTAGCTCGCGGGCTCGCATTAATTCACTGTTGCCTCAGAATCGCAGAACACCTGCTTCCATTGCCTTCCGCGATGGACTGCGCCTAATTGTAACTACAGAAATGATAATTTGCGGGTTGCTCACCGCGGCGCTTGCCATTTAGAAATTACAGGCCTCACAGCGAACCTGATATCGCCGCGTTTGGTACGTGTATGTGAGCTGTATCAGCGCGCTTCGAACCCCATAACCCAACACCCATAACAAAATTTATAATCCTGTAAATTTCTCCAATTATTTACACCCATTTTTTATAATCCCAAACCAACAATTTCAATAATAATTTTACTAGGTAAGAATTTCTTACGTTTTCAATATATTCGATTGAATTTTTTACTCAATTACGAAAAAGAAAATCGATGGAATCGCGTGGGCCCATAATTCAACACCCATACCAAAATTTATAATCCTGTAAATTTCTCCAATTATTTCAATAATAATTTATAACCAACAATTTCAATAATAATTTTTTACGTTTTCAATATTTTCGATTGAATTTTTTTACTAAATGAGGAAAAAGAAAATCGATGGAATCGTGTGGTTCGTAACCCAACACCCATAACAAAAATTATAATCCTGTAAATTTCTCCAATTATTTCCACCCATTTTTTATAATCCCAAACCAACAATTTCGATAATAATTTTTCTATAGGTAAGAATTTCTTACGTTTTAAATATTTTCAATTGAATTTTTTACTGAATTGCGAAAAAGAAAATCGATGGAATCGTGTGGGGGTATTCTAAACCATCAAACAGGGCCGTAAAAAAGAGGTAAGGGCAGAAGGGTAAGGGCAGAGGAACAGTTGCAGGAGGTTCGAGGTAAAGCTGCCATAAACGAGACCGATAAAGCGTCAGACCCGTAATAAGAGCTGGCAGAAAGTTAACTGAACCGTGAAGTCGAGTCTGAAGAGGGCCACGACGGCGGAGCAGTTCCAGGAACATCCTCTTAGAGAACACCATGCTTGTCCTTTCTTGCTTCTCTTTCTCTCCGTTCCTCCCTTTTATTTCGTATTCTTTAATCCTGACTCTCCTGGCGTTCGGACATCGATTCTGAGTCCGATCCGTGGCCGTTGACTCTTTCATATCTTAGCGGCCATTTTCTATCCCCCTCTAAGGACCTTTCTGACCGAGAAGAAACATCCAAAAAAAAAAAGAAAAAACTCCAAACAGCAAATATTAAAATTTTCAATATTAACATTTCAAAACCACAAAATATAAAATTGTAAAAGGACCTTTTTCTGACTGAGAAGAAATGTTAAAAAAAAGAAAGAACTCCAAACAGCAAATATGTAAATTTTCAATACCAAGATTAAACGTAACTATTTTAAAACGGTATAATATAAAATTGTAAGTGTAACACAAAACGCGATCCACTGATCGACCGTAGGAAAAGCCACGAATTAATTTCTTTCGAGTGTTTCACGATCCCTATGGCTCGGGAATGAGAATGATTAATCGATATCTCTGTAGGTCGATTAAAATAGACGCCGAGGACAGGATTTCTGGTGATGCGTGAGCGAAATCGTGATTTTGGAAGGCTGCCAAAATTTTGTCACGGGCTGCGTGGGCAACAAAAGGCCTTGTGCATCCACGAAAATCATTGGGAAGGACCGAGACTGTTAATTGGGCTTCTTTCTGCGTCAGGGATTCCTCTGGCTCTTAGTCAAATCGAAACGAGACATTGTTAGACGAAGCATCAGAGTTGATTTGAATGATTTTCGAGGTTTCCGATGGTGATATTTGTTTCCTGGACTGGTGGAGTAACAAATCTGCTGGGTTCTAGGGCCTCGTTTCTACGAAACGGAGTGCACGCACTGATATGGTCAACCAACGATTGCACGTTTGTCGTTCTGCCAAATATTTGACGTCTTTTAATACGGTAAACGTTACGTACACGGTTGCTGGCGTGCTCCCCACGAGCATAAATCGGAACCAGAGTGAATGATCGTGCCAAGTCGAGGTGTAACAAACGGCGCTTCAAGAAATAATGACGTTCTAACAAAAGCCGCGGTCATTAAGGATTCAGTGATATTTAAAAAAACGGCGACAACCCAGAACGATCTCATCTCGAACACAAAATAACTAGCAACTTCTCTAAAAAAAAAAGAAAAAAATATGTACAACTATCTACCGATGCTCGTTTTAAAATGTGGAATCTCTATTTTCAACAGCCCTGAGTGAAGCTGTATTTCGCATTTCTTTCGCAACAGAGAATAGGCAGGAAACTAAATGACGTATAGTAACCTTCCCGGAAAAATGTACGACGGTGCAGCTAGGCTCGTTTTAAAGGTCAAAGTTTCTCCTAATTTACAGCGATTCAATCAAATGGCGTAGACTCACCGACGCGCATTTAAACATGAACGAAAGACCAGGAAAACCTGACGCAACATAGGCGCGGTGAGCGTGATCAATCGCAATAGAATGTGAAAGATGTGAAATTACAAGAATCACACTTCGTATGATGCGACTGTTCCAGGAAGCTCCGATGCCCACCAAATGAAGTCATCGCGCGTGTAAAGTTCACACCGATGAGTTTATTTGATATTGCTCCGGGATCTAAGAGTTCCAACGGACTGTTATAACCATGGCGAGCGATCACCGGACGGAAATAGATCTGGAAAAATATTTTGGTGGTCGGTCGATGCGAGGTAAACAAAGATTAACGTCAGTTGAGCACAGGCCAAATCCTTTCGCGCGGCTACCGACACTCAGGAAATGGCGACGGTATTCCCTGTCACCGGGATCCTAATTTTCATGTCGTACTACTCGCCGCGATATTATTTTCAGACAGCTTGCTTTTCCGGATCGTGAGTTTCATGTTTGATGGACGTGCAGAATTCTTTATTTCGGACGGATGGCTGCTACAGTTCTCAATACTTCCGGCTGGAGAAATCAATGAAACTTAGTGTGACCTTTACTGGGAAAGATCTACAATTGTGCTATGTCGATCAATATTTCTTACAATTTTCACTATTTTTTTGGACAGGGCCTACTCTAGGGGTGGGACAATATTATATACAATATTATATGCATTATACATAATATTATACACAATATTATACACAATATTATACACAGTATTATACACAATATTATACACAATATTATACACAATATTATACACAATATTATACACAATATTCTGTACAATATTCTGTACAATATTATGTACAATACTATGTACAATACTATGTACAATACTATGTACAATATTATGTACAATATTATATACAATGTATACAATATATAAAAAGGGTGAATTTTTGGTCAGTTTCTGTGTGAAAGGTGTATGCTCCTCATATTTTTCACTATTTTTAGAGAGAAACGAATCGAGAAGCCATCCCCATCCAGCAGCATTTGATCAGAATCATTCACCCGTTTCTCTATAAAAGAGTCCCAGAGATAGCCGCGTCAAAGTCTGCGCCGCGCCGGGGAGTACATATTCTGTTAGCACGATTGCAGGAAAGTGGCGTGAACGAAACGCGAAATAAGGGCAAGACAACGAAAGCAGAGATTTCGAGGCAGGGGCTGGCAAAGTGCCACACACTCTCGCGGCAGCTCGCCACCGAAAGAGCGTGGGAGTGGAATTCCCTGATTCTCGCGAGCCTTATTTTGGGAGCGGCTGGTTCAACCGCCCGGAAGCGGGATTTACAAATTTGGAGCGGTGGCCCATTTTTTTCCGTCGTTGCTCTGGCTCGAACTCAGCCGAATTCACCGGGCGATTCTTGGAAACCGGTCCACCCACGTGTTTGTAGCCACCTTTCCTCCGTTCGCATCCATTTCTCTCGAATATTTTTATTTCTCTCGTGTCCAACGAATCGCGGAACGTCCACATCCATATATTTCACGCACGCCAGATTTTTTTTTCCAAATTTCTGCGCGAGATGAAACAGACAAAATCAGCTTGTAGAGCTGCCTTTTGATTGATATTTTTTTCTGCAGGGTTGTTCAACTTAAAAGATTCGAAAATTCGTGAAAAATGTTCCTGTCCATAGATTATATATTTATTTAAAAAATGTTTATAAAAAGCTTATAAAAGATTTCTAAGTGTTAGAAATTAAATTGAAATACATTTAGAATGAAATCGAAATTGAAATTAAATAGAGAATTGCTGTATAAAAGAAACACCCGGCCATATTTAATAGAAAAGCGAAAAAAATCAAATAAGAACATAATAAGTATTGAAAAAAGATTCCTTGATAATATTTATATAAATATTATATTGATATTTGCTTCAATTTTTACTTAGAATCAATTCTGCAATTTATCAAATTTCGACGTTTCGATCTATGTTCAGATCATCTGCAAGAATATTAATAATTATGACCGTAAATTATTAACCCTCATCCATCCCTCATTTCACGAACCAAATCTGTCCCTCGATGTCAAATTGATAGTGATAAAAAATATCTATAAAATAACAAGTGAAACAGCTACTTTTCTATGTTTTTTTTATTCAAATTGATGAGTTAACATTTACATCTTAGGTTTTTGCGGTTATGTGATTCGCATTAAAAAAATAAAAGTCTAAATAATGGTATAAATTATTTCGGGAAAACTGTGTCTAATTAATTATTAATTTCCTTGAAGATGATCTGAACATAGATCGAAGCGTCGAAATTTGAAGTATAATTAATTTGAAAATTGAATTATAATTAAAAAATACCTTGGAAATTTGTTTTTCGATTTTACCTCGATATCTACTCTCGAAGCCAGGATATGGGATGGCGATTTTGCACAGCATGGCTACTCCTGATGCTCCATCGGACAACCCATAGATGGATCGATTTGCTCCAAGGATGCCATTTTTCTTGAACAGTAATTGTAGTCAAAGAATCTTTCAGAATTTAATAGCGAATCGATGGCGTATAAACTGTGTAATAGATGCTGCGATTGAATAAATGAATAGCTAACGGTTCGATAGCGATCGTTACAACACGTTAACGCTACCAACACTGTCAGCAGTGGCAGCCACGTAGGCAGGAAGTGATAGCGCGTCAACCTTCATGCGATTTCTCACCTGGAAGTAACGACATTCCTCGGCGAATTGTCTTCAACGAGTCTTGCACACCTCGCGATCATCTTTAGCAATTAACAAATCGTTTTTCACTAACTGTTTATCGCTATATATATATACATCATAAATGTCCTAAATTGTTGAAAATATTTCAGAAACAATAAAAGCTGTCGAGCACCGTCTAAAAATAACAAAAACATTTTCTAAACATATTGTTTAAAGTTTCAAAAAAATTATTTCTAACAATTAAATTAAAAAAAGGCTCTTTTAAACGCTGTAGAAGATGACGCATCTCGATATGGTTCGTTTTCCGTATATTTCGTGGAAATCATTGGAATTCCCGGGCAGGCTGACGGAATCCGCGCAAAGGCGATCGCCGACGAGCAAATCGAAAGCAAAATGGACTCCTTTCTAGGGGAAAAGAAGCAAGATATTCCCTGCGCGTCACCATTTGCTCAGGAATTCCATTCGGTAATTCATGGAGACAAAATCGTGCAATCCGGAGAGGATTCTGCGAAAAGAATGCCCTCGGACGGGGCCAGGAGAAACATGGCCGCATCGGAGTCCTCCGGCGGTGCTTTGACGCTGTTTCTTTCGGCTGAATATCGGGGATAGTCTTTTTTAAAAGAAAAGGATCGGAATCTTAATATATTAGGTGTAGAAGCTCGTTTTTAAGCGAGGCAGCTTCTGTTCGTTAGAAAACCATTCTTTCCCTCATTTCGAACTCGTTCGGCTTTTAAATTCGGTGTCAATTATGGGTCTGTCAAGATAGGAATAGGCAGACAGACCATTTTGGTTATTGTAGCCATTTGTGTTCAGGAGGGTTGACTATTCGATAGCGGCCGAAGCAAGGCATGTGTACCCTACCTAAACAACCTGACCTGGCGCAAGTAAATTTTTGAAGTGAAACGGATGTAGCGGAAGTCGACGTTATTGTTTTAAGTGATTTTTCATTATTGAAGTGTTTTTAAGTGTACATTATTGTAATATAATGTACATTATGTACATTAATGTGGGATTATAAAATAATCGGGTGTCAGAAGTGGGATATATAAACAGAATTTTATTATACAATTAACAAAATACGATAAACGACTAACACGATATCACGTTCGCTCTTTTACACTCTTACGCTTTTTTACTCTGAATACTCTCTTTTACTCGTTTACTCTAAATTACAACAACGGCCTTTCTTCCACGACCTGCCTAATGTATACCGGCCGCGAATCACACACATGCTCACACACATACTTTGAGGTTATCGCACCTTACGCTCTTCTCTCTCTCACATTGTCACTCTCACTCTCTCATACAATCATTCTCGGTCATTGGCTCTGGTTAGTTGTTGTCTGTTTACTTGTCAGCGGCTCACCTTTGTCGCTGACAAGTAACGGGCGAACTGTTCCGAAAAACGCGTACGTTTTTCGGATGACCTAACCGTCACGTCGGCTGTTTAGCTCTTTTAAATTTATATCCTACATTAATGTAATATAATTATACATATCACACATATATTTAAAAAACAAGGGTGCACTTCTGTGCAGTGGCCAATTTTAAGTCGTGTGAGGATAGCTTGGTTATTTATGCAATCTTTTGGGGCCTTGATTAAATTCATTGATTGTACCAGAGTTCCTTGTTTTTCTTCTGAAGATATTTCTTTATGTTATTATGTGAGCATGGGAGGTTTCAATATTCCTTCGTGGTAGCTTCTTTGGCGACTCCATCCACTTCCTCGTTTTCGCGTATTCTAGTGTGGGAGGTGATCCATGTATATATTACTTCTTTGTTGGTGATGAAAATTTCTGCACTTAGATTGATGATGAATTCGATGATTGGTTCGCAAGCCTTGAATGGTTTGAGGTTGCTGAGGTTTTCCATTGTGCTCATCGAGTCAGCGAAGGCCCAATAAATTATTGATCGCTCGTTAAGGGCACTTTCACAATACACTTTCCCGAAGGGTTAACTAGACCAGTCAGATCTAGCAAAAATCCTGAAGTTTAGACGAACGTTGTTTCTCCTCGGGGGGAAAAAAGCGCAGAGGACGTCGAACGGGAAAGGCATGCGTGTCGCATGAATCGCACGCGTCTGCCGCACCTGAAAGAAGAGAAAGAGGGCGGCATGAAAAGAGAGAAATAGAGCAAAGGGATTCTCCTCCGTGTTTCGCTTCGTTCGGAGTTCTCCTCTCCATTCAACAGGCGGCGACCATGGTTTCCAAACGACCGGCCGCTTCCTTGAAACCTCGAGGGGCAGGGTGCCCCATGCTCCTGGTCCCGAGGGAGGAGACCGCAGCTCGGAATACTGGTTCCCCATTCAAACGTTCTTGCACCGCTGGCATGCTTCGATTGCCTACCAAGAAACTCCTTGATATTCCGCTGCCGCGCCGATCCAGTTCCTCTTGAAGCATTGATAATGCTAAAAGAAAGTCATGGAACTCCGTGGCTCCAGGACCAGTCGGACCAACACGCCTCGCGGACCACATTCATCGCCAAAATCGCGACTTCGTCTTTCCCGTAACATAGCTATATCCCTAGTAGCACAAAATATTGTGTACACACATTCATATAATATTAAAAAGAGCTTCAATCTCTTCTTAATATTTAAATATACATAGAATATTTATTTTATATTAAGTAACAAATATTTCTTTTTAAATATGCAGGAATTATCTATTTCATGTTACGAGAAAAATATTTTTTTCTGAATATTATATGGATCTTTATTTCATATTAGATGTACAGTATTTTATCGATAATTGTCCGCAACACGGGTCTGCCCAGGGACAATTATCCGGCAGGGATACTGTTCTTTGCCACGAATGCACATTTTTTAAAAAATATTTACTTTATATTTTTTAAATATCTACTTTATATTCTCTGAATATTTAGCTTATATTTTTTTAAACATTCAATTTATAGGTTGAAAGCTCCAACTTAAAAATTAAATATCTCGAAAAGTAGAAATGATAGATCAAAACGGTTTGATCCTGATTCAGCACTTCAAAATCTATCCAACGTGTCCGTTTGGTTATCGGATGATTCGAATAGATGTTAGAATTCGTCGGATGCGTTATCGAGAACTAACAGCGCTGACGCGCGGTGTTTTTCGTAGGGCAAAAAGAAAATGGCGTGGAGACGTTCGGATAACAGGTATAGCGATCGAAGAGGCTGAACGGAAATGAAAAACGGAGGGGACGATCTCCAAAGGAAAAAAGAGAATCCTGAGAGAGGAGCAGGAGTTCTGAGGCTGTGTCAATGTGTCAGAGAGATGGTCTCTCCCTGCCTTTTATGTTCACGTAATGTGGGACCTACCGGAGGAGTGGGGACACCTCCCAATGGCGTATTCCACCCCTTTCCTCCTTCGATTTTATTTCGGCTGATCCGCCGCAGCTCCGCCTATATTTACGAGCATAAAGCAAGATTGTTTTCTCCTCACCTGCTCCGGCCAATCATCGGCGGCAATTTGTTTTCACGCACAGCTGCAGGGATCGCAATTAAAAAGCTTCGAGGAATCGAAAATCGTGATGGAGAGGGAATCGATGATTGCGGCTGACACCCGCCGTCAATGGCTGGCTGGTTCGGCTCTGTTTGGACATATTCAATGATTTCACTGGTTCATGCAACTCGTGTGGAAGTTTTTAGAAGACTGGAGAACATGTGTATCAAGAAAAATTTTTCTATTTCCTCGTTTTCAGTGTTTAGAGTTTCATTCACTCATTTTTATAGTGAATGCTTAAGATGACTCATAATATCGACGATTTTCTTGGATTTCAAGGTGCGTTCGTTGCATTACACACCCATAAACTCTAGCAACCGTTAGCAGCTCCAAGGCAACAATTACCTCATGAATTTCCTCCCAACGATAACAATCGAGCGCTGTCAGGATTGAGCAGGTGAAAAATTGCAGGAAGAGTCGTGGACTAAACATTGATCGATTTGTAATTGAAATTTTTGTTATGTAAACGAGTTCAATCCGGTTCGTTGAATAAATCGTAAAAAATCTTCTCGGTTTAAAACGTTTAGCGTTTACATTGTTACGGGGTTTCTCGACAATGTTGAAATGAAATTACTGAATAAGCTGACACAAATTAGTTTTACAACCTTGGGAAATGCTAATGAATACGTGTAATCTTCTTTCGTGTGGACTCTGCGACACGTATTCTACAGTCTGCAGAATGAATCACCATGTTTGGTTAGCAGACTCGATCTCCGACCAGTACGAGACCAGTCTGAGGAAGTCTCGTTGAAGTTAAGTCATCATCCGGCTCACGTAATTCCAAACGCAGAGGATGCGCGAGCCCCATTGATATCTACATGCGCTGCCACTGAATATGGCGCGACTGTATTCGCTGCAGAATGCATTGAACCAAAGAGCATCGAACAAGTCTCGAACGATTTTTACATTATTCACGAGGTCTACTAAACTCGCTGCTTATTCTTAGTTTAAGAGGCAAGGGACACCACGTGACACACCTATTCTAGGGTATTTATCAGTGTTACCAACGTCTGCGCGGAGAAAGGTTTTTTGTGGTAACACTGATAAACATACATATGTATTAGTCTAACGCTTCAATTTTGCTATGATTCCACGTTTTTTTCTTTTTTTTATTAATGTCTTTAGTGCTATTAGTAGATCCGAGTGGACTTAAGAGGCAAGGGGCACCACGTGACATACCTAGAAAGTAACTAGAATCTTACTAGATTTTGTATCGAAACATGGGTTTGCGGGCTGTCGCTTTTTTACCTTATACGAGCATATTTTGAACTGCACAAGGGTTCATTTGATAGAGGAAGGTTAACTGCACCACGCTGTGCCCCATCATATGAGTGAAAAATGTCTATTTGTGACAGAAAAATAAGTCCAAAGTAGAGCAAACATCGAGAAAAACACCAGCAGATTCCGATGTAATTTTCTGTGACAAATAGACATTTTTTATTACCTTTTGATGTCCTACTGTCAGTATCCTAATTATCACTAACCTACTTAATTCCTTGCTTATCGCTTCCTTCCCCATTCCTAACTTTTGCATTTTTGTTGGTTCTCTCTTTCTCCTCAAATTCTCCAACCACTCTTCAACATTTCTGTCTTTTTTCCCCTCACTACATCCATTTCCCCCATTATCCTGTATTCCCTTGATAAATGCTCTAGGCTTCCATACTTGTCCCCGCATAGGTCGCATCCTCTTGCCTCGTCATCTAGCCAGTATTTATTCCAGTTCTCTGAATTTCCGCATCTCACCCGAGCTTAAGGTCATGCGTATAGAAAGTTTCACTTCTAAGCTTATGTTGGCGAAATCATAAATCGAAACACCAATGTCCACCGTAAGTCCCAGGACCTCTGAAAGTGTCCCCGCCTAGTGTCTAATGAATTAACCACACAATCAGTTCGTAGACCGCTGAAACACCGCGCGGTGCGACGATAAAATTCCCGGGAAAGGGGTTAGGCAATGGTAGAAGCCGGGTTTAGAGAGTATCAACAGGTCCCCGGTCCAATCCTGTAGAAGCAGGTTACATGATCTTGTCAGTACCCAGTGAACCTGATCTCCCTCCGCCGCGAACAAGGTATCGGAGCGAAAGAACAACAGGTTCGACACAGAAACTGCGTAGAGGGGGAGAAGGTAGTGAAAGAGAGCAAAAGACAACAAGATAACCTGGCAGCATGATCCGGGGGAGCGGGAAACCAACCCAGACGAGGAACTGAACTATGGGAGAGCGGTCAGTGCGACGAAGAACGAGCATGATAAAGGGAGCTAAGAGAATAATAATAAAGAGACAAGGAGGCAAGATAATGTACGGCGCCGTGATGGCGTCCATTCATGCTTTTTACTCGTTGGACGGCTGAACCAATCTCGTCTTTCACCTTGCCTCATCTGCCTTTCTTCCTTTACCCTATCCGCCAGCTCTCACGTGACCTGACCAACGTTTATTCGCACTATGGATTCAAATTTTCTGCGGGAAAAATCGGTTTTAAAGGTTACGTAACTCTGCATTCCCTCAGTCCACGGGATTTAAGGGATCCTATGGCGGATCTTATTTCTTATGGGAACTAGGTGACTTCGCGTGATCCAACCGCAATTGATCTACACTATGACGTCAAATTTTGGAGGCCAACATATCAAATATTTATGCATTGAAATGTTTTAATCTCTTAGAGTCAATACTATATTTATTTAAAATAATATTTAGAAATTATTATTGCGAACTTCCGAGGACAGTAGATTCTTCAATTTGAATTTAAATTGCCCGCCTAATTTCCCGGAATCACTACCAGGATTCTCGATAAAATTTCACATCAACGGGAGCCGTAAGTCGCTATTGAGTAACATATCGATGCAGTGAACATTAATCACTAGCACGATGCATTATGTATTAATTTTGCACAATATCCGTTGTAACAGAAGAAAGCGAGTGAATGGAAAACAATTCCACCCACGTGCCACGATAAACCGACAGAGCGGTAACGCGATATCAATTATCGCGTCCGGTTTGTTTACTAGTGCTGGCAACAACTCAACAAAAAAGTAATATCAAGTTGTACTTATTTAATAAACTGATCAACAGAACCTTAATGTCTGTCCGCAAATTTAATTATCTGGAGAATTTGTAGATGGCGTTTAACACTTCAATTGGAATTTACACTGTCCTGTCTAAATTTCAATAAATTTGTTTGTGAATTTTCTATGATTCTTGCAGTTTTTCCGAATTTTCCGACTATCATTTGTAATTGTCTCGAATTTTTTTTCTCTGAAAACTTTTCCAGGACCATAACGAACAACACAAAGAAATAATTACTGAAATCTCATAGAATAAAGCACTTTCATTTCTTTTTGAATTTTCCATTTTTTCCGGGCAACTTTTCCAATTTTTCTCTACTTAAAAACGTTATTCGTTAGTTAGTCGGAAAGGGATTTGACAATTTTCTAATAAAATTATTGCATTGAAATTGCTACTACTATTGAAATAATTATTAATATGTCTTTTATCAATTTTTTCAATAGTTGTATCAAAACACAGCTGAAAACTATTTTTTAAACTAGCATAATTCCCATTGAAAAATCAACGGTTGGCTTATTTCTGGAGGTGTGCCACTAATTTATTTTTCGCACTTAATCCTGTAGGATTTTCGAGATAAAAGCATATTCGTGCACTCTTTTGTGCTACTGTCTTTTGTGTTTCGAGATTTTTTACCATTATAGAGGATAGAGGAACTGGCATATATATCTAAATAATCCCAAAAGAAATTGTTAGATTGAAATTGCTATATCTATATTATAACAATTATTAAGAAATCCTTATCTACGAGTCATATATTTTTACTAATTGTAGAAGAAAGCGTAAACTGTCTGGTATAGTAAAGAGATCATTGACAAAGGAAGCCGACAGTCTCATGGTCGTCTGTCAGACAGGTAATTCCAGGAAAAATGAAATTTTTTGGTACACCATGGAGTGCAGCTGTAGCCTTATGGGGGTCTTTGTCTTCGTCGAGCCATCTGCAAAGCGGACAGCCAAAGAGGGTCCTCGAAGGATGAGAAAAGATGGCGGTTGGCGATGTCAAAAAGGCATCACTTGACCCCCTCTGACCCCCACTTAAACTAATCCTATGCTAGGGTAAATTCTACAATTCTTACAATATCTACAAATGAAACAATTTCTAATTCACAATTTTAACAACTTTCGAATTTATTTTTGCCAAACGTACGAAAACGAATGTTAGCTTGCTCGAACATATTTTTTAAATAATTGTGGCTGATATCTGCCGTTATCAAATCACGAATCTCGACAAGAAGCTTGATGACTCATCGTAATTTGACAAAGTCACCTGCAAATAAGATAAGGAAGATTGCTCGCACAACCAATCTATGGGTCGATACGATTTGTCTTGTCCAATCGGTTGTTTTTCACACCGACAAATCACTAGATTAGGATTATGGAATTTTATGCTTGTTACACCTAGGAAATCCTTTCTTAATAATTATTTTTCAGTGTCAATTATTTTTCACACCGATCTCCCCGCTGAAAAATATACACTTCACCACTGTACACTATTTTTCGATTTGTAATAGCTTCCAAAATGTTTGCGTAAATGTGTTACAATTCCCCAAATCTTTTCTTTCTAATCCTTTAAGATGAACTCTACGGTCACAGAAAACAAAAACTTATGGAACAATTTTATGTTTCATTAAAATCGGTGATGGGAGATTTTTATTTTTTCCCCAGGTTGGGAATATTGAAAGGTTGGGTTAGGTTGTGGGTTACTTTATCTAAGGGTGGAGGGCTGTACTAACCCAAGGTAGATCCTTGAGACAAAAGGGGCCGTAAATTGCCAGGAAAGACGAGGATGTCGATGGTATCGTACTGGGACGAAGTACTGCCGGGTCTCTTAGGGGTTTAACAGGAGAACTTAGGGTGAGAACTGGTCCCCTGGAAGCGAAGAAAGAGGCGGAGTTTCTGGCAAATAAGCTCGAGGAATTTTTTTGCCACGGTAGATCTTGCAGTTTGCCAATTTTCGCTGGAAATGTCCGAAAGAAAGATCCGCCCCATTGTTCTTAGGAAAAGATCCCTTAAGAATACCGCCCCTGGGAGATTTATTTGGCTGCCGTGACGTCGAAAATTGTTGGAAGTTCAACCCAGGCCCACGTGTAAGATATACATACAGGGTGTCTCGAAATTCCTTCAACATCCGGAAATCGGAGATACCTGAGTTCATTTTAAGCAACATTTTCCTTTGCACAAATGACGTGCTCCGCTTTGTTTAGGAGTTATTAACGAAAAACACGGACCAATCAGAGCACGGTTACAGCGGATTGATTCTGGCTCGACCAACGGCAACGCCGCGCTTAGCGGAACCTGTTCGCTATAGACGCGTTCTATTGGTCCGTGTTTTTCGTTAATAACTCCTTAATAAATCGGCGGATGTTGAAGGAATTTTGACACCCTGTATAAATATGAATATATTCCAGGTTATTGCAAGGAGGGAAGAGTTCATGGTGTTGGCAGAAAATTCATGGAGATATTGGATTCCAACATCAATGACATCTGCTTGTAAAACGATCTCCGCATACAGTTAGCAAGAGATGATTATTTTTGTGAACATCGTGAACGGGAAACTAATATAAGTGGTTCGGTGCATTAATGAACATTTCGGGATGATACCCGAGGACTTCGGCGTTCAAACGATTACCTGTCGCTGTCACTTCGCTGTACAATTATTGTGGAGATCTGGAGCACTTAAAACAGTGTCAGCATGGAAATAGATGTTCCTAAGTTTCTTGCTATTAACTTTACCAGCTTAGAATTGAATTTACTTCAATTTAAATATAACATCTGACCGAAAATAATGGAAAGAACTGACCGAAAGTATGACTTACTTACTTACGTTACTTTTTAAACCAATGGCATAAAAAGTGTTAGTACGCTACTCTTTAAAAATTAAATAGCGTTCTTTCAAAATAATTTTGACAAACGCTTTTTCCAGTATTGCAAGAGTTATTTCTAAGCTAACGAACTTGGCCGTATTTTGTTTGATCTCGCAACTTTCTATGGCCATAGGAACTTGGCTCCTGTTTACAGGATGTTTTTGTTGGGTTATTGTTTACAATACAGCCAATAATTGATGTTGGTGCTACTGTAAATACATATTTCAAATAAAAGTAGATGCCCAAAAAAATATTTATTATTTATAGCTAATACCAAAAATACCGATATTATATATTAGCAAATACCAGTTTCACGAAATTGCAAAATAAGGTACAGAGGATGAGTTTGTAATAATAAAGTACATACAAATTGCAAAATAACATGAAATTAAATACCGGTGTACTTTGTTATCAGAGTCTCGATCAGATCGTGGGAAGAATCCTTAGTTAATTAAACAAAGTGAAAATCTAATCACGTTATTGGGAGAGAGCTGGTTGAAAATTGAAGTACAACAAAGAACCTAAGAGCCTAACCCTGAACCTAAGGACCATGTGGCAAGAAACTACCTACGGAGGGCAACTGGACGAAAGTCACGTTGGAAAGGAAAAGAAATCGTACAATGTGCAGAATCACTACGGCCGAGGAACCGCACGGACGTATCTGCACCCTCCTGCAGCCCATTAAAACAACACCCCAACAGTCCGCACTGTCGGAAAACAGAAGAGGAAAAGAGGTAGGTATAGAGTCCCAGATTTCATCAACCTTGGAAAAGCTTTAGACACGGTTTGGCTGGACGTACTTTTTTCGAGAATTTTCCAGAAAGATTTCGTATCCAGGGAAATTTGTGTCAGTGATGGAACCCATTCTACGGTTTAGCTAATTTTCCAGTGTTTTGTTTCCTTTTTCTTGGAGGGGTAAAGAGATCGAGACTTCGAGACTTGCTGAGGATAGCCAGTGACCAGCAACCTCCTCACTAGGGCCTAAACGGACGGTAAGCAAAGACGGTAATCATAGATTTATAGATATAAACTAAGCCGTCTTACGGGTGAGTTGAAGCCTACAATGGCGGCCTGGAGAGGTAGTGCTATCTCACTCGCACACCGATAATTCACTCGTCAATTAGAACGAGAGCGCACTACCTCTGTTATTGTTCTTTCTTTCTCACTGTTTATACCGCGCGCCGCCATTGTGAGCTCGGTTGACCCCAACCCACGATATTAGGAAACAACGGGACAGACCGAGGATACACACCCCCAGAATCGTTCATACATTTTGACACCATAAGACTCATACAAAACAGACACGTGCAATCAATCATATATGACTATAATCGAAAAACATACGACAAAAGACTGATTTTTGGCGGCAACATCAACTTCAACCACTCCGAAATTCGCTACAAATATAAATTTCAACTACGACAGAAACACGATACTCAAATACGACCCGAAAACATACTGGTGGTTTGTAAAAATTTACAAACAATAAACAAAGATTATATAGTTATAACAAAATATGGAATATCACCCCCTCCTCGATAGTATAGTGGTCAGTATCCCCGCCTGTCACGCGGGAGACCGGGGTTCGATTCCCCGTCGGGGAGTTCTTAATTTTTTATTTTTTTTATAAACATTATACCTACTTTATGTTATATTTTCTTTTGTCATATTTACCATTACTCCGAAACGGAGTGAGACTCCGTTTCGGAGAAGTTCGTATACCGAATTTCGCGGATATTCGAGGCTTTGTCGGTGTTACAAAGGTAACAACGACTAGTTCAAATGAAAGAAGACTTTGGAACACTTTCACATATTTTAAACTCAGCACTGCACAAGTAACAAGTAACAGAAGTAAAACAAGGTTCAGAGGTACAGTACGTTGTACACTCTTTGAGCGATTTTCGAGTTCTGATTCTTGGTGTCGCGTTATGTTACAAAGTCAGCTCGGAATCTTTTCTTATTGGCTAACTTAAGTTATATGGAGTGGCTAAAAGGATTTCTATTGGTGCTTTTTGGACGTCGGTGTAGGAGCGCTTTAGTTTATACTATGTCGAGGGTCTGTAATTAATTAGGTACGACGGAGATGGAAAACTATAAGGAACTGAACTATTTGTATATATAAGATTAGTCTCTCAATGGGCTCTCTTACTGTGAGTCACGAACTGGTGTCCGGTGACACCAAAATACTGGGACCGTCGCGTCGCCTCAAGTGTCTCGAGATATTGCAGCGAATCTTTTCTAAGCATTCGTAAATCTCGTGTCAGTCGACGCGAGACCGAACAGTATTTATATTGATAATTAGCTAGTATGTAAGAACCATAGATTGTATAGAAGTTTTCGAAAATCAAAGTCTGTAACGTTATCCAATAATCCTTTGCAAAATAAATGTTGAAAAATATTCAAGAAATTGAACACTAAAAAATGTGTTTTCATCTAGCCAGTTGCAATTCAAATCGTGTGGTTCTCTCGACCCCTTTGTTTCAGCAACTCGTATACGGAGCCGTCCACGTGACGCACGTATGTATATGACGATGAAGTGTTCCCCTTCGTGGAACTCGTTCGACGATAAAGCCGTGAAATTCGCCTGTAATTCGACGTATCGTATCGGAGGTTCTCGTAAATTCAACAAGTATTGGTTTCGCGCGGTGAGTCATCGGAGATAGCCGTACAGTAATCGGCACTGGAATTGCAAACGAGGAAAAGAAAGAAAAATGCATGAAAAGTCCAGTTAATCGAAATGTTTACCAGCACGCAAAAATAAAAAATTATTGAACATCGTTCCTTCCATTTCAAGAACGATTAAGGCATCTGAAGCATAATATACGAATTACTAAAAAAATAAATATACAGAAACAATGCCAGGAAAAGTGTGTACAGGATATTAGAAATATATCATATTTACAATAAAATTTCAGTTATCACGTCTATCGTTTATTTTCATACTGAAATTTCGCTGGAACAAGTAGGTAAACACTGACGAATCATTGTGTACTCACCCACTCGAAGTAGCCTAACCTCAGCCACGGAATTCCCTGAAGAGGGGCGGTCAGCAGGTGCACAGAAATCCATTCCACCTGCGGTTTACACGAGGGTTCACGAGAACTATAGCCAGTTGCCCAAATTCACCGGGTAAACATTGACAATAATCAACATTCCAGACAACTTAACCAGATTCATCAATCCTGCAGTTTAAGAAATTAACAAAACTAATATACAGATATTTCTGTATCAATAAAATTAATTTAAAAGTGACACCTTAATAAACTGTAGGTCCCATCGCGAAATAATCGCAGCAAAAATAACGACGTGGAATAAATAAAAGAAAAAATTAATTTAGACGAACAGATATCATTACCTGATGAAAACTAAAGTCGAACATGAAACGTCTAGAGAATTTTTCACATGGAAAGTTCATAACACGAGTCCAACTTTAACCTCTTCATAAGAACATTCCTGGGAAACAGGGAATCCCTTGAATTTCTTCATTCCGTTTGATTCCGAGCCGTCTTTATGCTCATGGGGTCACCCATAGTGGGTCAGAATTTGTTAAGCATGCTCCTGGGATGTCCTGCAAGGGAGGAAGAACGTTACGTATTCGGCCCGCACCGCTAAAGAGGCCAACGGAGCTTCAGATCGAAATTCTTGTAATTAAACTAGATTTTTCTGGCCCAATTGTCCTGTGTGAATGTTCTCCTGTTTTTCCCCTGGGGCTCTCAGTAAAATTATAAAAATAAAGATAAGACAAAGGGAGTCCTAAATTGTCACGGCGCGACGTTGGAAAATACAACGAAGCTTCAAATTGAAATTCCTGCAACTAACCTCTTTTAATATAAAACTCGCCGAGTGTGCGTGACTTGGTTCCGACTTCTATGGGGCCAAAGAAAATTTAGAACGTAAGGAGACAAAGAGACGCTTCAAATACAACATTTTTAAAACCGATTTATCTTTTTCAATTGTTGCCGAGTTAATATACTTACAAATTAAGACAATCACATGAATAGGAGATCATAAGCGAAATTCTTGCAATTAGTCTTGCTATTACTCTGCATTGGCCCCCGAGATGGCGTGACTTCTCTTTCACGGAGGCCCGCGAGAGAATGAAATTCAAACCACAGAAGTGATGTTAGATAGGAGAAACGATAGCGGGATTCGTCGTGCCGAACGTCGATTGCCGATGCATTATAGCGCGCGCAAGCCGGTACGGGCAAACAACCGACCAGCCAGGCAACCAGTTAGGCAAGAAGACTGTGCTCCATCGGAGTCCCGACTGTTGTTCGGCCGAGAGGACGCGACATTCCACGAAATGCCCCTCCCCTCTTCTCGTTTCCTGGATTCCGTTCGATTTCCCCTTGGCTAGCATACTGAGCCCTCCACGTGTCGGAGACGTTGCATCCTTTAATTAATCCGTCTCTCCAGCCCGTCAGCTCATCGGTGTTCCCGAGACCATAAGGAATTTTCACGAGACAATTGATTAAGATTTTAATTATCGTGAGAAACACGATGCTCGCAATTATCAGCGCTTTGTCATCATTATCATGACTTACCACACAAGGACCAGGTCGGACAAGCCACTCGGTTTATCGATCTGATAACGGACACACTCCTCTATCGCATAGTTTCTCCGTGGCCAATCGACTGTACCGTACATGACTACTCCGCACACGCAACAAGTTAGCCAATTCCCCCCCTCTCTCATTCTCTATGGAGCTTATTCTCTTTATTTGAATGGCACTGTTGCGTTTCCTCCGTAGCGTCGCGATCTTTGGTTAATAGATCGATGTTATGGTAAGAGTGCGATAGTTCGTCCGCTCTCGTAATTAGTATTTTCTTCCCCAAGGAGCGGCCGTTTCGCTCAGGTCAATTCCCTGAAGGCCGTTCTTCCGGGACTGGCAGACGCGTGAGAAGAAGGTTGTGTTGTATGTACATATGTATAACAGCGCCAGGGACGACGAAACTCGCATTAGACCCACAGCGACACCCAGAAGCTCGCGTCTGCCCTTGGCTGCCGCAGATCTGGAATAGATAAGCAGGGATTATCGGGAATTCCTTTCTGTCTGCTTCTCTCCCTTTCTTATCAGCGTTCATACCTCGACGGGTGACCTAACACCGATATCGTGTATATCTTCTTTCAAATAAATCCTATTTCTTACATTTGGCTCGTTCGACCGAATCGTTTAACTAAAGATTCCGTGTGTTTATCATTTTATGCATGAGCCACCTACCAGTTGTAAAATACGCGCGCGCGCGATCACACCAGAGAAATATACATCAAATATCGCGCATCTGGTAATCCGCGTGACGTAACAGGCCACTGGTGGCGGCCGAGGAGGTGTTTTCTCGATTTTTCATTTTGCATTCTGAAACGCGGCGCAAGGCCACGGTTAAAAGCCTCATTATCGTCTTCGAATATGAGGCATAGACAAGAAAGAGCGTAGTAGAGTGCGTCCCTGAGGATTCTGACTGGATATATCGCTAACTTCGTCGCTCCGCTCGCATGAACTTTCTCGTGCCGCGAAACCTTAAAGCTTGTTCATACTCTCGCATTGTATTTCCTGTACCGTGTTTCCCTTTGGGCTAAATAAATACCGCGATTTACGTAAACGGGAAATGATTAGGATTTATACTTATACATATAAATTCTAATATTAAATTTTATTCAACTACCACTTATTTCAAATGCCTACACGATTAAGTAATTGAAAGTTTGAATGATGTAAATCATTGTAATCATACGAATGTACGAATTTAAAAAATTACTGTTATATTGTTTTCAATCTATTAGACATATCAAGAACAAAATCTATTTCTTCTCGCTCATTATTGTAATCACGAGAGCAATTGATCTATAATTGAATTTCATTATTCAATCTTTTCAACACATTCAGCTATTAATTACTGTAACAACGAGACTTCTTCAATTGCGTAAGACTTGAAATTTTTTTTTAAACAATTCCAATTACGAGCTACTATCATCAGGATTAGAGCTCGGACTTTTACCCGGGTACCCGAGTACTTATGAGATACCCGACTATCCGGGTACCCGAGTATCTCACAAGTATAAGTCATAAATGATTTTGTGCAATTTTAAACAATAATGAAATTAAAAGAACGTTGATATATTAATTTAAATTTATTAAAATCGTTCAAGAGAATACTAGGAAATAGATACTTGGTCCCCTCAGGCTTTCAAGTCCATACACCACTCTCCTTCTCTTTCCAATTTCACCTATCGCCTAATTGCAACCAATTCCAGCGGGACCTACTGTTTTTAAGGTGGGTCCCGAACCACCTCGTTCAAGAGAATAAGTAATCGTAATATATCGTTTCCTTTTTCCTATTGATGCAAACGATTTTTATTTTGCATAAAGATCCGCAGTGTATTCATGAGAGACCCGGGTACTCGGGTAATTTTTGTTTACCCGGGTACCCGGGTATCTCATAAGTCACAGCTCTAATCAGGATCAATCGAATTCAAATTCATTGTACTTGAAACACGATGTAATTGAAACGCGATATAATTAAAGAACAATGTAACGCAACACGATTACTTCCAAATGGAACGCATTACAATGGAATTAGTAGTCGACCATAATCAACGGAGCGTCATACAATTCCGGCTTCGGTCGCAGCACAGTGGGTCGGATCGAAAAATTTCGGGACATTGGTGCAGAACTTTTGAACCGTTTGAGATATTGAAATGAGGTTTGAACTAAAAAATATTATAAAATAATCTCTTTCGAATAATACGTGTTAGAATTTATTTTTTGTTTAATTTGTTAGTTAGTTATTTTTATAAATTTTTATGTAGTTGTTGAATCAGTTGCTTTCCTTAAGAAAAGAAACAATTTTTTACAATCTTAAGAGTTCTTAGGTTGCCTCGCCGCTTCACAACGCCAACGTGCGGCGGCCGTACTCGCCAAAACATTGTCCGCTTTAAACAACTATATTGTTGTTCGTCGGACGTCGTCGGAAATGATTCTTGTACGGTTATTTAAAGGAAGTTTTACCGAAAATATTCCTCTTTGTTAGAGCCTGGGAAGTTTTGGGGAAAAAAAGATATCCTTTAACAAATATGCAACATTTTTTTAATCTGTCATGTATCGTTCAGCATTATTTTTTAAATATATTATTATTAGTTATTACTAAAAAAATATATGATTTCTTATTGGGAAGAGATGCTCTATATCATATAAAAAAAACTGAGAGAAAATATGGGACGAAACGATGAGAACATCGCAAAGAACTTGAGCAATTGTGCCTGGTGAATAATGCTACTTTCCAAACGCTCAACTTTAAATGATCATTGCAACTAAAATATTTATTCAATTTCATTAATTTCTTCATTTTCGAGGTCCATAGATCCTTACGAAGCAATACAAATTCATTAGTTCGCAATTTCGAAAAGTCGACTTTTGGTCGAATGTCCCTAAATTTTTCGATCCGGCCCACTGTGCGCCGGTGTCCGAAAATCGAGGCATCTTATGAACAGACCTTAAGCTAGTTCGTACTCCCCTCCCCGCAGCGTTTCCCCCCACTCGGACGATTCGCGTCCATCCCTTCAGTGGCTCGGCAGCGCGCGCTCGATACACGGAATCGCCTCGTGGTTCTCGGAAAGCAGTAGACTGTCGTCAGCCACGCCAGACGGCGCACTGCTCGCACACTCACTGCTCTTTCGGAGATACTCGCCCACCGTTTCACCCACTCTTATCTCCCTCTCTTTCTCTCTCTCTCTCACACACTCTCTCTCTCTCTCGGCGTCTGTCTCTCGGGCTCGCACACAGTCGTCGGCATAGCGGGCCGCCAGTTACGCAACAATAACAACGCTGTCAGGAGGTGTATAGCATGCGCGTGCTGTGCCACCTATACGCCGTCGAACGACCCTGGAACGACGAGCAGCGGGGCCGATCCGTCGCTTCTGCTGCCGCTGGTGTCGCCGATCACTTGTTGAAAACCCGGTAGGCGAATCGACAACGAAGACGCGCGCTGCTTGTCGCGAAAACGGTTGTCGTTCGGAATTGCAACCCATCCCGTGATGCGGTAGTGTCGAAAGAAAAGAGTGTGGTGTCTGTGCGGCGCGTTGTGCTCCATCCGCGGAACCCGGAGGAGCATGGAAAGTGCGTGCAGTCGTGTGTTCGAGAGCAGGGAAGAGCGGCGCGGCGGTCCGGGTGGATCGAGCCGAGGATGAATGAGTGAGAGAGAATCGTGTGTCGGCGCGTCTCGCGCAGCTGTGTACGGTGGCCGGTGTGTGTGCTGGACCCAAGGAAACCCGATTTCCGTTGATCGGCTGTCACGACGACCGCTGTGTCTCCACGGAAGGGGGGATTGGGGTTTCCACGGAGAAAAAGAAGAAGAGGAAGGATCGCGAGAGAGGTGCACGTCCGCGAAGTACGTCGCGCGATTAGGCGCCAATGACGTCAGCCGGGGACGTGTAAGTCGCTCGGCCGCGTTTACCGACGGTGTTGCGCCGCTGACGGTAGTAATATCGTAGTATACACCGTGCGTCTCTCTCTCTTTCGTTGTGGTGGTGGTGGTGGCCGGCGGTGGTGGGGTGGGGGGGACGGCCGAACGAGAGAACCCATGTGGAATAGCTGCGCGCGGTAGCCAATTATATTTCGTGCGTGTGCAATGACTAACTGCTCCCGGCGGCCCGGTTGAGATGTGTTAGTGGGAGACGGTGTCGTCGACGGACCCGTTTCTGCGTCGGTGTTGCCCTCGGCTACGTCAGCACCGGTCGGACGGGATTTGCATGGCAAACAGATTGACGCGGCGCTGGTAAGTGGATAACGAGAGAGGAGCCCCGCATACCAGCCGGGAAAAAGACGGCGTCCGAGCCGCGCGCGTTCTCGCGAGAGAGAGAGGAGAACACGAATGAGAGACCGAGAACCGTCCGCCGAGAGAGAGCAAGTGTACAAGCCCGCTTAAAATAGAAGAGTGACTTCGGCAACGCGCGATCGAGCAACAGCCGAGAACGAACGGTGTTTTCTTCCCCTGGGCCGCGATGATTGTTGTGCTTCGTTTTCGTCTTCTGTGTCTTCTACTGTGATACGTTTCTATATCCGGTTACGTCAGATATCGTGTGTCAGAGAGAGAGAGAGAGGAGGAGAGTGTGTATCAGTGGAAAATCTGTTTTCTGTGATAAGAGGAACGTGATTCGACAGAGCCACCGACACACGTTTTCCCCGATATCGAAGTGTCTCCTACGATGGATCGTGACTCGTGTTTCTGCGGAGGCTGCGAAAGGACCGAGGGTCGAGCTATGCCGATGGAGTAACAAGTGAGCGGCGAAGCGGCGTTGCCATGACGACAGGTGAACCATGAGCCACCTCTCTCTCTGTCTCTAGCAGTCTTTTCTTTCCCCTCTCTTTCGTTTCTCCTCCTTTCTCCCCCCCTCCCTCCATCCTCTCCACCCTCCCTTCACTGCTCCGACTCCCTCGTTCCTTCAGTTTTTATTATTCTTTCTCTCTCCTTTTCTGCGTATCAATTCTTTCTTCTCTCGGAATCTCCCGTCTCCCCTCTCGTCTCCTCTATAAATATCCTTGTCTTTCTTTCTCTCTCGCTTTCTGGTTGCGCGGGGACCCTTCCTGTCCGATTGTTCCTCTTCTCTGACCTCGTATATTTACGAGACACCGTCCGGTTTGTCTTTCCCTTGCCCGCGATCGTCGGGTCGCCACTGACCCGGAATGCTCGCTCGAACTCGCTAACCTTTTACGATTGAGATTCTCTTCTTTTTTTTCGTTTATTGTACTCCTGTTTCCTGGGATAGAGAAAGGTTGAAAGTTCATTTAAGGTGGTTAACCTTGTGGCAATGCAGTTTTTATTTCGAGTAAAATATTGAAAGGTTCCGTCTGGCCAGTTACCACTCGCGATACGATTTTTGTTCCGTCATTGGAGAAAAATTATACGAAGTCTGTTTTTCGGAACACGCACGAAAATCGTAATTGCTGTCCACTAGTGATGGGCACCATCGACTGAAACTATCGATAGTAGCCAACTACTATTTTCTATCGACTGATTTTTGAACTATCGACTAAATTAGTTGAATTTTAATGGGCGGGAGTTTTGAATAGATTTTATAAGATTTACTATCAAATACGTTCACTCATTAGATATATCGAATAATTGGTTCAATAAGAATGTGTATGTAGCATAAATAACAATTATTATACTAGAAATATTATACAATTATTAAATAACAATACTTATATATTGCATTTATATGGGAATAAAATTTTAATCGTAACCTAAAGAAAAAGTAGTATTTTATAAATATATCTATCAATAACAGCTATTTTTCTAAAAAGTTCATTAACACTTTGCCTTTATATTGCATTATTAATTAAAGGATTATTATACACAGAGCAAATTATATTTCACATATAACCTATAATTAATTTTCACACAAAATTTGGAGCAGTTAATTTTTTTAATGTCAATAATAAATATCTTACGGTAAGTCGAAATATTAGTAATTGTTAAACTAGAAAACTTGTTTATACAGTACATTTTTGAAATTGAAATTATGGAGTAAGAAATTTACAAAAATAATGGTGAATTCAGATTCCTGCACCACTAATATATTTACTCTTTCTGTGTCTATAATACTGAGTGAACATTGCAGTACAGTACTGTAATCGCGGTTGCATGCAATCGCTGTAAGAGTTCAGGGTGAGAGATGAGACGCATAGACGTAGGGTGAAACAAAATTTCAGTCAACTAAAAACTATCGACTAAATATTCGATAGTATGCAGTAACTAAATAGTAACTAGTCGATAGTCCAATATAATCGATGGTGCCCATCACTACTGTCCACTCCGATACTACATGTGTATAAGCCTGAAGGAAATAGGGCCGAGGTGTGCTCATGACAATCAGTGTAAATCAGGATTTCTTTTTCCGGAAAAACGAGTCATGAATTGTGACACCAGTGTCTTGTAGCTTAAACCTGTTTTACATAAAAATCTTCGACCAGTGACACATTCGAAATCGTTATGCGGATTTCCATTTACGTGCACAGTTGACGTCCCCAACACACGTGTTGTTCGAGGGAACTACTAATGGGGCATTCTACGAGAGGTTCAGTTATATACACTGGAGGATCAAAACATAACATTTAGATAAAGAAATCTCGTGTCAAATTCGAACTTTTCGTTAACGAAAACAATGTAACTTTTTTAAAATTTATTTTACGTCGTTTTCAACACTTTGTTAAGGTTACTTCGCAACGGGACATACAGTTTATTAAGGTGAGTTCCGAACCACCTTGGGGACCACATAGTCCATGATCCAGTGTACATTTTTACAATTGATTACTATCAAGCTAATTTTCCGTGAGTAGCTTTTCTCTTAAAAATAATATTATTATCTAACAGTATTAGATGTCACATGGAACAAGAACGTTTTGGGATATTTTATGGATGTTTACATGCTTGTCTTGCCTAAAACAGTCTAGTGTGACGATCTAGAATACATTCGAGTTTCTCATCAACGAATTGGACGTTGCGGCACATTTTGTGAGATGCGCGCGTACGTCGTAGAAGATCAGGATAAAATGTACAGAAAAGGCCACGAGTAGTCCCTTCGTTCCCCGTCGAGTGATTTGTCCTTTTCTTTGTGCTTTCCCCCCACCCCTGGTGTTACTGGTTTTCTTGAACGGTCTTCCCTCGCGTCTCTCCCCACCACACCGTCCCGAAGGAATCGTGTAATCTCTCTGGCTCGCTCGCTCGCACTCGGTGACGCTCGGCGGCCGCTCGGTGAACGCCGTTGTAGCATGCTTAACGCGTAGGCCGCACAATATTCCAAGTACGCTCGGCTATTTTCATGCTACACCAGAAAGACACCTAGCGACGCGCTACGCCGAGCCGAGTGGATCCGAGCTGAGAGCTTCTAGGTGACACGAATGGCTGGGTCTCAGGCACTGAGCAAATCTCGAATTTACTCGCAAAATTATACACTCCTGTGTCTCCCTGGTGAAATTGGAGCCTAGATTTCCACGAATACTCTAGGATAGTGCGTATACTTCTCGAATATGGGAATTCCCTAGAAATGTGAAACTCACAGTCAGTTCTCTGTTCTTCGTGTTGACCAACATTGTGACCACGGAAAGTAAATGTATAGATGATTTAATTTTCGTATTTTCATATTAGATAGGGATTTTACGTTTCATTGTTACTTTTCTTATGATTCAGACATTGATATAATATGGTAAAGGTGAAGTTTGTTTTTCGATCGTCAAACAATAAATATAAATTTACGGTTTCGGCGCGGTTCGATCAATTTTACAACAACAGCAAATGTGCAATTATTAATACATTATCTTGACGTTTCGATCCTTATGTGGATCATCTTCAAAAAGAGAATATATATTGCGTCTAAAAGAAAGAACAAAGAATTTTTTTAATATGGGATATAGATTGAAAAATGTTTGATAATCTCAGTAGATGCACGTAAGAATTTGTTGTACTTACATGCTGAGTAACAAAAAGACAGAAGAAAAAACACAATAATAGAATTAAGAAAGTATCAAAAACAGTGTATATTACATGGTGGCAGGTAATTGACTGAGGAAACGTGTTAAGCTCAAGAAGGTATAAACGTGAATTGATACAATATGTCGACTTACGTTTCCCAAACAAAATTTCTATGATGCGAAAGTTTTTTTTAAATATTGCACCGAGTAAAGTAAGGATATCTTTTCTTCGATATAGCTGTTTAATGTTTCGCTAGATAACCCTTGCACTAGTAACGTCAGTAACTTTTCTCGTATTGTATGTACAGTGTTTTAAATAATGAAGCTTCGAATTGAATTATATAGTTTGTTGATTGGCGATTAGTGTCTTTGAGTAAATTTGAAATTTTCGTTCGTTTTCAATGGACGGTTTGTTTACAAGCATGTTTTGAATGGAACGCACAGCCGATTGGGTTTCAGTAGAATTTTTCTTATCGAGGAATTCTATGAAATTATTACTTCCTGCGATTAAAACGAGCGATTCATCATCGCGTTCACTCGCATCCTGCGGAGCGTTATGTAAAACGCCGCGTGTCTGCGGACCAGTCATAAATTCGGAGCAGGTTTCCCTGGATCGTTTGGATTTTTGCTGCGTTTCCGTTGCCTTTGATCTATCGCAACAGAATTGTTCCCCATTAAGTACTGCACGCTATAATTTATAATATAAGTTTAATGTTGCATAATGCACGTTAACTGTAAAATAGGTTCCCCGGAAACGAAAAATCAAATACACTGCGTTTCGTATTTATTGGGGAAAAATATAAATTTTACGTTAAAGTAATTTTATGTAGTACGTTGATTTAACTAGTTTCTCGTATCTGCATTTATAACTAACGAAAAAGTATTTTAATTTATATAATTATTAATTCTTAATTAATTTTTTAACTCTTTAAAATCATTTTCTTGCAACTAGAACATTGATGTTGTTTAAGATTATTTTTGTCAATTCTTTTAAACATAGCGTTGAAGATATTCCTTAAAAATTAAATTCAGAAATTGTTACATGAATGTTTCAAATACCTCTTCAATTTGTCCTGCCATATGGCATAAAGAAATTTTATATGTATAGAAACTTGGAAAAGAATGTGGAAATGCATGTAACAGTTTTCTGAATTTATATTTATTTATAATCGAGGATGGAATGAGTAGAAAGTTCCTTCGAATATTGTGAATAAAAGGTTCGGTGGTGTTTCGAAAATGGTTTAAAAGTGTTTTCGTTGCGTTAGCGTGTTTCTCTTCGAGTATGCGTTGCATCAGGAAGAATATATTAGAGAAAGGCGATTAAACTCGCGATTCCATGGTTCTCGATGATTCTGAATGAACGCAATCGCTTGACGGATCATTCATTGAGTACCAGGAACGCGTGTATTACGTGCACGAAATTCCTCGCGTTCTTTTTCGTTGGCGGGTATCTATTGCAACTATCCCATTAATTTATCGCGATAATTGTCCAGCGTCTGTGTACTTGGAATTTCATTCGGTTCCCGTTAACAATTATCTACTTCCTCAAATTTCTCCAATTTCTACACTTGTATCCTTTATGTGAACAAATTTTCACATTAGTTCATTATGTGAAAAAACATCAGCATTTTATACTATAAACATAAGAATGGTTATAATAGTTGAAAAATTACTGGACTAAAACTTATTAGAAATTATATTGGAAAAATTACGACAATGTTGTTGAAGTTTGTTAGAAGAATTACTGGAAAAATTGTTAGAGACATTATTAGTAAAGAAAACTGTTGAAAAAAATTTAGAAGGACAATGGTCTCTATAGATTCAATATGTAGTAGGTAAATTGATTTTCCCTGGTCAACTAGATTACCATAATTTATCAGGTAGTTTATGTAGGAAAGAAATAGAATTTCTGTGACTGGGTTTTGTTCCTAAATTCACGGTGCGTGTTTTATTTGAAGCGTCCCGGGCCGCAAATCCGAAGAACTTCATTACATTCGTTCGGTGATACCATAAAGTGGTTACGGCCTTGTAATAAGCTTAAAAGGATTGAATGCACTCGCTTTTCTCGTCGGAACTACTTTCGATCTTGCAACTTTGGCGGCTTCAACGGACCGGCACAATTCCCATTTTGCTGGTGTAGCTCAGTTCCAGAGCGATAAGCGATATTACGAGCGTATACCTACACGTTGCGTAGAAAGGTAAATTACGGCTCCGTCTATCACCTCGGCGTTCTTATCGGTCTAACGAGGCCTGTTATCGCGGCGATCCAGCACACTGCTTCTCCGATAATCAGCATCGCTGATTATCATCTGCCGAATCTTTACGGTGAAAAATTGACAACACTCTACCTGCCGTAACTTCGCCAACAAAAATCGTGGAAAGGCGTGCCGCGGGAGCACATTTCGTAGCGTGAAACATTCACTTTAATTACCGAACGCTTTTCTCATTATCGAACACCTTTAAAGTACCCTGTCTTCGACGCCTACGCGCTGGGAATCGAGCTGAAATTAGTTCTTCTCTAAAAAGTTTATAAAACTGAATTTTTTGTAACTTCGCAAAAAAAAGAAGAATGGAATTTTTAGTTTAGTTAGCTTTCATTTCGTGCCAGGAATTAAACCTGAAAGCAAGGACTCTTCTCTCAATTATTTTATGCAAATCGACTCTTGCAAAATTCAACCTGTAATTACCTTTAATTACAGAACCCTTTCCTCATTATCGAACATCTTTAAATTATCCTGTCTTCAACGTCTTCTCATTGTGAATCGAGCTGAAATTAGTTCTTCTCTAAAAAGTTTGTGCGAAATGCGACTCTTATAAAACTGAAATTTTTGTATCTTCGCAAAAAAAAGGAAGAAAAGAATTAAGTTTAATTATCTTTCTTTTCGTGCCAGGAATTAAACCTGAAAGCAAGGACTCTTCTCTCAATAATTTTATGCAAATCGACTCTTACAAAATTCAACCTGTAATTACCTTTAAGTCATTCTTTAATTACCGAACACTTTTTTTCATTATCGAACACCTTTAAATTATCCTGTCTTCAACGTCTTCTCGTTGTGAATCGAGCTGAAATTAGTTCTTCTCTAAAAAGTTTCTCGAAATGCGACTCTTATAAAACTGAAATTTTTGTATCTTCGCAAAAAAAAAATAATTAAGTTTAGTTAGCTTTCATTTCGTGCCAGGAATTAAACCTGAAAGCAAGGACTCTTCTCACAATAATTTTATGCAATCAGACTCTTACAAAATTCAACCTGTCGTGGCGGAAAAAGATCGCACGAATGTGAATCTAAACTCGTTTTGGGGTGTGCAGTCTCCTCTTTCAGCGTGGCTATTGTCGGCAGAACTGTTGCAATGTAGAAAGCATGGGAGAAAGTAAAGGTGGATGATTTCCTGCGGATTTCACGTAGTGTAAATTCGAACCTTTTCCCACAGAGTTTATAAAACTTGTTTCGGAGGATTTGAACTGAAACGAATGTCAAGATTCCTCCAGTTCACAACGATTTTTTTGCGTCGTTTACATTGATAGCACTATTTATGATTTTGCCAAGACGAAACCGTTCTTGTTTCTTGGTTCGTTGCGAAAACCATACCAAAAATAGCATCGGCTCGTTGGTGTTGAGATTACCAGCTTCTTCGAAATGGGTCTAGATACACGGTCGTTCCATTTTTTAACGAGATTGCAACGACTGAAATGGCCTCGATCCCCTCGCGCAAGATTCCGAACGCATAAAAGGAAAAGATGTGCAACGATAGCTTTCATTTACGGCGATAACGCTTGAATTACTAGTAAACAATGAGCGATTCTCGCCGGTGAATGTCCCGTGATACTCTACACGAGCGGGGCTCGTGATCTAATCACCCATTCACAAGTTGTACTTGGTCGTTACTGTGCATTGAATGCTATTAAGCCACGAACAAACCGGAGATTTGTCGAGAAAATCATTAATGATTATCCATACGATCCGGTATAGGCGGATTAAACTCAATTGATCGTACACACGTTGCCCGTGCCCTGATTGTGACTCACGACCAACGCACTGCTCTTACCGTTTACTATGCCTACCTACGCGATTAGAGTGTACCTCGGTGCGCCGCAGGAATGAATTATAAAGCGCCCTGAAAATTGCTCGAATAAGGGCTTAATGTCGTTTCTATATTAAACGGCTTTGAATATGAAACAGTGACGTAGAATGACATGAAGATGCTAAACAATCGAAAATAATTTTTCTGTTACATGGAAATTGTCAGTTCTTTTAACTATATAAATAATAATTAAATGCTGCTCATTGGTAAGCGCGTCACTTGAGAGAACGGCTGGACCAATTCGGCTAATTTCTTTTTAAAAATGTTCGTAATTGACCGAACAAGGTTTTTAGGTAAAGAAAAATTGGAAGAATTGCTCGGAAAAATGAAAGTGCTTTTTTCTATGGGAATTTTTGTATGTAATCAACAATATAACTCACAATGAGAACGATGGATATGCGTAATTCTTTGTTTGTTTTGTATGTTATGGTCCTGGAAAAATGGTGGATATGCATATAGATATGCAAAATGGATATGCACATAGTTAATTATAAAATTTAATAAATTATAGAAAAAATTTAATAATATTCTTTGTTTGTTTTGTATGTTATGGTCCTGGAAAAAGTTTTCAGGATCGAAATTCGAGACAATTACACAGGAAAGTCGGTAAATTCGGACAAACTTCAAAACTCATAATTTATTGAAAGGACAGGACAACGTCGTCTGTCGGGTCAGCCAGTTCAAAATGAAAATTGAAAGTTTCGGAAGTTCGTTCTCGCGAATTTTGAGCGACGCGGTGCAGTACCCGCAGCAGTATTTATGTACGTTATATCTTGAGAGTATCTCTAACATTGAACAGTAATCTGTCAGCACACTGCTGTGTCGTTTCTCCGTCGTGGAAATTTCCTGGTAAACCGGGTCTCCATTACCGTCATTCAGCGCGGCGGAATGTAAAATTAGAGTTCCGACCAAATTTTCGCCGGTAATATGTTTCTTACATTGCTTCTATCTCGACGTTATATTTTTAAACCCGCGAATTACACTCTTATATCATCGAACATATATTCCATTTACCGAGCTAATTAATTTAGAGAATTCGAAACAAAAAAAGTTTTTAAAAAACCAAAGTCTCTTTTATAATTATTAAAAGTTAGTCAATAATCGTTCTATCATTCTCTATAAATAACAGTGATTAAATACTATTAATCGCCAAGATTCCCTTCTTCGTCGAGTAAACAATTCATGCAATATAATTTTCCACCTAGAAAGAACTTTTTAAGATCAACATCTCGTTCGCAAAAGCTTATGGTTTGTTCAAAACCAACAGGGAACGCCGTTAAAGACCCTATCTCAATTATCAAACCATGTTACTATAACATTTGTGTATTATTTTATTACAATTCATTATAATTCACGAAAATTCAAGTAAGCACATAAGATGCAATTCACTCAGATAAGAATCCCATCAACAACGGCTGGGAAAATGATCTGCAGTCCTCGTGCATCACAAAAATACCATTCGTTACGTATAGGCAGTGTTGCGGCATCAGTGTTTCACATAGCGATCTAAAATTGTGCTTCGAAAATTCAGATACGTAACCATAAGCCTGTCCGATGATGAAGAGAAGTTGCTGAAGTGCATCTGTGAAGCTCTCTCGAAAGAAATACCCACAGTGTCCGCGAAGAATCCTTCAGGCATCGGCGTCGTACGGTCGCGTCGCTTGCCGCCCCTCTCGCGGCTCTCTCGGTAATAATAGGTAGCGTGTCGATCAGAGCGGCTCTCAAAAACAGCGGGGGATTCCGTGGAACACGGCCGTGAACGGCCTAGGGCACGTAGACGCACGGGGTGCGTGACCTAATCACCCGTTCACCGCTCCATCGGAGCGGCGCAAGTCGTACGACACGAATCTGCGTCGAGTTTACTGCTTCTCTCTGGGCCGTGGCGGTGGAGGGGAAGAGCCTGGGGCAACTAGGCGATCGGAGGAGGGAGGAAGGGGCGAGGAGGGGACCTCGGGGTTTCCTCGTGGCTCCGGAGGCAGGGCGGGTCGCGGCGGGGCGGGGCGCGAGGGGCTGGACCGCCGGAGGGGCAGGGGGAACACGCCGGGGAGACGGCGACCGTCTCAGCGCGCTATCTCGATCGAGGGGAAGACGCTCGCGGGGAGGGTGTTGGCACTTTGTCAGACCGGAGAGGATGAGAGAGGCGCTTCGTCAGACGAGCTGCCCAGCCACACGCGTGACTCACTTGCCAGCGGGGAATCTCCCGGTTCTATGACGTGGGGGCAGCACTGTACGCCACGCTGGAGAGCAGTCCTCGCGTTTTCGCGATAGAACCGATTTAAACCCTAGAACTTTTCGTTTTACCAACTCCGAGCTCACTGAACCGATTCCCCTCGGATCTTACTAGACAAATGTGTACGCGCGCGACGCACAGTTCTCGGACTCTTATGGGGTAAGAAACCTCTGTGCCAGAATCTGAGGGTGGTTTTCTCGATTTTTCCCCTACTTTGGACGCTCATATTATTAGATATAAACATAATCTCTGAACCTTCCTCTTCAGAATGAGCTCTCACATAGCTCAAAACATGCTCGTACAAGGACAAACAATTGAATCCAGTAAATACTGTTTTCACCCCTTTATCTAGTAATATTCTAGGGTATTTAGGTGTGCAGAAAGTTATTTTTGTGATAACACTGATAAATATGCATGTGTATCAGTCTAACGCTTTAGTTTTGCTGTGATTACACGGCTTTTTCCTTTGTATTAAGGTCTTTATTCCTATTAATGAATTTGAATAGATTCAACCCCTTTATATTTTTATTATTATGATTCCACGATGATAGTCCTTACTAAGCGTCATCTAGTCTAACTAGCTGAACTCAAATTGGCTCTAGACCTGTTCTAAACTCTGTCTGTATGAACAAAATATGGGGATATTGAATGCAATCACGGGGTTCAATTGTTTGACCTTATACGAGCATATTCTGAGCTGCACAAAGGTTCACTTGATAGAAGAAGGTTCATCCTACCGCACTGTGCCCCATCATATGAGTTAAAAATGTCGTTTTGTATTAGAAAAATACATTGAAACCTGAAGGTGGTTTTCTCGACTCGTTTCCCCTACTTTGGGCGCTCATATTATTATATATAAACATAATTTTGTTAAATTATGAGCTGAGAGCGGTACGATGATTCTAGTTATTTTTAGGGGTTTCGTTACCCCCTTCCCGAAATTTCTTTTAGATTTCATACGTTGGACTTTTTGGAAAATAAGAGTTGGAGAATCAACTGCATACATATAATGTAGTGAATTCTCGGATAAATTGGAGCTAGAATTGTTGTTTAATAAATCTGAGTACTCACTTTTGCAACTCTGAAATAATTTAGTAATCCTGAAGATAATGTTCTAACGGATTAGAATTAATGAAAATATGGACTCACTTTAAATATCAGTGGTGGAGAATCAGCGTCGACGTATATTAGATTTACAACTCGTATCAGCACATATTCGCTGACGTTATTTGTTCCGACTTTCATAAAGACGTAGACTATGATTTATCAATTTGATTAGGATGTTAAAAATATTTAAAACGCGAGTTGATCGCTGTTAGATCCTCAGCTTGCCGTAAGATGACGTTCAATAGATAAATCAAGAGTAAACGGTTGATTATTCTGGTGTATATAGTTGTTTGCGATTGTCTTTAGAGTAGCATCGCGATCCGTAGAGTACGCGTGTTGTTTACTGTTTGGTCGACACGTGACATATGGTTGCTCGCGATGTAAATACTGGAGTTCTGAATCTTGAAGGCTCTGTCGATCTCTCTTGAATCTTCTTTGAGTTTTGGAGTGAAGAAAATTTGATGTGTAAAATTTAAAAACATTCGGAGATGTGTCTCGGTAAATGCCAGACGCTTAATTTTTAAAATATTTATTTCTACAGTGCTTCTTAGGACAAAAAATTCGAGGTAGAATTGTCGTTGATAATAAATCGAATTTTAATTATATTTAAAATATTTCTACAGTGTCTCATAGGGCAAAAAATTCGAGGTAGAATTATTGTCGATAATAAATGGAATTTTAATCAAATAATCGACGAGTACAATTTTTTTGTACATTGAATTTTGCTAATTGAATTTTGCAGTTTCGAGTTCGATAGTTTGTTAGAAAGGTTCGAGGACCGTTGGGACAGGTTTGCACGAGCCTAAACACGTCCGGCACGGACCGGTTAACAAATGGCAAGGCCTAACTAGCGGCGCACAATAGTCTGAACGGACTATTCATGGCTCGTAATTGATCGTCCGCGATTGGTGCGAGTTACGCTTCGTTTCTTGGACTCTAGCCTTATCTTGGCTGCAGCCTTCGTGTGTCACTGGCGGTGCTCGGTGCTCGATGACGTTCACTTTTCGTTTTCTTATCGTTCGCATGCTAATCTTGACTTGCTACGATTCCACGGCCGTCGTCACAATTATTGGACTAGAATAATTGCAGGTTGAATGACTTCCACACCGAAAAACGCCAATTTCAGAATTTTTTCTGCTCCAATCCTAATAAAGCAATGCGAATAATTCTTATATCAGATAATTTTACAGACTCTTCAAGTTAAAACGGTATTTTTTGTGCATAAATATTATTCAAACCTGTATAAATTTAATTAGAATGAAAAAGGAACGAGAAATCGTGACTTTGAGAATTTTTTACTAGACTTAAACTTTAAACTAACTTACTAGAATCCAGTAACATTATATTTTTATAACAATATAAATATTTAAAGATGTTCAAACTCGATGAAAACACGTATTGAACAGGGAGGACGGACGTTCAAATTGGACAATTTTTCTGCTTCGATCACAATAACTATTTCAAATAATTTTTTCATGACATCGTTCCATGGACTTTTCCAAACCCAACGATACTCTTTCTACTCAACGATAAATCAATTAAAAGGAAGTATTCGAAGCAATATTTAAAATTCCCGTTCAAACTCGTTGAATAGATTCTTCCCGCTTTCTATTTCGAACGTCAGAAATGTAATACGATTTACAAACAATACCACCGCGGTTCAGCCAATGATATATTTTCATACATTAGTATAATGATGCATCACATTATTGCACGGAATAATTTCGTGATCCTATTAATAAATCGAGAGAATAGAGTTCTTATTGAATACTCAAGTATATTTATATCGAACAGATCTCATTGAATCATTTTATAAAATAATCGAATCACTTTTCGCGATATTATCCACAATGTCTCACGCAGAAAATGTTGCAGAAGATCTCGAGTTCTCATATAACCAAGTAATTGTTACCAGTATCGAGTACAATTTCTGTTGAATAATTACGGATGGCATAATCGGGCTTAGGATAAACAGCCGATTGTCTCGATCCAAGGAATCGATGGTTAGTAGAAACATTTTTAATCGAAACATTCTAAATTACGGTTAGGCTGGCATAACGCCGACGACTCTTTATGGAATATCACGAGTTCATGGAACTTCTAGGAGGTCGTCACTGTCGTTTCGTTCAGTTCTAAGGATTTCCTGTTCGAGAATCCAATAAAGTCATGAAACGCCGTTTGTTCCACGTAACTTCAGCGGCTAGTTCACAAGGCAGCTACTTCGCGTTCAATGAATCTGTTATACAGAACATCGCAAAATTCCATCAACCCACAAGTGAACTGCGTTTCTAATCACCTCATTAGGTGTTTGTAATATCTGCTATTCTTTTATTTTGATTTTAACGCTCCGATTTCGTGCTGAACGTGCACAGTACCCACCTAGTGGTAGTTTCCCTCCTATTATAATTATTTTACTCCAATCCAGTTCTATTTAATCATATTAATCTAATCATACGTAATTTTATTTTCTTCAATCGAACTTAAATGGACTTAAATCGATGTCGTTTCATCTTTTATTGTATTTAATGTAAATGTACGGTGTTCGTACGGTGGCGAATCACCGGGGAATGCTTCCATAGACAAAGCAGGTAGATTCTCTCTCCCTCTCTCTCTCCTCTCGTTTTCCCGGTATCTCTGTTTCGGTGTATAAATAGTACGATCCAAAATTAGCGAGCAGTCCGACGAACAGCGCTGCAGAAGACGTCACCGAAGAAAAGTTCTGCCACTGAACGCTGCTTCGAGAAATATACGAGGGAAACCCTCTGAAATCTCACTCCAATCAGAAATCCCTCTCCACAACTCACAAGACTTTCTATGAAAAAAATAAATTTCCCCTTTTCCTCGTTTAATTAAAAAATTAATTATCTCCTTGGATATTTCCTTGAAGCACCATTTTTTGCTGAAATACTTCTGCAGCCCTACTTACGTTATTAACAAATTTAGTTAATGATAGATTGTTCAAGATATCTTGTGCTTTTATACGTATACCGTAATATCACAGAGGCAATGAATAAGACTAGGTAGACTTATACCAGATGCAACAGTTAAAAATAGGGATGATATAGATGAGTTTCTAAAGAGTTGGTTAATCGTCACGAGATTATGAAAATATTGAAGGTGTTCGAAAGGTATGCAAAGAAATGCGTGTGGTGTTGAACACACTATACTTCGTCGACCAAAGCGAGTTAAATTAGGTTCCAGCATAAGATGTTTGCTAACAAGCGTGACTCGGCGTAGCAAATAGTGCTGGACGCCGATATTTCAATCTTTGAAACCAGGAAACCCCAACTGTCTCGCGTAAAAGATGCACAGACTTCGAGAAACAGTTAATTTAGATGTGGAATTGTATTTTGCTGCACTCACTTGTTTATTTGTAGCCTTATTCATCTTTTACGGGCTCATAGCCACGCCCCTCCGGGTTTTATCCACCCGGAGAGCCACGCAACCACGCCTCTTAAGATGGCGATCTCGATAAGTTCAGCCACAAAACTGTGACTAGCAGCAGAAATTGCATAAACTCAGAGACGAAATTACAGAGATTAGCAGAAAAGCCACGCCCGTTAGGGCATTCTATGCGGATAGATCTGTGAAACCACGCCCCTTAAGACATTTGTACAAATTGTGCAAGAAAACCACTAATGTGATAATCTATATAAAATATGTAACAAAAGTATAATCTTTAGGGCAGTCTGTCTATGTTAGTATGATCCCTATAGATATAGCTAAACCACTCCCATTAGATGAGTTCCTGCGGGTACATCAACGAAACCACGCCCCTTAGGGCACCCCGCACGAAGAAATCAGTGCAACTACAACTTTTAGGGCACGTTACATAAATTGATTAGTCTCTGCAGGATTCCCCACACAAAAAAAAAACAAGACAGACGATGTCGTGGCGCAATAAAGAATCGATTTTTTTTGAAATTCAAAACGGAAATCTGACAAACGGAAAAATCGTGTTCACTCGCAAGCCACGACCGACCAATCTGAACTGTTGAACTTGGCTCCTTCCGCTTTCGTAATGCAATTCCCGCATAAATCCGTAAGAATAACGTTCTAGGCCTTGAATAATAAGCGACGTGATAAACACGTGCTTCTGAAGTACTCGTCTAGCTCTTCGGTTTCGTATAGGGATTAGAATTCCAATTGAAAATAAATCTCCAATCAATCGGGGCTCCCTCGGAAATATTTTATTTTCTCGATAGAGAACTACTTCTATAGTCTTCCACCGATGAGACGCTGAAGAAGACTCCCAGTCATTTAGTATACTTGGAACTTTGTACCAGGTATATATCAAAAAATAAAATATATCAAATTCTATACAATTTAAATATTTTATTACAAATTTATATATAATCCCTCAAATTTTATATAAATTTAAATATTTTATTACAAATTTATATAAAATTCATCAAATTTTATATAAATTTATAATACTTATAATAATTTTGAAAATTAAGGTGATGAGCTAGATCTATCGTTCTGAAAATTTCTAAAAAATAATTTTCTGCTAAATTGTTTCGATATATCAGCAGCTTCTGGGTTCAACAGTTATATCGATGAACCGATTTCAAGCGTAGTAGGAAATGCTCGTGTTCCATGCACGTGCATCGTCGCAGTGTAATGATCGAATGAATATTCTCATCGAGCTGCTGGCCAGTCTATGACGTCGTAGACTTGTTTACATGGCCGTCATATTTGCGACATATTTTAATGAGGGCTTTACGAAGAACCAGCGAAGAATCGCACTTGATTCTTGCTGGTCATTTTCTTTGCACGTGATCGCTTTCGCGCGCCATCTGTTTCACACTCAAATCGTCCTCGAAATCCTAAATAATCCTCAAATACAATATCGATCCAATATATTTAACAGTTCTCGCAGAATTAACGAATCGATAGGCTCTCGTTCACCTACATGGTATACATCCATTGAATAATGGACAAATCGTAACAGTCTGGTCGGTCTTTACTCAAGCAAACAGGAAAACGGACGCGCACTTAACTTTCAAGGAAATTACAGAAGAAATGGTTTCATTATGTAAAGTTGCGGCGCGCAGTGTCTTCGGACGTTCGACGATTTCCCTATTTTGTTTAACGACACGATTGCGCATGAATCATTGCAGTGCTCCGCGGCAGATAAAATTCTAAGAACGATCTGGCTAATTTGTGTGCAACATCAGGAAACCGTTTGATGCGGCGCGGTGATTCATGCTTTTCCGACGAACTTATTATGTGTTTGTTTCTTTCCTGCTCTCCTGTGTTCGACATCATCATTTCCTCATCCGTCGTCGTTCGCTGGCATTATCCACGTTGGACTTGTTCGTAGAATCCTAATTAGTTCCGATTTGATCGACGCTAACCAAACGATCAATTGCGGATCAGCTGATCCAAGCGAAAGGTTCAGAGGAGATTTTCAGACTAGGTAGACTTATACTAGATGCAACAGTTAAAAATAGGGATGATATAGACGAGGTTGTAAAGAGTTGGTTAACCGTCACGGGATTATAAAAATATTGAAGGTGTCTCGCGTAAAAGCTGCACAGACTTTGAGAATCGTAGAATTTTCTACTTGAATGCCAATGAAACAGTTAATTTAGATCTGGAATTGTATTTTGCTGCACTCACTTGTTTATTTATAGCCTTATTAATCTTTTACGGGCTCATAGCCACGCCCCTCCGGGTTGTATCCACCCGGAGAGCCACGCAACCACGCCTCTTAAGATGGCGATCTGGATAAGTTCAGCCACAAAACTGTGACCAGCAGCAGAAATTGCATAAACTCAGTGACGAAATTACAGAGATTAGCAGAAAATCCACGCCCCTTAGGGCATTCTATGCGGATAGATCTGTAAAACTACGCCCCTTAAGACATTTTGTACAAATTGTGCAAGAAAACCACTGATATGATAATCTGTTAAAATATGTAACGAAAGTATAATCTTTAGGGCAGTCTGTACAAATTCGGTAAGAAAACCACGCCCATTGGAGCACTGCCCACATCAGTAAAACCACGCCTTTTAGGGTAGTCTATATAGATGGTTAGGAGCCCACCTATAGTTCACTTTCAATTGATTAGAACTACATGAAAAGGAAGTCGTAGGACAACGTAGTTAAGCTTAGTTTATGGGATTAAACATCTATTTTAAACGTTGCACTTTTATACATACCTTTGCGATCTATGTATTGAATGGAGAAAGTCAAAATGGTACTTTCCAACATTTTGCAAATTCGAACGCCCGTTAGAAACAATTTTTCCGCTTATACAAGCGGCAATGAAGTCCAAAGTCTCCACTTTACAATGAATCCTCAACCATTTCTCTACGCCATTTTACTGCTCTTGGGACGAGAAGTAGCGCCGGTATAATCAAAATGGCCACGTGTTTGAACTCGGCTTTGTCTGATCGTTTCAGAGACTCACACTGTGGCGATGACAGACCCGCAGTTGTCGAACAACAATAACAACAACAACAACGATGGCGAGCCGAAGTACCTGCACAAGAAGTTCAAGAAGATGGCGACGACTGAGGTCGCGCCGAAGCTGGAGCCAAAGAAGGACACGGCCGACAACGACGGTTCTGCGCAGGTGCCCAAGAAGAAGGACTCTACGAAGGAGTCGCTCAAAGAGTCGCTCAAGGAGCCGATCAAGGAGCCGATCAAGGTCGAGACCTCCCCGGAACCAGCGGACGGAGAGCCGACGGAGTCGAGGAAGAGCGGCTACGTGTGTCCTTATTGCAGGCTCTCGTGCGCCAAGCCGAGTGTCCTGCAGAAACACATCAGGGCACACACGAATGAGAGACCGTATCCTTGCGTGCCCTGCGGCTTTGCTTTCAAAACGAAGTCGAACCTCTACAAGCACTGCAGGTCTAGGGCTCACGCCTTGAAGATGGAGGGTGGCGATGCCAGCAAGGTAAAAACGCAATAGAATTTTATTTATACTTGGATAGTTGTAATGAGGAAACATATTCGAAGTTACACATGTTTATTATCTGGCATCATCCACATTGAAGTGATGCAAACAGCCCTCAAAGTTGGGGCTGAATGTGTAATGTGTAATGTGAATAATAATGTGTTATATTAAAATAATAATAATAATGCTTTTATTAAAATAATAATAATAATGCTTTTATTAAAATAATAATAAAATAATTAATAATAATAATAATAATGTGTAATGTGTAACTTGAATATGTTCCATTGCGAGTACTCAAATAGGAGTAGCACGATACAAACGTCTCTAGCTTACCAATTATTTCAGGTCTCGGAAGACTCGGACATCAGCCTGTCCGACAGCGCAAGTAACGGCACAGGCACACCTCCACCGCCGCCTTCGTCAACACCAACGACCACCGTGACCAACATAAAGACGATCCGCACCGGGAAAATCTACAAGCCGAAATTCCATACCGCGTTACAATGCGTGAACGATGCCGAAACGTCTTCCCTATCCTCCACCTCTTCCAGTAACAGTTCTTCCTCCACAAGCACGAAACCCAATCCTGAACAGGTACAGGAGCACATCGACAAGATCATCACCGACAACCAGGCGATCGTTGAAGCGGTGGATCCGAGGCTGCACAAGCTGATGCAGAGGCAGCAAAGCCTCGTCGACCAACCGTTGAACCTATCCTCTGTCGAAGAATCTTCCAGAAAACGTTGCTACAGCGAAAGCTTCGTGAAAGAGGGCAAAGAGTGTTCCGACAGTTCGTTGATAAAGGATCTTCTATTGAAAAACTCGAATCAAGAGGGATTCGACGGTGAAAACTATCTTTGCCCGTCATGCAATATCTCTTACTCCAGCATCGACAACCTGGAGACTCACCGCAGGTACTATTGTAAAGGCAGCAGTCCTCTGAAAGAGTGCCAACTGGACGACAAGTCCGATTTCGAATCAAAGTCTTCCGACTACTACAACACCCTACAACCACTACCCTCGCCAGGGCCTTTGTTAGGGAATACTAGGCTAGTCGACGCCTACGCACCGCCAGCCAAAAAGCAGAGATCAGAGTCAGTGCCCACAACTCTACGATCCTTGGAGGAACTCAGTAAATACCCTAGACCGAATTCACTGCAGATGTTCGGCGGAGAGGTCCGGATTCTGGACAACACCGGGGAAACAAAGACAATGAGGATCGAGCCTAGACAGACCAACTCGCCGACCAGCGAGCACATAGTCAGCAGCAAGTGCGTCACCTCGGAGACAGCCTCCATTGTAGTCAGGTCAGGTCTCCATTCCGGTGGAACCATGGTGCACAAACCTCCGAGCACGCCCACGAGTGCACCCGCCGCCATGTCATTGGCTAGTACGCCGCAGTTGCTGGCGCCGATCATACCGAACATATCAGCCCCCAGCATAGCACCCAGCATGTCCTGCTACAGCTACCTGGAGCCGCATCTCAATCCTTTGACCAGTATCACTGCCTACAACCCGTTGACCCTGCCGCAGGCTGGCATCTCCAGCATCTTGCACGCCGGTAAAGTGATCCCTTATGTGCCCGGCATGCCTGGCCCGCACACCCTCGCCCCTGCCATAGACATATCCTCAAGCATCGCCACAGGGAACCCAGGGTACAAGGTGATCCCAGGTCTACCTGGTCTCCACATGCTCCCGCAGCCTCTGGACCTGGCCAGTCCAGTCAAAATGCAGACACCCAGCGTTCCTGGGATTCCTGGTCCCATGGGACAGCCTCTGGACCTAGCTAGTCCGGCTAAAGACGCAAAACTGGGATGCAAAGCGCCTGGAGGTGATCAACAAACCTCGAAGACCGGGTTCATGAGCCCCAAAGTTCCTAGCAAGGTCGATCTCACGTCAGATAAGTATAGGAGGGCTTCGGGAGACGTAGTGAAGATGGAGCTCGACCGTCATATCAAGAATAGCGCGGCGATCAAGATCAAGGAGGGTTCTAAGAGAGAGTTCTACGACAGAAGTCCCAAGGCTGATGGGAAGGCGTTTGGGTATTCGAACGGAGTCGATGTTGCTGCCTCAAATTCGTATAGTAAGCTAAGATACTCGCCTAGGGAGTTGGAGAGCAGGAAGAGGATTTCGACGTGGAACGAGCCAGAAAACAGCAAGACCACGCCCCCTCCGCAGACCACGTCTCAGGCTTCACCTCTTGAGAATGGTCGCATCAAAGTAAACTTTAACGATAGCAAAACGAAAACTATAGACAACTATAATGCGCTGAATGGAGCAGAGGTGAAGCCTGACTCTGTAGCGCCTATGGTGATCCTGAACGTGGACACCTCGAAGACAGAAGGGTCAAGTAGAGTTGAAGCAAAAGACAAGCCTGAAGCGAAGTCTCCGAAAAATGGGGATGCTACGACAGAGGAGATCAGTTCGAACAAGTTCTTGAGGCCCACATCGTTACCCCTGAAGCCAGGTACTTTTACACCTAAGAAACACCATGGAATCACGCCTACAGCGAACACGTTGCCTCTCATCAGCCCCGAAACTCCCAGACCCAAGAAGTCTTACGGACAGCTTTATTTGAACGGACATGCTTATACATATCTAGGCTTGAAGTGCTCGACCAGGGTGTTTTATTGTACGCTAAATAGGCCACAGCCTATGTACGTCACCCAGCAGCACGGTTTGTCTATGTACTCTAACTGGAAAATATGCAAGGAGGCGCCACCCGATGTCGATATGGCGCAATACGACTCTAGACACCGGCCCCCTAACTATACAGCCGCCTGGAAGAAGCAGGAGGATATTTTGACCCATTCTTCGCAAAGACCTACTACACCAACGAATCAGGATAGTGGGTCGGATGGTGATTCGCAAGAGAAAACGAAGAGGGTGAAGATATTTGATGGAGGATTCGAGAGCAATGAGGATTATACTTATGTCAGGGGCAGAGGTGAGGATTTTAAGAGTCTCTTAAAATCAAGTAGGTCCTGAGATCAGTGACCGTAATGTTCTTTATCGGCTGAACTTACTGGGTCACTGACCATAGTTTTCTTTATCGACGGGGCTTGATGGTTACTGACCACAGTATTCCTTACCGACTGGGCTTAATAGGTTAATGACCGCAGTTTTTCGTATTGAGCTGATTAGGTCAGGGACCGCAGTAGTTTTTACTGATCATACTCATGAGAAAATTTTGAAAAATCACGCTTACAGGGATAGTGCTCGACCGTTTTGCATAGAAAAATACTTACTTGTCTTTACTGTAAATGTTTTAAAGTTATTTCCTGCGTGAAAAGTTTCAACTAAATCAGTGACAAGAAGATCGTGCACTCTTCTTGTTAATTTATACGCTTAATTTACACTCCTCTCCTTCTTTCATAAGGTCGAGGCCGGTACGTTTGCGAGGAATGCGGCATCCGTTGCAAAAAGCCTTCCATGTTGAAGAAACATATCAGAACGCACACGGACGTGCGGCCGTACACGTGCAAGCATTGCACTTTTAGGTGAGTTGTGACCCATAGACACATTATCATCGTCATACCTGGTTCCTATTTCTCATATGTGTCCGATATCTATTTATTAACTTAGCAAACCTTCGTTCTTAAGTTTCAAAACCAAAGGCAACCTGACCAAACACATGAAGTCCAAGGCCCACTATAAGAAGTGCGTGGAGCTGGGCGTTGTTCCAGTTCCAACGACAGTTTGCGAGGACAATATTGACAAGGAAGCTATCGCTAGACTAGCAGCGGGTGGCAACACCGAAGAATCCTCGGAAGAAGAAGATGAAACCGATGGAGAAGAAAGTGAAGAATCTGGCAGCGAGGAACAGGAGGCTGCTCAAAGTCTGTTGAGTCTCTCCCAGAGAAACGCGAACAGATTGCCAGGCCTCTTGCCTTCGGGCAGACCGACGACCTACCCATACATCTTAACTTTCCCAACGACCTCTACATCCACTACCGTATCAGTCACAGTTAGCACCACTGCTCTCAGCGGACCAAGTGTCAGTAGCCAGGGAACCACTGTGGTCAGAAATGAGCTTCCACATCGTTATTATTTCCCCTCGAGTAGGGCTGCCGAGGAGTCCAGGACTACCGTAATTCAATCATCGAAAAAGGAGAACAATGAGGAAGTGGAGGAGGTCGACGCTGATTCGAGGAACAGTTTGACCCAGCCTATGGATCTCACCACAAAACCAGTTCTGCAACCTCTACCGTCGCCTATTCCTCAAAGAGCTAATCCAGCGGACATTTTGACCCCAGTCTCCGAACCCGTTTTATTGCAGACCATAGTTCAAACCATGGAGAGGCTGCCCATACAGGGCAGAGAATGGAAACAGGACGCAGAGGGTCACATGTTGCAAGCCTACTTGACAGAGCGACATGTGATGGACAGTAAAATCAAGCAACAATACCGAGTTGGCAGCACGAAGGTTGAAAAGCAGCCTAGAGATTTCTTCAGGCAGCTGTCGCCGTCGTCGAAAGCCGTGGAGTCCAGCAATGTCCTCACTGTGACCTACACTGACCCTAGTAAAATGCAGCAGACGATTATGGATTCCAGAGTGAAAATAGTGAAGCACGTGGACGACGTCAAGATGGAGATCAGGGAGAAGATTTATCAAAACAAGGAACAGGGGAGTATCGAGCTGATGAATACTGCTAGCTCGAAGTCTGGCGGAGAATATGTCATACCTGTGGTTAACAGTTGCGAAAGGTTAAGCGAGTCCACTAACAGGAGTTCGCCTAAGTCTTTTGGCTTGGAGGCTAACAATAGATTGCTGCCAATTCCTCATATGAACAACGAAACGGATAGAAGTTCTGTCCTAAAGACGATAAATGTTAATCAGGAGATCAGATCAGTTGGTCACGAGGTCAGAACACCGTCTTCGGATTTGAGGATGCAGAGCCAGAGTCCCAGGAACCTAGATATGAGGCCTCCAAGCAGAGAATTAAGGTTGCAGGACTACAGAGGTCAGTTGCAGGAGCTGAGACCTCCGAGTCAAGACTACAAGTTGTGCAGACAAGAATTAAGATCTCCTAATCGAGAGTTCAAGCCCTTGAATCAGGAGATCACTCCGTTGGGGACACCTTTGGCTACCATAGACTCGCGACAGGATAACAGGCCTCCTAGTAGAGATATGATTTTATTGTCGGATTATAGACACCCTCAGACTCAGGAGTCCAGGGTCAGCTTCGAAACGATGCCTCTGGCTATGCACGAAGTACCTAAATTGCAAGAAGTCTCTAGGGCTAATATTGATATGAGAAATATGGAGCGGGTCGAGTTGAAGCATAATGAGATGACAAAGCAAAGTATAGCTGATAGCATTAAGCATACTGTAGCGCGGAAAATGGTGGTTGGGGGACCGGGATTCAGGTCGCCATCGCCTACCGCGGGTAATTCGAAACCACAGGCCGAGTTCTTGCAGCCTTCTAGTGGACCCGCTTCGAACTACGTCAGGTTGGTTGTTTATTCTTTGTTGACATTGATAATTTACAGAATTTTAAGTTTTAATAAATCTTTCAGTACCGATAAGCATCGACCAACAATTTATCATGGATAAAATGTTGGTCGAATCCGATATCGTATTAAAATAACAAAGAATCTGACACGAACTATTGCATTGGCCTAATACTATCTCGTGAGATTAATATTTATTAACGATAAATGATTAAGCTTTCGTTATCTATACTGGAGTAATTAAATAATATGTTAATAGGTGCCCGCGTTAAATAAAGCGTTAAAATAAAACAAAGTAAAATGGAATTTACAAGGACAATTTTAATTGTAGATAATGAAAAAATGATGAATTTTTTAAATATGAACTGTTGGAGTACTATTTTTTTGGAAGAACTGAGTCTACCTGGTATAGTTACAGTGTGACTGAAGATGGAAGGAGCGTCTGCGGCATTTGCAACAAGGTGTTCAGCAAACCTAGTCAGTTACGGTTGCATATCAACATTCACTATTTCGAGAGACCGTTTCGTTGTGAGAGCTGCGCGGTTTCTTTCCGAACTAAAGGTCACTTGACGAAGCACGAACGATCTGTGTCTCATCACAACAAGGTAAAGCTATTTTATTTCCAATATTTTAACAAATTTCCACCCTCTATTTTCTCTAAAGGGATAGCTGTACATTATTTTCTCTCTAGAAACGCATCCCTAAATTCCGAAAAATTTGATACTTAATACGCGGAGTGAACATCGAGAAATTATATTCTGCTTGGAAGCACTTAGAAAAATTCAGAGAAAAATCTGGAAGATAGTAGTTATTGATGTTAATGTTGAGAAATTTTTTCTGATCTTTTAATGGTTAATTATAGGTCAGTATGACTTCAACCTTCGGAGCAGCGACCACCAGCAATCCTAGGCCGTTCAAGTGCACCGATTGCAAGATTGCATTCAGGATACACGGCCACTTGGCGAAGCACCTCCGAAGCAAGATGCATATTATGAAATTAGAGTGTTTAGGGAAATTACCGTTTGGAACGTATGCCGAGATGGAGAGGTCTGGCGTCAATTTGAACGACATTGACACTACTGACTGTGATAATAGTCTTACTAGTCTTCAGGTGTGTACTTTAATAGTATTAGATTGTTGCATATGACGGACAGATAGTAACGTTAACCAAATTCAACTTTTTTAAAAATAAACTAGAGATACAGCTACACGAGCAGTGTTACAGCTATGTAGCGTTGAATATTAACGTATAATAAGTTGATTGTTTGAATAGATGCTGGCTCAAAGACTCTGTGAAAAAGATCCCAGCAAAATCGGACAGTGGGACTCAGAGGCGCTTCCCAGCCAAGCCATAAGCGGAGGAGAGACCTCATCGGACGAGGGTGAACCCATACCACAGCACGCAATGCATCCATGCCCTGCGAAAGTGACCACAGACGCAGACATTTCTCGACCATATCATGTGCCAATCGCTAACGAGGATCCAAAGTCTGATGTCCATTTGGGGAATCCTCAGTTCACACAGCTGGGTTGCGAGTACAACGTAAAGGAGAGGCCCATGGAGCCTGTGTTCCCTATGGAAGACACCAGACTGGACGAGAACGCGCAACCGTTCAAGTGCCAAATCTGCGCAGTGTCCATGCGTAGCATGAATGAGTTCCAAGTACACTGTTTCGTTGAACACAATATCGAATCGGACTCTAGTACAAATATACACAGGGACAAGTGCACGGAGAAGGAAAATACTCAGCAGGAGCCTACAGGCAAGGAGGATCACAGTAGACAAAAAACAGACGACACGTAGTGCCAAAATCATACGAATGTTGTTCGAATGAATTTATTGCCGTACCAGTAAAATAGGATAAATTGTGAGGGAATTGTTCCGTCACGTTTCGAAGGAAATTTTGGTATAAGTTTGAAGTCTGTTTTCATTAGAAAATAGGTAAGTCATGGTAATATATGCAAAATATTATTTCCGCCACTGTTTTTAGCCAAATTGGAGAAAAGATTCACATCGTCAATAAGAAAAACGTGATACAACTTTAAGTTTAAACATTCTCATGGAAAAACAAGCGTTGAGGTTTTAAATGTTTCTTTTTTAACAATTTCTTTAAATTTACTACGAGAAATAGCAAGGCTAATTTTTAAACAGTATTTTAAATTTTTCGATTTTTGGTCACAGTTAAAAATTCTAAAGAATTTTAAAAGTATGTATGAGTTCCTTTTTTTGTGCACTTTAGTTATTAAATTGCTTAGGTTTTCGGAAAATTCGTAGAAGTACTAAAATGAGAAGAAAATAAATATGAATCTGTATACACTGTGCAGTTTTCTAAAAATTAATTTTGATTATGGGTCATCTTGTTTTTTAATAGTGAAATTGTTAAATATACATATTTTTTTTCGTTCCCGAAATCATATGTAAATATAATTATGGTGTAAAGCGAATAATCTAACTGATCAATAGTATAACAATTTTTGTTTTGCTGTTATAATGTTTGTGATTCGCATATATATTTGATAACACTGTAAAAAATGTAGTCTGGAAATTTTCCCGAGACAAATTCGATTTAATATTTAAAAGGAAGTCAATTTTTTATTCCAAATGATTTTATTTTAGCTTTTCGTTAAAAAGTATTTGCATAGTTGAAAGTTAAATACAGTTCTGTCTCAAGAAACGACACGAATGTTTGTTTTGAGAATAAGAAATTTCTATCTCGTGATGAGAGAAACGACAAAAGCCGATTCCGGGCCACTACCGTTTCTCAAAACAAAACTGTAATACTTATGCCCCACATTCAAAGTTTCTAGAAAAGCCGAAAAAAATTAGATGAAAACAATATTTTATTATATAAAAATTACTGGCTTAAACGTTTTATTGTTTTAGTGCTCCGAAAAATATAATTTTCTACTGTTTTCTGACACATTTTTTGGTTTCATCAACAGTTTGGAAGATATTCGACTGAATCGATTTAAATGGATATTTATGTATAACAAATAATTATATATTAAACACAATGATACAAAACATAGCTCCATGATGTATATGGTATTGCATACAATCGTGGTGTCAATCATTTCTGTGTTTTGTAAAGCCATCAGAATGTTATAAATAATTTTTTTAAAGTAATACTTTTCGGAAGAATAATATATTACAAGATTTTTGTTCGGATTAATGCAAAATTGTATTCTAAAAACAATATAAGTTTTCCCTCGGAAAGTGATGGAATGTAACTTATAAGAGCATAGTTCTCATACCTAATGGAAAATACGATATTTATATATACAATAGTCTTGTATCAACACGAGGTGCAATGGACTGGCATGTGATTCTGTATTTAAAGTGCAACTGTTGCGTTGAATATTAAAAGAGTATTCTAATATTACAAATATAATATTATATCACTATTATTGGTACATCAAGCATACACACATACACATAACGTGAGGATGAGTGTACGTATAAAACAAAGCACTTATGGCTGAATCTACAAATGTCCTGAAACGTTATTTTTCTTCTGGCAAACAACATTACAAACTTACAGAAATTTTATTGTCTCTCTTTTTATGTTTATATTAAAATGAATAGAACTTTTGTTGAATCGAAGTGTCTCCAAAAGAAAAATTATGACTTTTGAATTAAAAAAGACTGGTGAATAATTTTGTAATAAATAATGGACATTTGTAAAGTCATTCTGAAGTGAATTATTTTGTATGGATGAATGACATTAGCAAGAGTAATTACAGAAATTATTGTTGACATAAGAGAAGATGTGTTTGTACATATTTATGTATGATATAACGAGATCATGTTAGTCTTTATAATAATTTTAAGAGGCCCGTAACGAGAGCAGAATCGGTTATTCGGTTTCGTCAATTTCAATCAGATTTTTTCGATTCATTAAATCACAGCTTTAGGTTGTAAGTGATAGTTGTTACAAGATGAACGAAATATTTCATATCAGAAATGGAACTGATACTTCAGAGCAAGATTGATTGAGATCACAGTTGATAGAGACTACAAACGATGGTTCTAGCTTTTTTACCGCAAAACTATATTTTATAACGTTGTATATCTGTGCCAAAGTTTTGTTAACTTCTGACAATGTTGCTCTGTGTACAGGAAGTTGTAATGGATCTTTGTAATGAGAACAGTGCCACAAATAGCATGAATTTGTACATAATATAGAAATTTGTATATACATAGAGAAACTGGACGGTGAATTTTGAGACATGGAATGAGAGTATAAAATTAAGTATTTATTCAGATACTTTTTGGTGGGTTTTATTGAATTTACAGAAATCGCGCTGGATAACCGATTCTCTGATCTCCCCTAAAAAGTTTAAGGAGGAACACACCTACTCCAAGACAGACAGCTAACGTATCTTATTGTTAACTACACTGTCCAACAAATTTTTACAGTTTTCATTTTGTATCTCGATAACCAGTAGAAGGGAAACTACAATTTTCAATTTATAGAATGTATTCTCTCTTTTTCTCTTAAATTTAAAAATAATTCTCGAAAAATATATATACTGTCATTTTCGGAAGGGACCATAGAATTTTATGCGAGAATGATTTACATAGCTTTTTTGTTCTAGTTACTTTTAAATTTGTTGAAAACTGAGGATGATAGAGAGAAACGATTTTGATAATCTATTTTGGAATTGTAGACGGGTTATTGAAACAAAAATAATGGTGGACAGTGTCATTTGTCAACATCCAGTTCCCAGCATCTCGCTCGAGCACGATTCGTCTTTCCTACAGTGTAATCAGGTTTCAATTATCATAATTTGTACCTAGTGCTTGAGAGGAGCCAGTAGAGAAATAGTAAGACCGCGCAATCGTACACATTGAGGTCCAGTCAAGGTGGTTGTTGCCAAACATTATCAGCATAGCATAGTTGACCTAGCATTCGATGTATATTCATTCAAAATGCTATTAACACCATTTCACAAAAAAAAAAACCACGTATGAACTTCCAGAGTGTGCACGTGTGTATGTCCAGAATGGCCAAGCCAACAAAGGGAAATAATCAAGTTTTCCATTGAAATGAAGCAGCATGTAAGGTACAACTAAAGCAGAAAGAAATATTTTGGAGCACAGCTGAAGCCAAATTTCATACGGTGGTGTGTGTACACGTCTCTTTATTGTCTAATGATATAATTATTAAGATAGTCCTTTCAGATTATCATTCTGGATATATTTTCGAAGAACAGTTAATCTTTCCAGGGGCATCACATACTTTCACCAGTGCATAAAGCATAATTTACATATCAAATCTACTAGGTCTAGGGCTGATAAGTGTGAACCTTTTTTATTATTCTATGCTAGATCGATTCGATAGAAAATTTATATCAACTTCTACGCAAAGTGTCACAAGTACTTTTCACATTTATTCGATTGGATATATTTTTAGATAGCTTGCCACAGGTTTGTGTGAAAATCTTTTCAGTTGAAATTTATAGAACGATTATGTAGATTATTCGAAAATGATACGAAGTGTAGGACACGTTCAAAGGTACATATGTGACACTCTTTTTAACATGTACAAAGCATTTTTCATCTAGTAACTCATACTCTTATTGTATTCTAAATACATAATAATTAATATGTTTCTTTAAAGAGTTTAGTTCACAAATCGAATGAAGCTATATTCTTCATTGAAATGTTTTAATAAGAATTTTTTTGCAGCCTACAAGTAGAATTGTCTTCCATTAAACTTGAAAGTGAGTTTCATAGTCTTCTAATGTAACATAATTTGTTCAAATATTATATGTTAATTATACAATTGAAAAGTTATCATAAGAATTATGATAACATATTATATTATTATTTGATAAGAAAAATTATTTTATAAATCTTTCTAAAACATGAACATCTGTATTACATATTGCAATGGTATAAATTATTTTTGTGATTTAGGAGACCATCGGAATGTTATAAATAAGACTCTTAATAATAGACTGTTAAATACGTCATTTAAAAATATTATTGTTCGGGAAAAATGTAATTTTTATTCAGGAAAAATATTATATTCGTTCAAGTAATAGTTTCGTTAGAATAGAAAAATAAGAGAATGAGTTATTGTCAGTGTTAAAAATGTTTCACCTTGCATATTATCATAATTAAAAATTACTTAAGACGTTGGCTTGGCTCTTTCCAAACTCAGTATTAAAAAATTTGAAGAATAACCGAGAATACACAATATATACGAAATATTTTTTATGGAACTGTGTTCTTTGATAAAATGCTTCCAAAATTAATTGACATTTTTAAAAAGGATTTCTGAAACGGTCCATATATTTTTACTGTTCCAAGATTTACAACAAATATCAATGGCACCGTAAATAATCGGCACCATCTACAACAATGAATGTGATTAAAATTTTATAAAAGTATTTCCAGACATGTTTGAGTTATGTTTATACAACGGATGGTGAATCGTATGCTTTTGTTATGAATTGTCCCAATTAACACTACATTTAAAGGTTACGAAATTAACGGTAAATATCAGATGATGGGACCGGAGTAGGATTATTAAAAACATATGCAGAAAACCGTAAAGAACAATGGTTTTTACGAGAAACTGTGAGGATGCCAATACTTTGCTAGTATCACTGTCACTCTTTCTTCCTAATTCTGTGACTCTGTTGAACTACTGATGAAAATGTAATTTATTTATTGTAAATAAAAAACATATATTGCTTAAAACGTTTTATATTATATGATCTGCATTAGTACGTAATCAATGGAGTTCTTGGTGAAGATTGTAAAAAAGATTTAAAGATTATAATGAACTATGAAATATATTTCGATTAAAATTGTTATAATTTTCTAAGGTAGTATTGCAAGCATAAAAGTACAACTTTATGAATAATATGGGATGGGAATAAATATTTAATTTACAATAATATTGTGTATTGTTCATTACCTTTATTCATTAATTAATATACTAAACTATAAAATCTTTTTAAATTGTAGTCCAACATTCTTAATTTATATTCGTTATAGCTTAAATTTACGATTGTATAATTCTTATAAATTATGTCCAATAGATTTATCGTGCATCGAATACGACAACTAATAAATTTATTAAGGAAAACCGTTAATTGCTGCGTATAGAAATGTGTGATATATGCTGTAGAGTAAATGCAAACTATTATAAAAAAGGATACGCCTTTTGGTGCGTTTTTTGTACATAATTCTGTAACCACACTCCCTGCATCTGATTGGATCTCTGGGACGTATTTCATTGTCGTGATGGCATTCTGTAAAAAATTGTGAATTAGATCTGAAAATAATTCGTCTCGTTCTAATTCTTTAATAACCGTATATAATTTTCGCTGAACACCTAAATTTATTAGAATTTCAAATTTTTTTCCTATGTTCTTGTTGTTTAGGAATGAAGACGAATAATTTTCCAATTACATTTAAATTTCATTCGTTCTCGCGCGCTTTTAGTTATCAACGATGGCAACGGGTGGTTGAAAATAATGTTCCACAGAAAAATTTCAGTATCTTCGCTAATAAGAGATTGACTCGATAAAAAAGTACTTATACTAGTCATTAATGCATCTAGTAATTAATATTGAATTAAACTAAACATTATTTTTAACATAAAATGAATTATTTGTTTACGTGTTTGAATGTACAAAAGTGAGGTTAGATTTAGTTTGGGCCGTACCTCCGCAAATATACACCATGGCCTGTTTCGGCGTTGATTCCGATTTGCTCGATTCCATTGTATGTCAATTTTCGACTATAGTTTCGCTGTGATTAATAATATGATTAATGATGTTTTTAATGTCTTTGCAGGAAATACTTGTGCACTGTCAGAACAACGTGCATTATTGACAAACAGCGCTACACCACGTGACACCACGTGAATAGTATATCCGAACTAAAATTCTGACCACACTATGAATTTTGGAGCAACATGTAGAGGGTGTCACCGACGAGAAAAATTATGAAAGACTGGCAGCCCCTATACGATTCGGTGACTTTTCAGCGAAACCAGTAAGTGGCCGCGGGGATAACGTAGAACTTACAGTGATCTGAAATACCACATCGCTAAAAGTTCTTACTTATTAGTTCGATTACCCTGTATATTGCGACAAAAATCATTTTATCATTTTTTGTTCTATACTTGATATAAATTTTTCTTTTACAGCTCACTTTTCCAAATTTGATTTGAACCCGAAAGAATTGGACCACCAGCTTGAGTGTTTTTCCGTTGCGCAAAATGGCGCTATACAAATATTTGGACGGACCAAATGATCTTCCAGAATTTACATTATGATACAGCAAAAACGGTAAAAATCATTTGCACTTAAGTAAAACATATCTCACCGCTAACCAGCCGAGATTCTTCAATTTTTCGGGCTTAAAAAATGCATTTTATGACAGGTGATTTAAAAACAATTACGATGACATGTTAGAAATTTGAGTATACTTATTTATGCATAACACGTATTACGCCTGTGCAGAGCTAATTACGAAAGTATTGGTGTCGATCAATGACAGCAACAGTTCTAAGAATTCGATAGAAGTCAGAAGTTGCAATAGAAATATTTTTATTCAAATAATAGTGCTTTACCATGATTTCATCAAACAATACTTAAGCATAATTACAAATTTACACGCAGCTTCTCTTAATCCTGCTTCTCTGTCAACAGAGCATTCGAGGCAACTTTAACAGCTGAAATAAGAATGTGTCTATTAATAATTGTCCCAAGTAACAGTTGTACGTAATTAATTATTAGAAATGTACCAGCGTTTTGTGCTTCGGAAAGAAGTTGATCAACTTTGTGATGATATCGTAAAAAGGAGGGTCTGACAATGGTACGATATAAAACCATCGAACCATTATTCTCCATGGGCACCATTAACCACATATAAAACAGGCACTGTAATAAGAAGTCAGCGTGCAGAATACATTTTATAGTTAATCAATAATAAACATGTACTATACCTTGAACAGCCAATAGACAGGGAACCAGCATAAAATATAGTCTGAGAAAAATTCAATGATTGTGAACACTGCGAACACTACCCAATATGTTAACCATTTTGTGTCATCCTCCTTCTTTGGGCTCTCCAGAGCCTTCATAGAGCAATAAGCAGGATACGCAAATCCAAAGATATTGCAAATTAATTGCTGTCCAATACCGAAAACTAGATATATACCTAAAACCACAGCAGAGCCTGGAAAAGAGAAACGGTAGATTAAAAATTTATAAAAATTACAATCTATACATTTGAATGAAACTATCACTTTTAAGTATATTTATATTTTTCATAGTTGTTCCTGTGTTACTAGTTTCATACTGAATGAATCATCGTATTGTGCGAGGCTTACTTGCCGTTCGATCAATGATAAAAAAAAATGGACTTATCATGCTCGCGAAGATAATTCGTTTGAAGTTGTTCGTTACGTAAAGCAAGAAACAGAGAATTTATGCTGTTATTTACTATCTAGGAAACGGAAAAAATTGGCCCCGATTACTCACGGTTAACCTAATCGACTCACCTAAAAACACGTAGGTCCTGTTGACTCCGGTTTGTTTTTCAATTTTCGCAAAATATTTCGTCCAAACTTTGTTTTCATCGTGTAGAGCTTTGTCCAAAGAATCTTTTACTGCTGCGAGCCTCGCCATTCTGTTGAAGAGAAAAGAACAATTGCTTGCAATAAAAATGTATGAATTCACTAGTAATTTCTGCGGAACAGATTTGGAACGCTTGCAGTGCTACGCAATTATGTGAATTTAGGCACGTTAGAATTATGCGAGCTGGGTTTTGGCGGGCTTTCGTATTTTCCGTTAACATGCGACAACCACCCTGAACGACAACGTTTTTTTTGCGGGTTGAACCCTTTCTCTTATTAGTTTGAGAGAAAGACAGAAAAAATTAGAAGATGATGTTTATTTATTTTGAAATTTATAAAATTACTGCTTACTTCGATTTTACTAAACTCGAATCTGCTGCTAGTAACTTCTAGAGACTTTCCGGTTTATTACAGTGGAATACCACGTGACAAATATGTTATGTGTTATATATTTTTCTTTATTTATTGTCAGGTTCAAGCGTTCATAATTGTTTCACGATTAGTTATGGAAGAATCAACAATCGAATATCCTTTCTGTCTATCTTTCTGAAGTTAATTTTTATTAGTGATTTCTGCTTTGTAAAATTAGCGTATAGACGTCAATTTTTTCAAATTTAAAACCAGTTCTTTAGTTCTCTATGTGGTGTGGCGCTACAATCAATCGCGGCCTTTTAGCTACATCACACAGGGTGTTCTAAAAATATTTTACTTACAAGGGATGATTCCTGAGGGCATTCGAAGTAACTATTTCCTTTGCAAGATTGTTCTCCGCAGCATTTTAAGAAATTATTATCGAAAAGCATGAACCAATCATAGCGCGGCTACAACCGGCGGACTTTTAGCAAAGGAAAAGGTACTTCGAATGACTACCTTAGAATTCACCCCTTTCAGGGAAGTACAACAATTTTGGGACACCCTGTAGAAAGGGAATTCTGGTAATGATATGGTAATATAGACACGTTTGAAAAACTGTTAAGTTTTATTTATTAGTAGTTGGCATGGTAAGGAAATGAATTTCTTGTTAAACAATTTTGGCGCATCCAAGGTTGGAAACCGTTGTCTTACGCAGCACATTGTTACGCGAACTTAGTTGCAAGCCCAGACGTTGCAAGTGCGCTATAATTAACACCTTAGGGGCAGCACTGACCTATTCATACTTGTTCATACAGAACGGTCCGAAATAGAATTCCGCTCAAGTCATTGATTAATTAAATATAATATATTAAATGGATAAGGAGTTTAATTTCATACAGAAAAATCAAACGATTATGTACCAACTATTTAGTAAATTACATTTCTAATTTTCTTTCAGTTTTATTCGTTAGTTCACCTAATATATGGAAATCATTTCCCTGGCAAGTGTGTTATTCTAACGGCCCCAAGGACAAAAAGAGGGAGGAGCCTACGAAAGGGTGTAATTTTGAACCGGAAGCAGATATATCGATCTGCTCCTTAGATAAAGTAATGAAGCTTCCCAACGGTATGGAATTTTATATACTTATACATTTTTCATGTAAATTTCCCAGCATATAAAGTGTTACTAAACTCAAACTTAAAAATGGTGTAAAAAAAATCATGGTATAAAGAACGGAAAATTGAGAAATCAAGAAGAGACAATGAAATTAGTTTTGGTACACATAATCGTTGTTTTTCGAGAATGAAGTACAACAGTAGATAACTTGATTAATATAAGAACAGAAAAATCCTATCAGATAAACTGATTGGTGACCCTATGAGGAAGATAAAGAACCGTTGACACTCTATGAGTAACAATTTAATAGAAATACAAGTACGCGATAATTATTATCGTTGTTTCTAGGTATGTGTTCATTTAAGAGTTTCTTTCGATAGTTGCTCTCGGGAGTACTGTCAATTAGTCAACTTCTTAGTCACTTCGAGTCAATTCCCCTTTCCTGGCCACTTTATGCGGCTCCAATTTTGGTTGCAAAGCCTGTTAGCAATATTTTCATCAAATGCCATCTAGTGACGATTTCAGTGACTCGCTAATATAATCTGCAATTTGCAATCTCGTCGATGGTATTTTCTAAAATTTAAATTTCTACAATTATACATTTACATTAATTTGGGAAACGTATTTACTCAGATTTTTAACCATTATTACTACAACATGTCGCTGCCTGAATGTAAGAACTAGGTAAGAACTAGGTAATTCATTATTTTAGAGAAATTTTTTTTTGCAAAAGAAACGGAAGTTGCTTATTTTTTACATTAAAAAGATTAAACTAAATTATGATTCACTAGATGTCGTAGATTACAAAATGTGCAAATTTCAAGTTACCTAGTTCTTACATTCAAGCGGCGATATATGCAATGAAATAAATTTATTTATTTAAACTTTAAAATAAAAAAATAGTGTCACTCATCATCAGTGTACAATAAGATGACAGAAAAGTTACAAAATAACGATGTTGAACATTTTCGAGGCAAATGAATGGAAATTAATATAGTAAACAATTACAAAATATTTAACATTTGTATATGTAGTAACAATAGGTGATGCATAATTACACAATCGTCGTTTGTTAATCTGAACTATTACGTCAAATTGATATAAAACACTAATTAACAAGACTGAAAGATAAAATTGTTCTAAAAAAATTATTTCTATCACGGATGGTTTTTCGAGAAAATGAGTTTTCTTTCACATCTGGTCTTAACAAAATGGCAGAGTAAGGCGATTTTTATAAAAAATGTGCTTTATCACATTAGAGATTAAATTTTTTTTAAAAAGCTCAGTCCAATCCCCTTAATAATTTGACAAAAATATCAGACAGTATAAAAACAAATCTATAACAATAATAGAGACATTCATCCACTTTGATTCGTCGAATTACAATTGATGCAATTGTATGAAATATGTAAAATGTGTATTATAAACAGTATCGAATGCTTATCTACATTTAAACTGTTAAAACTTGATAAATCTTCGAGAACGCGGCCTCCAAGGTTTTGCTCCACGCCTCGGCCACTTCCGGTGTGAATTGTTTTCCAAGTGCTTGACGAAGAACCTCCACTATCACCCCCTTCAAGTCCTGCAAATAGATAAAGTAGTTTGCGATTCTTAATACACGTTGAAATTCGATCGCTGTATTTTAGAGGGGGAAATTGTTGCAACATCTTTAAAACTACCTAGGCTAATTTTTTAGAACAAAGCCACTACTCTTAACCTGCTAACTTGTTTCTTTTCCATTTAAATATCTTGCGGTGTAAATGGAGCGCTATGGCAACAACAGGTTGTTTCACGCAATTCACAGATTCGAACGTTTCTACGGATGTCAAAAAAATATCCTGCGACTAGAACCAACACGAATTTAAACAATAAAGTCTTCTCTTTACAACGAATCCGGAAAAATCGATGAGTGACTTTTTCTTGCTGTTTTATCGCACTTTCAATGGAAAGTATTCTGTTTTTTTTTTAATTCAAACTATATATAGTTAAATATTTATATATAATAATTATATGGATATATAAGTTAATCTTATGTATATTATTAGATGTATAGATAAAAATTATTATATATATATATATATTTAGATCGATTACATATTTATATTTGTTATATTATATATATAATTTTTTTTTAGATCTCAAAAAAATTTTTTCGCGACTCGAACCACAATTAATTTGAAGATTGCAGTTTCTTCTTTGCAACGTCCCCATGAAAGTTG
>CM052325.1:5694411-5718778 GCA_028455615.1 Lasioglossum zephyrum | reverse complement strand
AGCAGTTTGACCTTGAGTTGCGTCATAAAGATCAGGTCAAGGTCAAACTGCTAATATCATAAAATAGATCTTTTTAAACCCTATAACTTTTGTATTCAACATTTTTTTATACAACGCTTTGTTTTCGAGATATTCAGCCGTCCCGGGACTTAATTGACACCCTGTATATAATAATCCTACGGTCTACAATTTAACTGAACGCTCCAAGGGGAGGGCGCCCCCCGGCCGGGTCGAAGTGGCGCAACCTTCGAAATTCGTCCGCCGCGAGTAAGTAAATCCGAGCGTTGTTCTACAAGAATACGGAATCCAAACTATATAATGATCCGTTCGAAAAAATACCAATGATCACGAAATATAGTTAAAAAATAACCTTGAGAAAAAGTAAGTGAGGCAGATGTTGAGGCGATCTTACATTTAGCTGTGACACTCTGTATAAGGAAATATTTATGTTTGTAGACAATATGTATAACACTGAAAAATACGTACTTTATCGTCTTTGTTTCCTGTATGCGACATTTCGTCGAATTTCGCGTTGTATTTTTCCATCAGCAGTACCATCGTTTCGGACAAAATGTTGAAATACTTCATTTGCACTATAATGTTCTCCGAGGTCATCAGTTGCGGTAGCTCTGTGCGTAAAGCCTCCACGATACACGATATGAAATTCTAAAATATTGTCGATCAATCAGAAATCAACTCGAGTAAAATCCTGTAATGTTCTTAATGAATTTGGAAATTAATTCAATTAATTCAATATTTATTATTAATTTGCAATTATTTCCACGGTATACGGACTTTGATATCGTTTATTGTCAGCCCCATGTCTTTGTGTTGCATCGCGATGTAGCCGAGGAGATAGTCCCTCTGGGCAGGCTTGACATTATAATTGATAAACAATGTGGCTATGACATCGTAAATAATGGTGAACTTTTTTTTAACTTTAGCCTCGCGTACGAACTCCGGTATTGCCTCGTCTTCGAAGTATTTTGCGTATTGGGGGTAATTTTTAAAAAGTCTGCAAGCTCATATGATATTTTATAATAAATATTAACGCAACCATTGTTCAATGGTTAATGAAAAGAGGAAATAGTTACGTCGTATACATCGCAAACCCGTAGTACGCGCTATCCTTTTCCACAGTTTTCCAAATCGTTTGTATTATCTCGAAGTCTTTGCTCTCGATTAACGGAAGCTCATTGTGGTTGTCTTCCGGTTTTGCTCTACACATTGTCTTTAGGTTCCCCATATTTTTCGCGCAAGATATTTTGACACATTCGCGCAATAATTGAAAGTCGTTTTCCTCGTTGTGCGTCATAGAAATAAATATATATCATTTATTTTCTACACATAATATTTACATATAAACATAGTGTATTAATACCATATTCTTGACATTTTTCGCAATACAATTTATTACACAAATTTCTCGCTTGAAAGTATGTTCCTATGCGGAAACTTTACACAATGTATCCGCATACTGAAATTCAGAACTGTTCTCGTACTCGCACATGTCTAAAGCAATTATGCAGCTCTCGCGCACAACTCTTTTACTGTCATCTAAATATTTATTTAAAATACTGAAACAATCTGGAGTTGCTATAGAGCCTAAAGCTTCTGCACACTCGTGCCGAACCATTTCATTCTCGTTCTCGTCTTCTAGGGAAGCTCGCAAATAAGGTACAGTGATTTCTTCCTGCAGTTGTCCAAGAACAAAGGCTATCTCATGTCTGAACAGAGCGCTACCAGCTTTTAAACCTGTAAATAGAACATAAAATATAATATATTATGATAGAAAATATTACAACGAGAAATCGATATTGTTACCTTCGCTGAGAGCAAGAATGCTTTCAGGTGTACAGATATTTCTCAATGAAAACATAGCTTGGTATCTTTCAAATAAGGGAACATCTTCATTTAGAAGAATATTCTTTAATTTCTGGATATCAGAAATATCTGTCGGCGGAGCTGGATCCACCGACATGTAAGGACTTTTTTTGGAATTCGTTGAGCCATCGTTTGACTTTAACCATTCCAGTAGGTGCAATGCCAACTGACAAGTTTCCGCAACTTCTGGTACACTGTCCTTGCTATACTCCTCCAAAACTGGAATTACGCTAATGTCTCCAATTGCGCCTAAAGCTTCCCCTGTAATAATAAGATTCGTATATATCAATGTTTCATCGGTTGAAGATTGACGTATGAATATCAAATTTAAATTTACCTGCTTCGTGACGAACCATTGGCTCCTGGGTAATGTCTTTTAATACTTCTATGAGAATTGGAATGGCTGATGCATCTTGCATTTGACCCAGGCAATATGCTAGTTCGTGTTTCAATAAGGCAGAGTCGTCTTTAAAACATTTGTGAATTTGTTCGATAGCTTCGGAACCGCCGACATTTTTTAGAGTAAACAGTGCACGGAATCTTTCTTTCAGCGGTCGATTTTTGTCGTTTAAAACGCGACCTATCGCTGCAATTTGATTATCATTCACTTGCAACATTTCTCTCACAATTTTTGATTAAAGGTAATAACTTTAAAATTAGTAACTTGATGACACCATATTATTGATATGTGAACACCGTACAAATGTATCGCATGCTCATTCTAACCTAAAAATTTAAGGTTAAGTCATGAAGTATAGAATTCAAAAGTTGTGTTCTACGGTTATGACTGGTTATAACGCAGAATATCATTATCAGTGCAATACAGATTTCTTTTTATCTATTTTAATAATAATATAAAATAACTAAAGTAAAAATTGAGGACACTATGAATTAGTGATCGAAAATAATGAAAAATGATTGGAAATTAGCGAAGTCGATAATTGATCAAACGAGCGCGCGCAATTTCTGTTGATTTGTTCACAGCTGGCAACACTGACAGTGAACCTATGTTCACTACAGTTCACTATCAATCTACATTGTAAACATTAATCTGATAATACAATAACATTCAATATTCAATTGTTATAGTTGTGAGTTGTAAATTATGGCACATAGTAGGTTGGAAAGGGTTGGTACCATCTTTTCAAGGTATTGTTTATATTTAATTTACTAATTATTGTAAATTTCGTAGAGACCTGATTATAATTCTATAATATTTGTAACTGTTTAGTATAATCAATATTTTTTATCACATGTGTACGCGCCAATAATCACAATTCAATCCGAAATGGAAGAAAAACGATTTTTATTGAATGATACATAATTGAATTTTTGTGTAGATTAATAAACTAACGCACTGTCTTATTAATGTAAGTGATATGTAAGGGCATTTAATTTAATTTTATATAAATTCCAGAGTGTCAGCATTGATTCAAACCGGATCCATAACAGAGCATAATGTACCGATATGGTACAAAATATACAAAAATTTCCCTCCAAAGTACGAGCCAACATTTAATAGACCTGCGTCTCAAAAGCCAATAAGAGATATCTTTTACGAGGAAGATGTTCTGAGAGCGTAAGCCTGACAATGCATTCACGAAAATAATAAACAAACATCTTTGCAAACATACTATTATTTTATAGGAAGTTTCATAAAAATATAACATATTTTCCATCAGTAAATTTGACAACTACAGGAACGACTGAAACTCAATTATTCCTAGACAAATATTCCCAGTATTTACAGGTAATTCTCAATGAAATATGTTATTATTAATACATTACATTTAATGTATTGATTATAATTACAGGATGGGTTCGCAGAGTCGGAGGCATTTGATCAAGCAATGTCAAAGTATATGTCACGTTATACCAGTGAAATAGAGAAGCTGAAAAAATCCCAAAACACAGAATCTCAGCAATTGAGCAACAATACAGTTGAAACTAAGACTTAAAAAATTATATTATTACTAACGAAGTTATTATAATATATTAGCGTTACATAATATATTATCTTTTACTTTGACTTTTACAGAACTTACTTACATTGACCTTTCATTGCATGTTAAATATCTCAAAGAATAAGGTTTACAAACAATACTTTTACTTTTTCAAATAAAAATTATACTTTATCTATCTTAAGCAATAATCTAGAAAAATTTGGCATATCTATTTAAATATATAGTACACTATACTAAAGTGTACCTATAATGAGTCGTCTGTCATACGTGACGGATTGTATGTATTACTGAAAAATGTCTTATCTTTAAGTACTATAACCTTCAAAAGATCCTTCAGGTTTAAGTTCACGTTACCTGTTGTACCGTGATTTTCAAAATTCTGTTTTCGATTTTATAAAAGAGAATTATTTGTTTTCTAGTAGAAAATGTCCGCGAAACAATTGTTCTCGTTGGTGTTTGTTAGGAAAGGATCAGAGATTTTGTTGGGTCTAAAAAAAAAAGGATTTGGTGTAAATTTGTGGAATGGCTTTGGTGGGAAAGTGGAATCTGGAGAAACGATTGTTCAGGGAGCCGTTCGGTAAATCGTTTTGAATAATGAAAAGTTTTCGCTATGTACTTATTCCTCGTTTCATTCATAAAATAAATTTGAAACGTTATGTTCAACAACAATTTATTCATAAATATCACATTAACAATAAATTTCAACAAAATGTCTTGTTATGTTTATACAACAATTATTTACGAAAATTATATTCAAGCATTAATTAGGTTCTCAATAATTTTGTAATCATTCATTGTCAAGGTTCTTGTTCGAAATTTTTAATTACAATCAAGCTTGTATACATGAGTTTTTAAACCTATTAATCAATTAATTATCCCTTAAATTTATTGCAAAATTTGAGTTGTAACGTGCAGGTACATGCTTAAAGAATAAAATAAATTACTAAACATGAATCAAAACTGTTTCGTTAAATAATAAGAATAATAATAAAGTAGCAATGGTAATCATGTAAATTTACTTTTTCTAATTTGCAGCGAATTGAAAGAAGAATCTGGTCTGATTGTAGATAACTTGAAAAAGATTGGTCTCTTACAATTTGAGTTCGAAGGAGTTGAGTCTCTGTTGGAAGTCCATGTTTTCGAGACGTTCAAGTATGATGGAAAATTAACAGAATCTGAAGGTATTTAACTCCTACATTGACATTTTAATCAAATAGAATTTTAAATTGCTCGTTCATTCTTTACATTATTCCTTGTCAGTAATTAATTACAGTGTGTAAAACCAGTTCGTTTTAAAAATTAAATTTCTTCTCAGTAATCAAGTCACCTACAAAATGTAAAACTGGTTTGACACAGTGTAATTACAATGAAGAAAAGAAAACGTTCGTAACAAACTAAAATTCCTAACACCTAGTCTCTTACTAAACAAATTGTTCGCGTACTTAGATTTCTAGTAAATATATCCTAGTTATAGATAAATACTTTTTTTTGTTCAGAAATGCGACCAGAGTGGTACAATATAAAAGATATTCCATTTAAACAAATGTGGCCGGATGATGAATATTGGTTTCCTTATATGTTACGAGGAGAATTGTTCAAGGGATACTTTCTCTATCGAGGTCAAGACCTAATTGTCAAACATAAAATTGAAACTATGGAAGAGCTACCCAGTGAATAATATCTTTCAATTATATTTCTCAATATTCGCACACATTAAGGAAATGCATTTTTACGTCTTTCTGCATTAAAATTCGATAGACTACCGAATTTGTTCATATTATCGATTTTGTATTAAAAAGATTTTGAAATATTTATTGTACAAATATTTTACAGTCTCCCTACACTAGTTGTACATTTAATTCAACGTTAAGCTACCTTAAACATATAAAAGCTTTACCAACACATCAGAGATCATTGAATAAATGTTTCAAATATACTGCGAGGCTAATAAAGTAATTTGCTATTCGTCGTTAGGTTGCCAACCTAAATAGTTACAAAAATTGTATTATATCGTATCACAAACGATAAAAATATCCTGCTCTATCTACTTCCGATTTCTAAAATGATAATTTACAGAAAATATTTCGGTCAAGATACAAATGTTACTTACTACAAGATTACAAATACAGATATAAATTTTCGAGTTTTAGTGCGAGAGATCTTAGATTACAGACTAAAGCATGGTGGCGAGCATACAAATAGGGAATTGTGAAGTCGTCGATTTACTTTCGAGTTATAATGCAAACTTTACCTTGAATCGATCTTTTAGAGATACATATGTACTACGTTAAACTGTATTTATTATGCTTTCTAAATCGTACGATGTTTATTAATTTTGATATACAGTTTCAGTATGTGATACACATTACATAATTTCTAGGTGGTTTTCCTACTTTCACTTCTTTTTCTATACCGTTTCACAATGTAACACAGCATTATACATATATAAATATTCTCAACAAAGCAAATTAAATTGGTTCAGATACTGCTTCACTATTTACATGCTCACGGAAAATTCTCACCAGTATTGTACATTTGAATACAGGTATGAAATTGTATATCAAAACAAATAAAAATCATACGATTTAGAAACCTTAATAAACGCAGTTTAACGTAGAATCTTTGAAAAATCGATTCAAATTCAAGCTTGTACTGTTACATTTAAATAAATAGACGACTTCAGGTTTCCCTATTTATATGCTCGCCACTGTATGTCATGGACGTATAGAATTGTTAATTAGTTGTATCACCGTTGTTCTTTGCACCTTTTATGCAGCCGACCAGTGTTCAGACCTCCATAATAAAGCGTACATACTGTGCTTAAGGTCTTCTGCGTCTAATGAGTCAATAGGATAGTCGGTGTACCTTGAAATCAGACTCCTATAACCCTGACCAACAGTTGCCAATACTAATTTCTTTTCATCGGATGATTTAAAAGAAATTATTTGGCAGACTTTGCCTTCGAAAGGTCTGAAAACAGTGATTGGTCTTAGAGAATTACATTCTGCTACCACGATGCAGCCCCAAGTTGTACCGATGTACAACTGGTTTCGACAAGCTTCAAACGTTGTCACTTGACACTTCTCTGTAGATAGATTCTCCTCTATAGAGATCGACTTGAGACTCTCCGAGCAAGGTACTAATTTCGACATGTCCAGCTTATTTATTATCTGCCTGGTGTCTACATCCCACTGATAAACAATGCATCCAGGATACGTGTATGATAGTATACAGTTCTCAGCGCTCAGTAAATATGTAGCAAACAAATTCTTAGTAGCTGCCTCTCCAGTGACATGATAAACTTGCAGCGTATCTATCAGGCTATTATCTTTCAGTATATAAATGGAAATTTTGCCAAAGCTCTGCCCTACCCACAATTCGAGTATACGTTTTTTCCTGTAAACAGCTGCCAAAGAATATGTCTTAATATTGTCTTGCGTCTCAGTCACAATCTCCATCTTCTTCATCTGTGTGAAGGAGTTGGTCAACAAAAATATCCTACCGCTGTGTAGCGCCACTACGAACTGCTTTATCTGCTCCAAATAGATTAAACCAATCACCTTTGACTCTCTGCTGTGATCGGGTTCTAGATTATAGCTAGCGACGCAACCAAAGTTACTTCCTAGATAGACGTGCACTTGGCCTGTGTTGTCACCGATCCAGATGTACCCATCTACGCCGCACATTGCGTAAGGTATCACGGGAGTTTCGATCCTAACATGTTGTAACCAGCCCTTCTGTGTCCCCAGTAACATGTCTACTTCGCCGTTGTTATGTCCAAACCAGATTTCATCTCCGTTTATGTTTTCCTCGATAGTTCGATTTGTCATAGTGATAGCTGTTACTTGAGTCCTTTCTGTGAGCATTATAACGTCTATTAAATGCGTAAATTCTGGTGCAGAAGCAATCGAGACTATTTGACTGGCCGTGGGTCTGTCTTTAGGATTCTGTGCCCAGCAAATCACCATTAAATCCAGAGCATAGCAAGGATGGAATGTCTCTCTGTAAGTTAACGGCGGCCTCCCACCCTCTAAAATGCATTCTTTGACTGCCTCGTGACCTTCGAACGGTTGCCTCAGAGTGACCAATTCGTATACGAACATTCCAAACGAGAAAGAGTCAACTTTCTCAGTGTACTCTTCTTCGCCATTGTACTTGATGATTTCCGGTGCCATGAATCCCTCGGTTCCACCAAATCCTTTAGCACCCGTCGGCAACGTTAGCCTGGAAATGCCATAATCCGCTACTTTAACGTGGACAGGATGCTCAGAGTGATCGAAAGGAAAAGGCATGTGCCAGACCAAAACATTCTCCGATTTCAAATCTCTATAAATCACGTGTTGCTGGTGTAGATACTCCACGGCCTTCGCAACTTGCAATATTATAGTTTGCAAGGTGTACGGGTCTAATTTAGCACCTGAACGTCTGTAATGCCACAGTGTATAATCCAATGCACCTTCCGGTGCTAGATCTAGCACTAAAGCAAGAGGACTGACCACTATGCCAATCAGAGGAACAATGTTAGGGTGTCGAAGTGTTAATAGAATATTCAGCTCCTGTCTAGCGGTGCAGTAAGCCTTGCAAGCGTACTGCAAAGGGTCTCGGTCCCACTTGCTTTGTGCAGCTTTGTAAGCTAGCACCGCGGACTGTTTCGAATTCGGGCCTGGTGGAACTGGCTGTAGCATCTTGATGGCAACATCAGTCTTCTGATAGGATCCTTGCAAGCGCCAGACCCCCTTAAAAACGAATCCGAACGACCCGCGGCCCAACAGCTTCCCTAATTTGATATCCTCTGACTTGATTAGGTGTTTCATTCCTAGATCCATGAAAATAATGTCTGGAGCCACATGAGACAGAGGTATGTCGGAGTGTTTAGGACAACTGATGGGCTTATTACTATAGGCGGACAGTATGCACTCCTCCACCATCCAGGAATAAGCCAAAATGCCCTCGAAGTGAGTTGTTTGTTTCGAAATATCAGGATGACCTTCCAAAGACGGCATTCTGCTAGATGTTAGACTATCATAGCCCACTCCACTGTCTCCATCAGACTTGTAACTGTCCTGGCTCTGTCTTTCCTTGTTTACATAATACTTCTGGATGTCCTCGGCCAGTCGATCGTTGTCGCTAATGTCGTTTTCATTCTCACCATTGTTCAACAAGCATCTAGGGCAAGGTATCAGACGCGTGACCAACAGTTTGCCTTCAGAAGTGTGCACGAAACGTGTTCCCAATGTGGGATACCAGTCCTCTAATAAAATATCAATATGATCGACAATCAAAGCCAATAATTGGGGCATACTTTCTGGACGAGGCTCAACGACGATCGCTTGATACCCCATAGGTTCCTCATCGGCTGAATCAGATAATATTGGTTGCTTAATCACTAGAGTATCGACTGGGAACCAAATCTCTAAGATTGCTGAATTTTTTAGGTCCACCGTGCACCAAATCCCATCCTGCTTCAACTTAAACTTAAACTGTCTATAGTCGTACGGAACATTTTTCAAGTTATAATTGACTTCCTTGAGCCGTAGCAGAGTAATGTTAGCGTACCTCAGCTCAATCCCTGTTTGCCAGAGCACCCATTCAGCCTGAGTATCCAGTAAACTTATAAAAATATTATCATCCACGAAATCTTTAAATGGTGCCAAAAAAGACATCACTATCTCAACTATAGCGTCGTCAGCTAATATCCTTGTTATAAGTCTTGACCAAAAGCCACTTGGAAAGTAGGACATAAGAAGCAGCCTTGTCACCGAACAATCTGGCTGTGGCCTTGATGTCAGTACACATTCCGTGCTCTGTTTATCACCAGAGTTTTGAAAGCTGATTATGGGAGAAGTAATCTTTTTAGTTCTCACATGCCAGCCTCTTGTTTTCACAGGGATTTTGGTCACCTGGTTGTTTCTCAACATATCCTCCTCTGTTGGCAGCAAAGAGGGAATCAGCAGAGTACGATAATCCCAAGTTAGAGCCACTTCAAACTTATTTAATAGACTCACAATGTAGCCTTGAGTATCTATGGAAGATATCGTAGAAGATTTAAAGACATGTTGTATATCATCCAGCTTCATAATCCCAGATCTAGAGAAGGGATTGATCTCACGAATGGTCACTACGTGCGCCAACATGTCGCAGAGCCACTGAGGATCCAGGAAATACAAATCTTTCAGTGTAGCATCATCGTAGTGCAGAATAATACCATTCTCATGCAGAAACAGCGTAGCTTGGTGTAATTCTGCAGGGTCTCTGAAGGACCGATGCAGCTTCTGCAGTTCGTTGTTTACCGCGGTGTAGTACTGGTCCGCTTTCAGCACTGGATCTCCTCCAGACAGTTTCCTGTCGTGAGCCAGTTGAATCACGACGTCCTCCAAGGCAAGATAACTGGAGGGAACCTTCTGTTCCAGCAGAAGCTCCTTGCTGCCAGGAGATCTGAGGCTGAAGACGACATCATAGATCAGGTTGCACAACATCTTGATGTTGTGTCTGGTCTTGCAGCTCACTTCTATGGTCTCCATGACCTTCGGCAAACCACACTTTTCAGCATCGACCACATTTATGAACTTGTCACGAATGTACTGTTGCAACGCTTCGCTTTGCTCGTTAGATATATCATAATGGGTGCCAATGATGATCACTGGGGAGTTCGGAGCTCTGCTCTGAATGTTTACTAGCCACTGGAAGATCTCAGACACGCCCTTGAAGCCATCTATGATCCTCCAGACAACCAGGTACAAGCTACGCTTGGATAGGAAGTACTGATGAGTCGCATAGTACTCCCTTTGCCCCCCAAAGTCCCAGGTCCTGAAATAGACTGGCCCATGAGAAGACTGACCCCTGACTTTCTTCTCATAGATCCAGTCCCCGATGTCGACACCAACTGTGGATATTGTAGTCCCTCTGGCAGTCTTAGCGTTGATGTTCTTGTTGCCCATTCTCTTCGCCCAATGCTCGGAAGCCTTCTTCTTATTTGGAACCTCGCCCTCCTGCCTTAGCTGTTCTAATAAACTCGTTTTACCAATTCCCTGAATCCCTACGATCATTAGCTTCATTCGAGCGTAGGGTTTAGCGTCCTCCAAGATCGACTTTAAATATCCAATAACGTCCATCGTTTTGTACTTCTTCGACTCAATCATAGTCTTCAGAGGCTCCTGCAGCCGGCAACCTTGCGTGTTCAGGTTCCACAAACGAGACAGCAATCCCATCTGCGGAGGTAACTCCATAATATCAGGATTGCCGCTTATGTTTAACACGGAAAGATTATTGAGCTCGTAAATGTTCTGAGGTATTTCTTTCAGTTTGTTATTACTGACGTCCAACATGCTAACGTTGGGGAACAGCAAATACAACTTCGAGCCAGAGTAGGTCATCTTCATGTCTTTCTCGACATTTTCCTCGTCCAAAGCTGGCATCTCTCCATCATCGATAGAAGTCAATTGAATTCTGCTGAGGTGATTGTTAGCTAATATCAGTGTTCGCAGATTCTCCAGCCGAAGATGGCGCCTGTGGGTGCAGACTGACATCAGAACTACGTCTCTCAGAGACGTTGCTGTCTGCCTATTGCTGCCTGGAACTATCGGAGACTGGACATTGGTAGTGGGACAGTAACAGGCAGTGTTAGCTTGCTCCATTGCATCGGCACTGTCCACCTGCGGCAAGCTGGGCCATCTAGAGATCTGATTGTTGGACAAGTCCAATTGTTTCAAGCTCGCAGGGTACGATGTTATGTGGCTCATGGATCTTAAAGAATTATAAGCCATGTTCAGTCTCACTAGATTAACAGCTAGACAAGGTAACGCCACTGGAATGCTATTAAACAAATTATGTGCTAGGTTCAAAGATGTTAAAATAGATCTAGCTCCGTTTTCATTGTCATCAGTGATCTTTTCTGAGACTTGGATCGACTTGGTCCACACATGCGGACGATTCATCTCGATGATACGAGCGTTTGCTATTTTGGTGAAGGACTCGAACTCTATAGAGTCTTCTCGGGACATGCCTAATTGCGACGCTATGCTTGAGCTGTGATTTAAAACGTCGTCTCGTTGAGATTTGCGTAGGATGTTTTGAGACACCTGACTTGGTAGGTCTTTGAGTAGATTGAAGGACGCGTTCAGCTCTTTGAGCTTCGGTGCTCGCCACAGATTGTCCGGGAGACACTGTAGCTTATTGTTGGAAACGTCCATTACTTCGAGGACTGGTAGATTCATGATAAACTCGGGCAGCTGCTCTAATCTATTATCCTGAAGGTATATCTCCTCCAGAACAGGACACAATTTGTCCTTCTGGCTTTTTGGATCAGCAGTTAGGCTGTCTATCTTGTTCTGAGCCATGTTGAGGTACCGTAGACTCTGTAGGTAAAATAAAGTAGAAGGTACAGAAGTTATAGAATTACGGGAAATATCTATCCTTGTAATAGCGTAGAGGACCAAGTCATTATTCTTCACGTTCAGTTTCTTGTTAACATGCAGCACAGCATCCACCAACCACTGAGACCTAATTTGCGAGAGATGGCACTGTTGATTGTGCCAGTTAATCATTGTTGGTGTATTTGGAAACAGTGTCGAGTATGTAACATTCCCAAAAGAAGACAAAGCAGAGAAATGAGAAGTCTGAGTGCACTCGGGCATTGCCTTTTTGTTAATTTTGTACTCGGAGTCTGGATAAGCCTTTATTGAGAGCAGTTTTGCTGTTAACGGCTCATCCCGGTTTTGTGCGGCAATTTTTATAGCTTTGCACGTGTTGTCAACAGCACCATGCTTCAGTAATAGTTCGGCTATCTTTATGTCTTGCTGCAGGCAAGCTATGACCAAAGCACTGGAAAAGTTACTGTCTGCATCGCTCTGATCGTAAGGAACTTTTAATGGTAGATTAGGATCAGCACCTGCCATTAGCAAAGCTGTCACTACGTCTATGTACTTGCCTTTCACTGCTGCGTGTAAAGCAGTTTCGTTACCATTGTTACAATATAAATCGAAATTCAAGGGACACATCACGTTATCGTCTTTCTTATCGAATGCTTTGCTCCTGAAATTCAAGCTGGACATTAACCTTTGAATCCCACTGGAAATTTTTCTTTTAGACATTGGCAGCGGCTGTGTCACTCCCATATCCTCCTCCTTAATTTTCCTTGCTTTCACTTTGTAATTTAGCAACAGTTCCACGATCTTAATATTTCCAAGCATGCTGGATATGTAAAGAACATTCTGCCCCGTAACATCTTGAGTATTTATATCAAACGGCATATCGTACTCGAATTCCCCTGACGAGTCTTTGTAGCATTTGTACATGTGTTGGGGGTATTCGAACTTCAATAATAAATCTATAACTAGGTAGTGACCGTTTATAGCTGCTGCATGAATTGGCAGCCATTTTTCCACCGTCAAAGATTGCACCTGCTTAGGAAAATGTCTGAGAAGAAGGTCCACGATCTCCACCTTGCCATTATAACAAGCAATGTACAATGGACAGTACTTGGTCACAGTGTGCGGTCTACAATCTGCGCCATTATCCAGAAGCAGCCGCACTATGTCTCTGTGACCCATTTCACAGGCTGTAAACAACAATGTGTTGGCACCATTGGGTGCTATATTAACGATGTATTTGATATCGGACACATTACCCTGGATAATGTTCCTAGCTGCCACTGTATCTCCCTGGATACAAGTTGCACGCAGAGAAGCATGTATTGCCAGCTTTGCCAACTCATACTTCTCTGCCGCAGAGATTAGTAAATTCTTACAAGCCTCCTGGTTGCTTTTCTCGACTATGTCTATCGGTTTCTCACCGTTATTGTCTGTGATCATCAGGTCTGCATTAAATTCCAGTAGCTTTTCGATGTTGGAACTGTGACCATGTTCTGCGCAGATGTGCAGTGCTGTTCGGTAGTGACCTCTCGGCCCACAGGGAATGTTCGGATTAGCACCAGCTGATAATAGGACATCCAAGCATCTGGAGTTCTCTGTGATTGCTGCAGCATGCAATGGTGTCCTGCCCCATGAGTCCTGGCTGTTTATATATTGCGCGTGTTCACCTCTTAGAAGGTCCTCTAACAGTTCTGCGTTGTCCCATAAAGCAGCTTGGTGCAATAGGCGGCCAGGAAAGTCTTCATCGATTGGTGTATAATCTTCCATGACTGAATCTGGAATGATTTTGCCATGAAAGCACCAGCTCACCATTAAAATATAATATAACAGCAATATTAAGTTAAAGACAAGTGTGTTTATACTTACAAAATTATATTTATAAATTGTTACAATTTCCAATTGCATATGTATTTATCTGGTACATTCTTGTTTTATGATAGTTTGCATAGCTTTTTGTTCCAGATCGATCAAAATTAAATGCTTCATTGTAGATTTTATAGCCATTTATGAATTTAAATATTTCCACTAAATCTAAAGTGGAAATCGAGTATTTAAAATTGTATATAAACATCTGAGAAATGTTTAATTGTTTGTCACATTTTCGATCTGGTTTCTATTTTATTTCGAATTACGAATTGTTTCGGTAATAATAAAACTATCGTCAGTTTTTTATTGTTAATATGGCCATATTTGGTATGCTAAATTAAATTTACACATACGCAATTTTGTGTATACCTAAAAACGTAAAGATAAATGATTGTGGTGAAGATTATGATTCGTTTCGCAACTCACTGTAGTCATTTAAACGTCCTCCATATTTTCTTGCTGTTTTTCTTACATTGACAGAATTATGGTCACTGTCAATTGATATTGTTAACGTGAAACGTGAGAACAACACTAAACCCACTCGGTGATCGCCATTTTGTCAGACCTCTTTATCGACTGTACACACCTTTAAAGGCAATCCCACACATCAGTGACATCGAATTGCATCGAATCGATTAAAGTAAATAGTATCTGATATTACGTAACATTGTTATTAGACACACACATATATATATACTTATATAAAAAATACTTATAATACTTATGCAAATTCCTTTTTCCATTCATTACACAAATAAGAAAATTACGGAAAATTTTCTTACGTTACCTAAAAGAAATAAAATGTCTTCTGCAAAAAATAAAAAAAAATTCTATTAATTTTCATTTATAGACACGATCGCTTGCTAGTGATGGGCACCATCGATTAAAACTATCGACTAAATCGATAGTAGCCAACTATTGTTTTCAGTCGATTGATTTTTTAAACTATCGACTAAATTTGTTGAATTGTTTCCGAATTATATATATTTTTATATAAATTTTAAAAATATAAAATAAAATTTAAAAAAAAAACTATATATATGTTTACATGATTTTTTTATTTCAATGTCATATCAGTTAAAACTTAATGAGATACGGTTATTCGTGTCATGATATAAAATTTAAACTTTTCTGCTTTCAAAACTAACAATAAGATCATTTCAATGTCATATCAGTTAAAACTTAATGAGATACTGTTATTCCTGTCATGATATAAAATTTAAACTTTCTTACTTTCAAAACTGACAATAATAGGTCGGTATAGATAAACTTTTGCACTGGATATATAAAAATGGAACTTTTTAATTAGAAAATTAGAAAATTTTTATACAACACACGTTAATAAATATTCTACTGGCAGCCTTCGAGGCTCAATGCTCTCGCCAAATTTCTAGCAACAGCGAGCCTAAAAATTTCAATTTCTACTTGAAATTTAGGGTCATCACCATGAGCTTCAACGCAACGTAATAATTCGTAACAATCGTTGGAGGATATGATCACATCTTTGGCTTCCAATAATGGGATAGCATCGGACAAAAGAATCGACCAGAAGCTGAAATAGAAGTTTTGTTTACCAGTATCTTCTTAATCAATTTCAATCCTATTTTACGCTATATTTTACTTACTATTTTGGAGTTAGATTCGAGACTAAAAGGGACACCAATAAGCTTGCTGCTTCTTTGAACTCTCCAATATTATACATTTGATGAAATTCGCAATATTTTCCTATCAGAGAAATACAATTACATTAGTTATTTTAAGGTCAACATAACTTTTCATAGAAAATGTTGTAAAATTTATTTTATTACCTAAAAACGTAAGCCTATCACTGGCCATCATACAGAACCCTAAATTCTCTAAAAGATCGCGACATTCGAGTTTGCCAGTGTCCGCATATTGTTTTAAAAATTGATCAGCTATGTAAGTTACAAAACCACTGTCCTGTCCCTTCAATGCCCATGCAAGTGCATTTCCAAGTCTGCCGTGTTTTATGCATTTTATTCCTTGGATTTTGCATATGCTAGTCACTGAAAAGAAATTGTTAAGTAATTACTACATATATTATATTATATATTGAAATAATATTTCATTATCTAAAACTACTAACCAATATGGTCCATTCTATTATCGCGAGCTATATCTATAATTTTATTTATTCTTGCTTCCGATCCCATTGGTAACGATTGTATCAACAGTTCCAGTCTTGCTGAACCTTCCATAGGACAGTGCATTAAATAACTCGCGCCACATTGCCAAAGGGAATGATGTTCCATCAATGCATTGCCATATTCTAGTATTAGAGATTCATGCAGTTGGTTTGTCACCCTTAAACAGACAAAATTATTTTCCATTAATTTCATAGAATATTGTATTTTTTTTAGGTTTCCAAAAAAACAAGAGACAAATTTTGTCAGAGTTCTTAACAGGAAAGTGATCGTTGAATCACTTACTCGATTTGATCTTTATCTAAAACTTTAAGTCTGCCACAAGTGTATAGTAAATCCACTAAATGAGTTGCGAACCATCCATTATCCCCCATATACTGTATTTCCTTAATAACTTGGTGGAGATCGCTTTCCATCAAAGCTCGTATAGCATTATCAGATGGTCTATTAGCCTGCCATCTTTTGGCAATACTGTTCGCATGATGCGAAAGCTCAGGTTGTTTGCAACATGGAGATGTATAAAACAATTTGGCTGCTAACAGTTCGTACCAAGCATCTGTATAAGATGTTAACTGCCACAGAACTTCCTGTTCTCCTGCAATTAACTAAATTGAATTTTTTTTAAAGAATCTAAACTGATTAAATACCAGGTCATTTTATTTATAATATGACTATATTATAAATACCTTCATAATCATTTCTAAATCCTGATCAATGATGAAATCTTTGCTACTCAAATGCGAGCTTAAATCTAACTGCCAGTGCTTCCAACGCATGTTGAACTCGTTTACTGAATAACCACCATACACATTGTACACTGGCATTGTTTTAAGTATATTGTCGGCAATAATGAAGGCAGGATCATCTGCTTTACTGTGCAGTGCTAAAAGAGCTCGCACTGTTTCCAATTTCCCATGTAATGTGCAACGAATGACTGTCTCCCAGTAGTTAGCATGCTTCAAGTCTGCACCGATTGTCTTTAGAGTCAGTATTTTATTTGCCATACGTTCTGTAGATGGGAAATGAAATTTGATCCATTCCAACAATTGTGGTAGAACTACGTTTCCTATATTTAAAAAGGCAATGAATTGTAATTAATATAATTAGGGTACACGTCAATGAAATGCAACAAAACTCTTTACCTGGTACAATATCTATGTATAAAATTTCAGTTAAGTGCCAGACACATTCAATCTGGTAAAATATTGTAAGAAAATTCTCCAGTGATTCTTTCTTGTCCGACAATGATTTGCCACATATGTCTTGTAAACTTTCTATACAAGCTCTTAAGATAGATCTATATTGTTTGCTATGTTTCAAAAGTTCTGGCCTAATGTCATCGGAAGACACTTTAATTTTTCGAATGGATAAAAAGACACCATTACTTTCATTGACTAGTTTACGTAATTGCGGAGAAAATAAAATTACTTCTGGCTTTAAAATGTGTACAGTTGGACTGTACTTAGCGAAGTCTTTGTTTTGCAAGTTTTTGGTGTTGTATATGCTGACTTTGTTGCTGTTTACCCAGTTTGCTGAGAGTCGTTCGTTTTTGTGGATATCTGGGATATCCTGAAAATTTTAACGATACATTGCAAAGAGGTAATTTAAGTAATATTTCTTTAGTTGTATTTTTAAACATTTTTCTAATAACAGTGATGAGGTTAAGTATTATAGGTTATGTATAAATTCAAAGCATGCGGTTAGAAAAATAGTAATACTTACGATAGTCGGAGGATTTTCGACATCGGCCATAATTGTTAGCGAAAAATCTTCAGTTAGAAGTATTTGTTAATTTACTTTAATTACATAAATTTTGCATTCGCGGTCAATTGTTCTCTATGCTTTTCCCACAAATTAAACGTAGAGTAGCGACTATCGATACTGACATGTTCGATTACGATTGTATGTATCGATGTAAGTTCGATACCGATGCGTTCGATTACAATGGTACGATATGAATTGATAATTATATTCGATAGATATACGCGATTCGATATCTCGTAATTCGAATTGAATAAAAAATATCAACAGTTTGGAATATTTATTATATATTATATTATATACATTATATTGGGACTTTGATCTAGAAATTTGTTATGATAAAATATTCTCAAATGTGTTCAGATTCTCGTTATTTATAATTTATAATAAATGGTTGTAAAAGGCAATTAAATCAATAAAAAATACGCTGTTATTAAATAAATGCTCTTTATCAATGAAATTAATATAAACCTACAGTGTATCTTATCACCAGGAAACTATTTGTACTCAGAAATCTATTGAATGCGAAGCATTGTTTTCAGCAATAATAATTAAAATTGAAATTGAAAATAAAAACAAAGTCCAAATATTTTCAATATTCTTCAAATAAAATACGACTTTCAATAAATTACTGCCTCAATAAATCAATTATTTTATTTTCAAACAATTACTGCATCAATTGAAATATTTTAATTGCAAAAATACTGCATCAAATAAAATATTTTATTTTCAAAATTGTACACATACTTCAAAATAAATAGAATTATTTATTATTTACTATTTAAAATAATATTTTCTCCAGCTTTCACTGCCGAATTTTATATTCTAGCATTTTTTGAAAATTCTCTGGGTCTCTCTCTCAGGAGCCATAAATGCATAAAGGTGTCCGCAACCTATATATTACTTTATTCTCGGTAAAGTAATTGTCGAAGTGAACTATTTGTCGTTTCATTTCATTCGACCTTTCACCATGGTGTCAGTTCGACACATTGCTATCCCGTTAACGTTCGAATTCAATACATTACTGAGTACAAATAGTTTCCTGGTAATAAGATACAATGTATGTTTATCAACAAACCTCAGTAAGCACAAAAAATGCAATATTCCATTTTGTGTTTCAGATTATTAAAATAGAAATATTTTATTTTGTGGTTCCGATTATTAAAGTAGAAATATTTTATTTTCGAAACTGTATATCTTATTTAAAATACTATTTTTTTTAAAGCAAAATAAGTGCGATCAGTAAAGTGCGGATTTTGTGGATCTAACACAGAAACGAATAGATCAAATATTGTATATAATCTCTCTCTCTCTCTCTCTCTATATATATATATATATATATATTAGATTTTTATTTTTATATTAATTTCGATTGATAAAGAGCATTTATTTAATATTGTGAAAATAATTTAAATGTTCGACGCTGTATGTATACTGTTTTTTGTTTCGTTTAATTGTCCGGGGCGAACCCGCGTTTCCCCTACCGGGGTCTGGAGTCCTGCACCATGCCGAGACCCCCCTCCTTCTGCCTCGCAACCATAACAGCAGGCAGGTACGTCGGCGTCCCATCCGCGACAGCGGCGACCCTAAGCTCGAACAATAGGGGAGTGGGTTCGCAATGGTCCGAGCTTGCGCAGATTCGCGAAAAGGCGCGTCCTGGCTGCGTCCGAGCCGAAGCTTTTACTCGTCGACGAGCTTCCGTGCTGGAGTGTCTTTGCCGATCTCGGACAAGTCAGCGCAAGTGCTAGAACGAAGTGTTCCCCATTGTCTCGAGTCAACCGAGCGAAACTCGTAAACGAACGTCTCGCAATTAATTCCGAAGTGTCGACCGGTTGGTTTCCGATTAAAAATGTAAGTGACCGCGCGAGCCAGTTCCGGATCGAGGGGTCAAAGGATCGACGTAGATCGCCGGAGGCTCCATGGCGTGAGCGCTGACACCATTTCCACCCCTTCGTCAACGTCTGAAGCTCGACTAAACTGTCAGGTATGTGTTCCCAGACAGTTTCTTCCGTACCGATCTATTTTCTTTCAGATTTTTCCGGTTCCTTAGTCGCGGCAATGAGTTAGATCCGTAGAGGGTAGCTTTTTCGAGGGTTGCGTTAGAAGAGGATGATTTTTAGGGGATGGGGGATTGCTCAACTAGGCGTGTGAGCATGGGGTTCATTGGATTGAAGCTTTTTCGGGATATATCGGTTTTCGTTGGGTGAAGAGGTTTCAACGCGGGTCCGGGTTACCGGTGGATCGTTTGATGATAGTTTCTAGAGATGTTAGGGGTTTTTAGAGGCTTTGGGGGTTGTTTGGCATGGGATGTGCGGCGCAGTTCTCTGGCGATCAATCGTTTTCAGACGGGAGAACGTTTATTTTGGTTTCTCGAGTCGCTTTGTTTTGGATTGGGTTGGGTGATATATGTTTGTTTATCCGTAGTGATATTTATCTGTAGATGGACAAATGGAGGAGGAGGAGTATGGATAGCATAAATTAAATGATTTTCGGGAATAGTATTTTTGTTACTTTATTCAGTTTAGATCGTAGATGTTAGAAGAACCAAGTAGCTCATTAGTATTAATTTATTCGTATCAATTAGCTACCCTTTGACGCCTCCGCGAGGATTTCTGCTGACAAGAATTTTCCCTCGCTGTAATTTGTTAACAGTGTATATTAACGTAAAATGCTTTCAGTAAACGTTTCACGGTTTAATTAACTAGTTTAATCAGCTATTTGAACGTAAAAATTAGTACCGTATTACATTTACAAAAATTAAGGGGAGGGGGACGTCTGCCCCCCACCCCCTCCCCGGTGTCCATCTTAGAAAAATTTCTTGCACGCCAAATGATCAGCCTTCTTGTCTCGTTTAATCAGAGAGAAAAAAATTTAATCGATAGTTGCAAAATATAGGGAGGTCCCAGTTAGTTCGAAAATAGAAGGTAGAAGATGTGGCTGTGACAATTTTAGAACCAGTATTTTTGTGAACACCTTATTTATCTTACACGATAGATACATTATTATTGATCGATATTAATTTAACTAGATATATGAAGCAAATCAGGAACTTAACTAGGACCTAATTAGTTCCAAAACAGAAAATTATAATTAACATAAACTGTGTAAAGTGTGGGACCAATATTTTGACTGATACCCTGTTTATTATGGAAGACAGGCTTTATGAAAATATTATATATATGTAGATGGTCACTATTCATATTCATATAATTGAATATTCATGATAAATACGGTGTTCAATTTAGGACCTAATTAGTTTGGTGATAGGTCGGTATTAATTTATACCACTGGATACCTATTATAAATAAGTAGTTTAGTCAGAACCTGATTAGCTTTGAGATTGGAGAATATAAATTAGCTTAGATTGTGCCAATTTTAAGGTTACCGTTTTTATCGATACCCTATTTACTTTGGACAATACGTTTGTTTTCGGGACAGTAGGCAATGCCGAAGACAAACGTTGTAGATTATAAATTGTAAATAATCATTGTACATAGTAAACCATCATCAGGGTTATTATTAACGTTAGGTTCTCATTAGGTTTTTTAGTAGATTTTGTAGAAATTTTAGAACTAGTATTTTCATCGATACTCTAATTATTTTAGAGCACAGACACTACAAAAGTATCAATTCATATATCGGACAACTAGTAGTAAATAGAGAATATAGAGATTATAACTGGAATTTTTATGACATTATAATTAGCTTAAATTGTGCAAATATTCGAACCATTTTAGATAATAGTTTTCCATTTTCAACTCGCTTCTCCCTTTTCTGAAGTTTCTTATTTTCTATATCTCCTAGCATAGTTATGTTGGAATCTTATCTTTGAATCTTTAACAAAAGAGAGTCTTACGAGCGAACTGGAGAAAGTGAAATTCGAGAATTCTCTTGGGTATCTTTAGTATTCACTCTGAGCAACTATGTTCTTACAAATAGTACAGAAGTCTTAATAAACATTGCTACAGATAACTATGAAAAGGTATTAGAAAAGGAGTGTTGTAGATAACTTTAAAAATTATGTTATAGGGTTACAGATAATTTAAAAAATTATATTACAGGGTTACAGATAAATAACTTTAAAAATTATAGGGTCACAGATAAATTAAAAATTTACATTATAGTGTTACGGATAATTAAAATAATTATTTTATAGGGTTACAGATAAATAACTTCAAAAATTATAGAGTCACAGATAAGTTTAAAAGTTACATTATAGGGTTATATATAATTAAAAAAATTATATTATAGGGTTATAGATAATTTAAAAAATTATAGGGTAACAGATAAAGAGCGTTACAAATAATAAAAGAATTACTACAGAAATACTATAAACAATCAGTAGCGCTAATTTTTATAATGTGTAGAAAATATTATGAGCGATTTGATGCGCAGTTATAAGAAACCAGAATTTTCGTACAACGTCTCAATTACTCCCCTCCCAATCGAATAGAGGTCAAATTCACCTATAAGCTCTGTTGCTATAGTACATACCGTATTACGCCTCGGCTTTTCTCGCAACAGGTTAGTCAACATTATTTCGTGTGCTGGAGGAATACGAAAACACTTTGGGGACTTCTGAACTAACTTGGGTCGCTACTGGAAACATGAATCTTCGGGTTATGATGTTGAATTTTCCGAAATCTATGATCATTGAAATTCACCCCAGGTACCATGAATTCCCCCCTAGATTATTTTTAACATGACTGGACAATAATTTTATTTCAGACCTTTTCTGTTTGGACCTATTTTTTACTTCGACGAAGTCATTTCGAACGGAATATCAAATTATCGTTTGATTCCAATTTCCGTAAAATATCACCAAACATTCATATGTAATCTGTCTTCGCGCGATAACCTAAATATCATTTTTAATATAATTATGTCATGGATGTCATGCATTCACAGTACCAACATTTCGCTAGTAATAAAAATTTTAGCGCAGTTGAAATGAAAGTTTTATTTTTAAAGACAATTTGATTAAAAAATAAATATAACATGAAATTCACTAATTAAACGAAAGCTTTTTGAATTAATCTATTTTTTTAATGCAAAATGTACTCACGAATGGCTTTCATTGTTAATATATTGATGGATCTCGAATTTCTTGTACTTTTGTCTCCCATATAATATATTTAATAGAAGGTTTAGTAACTTCATCGTATTTAATCTCGAACAGAGTTTCAACCGAATGAGTTTTAGCATTTTCCGTGAATTCATTCCCAAAAATTAACGTTCGCATGATTGCCCGCAATTAAAATATTTGTCAGGGCAGAGCAAGAATTGTGTCCTTGGGCTGTAGTAATTTAACGGTATCACGAAAGCGTCGTCTTACGATTTAGTGTACGTAGATTTCCCGGTTTAAGTGTTTTCAATTTTTTTTTCCACGACTGGGGGAAACTCGCCTTTGCAGTCGTCGTTATTTAATAACGTTGAAACAGCGATCGTAATGCAATACAAGGATGAAATTACATTTCATGCAACGGACGTTTCCGTCTTCTCGAGGGGGCGAGGGAGGGAAGGAGGGGGATGATCGACCGGAGCAAATTCATATAAAAGTTTCCGAGTGCTCTTTCCCAAAACTATTATATGCAGAACATGAACGTACTCTGTTTCAAACATTTCTATGAAGCTTAATCAATGTTTTCGAGACTGCTACTAGTATAAATTGGAAGATTGAAATCGCTCCTTCACAAACAGCTCAGGTAATTTGATTTTAGATATTTTTTTCATTGCAATTGTGTTGCGCGTTTGAACGCTGACTGTCAGCTAGCTTTTTGAGCTGTTTCCTGCGTTTGATACGTTCAATCGTTTTTATAGAGCTTTGAATATTTTTTTCCGGCTGCTCCAGCTACCGTGAATTTAACGATTAAAGTTTCGCCTTGGCAAATAGCTCAGAAACTTCGGTGTTGAATTTTTTATTGGAATTTTGTTGCACTCTGATCGCGGACCGTCAGCCAGCTGGGAATTAAACTAGATTCTGCTTTTGACAGAATCAAACGTTTCTATGGAGCTTCAACATTTTTACCCGCGACTCTGGCTAGCAAGAATTTGAAGATTGATTTGGGTCTTTACAATGACGTCGTGAAATTCGATGTACGATGTTTTGGTGCACTTTAAAGTGTGACGCTAGTCAGCGAGTAAAAATGAGAAGGTTTTTCTTTTTGCTACAGAATTTGTAATTTTTTTCTTTCAAACAATCTGGCATAGATTCGAAGATTGAAGTCTCCTGTTTACAACAAATTCTTCAAATTTGGTGTTGATTTTCTTCGCGATGATTTATTGCAGTTCGAATGCGACACACACGTTTCCAATTTATTTCGTACAGCAAAAATAAATATACTGGGTTGAAAAGAAA
>CM052325.1:5681557-5694311 GCA_028455615.1 Lasioglossum zephyrum | reverse complement strand
TGCAGCTCGCTTCTCATAGACTTCTCTGAATATTCTTTTAGATAATTGTACATTCAACAAAGTAATTACAGAGTTTTTGTATATTACATAGTCAACAGTATATTGAAATATTCTACTGAAGCAATGTACTGGAACTTAGAATCCATATTAGTGATAGTGGTGAAGCATATAGGTGAAACTCTTAGGGGATAGTATTAGGATGCTGAAACTATATGCAGAGATTTAGAACCTGTTGCATTTTGTGTGTGTGTGTGTAACTTTGTTTGTTATCCTTTAGCAATCTAGTTTGACTAGTTTACGGGAACATGCGAAAGCTTTGAAAGATCAAATATTCCTCTCCTATTAAAAGATTCCTCTTTATTCTTCAAGATCTTCTTTATGTTTCACAAGTCTTCTATCCAATTTTCTTTTAATTCTTTTATATGTTTCTCCTCTGCATTTTCCGTTTCCAATCTCCATTTCATTTATATTACTTTTTTCTTTCCTTTTTCTCAACCTCTTTTCTATCAATTAGCTAATTGTACTCGTCACTGTAAATCCACTGCTCTCACCTGTGTTTCATCCTCTTTCCTCCGAGATCAGCAAATTTAACTATGTGCACGTTGAAGACAAAAGAAGAATATTTTAATGTAAAATATTCAGTAGTTTCATTTCGAGGCATCGCAGAAATTCGGGAGTTCTTTTTTCCTCGGGTTTCAACCCCAGAAACGATTTCGAAAACTGTTCTCCATTTATTTGCGACCGCATTCCGGTGATTGCTTCGAGATAACGCCTATGGTAACGTGCGGAAACGAGAAGAAAAGTGTTTATAGGTTAAAGAACGAATCGTTATGGTTGCAATGAGAGATTGAACGGTAGAGGATCTGCACTCGGGCCTTTGGGGATAAGGATCTCTTCATCGATCGAAGAAGATAAATATACTGGCTGGATGATAAAAATCTTATCCACTAGTGGCTTGTCTAGCCTCGTAGGGAGAGTTTACCCTTTCGTATCAGGGCTTGACCCAGATTTCGTGCACATAAACCTCGTTACACATTTGAGCAGTCTTGGTAAAAATGATTTCGAGTACCAGTGGGCTGTTTGTCGGAAGAATTATTTGGCTTAATCTTTATCGTTGCTGTTTACTTTGGCAGAAGCGGGAAAATTGTATTAGAAGTTATCTTCACAGTTTATATTACAAAGTGTTCGTTCACCTTTTAAAATAGAATAACTCTTTTTATAATTGTACCAAACAACCTGATTTTTTATAATTAATTAAACAAGGCATTTTTTTAAAACTTTTTTATTTAGGGCCTTAAAATGGCCCATTTTTTATTTGGACCCTGAAAAATCTTTTTTGTGTATCATTTCGTAAATTAATGCTTCTAATTGATTATAAAAAAATCTGGTCGTTTGGCACAATTATAAAAAAATTATTCTATTTTAAACAATTTGTACACCCTATGTATATTTGCCCGCCTCGCGTGGAACGAGAACTGGGTACGTTACCACATTAAGAAATTGAGTATAATTATTTTCCTGCTCTTAACCTTTGCGAGGTAAAGTGGGGTCTCGGAGATTCCAGATTTTTCAAAGGAATTTTTACATGAATAAAATTAAATCTGTTTGTTTACTTTTTATCCCGTGTTATTCTTTATTTCGAATTAATTAAAAACGAGGCTATTTATGAAATTCATTTGTCTAAGAGACCTCCTCCTTACTATTTATGTGTTATTACCTTCAAGGGTTAAATTTAGTATAGCTTTCTTGAAGATATTCAGCATAGTTTAATAATCGGGAAGAATGTTACCAAAGCCGGAAGAAATAAAAAGCACTCGGAGTTCAGTTGTTTTATGTTCGCTGCTTTGAAATTTAAATTTCCTGCTATGCGTACAAGGAACGTCTCCATTACCAACGCATAAAAAATGATCATAACAGCGTTCTCTTGCGTTAATAACGCGGGGGTTAGGAGGGGGTAAGGAGGATTTAAAGAGAATATGGCTGTTTTCTTGGCGCGTGTCGCAATAAGTCGCAAGAATCCCGTATAAAAGTACACGTCTCGCGTGAAGCCTTGAGGGAACCATCGTCGAGCCGCCATTAAAAGAGTGGCAATACCAGGGGATTACCCGCGGAGAATGAGGCCACATACTTCTCGCGTCGCAAAGTGGAATCCCTTTCACGGGGAAGTAATGCTGTTCCGTGGTGCAAAAATGCATCGTGGAGTTATTGCTTCTTGGAAAGGTCGTCGATGAAACTTCGAAATCATTAAATCCGTTGAAATTGTTTCATGACCGTCTCAGCTGTAGCATCAAACACCATCTGTGCTATGCAGAGGTTACGTTTGTAGGACTATTTTCAGAAATCCAATGCCGATTGTTCTCGTACACACATCTGTGTTATTCGACAGCGGCATTAACTGCCAACAATGTTCCTCATGTTCCGAATCGAAGTATTCGTTACTCAATATATTTCCAATTCATTTTGTGCCACGGTATTTTCAACTTAACCTAAGAAATTAGATATAAAAACTGCTCTGCAAATTGCTTTTTAAATGCGCTGCTCGCGATCTTAAAAGCAGCCTTAACGTTATTATATATAATGCAATATGACATCATAAAATCGATATATAAAAGTGCTTTTTACTCTCTTGCGGCGATCTGGAGGGTATTATAACTGATACATCGAGTTAACAATTTTTTTCTTCTTTGTGCCCTACCATTATTAGCAACTACGTTACACGTATACAACGTTAACGTGTACACGGTGATACATCAAAATTTGATAGAACATTAAATAAAATAATTGTTATATTTCAAATTAATAGAACGATAACACTTGATTAAAATTCCCTTTTTAATTGGCGTTGTCATTCGAAATAGATTCGCAGGTTTAGTCGAGTGTAAGATTAGGAGTGTTTATATGGGTCGATGTATAATGTTTTGGGTGTCGAAGGGCTATGATTTAGGGCAACCTCCGTCTGATCCGTCTGAAAGCATCTCGAGTAGGCAAACAATCTGCTAGAAAGCCGGATCGAACAACAAGAACCACTACTCCCAGGGTTCTTGAAGCAATGGACCACTTTCCTACCTAAAGAAAAGAAGTTTCGGCGGTTTTCGCGGACAAAAGGCATCACTTACGACTTACACGTCCACTTGATAGGGACTAAAATAAAAAGCTACCTGTTTCACCGATATAGAAAATAACGGACATAGATTAAACCAATACACTGCCAACATTTCTCTTGATATTTCGAAAACAATCCATCCTAGAAAAAGTCTGTTTAGACAAAAATCGTGTACTTTATAGTGGTGCATTTAACTGCTAAATTAAATACATTAATTCTATTAAATTTCCAAAATAAAACTAGTACCCACTCGAATATTACCATATACGATGTATAACTATGTAAAGTAGGGTATTCCCAGAGATTCAAAGAGCATGGAATGTTTGCACGTATACGGAGAACGTTCTCCAAAATATTTGCATAGTCGGAGGATTATTCAAAATGGTAGTGAATACACCAAAAAGTTCTCGCACACATACTTCAGCATGTACACCAAATATTTCGCATGTGCACTATTAGTAAAGTAATTCGAATTGAAGCACATTCATCGAAATAAAACGAAAATTATTTACTTATTCAAATAAGTACGCAAAAATTATTCAAGATAATTTGAGTAACTTAGTACATTATAGGTTTCTTTTTTTCAAGTCGTAGGGCCATTCACAACAGAATAGGGTAAAGAATTCGATTTTGCAAGGAGTCAAAACTACTATAAAGAACGTATAAGGTCTGTGCAAAAGTAATTGTGATTTTTGGTAGTTCAAATTCTAGCTTAAAGTTAAGGTACAAGTTAAACAAATATTTTGTTGAACGTAGATTCAATAGTTGCTTCGATAACAATTGTTTGCATGTAAGAAAGGTACTGATACGTGAGGGGTACACACCGATGCACATTCTTTAGATTTAATTAGACAATTAATCGTAGATTCCTGTTCCAATCCTAGTTACTTATTTCTACGAAAGCTCGCTAGCATCTTGTCTCCATTGCATCCTAAAAGATTCAAAATTTTGCATGCAATCTGGCCTCAGTCTGAACCAGTCTCATTTCTGAGATACATAGAACCATTGAAAAAAAAAGATTAACAGTAATAATAGATACTAAAACAGTAATTCGTAAATTGATTAGACCAATCAGATCACCGCTGATCGCTCTCTTGTAGACTCCTAGCCACGCCTACTCCCCCCACCACCCGTAGTTAGTCAATCAAGTAGTTTGCTAGCCGAGTGCCATTGGCGTGCACGAAGAAATTTTCACAGGTCCAGGGACAACAACGCGGGGACCGTTGGTAATCCATTAGTGTGTAGCCAATTAACGCGTGATTCTATCGCAGTGCATCCTGTGAACCCTGTCGGCGAACCTTGTACAGCTTTTAGAATTCCAATTTTCTCGAATAAATTTTCGAGAGAGAAAGAGAGAAAGATAGAGAGCGAGAGAGAGAGAGAAAGAGCGAGAGAGAGAGAGAAAGGGAAAAGAAAAAAACATATCTCGACGGAGACACGAGCATTATTGAACTCTAATGAAAATTTATCAGAATATATCGCTTTACCAATAGATTCACTCGAAAAGAATCGTATTAGCCTGATGCATGTAGACCAATCTCATTAGAGCTCTGTCAAACCAGTTGTTGAACATTGTTCAATCAGCTGGAAATTGTTCGTTAACACTAGAAGCACCAATCGGTCGAAATAACGTGTATATTTATTAGTGCGAAGTTGTACTCATAGAGTCATTAATTGACTGTATATGAACAGATGAATACTCTTACAATAGCAATACAGAGAAATCTAAAGTAATTGGGTCCATCTGGTAGTTCTAGTGTTAAAGAATCGAGGGAAAACATGTCGGGAAGAGTCAGTAGTGCTCGTAGATAGTAGTAGACGATGATTCACTGAGCAAGGGTTGTCTTTCCGGTGTTGCAGGATGCACGCGGTTGGATTGCACTCTGCGCTGGCCATCAAGCGTCAGAGAAAGCGCCGGGACGAGCAGCGTCGTGCCCGTGAACGTCGTTATAGTGCGCAATCAGGTGACAGTGGGTTGACATCGCCCAGAGCGTCTACTGGTTCCCTGGACCATCACTCGAGACACCATAAATCAGGCCACTCTAGCCATGCAGCTGGCCAGGGGATGCTGGACACGAAGGTGGTCACTTCGATTGGGATGCTGCACATCGGAGTGGTGTTCCTAGTGCTGGGAGCCTTCTTTCTAATGAGCGGCACGCTGCCCGGAGACATGACACAGTGGGGAGCGAAGTACACCAAAGGCTGGTGGAACGAGATGGTGGCCATTGGGCTGTTCGCGGTGTTCGTCGGCATATTCTTGATCATCCTGAACCGTGTGATCGCTAGGAAAGAAGAGAATGAGTTAGTGGAGTATGTTCAACGACAGCTGACCAGGACCAAGTCAGGTCACAGGCTTGAGAGGGATGCGGAGACCGGAGGACTGACTACCAGAAGCGGTAAGAGGGCCAGACAGATGGCCGCCGCCGCCGCCGTGTCCATAGAAACTGAGAACGAAAAGGACTCCCCCGGATCTCCACCGAGAAGTCCTCCGCCAGCGTACTCACCGCCACCCATAGTGAACGGGGATCATCAGAACATGCAATCCGCCGCTCTCTATCTCGAACAGATCACAGAGGAAGAGATCATCAGCGATCGTGTGGAGACCTCTACCACTAACAGTCTCAGCCCAGGCTCTCCCAGCGAGACCAGAGAGCTGCTGCAGAATCCTCGACACTCCAAGCAGAATGGAAACCCACAGCAGATCCGCCAACCTCTCTACGTCTCCAGGATCTAGACTACTTTTGTAATTCTGAACTGTGGAACCGTGCTTTTCGACTTTTTCACACGATCTTTTTGTGGTCCAGGTGAGACCTGGATCATTGCCGAAAGAAAAAGAAATGGGACGAAAATTTGATTGCAGAGTTCTTAGAGATGATGATCTGCACTCTCGCTGAGGATCTTCTAACACGTTGACTACCAACATATTAACAAAGATTAGACAACGTAACGATAGAAAGTTGACGCCGCCGAGCAATTTACAGTTCGGTCGGCTCGTATTTGAGTTTCAGGGTAGCCAACGTGTTACATACTGTTGCGGTATACCCTAAAATGGGACTTCCCCTCACACACTAGCTGTAAACAAGGTTGGGATCTTGTCTATGTCCCAGGAAAGTTACTAGAACCCGTCATCTTTCTGTACTGTTGATAAAATCGTCTAAACGATGTGTCCAAGAAGAAGTTGTTTACGTATAGCGGCTTCCTTCGGCGTTCACTGCTGGAATAACGCAACGATACACATACAGTCTTTTTGATATGCGGCCGTTCGTCTCGTTAAAGGGTCAGAGAGTTTTCTTTCTCGGTATATACACTTGTATTATATTAAACCGTAAAAACTGTCCGAGGCAAGATGGAAATACTGTTTGTGGGTAAACCAGAGCCCTGTAGATGCCGACTGGCACTCACTGCTGCTTCAACGAAAAAAAAAAATACTTTGCTTCGAATCTGCTCGTTGCTTGACGATGGGAACTAAGGGAGAACAGGTTCAAGAGAAAGGGGAGATCCTATCGGTTACACTTTTCGTCCATTGAAGCTTTCATAGGGTGGTGTTTTTTGCTAGGGGAAACTCTGACCTGAGAGAATAACCATAGGTAAATAGGTACTCGAGATTGCAGAGAGGGGAATGCCGGTAGGAGTTTCATCGGGAGGTTAATTAGGGATGATTCACTTAAGAAATATACGCTCAAGGACCAAGATTTAATTAATCCGAAAAGAAGGGTTTTAACAGGAACCGAGGGTGAGGTGGATTGTGGGCTGGCGTTTCCCGAGATATCATTAATTAATTCACTTGATTAACCATCCGAGAATGTTCGATTAAGATTCCGAAAACACTAGAAAGGAAGATGGGAGGAAGGAGGGTGAGAGAGTTTACAACGCTAACATACTCATCGCACTTAGTATCTATCGGAAGCCAGTATCGTGTGTCCAAACGAAATATAATCCGTGGATTATTCATTAATTAGTAAGGAAAGTGGTCCCGATATTAGTGGTCTGATATTAGTCGTTGCACCTGAAGACGAATTTTGAAAAAGTTCACACCGTGAAAATCGTCCACCTGTTTGAAACGCACTATGGATAATTGGAATGTATTTGTAAACAATATAGAAACGTTATCATTTCATTTCAACAATACATTATATAACAATCGTGAAATACACAAGCTTCGTGGACTAATAACAAATGTACAGTATTATAGATGTATGCATTTTGTATATAATAGTGATCATCGCACTAGGGGTCGTCCATTTTTCAATTTACTTGAACGGTTTTCATTTTGAGATCACTTTTAGTGCAGCTCGCTTCTCGTAGACTTCTCTGAGTATTCTTTCAGATAATTGTACATTCGACAAAGTAATTACAGAGTTTTTCTACCGATTAAGAATGCTGCGAATTTGTATATTACATAAGCAAGATTAAAGGGACGAATATGGCGGACGTTTTTTGAGTGAACTATGTAATAGTGGTTCGGCCCTGAAATGCAATCGAACGCGCTTTGCTAGACAGGTAAAACTCGAATTTTAAATTGTTTTTTACCGTGTGGCGTATCTCGTTGAATCACTTGCGAAGGACAATTAATTTGAGCTCTTACTGTTGGGTATCTGAGTACTCAGAGTACTCATGCTGTATGTAATCTTGAATTTAAGTATTTAAGTGCTCCATAATAGAGATCAAAGGTGAGCGAGTACCAAATAGAACTGCATCGAAGTACTTCGAGTATGAAATCGAATTCGAGTAGTCGAGTACTTGAACTTAACTGTGAGTACTCGAGTATCCTGATTTGAGATTGTGAATTTAAAGAATATTTGGATCTTAGTTCAATGACTACTCAACTTTTAATTATCAACTGTATTGTCAATTGAGTAAGCACTTGATACAGAATTAATTGGGTACATAATTTCCACTAAAGTGGGTAATTGGATATCGAATTTGAGTGAGTACTTAATTGCCAATCGAGTAGTAAATTGTACGAGTACATAATTTTCAATTGGCGATTCAATTGAGCGAGTAGTCGATCGTGAGTTATTCAGATCTCAATCAAGCAGTTACATCGTGGTTACTGAATCTTGAAATTTTTGTTTCGAATCAACAGTTACATCGAATAATTCAACCATAAAAGCTGAAGTAATAAATATGGAATTATGCATCCACAAAATTAACGAATGCAGTTTTCGCTAGGTTGAGACATTCAACTGATTACTATCAGCTTAGAGGGCAACCTTCAGTGGACAATCACGTTCAATCATACTTTTTCCTCGTTAAAGATAAGTTCGTTAGCTTGAGAGCTAATTACCTGTTCAACGGTTCTCGATCCCATTGCGTTTCAGACGGATAGACGGGGGACAGCTTCGATCCGTTCGGTGTTTCAAGGTCAGTTGTTGGGAACACTCGGTGTCCAGTGACTGATAAAAAACAGTACTGTTAAGATATAGCTTGTAATTTTAATATTCTATATTCCATTTTATAATGTCTTGGGTATTCGATACATATGCTAGCTTTAGACGGCAGGATTTTCGGAAACAACTCGATCGAACGCTCGTGGAAACGAACGCTGTGCTTTGCCATCGTTTTATCGGTCGTTTTCGAAGATCTTCAATAAAAAAAATTGCCACGCTCGGGCGCTACCATTCTGTGATCCAATGAAAAATTAATTAAACTCATACCGAGAAATGAATAATGTTCTTTCGAAGAATCTTACTCTGTACATATATATTATTATACATCTCTACCTTTTTTAAATTGGTGCACATTAATTAGTGAAACAGTGAGATCGAATGAGAGCGAGGGAGAGATAGAGAGAATGAAAGAGAGAGAAAGATTGAGATAATTAAAGATTGCGTGAGAGTGAGATAGAGAAAGAAAGAGAGAAAGAGAAAGACAGTGTACTAACTGTTTGCACTCTGCGCATTAAACAACGTTCTGTACGCTGCCACGGTGGACAGAAAGTATATATCTTCGCCGCGAACCATTTTTGGCGAACAAAACGGAAAGTGAACGACGATTCGGTTCGATTGAATGTTGAGTGAAAGTGCCTTTTACTATGCGTTTCGTATCCGTAGCTTTTCGGTATTGAAGGGACACACTTCGGTTTTCGATTAGTCAGCTGAATCTTTTCCCTTATCAGGAATTGAATCGATAATATTTATCGGTCTCTGCGTGGAGAAAGAAAAATTGTTAATATTCTTTGACTTGTTAATTTTAAGTTACGACGTTGAATTTATATCGACGAAGAGTGCGAACGAGAAGTAGATCGAACAGGTGCTAATCCGAGGTTTACGTACACTAATTCGGGGAACAGAATATTTACAGATCGTATATATCGTACATCCATTTACATATATTAGTTGGTTAATTAATATTTAAGCGCGCGCGTCGTTGAAAGCGATCGATTAATTTTAATTCTTCCATTCCTTCGAAACTGAAAGGCTGAAACTTGCTAATTCTATTCAACTATTGATTCTACACCGGTGTAATCGAACTATCTGGTGGACTTTCTCTGATTGCGTTCGTTGTGTTACTTTTCTATTGCAAAAGATTTGTAATGCACGATAAATGATGCTGTTGAAAATATTCACAAATTATTCGATTACGGACGATCTCTGGATCAATTCTACACTTTAAAACAAGACTATAATCGAGAGTGACACTGTGTCGATAGTTGTTTCTTAATGACTAAGTAACGCGCCCGAAAATATCCCCGAGGTATGGCAACCCGCCGACCGCGCCGCATGTAGTATCACTAGGGGCGAATTTTTTTCCGGGAGAACCATAAGAGTTATCGAGACAAAACTTTACTAGATTGTTACTCGTACATTGTCCCACATCTCTGACTTTTTTTCGTCACCGAACACGTTATCGTTTTTGCGTGACACTCGTCGGAAATGGATCGTCGATAATCGAACAATTTGTTTGTTTAACGTGTACATACATATAATATCTGTATTTACTCGTGAACGAGGCTGTTAAAATCGCTGGAGTCCATCGTACGTTGAGTTCCGGGTACAGAAATATTTTGACATAAGTGGTACAATCGTTTATACTTAGCATGTCACGCAGTTAAAGCTTCGAGGATCACTAGAACCTTTTCGAATATTTTCTTGTCGTAGTTTTGTTTATCGAAGCATTAGTTTGCGGTACAAAAAAGAAGACATTCCATAATTGCGACGAACGTTGATACAACGCGCACAATAGGTCTTTTTCCTGCGATTCCTGTACCGAAATTTCTATTTCTTGGGTCCACGATTAGGGAGAAACGAAATGAATTCTTTAAAAAGAAAACGACGCGGGGTAAGAAGTAAGTTCCGAGCGTTCGTTTCTTTCGCAATATCGATACGTGGATCCTGGAAAAGATGTTGGACGAGCCAAATCCTCTAAATAAGTAATCTAACCGCGTAATCTTATCTGTACGTACAAGTTCTAGGACGTAAGCTAGCTGGTAAGGGCGGTGTGGGTGTTTAAGTGAGCAGCGACGATCTTTATCATTGTTACAATTATAGCTCTCGCATTGTACTACCGCAATACTTTTACCGATAATTAACGCAACTACTATGAATAGGACGTTATTAAGCTTTCTTATGCCGTTTCTCTATTGTACCACTTATATACACCTGAGTGCACGACTTTTTCGAGAATAAATCTTTATGAAACGCTCCAGTCTATGCGACTTGGTTTCCTACATTGCCCCGACGATGCGTTACAGACAATCTGAAACACGTTTCGCAAGATATGTTTCCCTTGATTTTTTACGAAGGAACTCTAATAAATCGTGACAACCGACTGTTCTACCATGTCATCGTTTGTGTCCTTCATTTTCCTCGGCCATCGTACACGAGATTATTTCATTCGAATTTTTATTTTTTTATGTTAAGGTTTGATGGATTTTATAAAGAATACCGCATGTTCGTGTCTGCACAGTTTGCATGGGGAAAAAAGATTCACGAAGATCAGGGTCTGTTTCGATGTCTTTCTCCAGCGCGCACGAGCACTCGCTTCCTCCGGTCGCAAGTCTGCTCGTAAAATCGATCCTTCCGAGTGGACTTCAGGCCCATGCGCGATGTGGACTTGCCCGAGAATGCCACGGGCTACACTCACTTTTTTCTATCTGTTAATTAACGATCAATTAAGATAATGATCGACCAATCGTTATACATTGGCTGGCAGATTCAGGCAATATTCAAATCCCTGTAGCATCGTGCGAAAGGATTCGGTATCAACGTACGTAGGCTAATTTTAAACTACAAAAGATCCGCTTTCTATCTATGATTTTTTAAATATTTTTAATGTTTAAACCAAACAGAAAAGACTCGATAATAAATTTCTTTAAGAATATTCGATTTTACCTTATAAAAGAAATTAATTTATGATATCGGCACACAGGTTGGATAAACAAATCAAAACAAAGCAATTTTGCAATTTATAAGTACAACATTCGGAAGATGATCCAGACTCGGATCGAAACGTTGAGAAAAATTGTATAAATTGCAAAATTGCTTTGTTTTGATTTTTTCAACCAACCTGTGCGTTGATAACATAAACTAATTTCTATTAATTCGTACGATCGACATAATGGAATATTTACCCTATAAAAGTTTGTTCAACCACACAAACTACCATGGATTTAAAAATTGTACAAATTGCAAAATTGCTTTGTTTTGATTTTTTCAACCAACCTGTGCGCCAATAACAAACTATTTTCTATTAATTCGTACGATCGACGAAACGGAATATTTACCCTATAAAAGTTTGTTCAACCACACAAACTACCATGGATTTAAAAATTGTATAAATTGCAAAATTGCTTTGTTTTGATTTTTCAACCAACCTGTGCGCCAATAACATAAACTAATTTCCATTAATTAGTACGATCAACAAAACGGAATATTTACCTTATAAAAATTTGTTCAACCACAGAAACTAAGTACCATGGATTCAAAGATTGATGTCTGCTCCTTGTACATACTCTGAATGTACAACTGAACTCTGAATGAAAAAGTATGCGAACATCTTGTTGGATAAATTCTTACATTTATCACGGAGCCTGGAAAATTTGTCCCTGTAACTTGACACGCCGTGGATTTAACGATCGTCTTCTTTGTAACGAGTGCAGAGAATTTGTCGTGCGATTTTGTTTCGCCTTTTTTCCTTTATCGAGCTTTGAGTAAAGGGACGTTCGGCTAATGGGGATCATATGCATTAAAACAGTATACGGGTAGCAGAAAGAAGCGAAACCAGTGGAAATGCATGGAACTCCGGTGCATTCGAGCATCCCGGTGAGCTCGCCGGGTGCAGAGGGTGGATGTAGTGACGTATCGACCGGCGAGGTCACCTGGGGTCACCAAAGTTCATACCGTCTCCCGGTTTATGAACTCGATGAAATTGCAGCAACGATTGCGTAATGGTAAACGAACCTTTCGGAAATACAAAATGTTCTCTGACCTAAAACCTGTCGCAATAGTCGGAAACTCGAAATATACAATTTAAAAGGTTCTCCAAATTGACATTTCAATTTCCTTCATATAGAACGAAAAATATCACGAACAACGGTTTCAATATTCCACCGAACAATAGCAAATTTTTAGAGAAATTTCATGCGGCGAATACCATTTTGTTCTGTCGTTTTTAATTTCAGTGATATATTCAAATTCTGAATAATTATTA
>CM052325.1:5662627-5681078 GCA_028455615.1 Lasioglossum zephyrum | reverse complement strand
TGAACTCTGTATTAGGAGAACATGATATCGAAGGAGGTATCCGGTTTTCAGTAGTACAACTCAACGGCAACTCAGACGCTCGAAAATTGGCGAAAATTTCCGAAAACCTCGAAAATTGAACTTTGTATTAGGAGAACATGATGTCGAAGGAGGTATCCGGTTTTCAGTAGTACAACTCAACGGCAAGTCAGACGGTCGAAAATTGGCGAAAATTTTCGAAAACCTCGAAAATTGAGCTTTGTATTAGGAGAACATGATGTCGAAGGAGGTATCCGGATTTCAGTAGTACAACTCAACGGCAAGTCAGACGGTCGAAAATTTTCGGAAATTTCGTTTCAATGTAATCGTTTAATGTAATTCTATTTTCTTATATTCATGTACAGGGTAGGGAAGAAAGAACACATTAATTGTTTGTAACTAATATTTTTTATTTTTCATCAAAAAATTACAATATTCTTGTATTAAATGTGTATCCTGATGAGAGATGAGACGAAGGTGCTTGACAGGATTGCTAGATTTAATATTTTAAAAACACTTTAGTTTTTTTCTAGTCGCTAATGGCAGGATAATTGGGAATGGAATTATTTCAGAATGCTGTGGATATTTTTCTGAAAACTTGTCTTTTATTGTATCGTTTGCGAACAAAACCTGATACGCGTACAATACAACTTAAATATTACAGTATATGAACTTGAACTTTTTTTACAAAGTCATGATTGGTTCGGACAATCATACATACTCGCTGTTCATACTTTTTACACTTTACGAATTGCACCCCCATGTTCAATCAAATTTTATCATTAATTTCGATCTCCTTTTGTTTTTGTTTAAAGAACATGACGTCAATTTTAAGATTGCAAACAGTGCCATCAGCAATTTTAATTTACTCTTTATAAACCTCGATTCAAAACCTAGGTACGTTCGCTTATTATAAAAACCTACGATTACGTTGTCTTCCTATTTACTTCTTTTCTTTTTCAACGTTCTCGTAGTTTTACATTCTTATAATCACATATTTACAAACAAGTTCTTTTTTAACACGTATCGCGGTCCTTATTATCTACCAAAATGTAGTACATTTCGTGAACACATATGGAAAATGAGTGTTAGAAAATTATATAAAGTCTGTAGATCGTAATAAAATTCATTCTTGTTGGAAGTGCACCAGCGAGAAAGTTCCATTGTTTACACAATACAAGGGAGATACGTGGAAAATTGTTTGGGTTTTTTTTATATGGACACTAAAAAAATATACGTTAATTATTACATTAAATAAAATACAAAATCTCTGGAATCTATTATAACTTTAGGTAAATCGCGGATTTGGTGTATTTATTAAAATAAATAGAATCATTCTGAATTTATAATAATTATTAAGAAAAAAATTCGTTCTTTTAAATCCCCGTTGTTTCAAATCGATATGGACAATTTTAATTGAATTGTCTAATTATAATAGGCATAATTCATCCATGTTATACATACCATAATTAGGGGTGTAGAAAACCCACACATTACAATAGAATTGGTCGTCAGAAAATGGCAGTGGAATATTCCCTATTAAACTACCCTATTTTTCAATCGAAATTTCATATTATTAAATTAAAGTAAGGATAATTTTTTAAAAATCTAATTAGGATGTTGCTTAATTAAAAAACTTTCTCGCAAGTATTCGGAAAACTTACACGGGTCATCAGCGAAAATACAGAAGACTTGATCAGAAGCAGTTGTCGGAATGGAAGTATTTAAAGTTAATTTGTGCGATAAACAAAAATCGGTTATAAAATCGAAAATATAAAATCATACATCGTATATCCTAATTACATTCTTTGTATACTTTACATTTCTCTTTATAATATTTAATACATACTTTAAAAGCAACAAATATATATATATTTATATTTATATATATTTATAAAATTCATTCTGTTCAATTCAATAATTAAAACTCATATGGTATTTTTTGTATCGAGCAACGTATACAACATACAGAATCATTGTCATACAAAATCGAAGAACTTAGTAATAATAATATCATTAAAATCAGTTGCATAACATACATACTGTAAACCAAAGAATTACAACTAAACTGCGGATCCTTATACAAAATTAAAATTACTTGCACTGTTTCTGACATACAAAATTTAAACAAAAATTTATTCGGTGTGTCAATCATTTTTACAAACTGTACATAATGTTATTCAATATTCTTAAATTCTTTTCACCTTTTAATACGAAATTAATAAAGATTGGAGATTTTAGTACAAAACAAAAATGGAATGCATAGTTTAGAACGAATGGGAATGAAATTAAAATTTATTCTGCGTCTCCGTAATTTTTAATAAATCGCAAATAACGTTGCAATGTTTTTAAATTCTTTCAATCCTTTCATTCCATATTTTAATTGTTTTCATAAATCCTCAATCGAAAGTAGATTGAAGATTTTAGGGCAGCATAAAAATTCTCTATACTAAGTTCTGAACTCTCCGAAATTAAATAAAAATTGGTTCGGCACCTAAATAATTTGAATAAATTGCGAATTAACATAATGTAACTAAAGTCTCTACATTTGTTTAAATAATCTTGTCAGAAACAAATAAAGATCCGCAGATTAATTATAAACGTTCCAGGGATTACATTAAGACGCTTTAAATCAGTCTCCTCGATCAAATTCAGGTTACGTCGATCAATATCCTTGAAGAATGATTAACCCTATTGAAACACTGATAGTTCCTCGGTGTTCCATTTTCACTATGTCTTTTCGTTCATCGGATTAAGACCACCCCGGATGGGGTTCGTTCATTCTACTTTACACCACACATCGAAGAGCATAATAGGGTCTTACGTTTATGAGAAAACGGTTTAGTAGATCCCGCGAGCAGCTGGACGCGCCGCCTAATCACGTCGTGATCACATCAAACATAGTACTCGTTGATGTTCAGCGCGTCAGGGTCGCAGCCCTATACACAGCTCTCCTGGGTGGAGATCAATGGGGTGCGAACGGTCACGATCTCTATCGAAGGATGGTGTTTACCGACGTTTAAGTCCTGAAACGCACTCTTCGCGGAGAGGGGCGTTGGTGTACAAGACGACGCACTCGACACGTCGATCTTCGACGGCCTGGCGTTGTGATCTATGCACGCGTAGATCGTCGACTCCTTCGCGAAGGGTTTAGAGCCGCCGTAGCCTTGGATGGTGCTCAAACTACCCACGCCGCTTATACTAGTCAGTTTAGTGTCGTTCACTAACGTCGACAGGGTCGCTGGTCGTGTCATGCAGAGCTCCGCATACGTTATCTCACCTGACAGCTGCAATAATTAATCAATCAATATACAGAAACTTAACTGAGATGATCTATCCAGCCCCTGCCCCTTGAATATCTTGTTTATCATTGGTGATAAGTAGACTGCGGATCTTTATGCATTTATAGCAAAATGTAAGAAGTAGATGAAATTCAAGATTGTTGAAAAATTTTTTAAATTGAAGATGCAAGTATACGAGTTCTCCTGTATCAAAATCATTCAGGCACTAGACTCGTTTTTCTTAAAAAGAGAAATAATATTCACCTTGGTTTCCATTTTTTGCAATCGATGCAGACAATTTTTATTTTGCATAAAGATCTGCAGTCTGGTGATAAGATACAATGCCAGAGATAAGGATATCTAATCTTTGCCTGCACATTTACAACCAAGAGTGGCCTCGAGTATAAACAATGAATGGAACTTGACAATGTGACTGTGACCATTTGTTCTGTGTTATCAATTATAAACTAGCCATTAGAGATGTTCTAGTTACACATGATTTACTAATATTTATTTACCGGCAACGTGGGGTAATTATTATACTCGTGCGAGTATGGTTGCAGTCCTTGAAGGTGGTTCACTTGCTGAACCGATAGTGAAGAGGGTGGAAGACCGTCAGGAGTGCTCTGCACTGCCAAAGGTGTCCCGGATATTGATCCAGTTAGTTGATAATCCGATCCTGTTGGTTTCATTGAATTGTTTCCATTAAATATTTGCTATTGTACATGATGGGAAATTGTTCTCGAAAATATTGTATACCTTTGTTTATGGGAACCACGTCAGGATTTCTGTCGTCAGTGTCATAAAGGTCCTCGGAGCTTGGCGCTGTTCCCTTTTTCAGTGGTAGATCGTTTGGCCTTTGTGTCCTTCTGTCACTTCTGATCTTCATCGCTGCCAGAATGGTTATGGTGATCAAGAGCAACGCGGTGACCACTCCGATCAAACCCCCTAACAATGGGGTGATCTCGAATGGCACCGGGGTACCTGTGAACAGAACACGCACTGCTCTTGTGTCAGTATGTCGAGGAGCTTTGCTCGTTGATTATATTAACCCTTAAGTGATCTCTAACTTCATTGTGAAGCTGCAACTATTTACTGTTTGTAGATGTAGAGGAACCTTATTTGGTTACATTTGTGCAAAGCAAAATGCACTTCCACTTGCCAATTCAGAAAAGAAGTTTTAAATGTACCATTAAGTATATTATAAACATTAAATGGCACATGAAATGTATTATTGTATATTTAGTATATTTCATTTTGGAAGCCCACTTAAGTGTTAATATCCACAAACAATTTCCAGATCCACAACTAATATCTGTTCGGTCTAACAGCATTATTTACCAGTTTGCTTCTCAGCAACTTTCAAAGTGAATCCTTCCAGCAAGGTAGGGTCGCTTCTTCCCTTCGCATTAACAGCATACAAGATCATATTCAGGACCTTTCCTGGTTCTAGATCTTGGACAGTGAAAGCTGCAGTGTCCCTAGACGTGACGTTAGCTTGCAGCTTTCCCGTGACTTGGTCGAATACTTCCAGAAGAAAGTGTTGTGGTTGTCCTCCATCGAATCCGGCGAAACACTCGACTGATAATGACTTTGTTGTTTGGTTTGATAGCGTGCAGTTGTAGGGCGATTCTGGTTTGCCTGTTAAAAATGTAATTGTGTCCCTTAGAGTCGAACAAGTGTGAGAATAGTACTCTTCTTTGGTAAAATGAAGTATCCAAAAGCCCTCCAGATATACATAGATTATATTAGACAAGTATTACTTTCTTGATTTACAATGTAGAGTATGTTTGACTTGAACATTATACTGCAAATCTTATGATTCTATGAATGTAGTATTTTCTGTTATTAGTCCTTTGCATTCCTTAATAACTATGTCCACTTTGAATATTGACGTTATTTGTAATAAGATTAGAAATATTTGTTGTTTTTTTTTGCAGGTACTCTCTGAGCAAATTTTGTTCGTAACATTTTTCCATATTATTACAAATAACGGAGATATTCAAGGTGGACATAGTTATTGCCCTACCCTGTATATTCAAGTACATGAAAAAAAGTTTTAGTCGTTTTGAATAATCTAAAAATTTTGGCTTTTGGGTCAGGTTAAATACCCCACTGTGGGGCATTAGCATACAGCATTTAACAAGCTTGACATTTTTGAATAACTCAGGCGTTTAGTACAACAGCCATAAATATTCTTTGACAAGACCATACCAGCAGGAATGATATGGAACACGCAAGCATTCTTCTGTTGTCCAGCAGTGTTACTGGCCGAGCAGAAAACCGTTCCATAGTCCATTTCAGTGATCGGCCTGTACGTGAGAACGCTCTGCATGTGTGTTGTCGAATTCTTGTAACGCGCCTGAGGCACGTCCATCATCTCTTCAGTATTGTTGAAAGTCCACCGGAAACTGTCCGGCGGTGGGTAAGCTTCCACCTTGCAAATTATATGAGCGTCTTCCTGCCTCGTCACACCGTAAATTCGCTTTTGATCCGGTACACAGATTGGTTTGTCTGTAAATGCAAAATATTGAGAGGGTGGGGGGGCTGTTTGATTTTTCTTGTCAAGAAAATTAGAATGTGGATATAGCTTACACATAATTTTCAGTTCCACGTTGTTGCTGTAACCATCTCCTTCGACGTTGCTGGCAATACAAGTATAATTTCCGGCCTGGGAGCGATTGACCTCCCTCAAAGCCAGGCCGTACTGCTGCACTATCACGCCGTTCTTCGCGTTATTTTGAATCACGTTGCCCTGAAAAAGTACACACGGATTTAGCGGATAATAGTCGTGTCGCAGCACAATGTTAGAAATGAAATCCTCCTTCACAGAATTTAATTTGGTGCCAGAATTATGCGATTGCAAACGATGTTTATGCAATTTGTCAATTTTCTGAGATCAATTTTAGGAAAGTGTTACCAAATATAATTCTATTTTCATTGGTACTTGCAGATCTGAAATAAGTAAAAATGGTGCTTCATTCTGTTCGATTTAATACTTCAGCAATTTCAGGAACATTTTTATGTATAATAAATGCATAAACTATCCATCAATAAAAGAATTTCACCTTATAAATCAAATTAAGTTTATGTAAGTTTAATATAATGTAAGTTTATGTAAGTTTAATATAATGTAAGTTTACGTCAGTTTAATATAATGTAAGTTTATATAAGTTTAATATAATGTAAGTTTATATAAGTTTAATATAATGTAAGTTTATGTAAGTTTAATATAATATAAGTTTATGTAAGTTTAATATAATGTAAGTTTATGCAAGTTTGATATAATGTAAGTGTAGTGTACAATATAGGAAACTTTCTGAATTTTACAATAATTATGAGATTAAATAGCACTGATTTTTTTTATATCCGCAAGGGTAGGTCTGTTATTTATTAACAAATTGAGATTTGATTTACACGGGATAAGTTAATATTGAATTGCGTTATCCTTTAAATTGGGAATTGAATGGAATCGATGTATGGAACCAGATAATTACAAATTATATTGTTCTTTAAATTAAATATTGATTTCCGAAACAAACCGATCATTATTTGTAATATTATTTTCAATTGACAACTGGTTTGTACAATTAGCTATAAATGAATTCTATCATTTTAGGAGATTCTATTTAATCACAAGATGAAAGTACAGAATGTTAATTATTGGAAAATAGTATGTATACTTCAACTAACATTGTGCTTCCACACTACTTTGTAAGGGCCGGGATTAGCATTGACTTTGCACTCAAAGTAGACGTCATCCCCTTCTTCGATGTCGTCTGGGTTCATGTTAGACCCTAATTCCAGATGTAAAATTGGAACAACTGAAATGAAAATAATGGGTAGATAATTATAAATAAGTTAGAGAATTATAATACTGCTACTCAATTAGTACAAGACAAATTTCTTGAGTACTTGATATAACTTTGAATATTATTTAGATACCGGAGCAGTAAAAACATTCTACTTTGTTTATAAACTTGAATAAGATACTCTCTATGGCGTACTTACAGAATACGTTTAATTTCCACGTATCCTCCAGCATAGCACGTTGAACTTTCGCGTTCTCCGCCCGGCAAGTAATTACTTTGTCGTGATCAAGTAATGTCGGTCTCAAAATTAGCGTGGAACTCGTCTTGTTGCCGTCCTCGGATACCTTTAATGTCAAAGTTACATTTCACGTTAGTATTATGCGCGAACTTCCCTTGAAAAACACTGGGCCAAGATATCTAAGAAGTATAATATATAAACAAAATAACAATTAATGAAACAGAGCAAACTAGAATGAAAACAAAGACGAATTGAATGAAGTAGAATAATGTACAATACAGTACAAAATATAATGAAATACCAAGATACGATGAAATGTAATCATTTACAACGAAATACAATAAAATACAATGAAGTGTAACCAAACACAAAGAAGTACAATGGAGTATAATGAAGTATAATAACATATATGTATAGGCAAGTACAATGAAATACACTAAAGCATATATCAGTGTACAACAAAATGCAAACAAAAATTCAAGTGCAGTGGAATATGTGCAATTAAATACGATAGGATAAAACGAAGTACAACAATCTAACAAAATAGAATATGATACACAATACAGCCCAACGAAGTGCACTATGGTATGATGAAGTACACTGCATCGTCACTGTAGTCAAATAAAATAAAACACAATACGCGGGTATACAGCGATGTAGAAGCACTTGCAATAAATTTTAATGGATTGCAATAAAATACTATGAAACAGAACAAAGCACAGTTTAGTACAGTATACAGAAATGCGGTGCAACGAGATACAAATTAAGCAATGAAGTTACGAACAACGAAATGAAACGAATTACAATGAAATATAGAGAAGTATATCAAAGTATGTTGAAGTATATGTACATTAAAGTACACTGAATGAAAATGCAATAAAGTGCAGTGAGACACAATGAAATACAATACAGTATGATCGAATAGAGGACAGTAAAACGAAGTAGGATGAAGTGTATAGTAAAATAGAAGACAATGCAATGAAGTAGAACAATATGCAATCAAATACAATAGAAAACAAAGTGCAGTCTGGTATAATGAAGTAAAATGATATACAATACAGCACAACAAAGTGCACTATGATGAAGTACACTGTAGTCAAATATAATAAAACACAGTAAGCGGGTATACCACGATGTAGAAGCACTTGCAATAAAATTTAATGGATTTCAATAAAATGCAATGAAACACAATAAAGCTAAAAGCGGTTTAGTATAGTGCACTGAATTGCGGTGCAACGATATGCAACTTAGAAATGAAATTAAGTGCAACGAAATAAAACGATTTCCAATTAAATACAGAGAAGAATGACAAAGTATACTGAATGAAAATGCATCGTGATGCAATGAGACACAATGAAATGCACTCCAGTATGATCGAGGTCGTTAAAACGAATTACGATGAAGTGTATAGTGAAGTGCAAGATAATACTATCACAACCACATAAAATGATATCACAACAAAATACAGTGAAGTGCAGCAGAGTGCTATAAAGTAGACTGTAATGCAACGACATGGAATGTTATAATAATATGAAGAAGTACAACGAAGTTCTGGTAGGTGTAATCGAATTTTATGAAATTCAACGAAGCACTATGAAATATAATAGAGTGCAATGAAACGCAATGAAATATAATGAAGTGTAGTGGAACACAATAAAATACAATAAAGTGCACTGTGGTGGAATGAAGTACATTATAGCGTAACGGCATGGAACGAAATACGATTAAAGGAGCATTGGGTTGGAACGAAAGTTCGTAGCGTTTTTAAATTAAAATTCACAGACAAAAATTATTTATTCATTATACATATTTATTCATAGATTTTCATTCTGTTACGTTTTGCCAATTTTGTGAGGTAGCTTATCGTGTTATCGAATAAATATCTTAATCTCATCTTTGAGTTTTAATTTAAAAACGTTACGAGCTTTCGCTCGATGCCGATATAATAAACGAAGTTCGGGAAAGTGCTACGAGATTAAATGAAAATCAATAAAGCTACTATGAAATATAATAGTGTGCAGTGAAACACAACAGAGAACGTAATAAAGCACAGGTGAATATAACGAAATGCAACAAACTGTACAAAAAGAAAATAACACAATGGTATTCAACTAAATACGATATAGTAGAGTGAAGTGTGGGGACGTTCAGGCGAGAGCAATGAAATTCAATGATCTAAAATGGAGGACAGTGGCACACAGTTGAATAAGTGAAACTATAATGCAACGGAGAACAGTGAAATACAATGACACACTTTTCAGTAAATAGTAACAGCACCTTCTCAGTATGGTTGGTCAATATTTTTCCATCCATGTACCAGGACAACTTCGCAGGAGGCCTGGATCCCATGGTCATGCAGTTTATGTCGTACTTTCGATCAGCGCTTAGGGGTGCGTTATCGTTGCTCAGTATCGTCACGCTCAGCGGCTTCACTGGAGCATGAAAACGTGCGGAATTATTAATAAAAGTCGAAGATCGCATCGATGTTCAGTATCAAACGTGATCTGCGAAATTATAAACGAACTCACGGTGCATTTCGATTGCCACCGATGCGGAAACTGGTTGGCTGATGTTGTTGTTCGAGGCCTGACACGTGAACACAGCATGCAGGTCGCCTCTGGAAAGTTGTTTCACGATTAGGGTGTTTCTGCGAAGCGCTGGGAACTCGCCCTGCTCGTCCTTTGAGTCCAGCAGCATCTCGCCTCGCCACCATCTCACTTTCGGCTCCGGTCGACCTGCAAATATTATACAAAATCATTCGTTCGTCCATTGTTTAACGAATATTAAATAAAAAATATTAATATTATTTTTAATATTAATATTAAATATTTTATTTATTATTTTTTAATATTTATGCGACAGTATGAACATGTTTGATTGCAGGTAAAAAAAAAGATCAACCTGATACGATAAATAGTTTCCGAGCATAAATTTCAAGGTCAACTTGTTCCTTTATGAAGGTGAATAAGCAAAGTGATGACTTTTGTATGTTAAACATTGTGTGCACGTGGTGTTGGACAGAATCTCTGGTATCGATTGGAGAAGGCGATCTACTTGGCACGACTTATCGGTAAGCGTGTGTGTTCAGGAATTAATCGAAGAATAGTGGCGATGATGGAGGGATCCTAAGGCTTTTTAGTTTGATTGTGGACTATGTCAACAATTGTCGGAGGATACCGACGCTACAGAAAAAAGTACTATCACAGTGTCCATGTTGTTTCGAGCCGGAGAGATCGGACGGATTGGAAAGACTAGTGTTTGCAAACCATTACCGACTGTTTGAACAGGCGAAATTTATCGGTGTGTACTAAACATCAGGCGATTACGATCATCGGGAGGATCAAAGAGGAAAACATGGTCGGGCGAAGAAAGTTTGAGAGGTGAAAAAACGATGAAATACTCACCTCCGGTGACGAGACACTGTAGTTTCATGTCTCCGCCTTCTTCGTATGGTCCTGCTACTGTTGTCACTGTCTTACCGAGCTCGTCGATTATGTTTGGCTTGTGTGGTGGCACTGGAGAACAAGAGATTAATTGTATTGGTGTAACAAAGCCCTGGGAAAGTGGGTGATTAGATTTTCAAATTCTTGAAATTGTAATTTAAGTGTGAGTCGAATTTTAGTTACTTCAATTTCCATTTTTCAAATTCAATTTTAATTCTTATTTGAAGAGATTAATTATATTGGTGTTGTGTGGTGGCATTGGAGAACAAGAAGAAATTAATTATATTTGTCTAACAAAATAAATTATACTTGTCTAACAAAGTTATATTTGTCTAATTCAAGTATAAGTCGAATTTTAATTACTTCAATTTTCATTTTTGAAATTCAATTTTAATTCTTATTTGAAGAGATTAATTATATTGGTGTAACAAAGCCCTGGGAAAGTGGGTGATTCGATTTTCAAATTCTTCAAATTGTAATTCAAGTGTGAGTCGAATTTTAGTTACTTCAATTTCCATTTTTCAAATTCAATTTTAATGCTTACTTGAATTTTTATCGACCGTAAACGACAACTTTATTATTTGCAGAGCATAACAACACGATTCAATTAACCCATTTTGTTCTCTATATTTATTTAATTACATTGCGGTCTACGTTTTCAATTAGTACTTCTACAAGGAACTACTTATTCGAGGCTCCATCATCGTCTCGGAGATTAATTGATAGATTCCGTGCCTGCTGAAGCAATTTTTGCACCGCCGACGTCGAAACGATCGCATAGAATTGTTCTTCAGTGTTTGAACGTTCTGTATTCGTGTAAAACATTGAAAACAATGCTACTTCATAAAAATGAATAGATTCGATTTATCTAGATTTTGAAAGACATTTATTCAATTGTGGAAGCATTTTTGTTATTTAAATAATAATAACTGAAAGAAAACAGTAATTATTTGCTATAGGGGAGCAAACACCGATAACTTTAACCTTGACAAAGACGAATTTTCTATTTTTAATGAAACTTTTGACTTCAACTCATTTATTCAATCAATAATAATTAAATACTACGATATACACATATTAACTGTACTACGAAATGGTCGTTTATGTATTAATAATTAATAACCATTTAAGGAATATAGGGCAACAGCTTATATCATCAAGATATTATCTCAGGAGAGTGACCTTGACAATATGTAATTAAGAAATATTTGCTGAAAAATTGACCATTTAAGTTACAATTGAATTAAGTTAGAATTTCATGTCAACCAAATGATTTATTTTCTTCAATTAAATTCGAAATCACAATGAACCTCAAGATGTTTTATTTACATTTGAACAAAGAAAAAAGGAATTACTGAGTAAGTTCATACAAAAATCCCATAGAAAAAAGCATTTTCAATTTTTCCGGGCAACTTTTCCCATTTTTTTTTCACTAAAAACCTTATTCGCACTATTACGAACATTTTTTTTTAATTAGCCAAATCGGTCTAGCCGTTCTAAAGTGAGGCACTTACCAACGAACATCATTTAATTTTTATTTATGTAGAAGATAAGGTTGTCTACAAACCTATCACCGTGAGATGGATTCTGGAGTTTCTGGTAGGGCTTTTGGAAAAGTCCACACGACACCTGTATTCGCCCTCGTCTCTCTCCTCGATGTGATTTATATTTAAGGTGGCTGGTTCCGTGACCGTTCTGAAAAATGCCCGGTCGTTCAGGTGATCCTTATCGTTCCAATGGGAGGCCTCCGAGTGTTTGCCCCTCATGTCGTAACTGGAACAAAGTATTTCCGGATCCTTCATTAATTTCCGTTGCATATGTAATAAGAGGACACCACAGAAACCGTCTCGCTAAATAGAACTAATGGGATCGATATCGTAACAGATATCAAATGGTCAAAATAGAATTCAGTTAAGTAATGACATCAATTTAGACGAGTTAATTTTATACATACGAGTGTTTTGCTCTTGAATGTTAAAATTGAATGTTAAATCGAATAAATTAATTTTCCTTCAAATAATTTCCTATTCGTGTTTTGGTTTCAATTAAAGAATTCATATTTCGATCTAAATTATTTCAAGTGCGCATTTCAATCTCTACGATTTCAATTCCGTTCTCAACATTTCAAATCCATATTCTACTTCGAGCTATCTCACGTTTCACTTTTATCTATTTAATCTATTACAAAATTCAATAGCAACTATTTCATAATTCAATTATGCAAGATTTCTAAATGAACGAATTTTGCGCGTAAGAGTATTTTCTAATAAACAGTATTAATTGAACATCAATCGTTCCAATTATATTAAATACAAATATAATCAATAGAAATTAGAAATTAGAAATTCGAATTCAACAGAAATCGTTTACGATATTTCAACTACAAGCTCCCATTCCAATTATTTCAATGTCAAAGCCAATTGAATTTATACCAAATATTTTTTTTTTAATGAACTTATAGTGCCACAATGTAATTATTCGGATTTTAGGCACTGTCTTTTAGAAAAGTGACCCTAATCTCGCCAACACTGGCTGCAGCTTTATCAGTGGCTCGGGTATCGCACTAATACCAACACGTGTCGCGTGATGGTTCACTATTAGAGTGTACCTGTTCACGTTCCGGATCGATAGTCGTCAAACAGAGATTTTAATTGGTCAGCTGGACAATTAAAAATCGGGTGGGAACCTAGCCTGACCTCGACTTTAGACAGCAACTTTATTTACAGTATTAAAGCGATCGACAAGAACAATTAAAGCATCGAATTTCTATTAATCATTTGTAGGAAAACAATGATTTGTAATCTCTAGTATAGGATATTACAGTTCTGCTGTTTTTGAAACGATGACTGTTACGCAATCATGGCTTAGCAACGGCATCATGGTAGTCATTGGATACTGAGAATGAGGTTAACACTAAACCCACCGACAATCAAAACTGATTGATGCGTATATAAAAATAGCAAGATTAAATTGATTTATATTTTATCCGATTTTGACTATAATATTTACTATATTACTATATTATATATAGTATATTATAGTATTATAATATATTTATATAATATAATTTATATAATATATTTATATAATATAATATAATTATAATATATTATTATACTATCATATAATTATAATATAATAATATAGTACCATATAGTATTATATATAGTATATATTACTGTATACTATGTATATTTACTATATTACTTATATATTATATAATTATAATTAATATATTATAGTATATATATTATATTATTAGTATATAGTATTATAATATATATTACTATATATACTATATTTACTATATTACTATATTTACTACATTAACTATATATACTATAATATTTACTATAATATACAGGGTGGTCCATGCAACTTGTGTAGGAGCGAGATTTTGAAAATCTATTGCATGTGTTTGATTGTATTTGTATGTGTTAGGGATTGCAATACCGGTATTTCGGTATTGGTTTATTGTTAATTAGACTGATGTAACCGACAATGTTTTTGATATTATACAAAGGTAGATACAATTTTATATTTCACGTGTGGTAAATGATTAATTGTTATGTTCACGGTGCAAAGATTTGTGGCAGGATTTTCTTAAATATTGATCCTCAGATCCTTACAGTTCCTTTAAAGATGTCATCTCTCGAGAGAAGATGTCCTGAAAGTTTCAAGTTAATCCGATTAACATCTACCGAGCCAAGTTCAGTCAGAGACACTATTCCCGGAAAGAACGTAAAAGTTTGAATTTGTTTTTCGCGGAATCACGTTCCCGAAATATCTATCAGATCGCTACATTGATCTTTTCCGCAAAAATACTTGAAGTTCTGTATTTGAATCGTTGAAAAAGTGGTGGTAGCTTCGACGGTGTTTAACGATTTTCAAAGAATGCACAAAGATTGATGGCAAATAATTTATAACATGCCTTTGAAGAATGACTACAACAATTTATTTTAAAAACGATTCGAATTAATTGAATCTTTGACAATTATTCATGTTTTGTGAATAAAAAAAGATTCCACCGCTGACCTTTTAAACACAAAAGGATTGATTGGATGAAAAAATGTAACAATTTATTTTAAAACGATTCAAATTGGACAACATTGGGAGGAGAGTCTCTGGAACAATGGCGGTATGTTTGACAAAAAGTTGTGATTCATATGCTTTGATAAAAAAATTTGAAATACTGGTACAAAGTATGATCTTTGAATACGAAATATTTTCATTGGAAAATATTAACTTTTTCAAACATAATAAGTTTACGAGATGTTTTTTGCAACTTTTTCAAACTTGAGTTTGAGGGCCCCATAATTGTTACCACTTTGGGCCTCCATTTGACTTGAACCGCCACTGCAGAGAGAGGGTAACCTCTTCCCCTCAATTTGTGTTCTCTCCCTTCATTGATGACAACGACTGTGCGTTCGCAGAACATTAACTCGCCAGCTCGTTGAAAGGAACAATAAGGCAATAGTTAGTAACGCTGCGGCCACTTGTGCAATTGTTGAAAACTCGATCGCTCCGAGGTATTCACAGACACGTCCGTAGCCGTAATGCCGCCGAGCGTAACTCGATTTGCGAAATTTCAAAGGGGAGTTATTCAGAAGCGAAAAATATTGTGTGCTACTTAAGCAATTTCCATAATCGTCGGTGAACATATTTATCGGGCTCGAAAACGCGGAGGTTGGTGCGGCGCGTGCGAAATATCCGAATGCGTTAAATGCTCTTCAATTAACCGGTGTGCTCCGCGTGTGCTGGATGAACGCGCGTTTAAACCGCGTGCGGCGGTATTTAACGTTCTATAGTCTACGGAAATAATCAAAACACGAACTTCCTCTTCCCTCGAAATTTTTCCTAGTTTTTGAGAAATTTTTGGGCCAAGAATTTTGGAAATATCTTGAAACTAGTGGTAGTTCTAAACATTTTTTTATAAACCAAACGCTGAAGCATGGGGTTCATATCTACCTTTAAAAAATCTATCAAAAATCTACCTTTTGCTTTTTCAGAAATATTCTACGGTTCTTTAGGAAATACCTAGCTGAAAATTTTTTAAGATATCTTGAAAATTGTGGAAGTTATAAACATTTGTTAGAGCCCAACTGCTAAAGCATGTGGTTAATATCGAAACGAGGTGAAAAATTATAGAAACATGAATGGGAACAATAAAAAGTCTACTTTCTGTTGTTTTGTAAATATTCTACGGTTCTTTAGGAAATACCTAGCTTAAAAATTTTTAAGATATCTTGAAAACTGTAGAAGTTATAAACATTTTTTTAGAGCCCAACTGCTAAAGTATGTGGTTAATATCGAAACGAGGTGAAACTATAAAAACATGAATGGGAATAATAAAAAATCTACTTTCTGCTTTTTCATAAATATTCTACGATTCTTTAGGAAATGCCTAGCTTAAAAATTTTTAAGATATCTTGAAAATTGTGGAAGTTATAAACATTTCTATAGAACCCAGACGCAAAAGCAAGGGACTTATGTCACAGAACGTGGTGAAATGTTATAAAAGCATGAATGGGAACAATAAAAAATCTACTTTCTATTGTTCTGTAAATATTTGCAATTTCTTATGGAAGTTATGGAAGTATTGGAATTATGGAAGTTATAACCATTCGAAGATCACACCACAAATGCTAATGCAAGAGGATCAACGTAAAATTTTTAATTCCTTAATAATAACAATGTAAAAAAATATTCAGATTACCTATAAATAGGCGTGATGTCGCTCTTGTACCACACGACCAAGATGGCGGAGTCATTTTCTCTAGGCGGCTTGATGTCGCAAGGTAGTTCAGCAATGCCTTGAATCACAGCCCTGGCTGCGACAGCTGGTCCTGCGACAGAAAACAATTTTCCATGAAAACTATGATATAGAAAACAGGATAATTTTGTTGCTAGTTCCCGTTTGATGTCAAAGAGCAAATATATTAAAATGTTATTATTCAGGTAGTGCAGCCGCCGTCGGCGCGACGTATCTTCAGGCGGATTCGCTAAAGGCAGACACGCTAATTCATACTCTGTGAATTGAGTTTTCTCGTCAAACGAATCCACCCATCACTCTTCCAGTAATATAACCGTGTGCTCTCTCGTTAATGAGTGAAATGTTTTCATTACGGTAATATACCCTCCGCTTTCCTTCGGTTTGCAATGATTCCTTCCTTCATCGATGCTCCTCAATTAGCTGACATAATATTTTCAAAAGACACTGTCAGCTTATATTTATCCTTGATCGAAGACAAAGTAACAATTTTATTTAACAATTATAGTCATTTGTATTTCACTGTTTGGCAAATATGTACCTTCCTTTCTCAATTGTTAATAAAAATGTGACAGAAACAGCCTATGAACTTACAGTAATTATCTAAACTTATAGTAATCTGCTATGACAATAAATAAATATATTTCTTGTCAGTTTAGAATAATGAAGATTATATTAAATTTGAAATTGAAATTTATATTGAATTTTCACATAAAAAAATTATATATTGATTTTTTATAGAAAATTTAATATTATTTGAGGTTAATATTGAATTTTCATATAAAAAAATTATATATTGATTTTTTATATAAAATTTTATATTATTTGAAATTTATATTGAATTTTTATATGAAAAAATTATATATTTAGATATTTTATAGGAAATTTAGTATTATTTGAGGTTGATATTGAATTTTCATATAAAAAAATTATAAATAATAATGTATAAATACAGAAGAAAATAGGAAAAATATAAACAAGCTCATCCAAACGCAATTCAAAATGATTTCTAGTTCTAGAACAGTGTTTGACCTAAGTATATAATTGCTCAGGAAGCTACGATATTCAAGCGGTATTTAAAATATTCTAGTGCATACTCAAGAATAAAATTTAATGACATAAGGGATAAATAAAGATCGTAAAGGTTGATCCAAGAGTACCAGGTGGCAGCCCGCTTAAACAAGCAATCGTTAAGCCATTCCTGGACAATGATCCTTCGGCAATGTCCGGCAGGTTTATCTTTCTTGACCGGTAGAGCCTTAACTATCCTCGTACTTCGAAATTAGTTTCGGCTGAGAGCCCCGAGGCGTTTTGCAAAAGTCATTAATTGGAATCCAATAACCTTGCCTCGGTATGGGAGAAGTATGGCAAAACTGTCCACTGTAAGCATCAGAACTTCCGGTTCCTCCCGCCTGCCTCCGTATTAATATTCGATTGCACTGTAACTAACTTTACAACTATACTATTATCACCACATGCTGTAGTTTTATTAATCATGGGTCGGTCCAACAAATTGATTACTGCCAAAAATATGTGTTAAGCTCTTATGGTTGAAGTGGAAGTTATTTTTTAACTGAGAGAATCGATCGATCTTTTTTATTTGTATAAGTGCGAAACGTTCTTGGGGAAAAAAAGTTTCATTTTGAAAGATTTTGGAAAGTCTTTTTATATGAAAAAATATGATTATATTAATTTAGGCTTGAAGTTTGAATAGTTGCCAGCACGACCTACGAAGTATGACTATACCTTTGATACTGATCAATATTTTCTGCCGGAAAAAATCTGAGAGCTGCCCAAAATTAGAATATTCCAAACGCAAAAATTTCGTTCTGACAGATTTGTAAATTTTTTAAAATAGAAATTCGCTGCATCAATTTCTTTCAATCCTC
>CM052325.1:5627807-5662527 GCA_028455615.1 Lasioglossum zephyrum | reverse complement strand
AAAAAAATATGATTTGCTGCTTCGACAGTGTGGCATTTATGCTCTAAACTGTCAAAACGATTGACTCTACCCATTAGTTGCAATAAATTCTCAAACACATTCCGTTTCATTTCTCGCTCTTTCAAAGTTTTAGTCAATTAATGAATCTAATATTTTTGTTGTGTAAGATTATGTAAAATTAATGTAAATAGTTTTTTTTTCTCTCTCTCTCTCTCCCTATCTTTTTAATATAAGCATAGATATAAGGTGGTTTGTAAATTAGAATAAGTTAGGTTAAGAACGGGAAAAGTGGGGGTTAAATGTGAAGGAAAAAGCTAAGGAGATTGTAACCCTAAGGGGAGTCAATAAAATTATACCTACATACATACATATAATATTTCTGAATATGATATTTCAATTAATAAAATATCGTAATAATTTTTGTATTTGCAGCTATTTTCGACTAAAAATAATATAATTTGTTACTTCGACAGTATGGCGAAATGGCTCTAAACTTTCGAAGGAATTGGCTCAAACCATTAGTTGCAATAAATTCTCAGTCTACATTCAAAATCATTCAACACACGTTTGCAAGATTGCTACTCGGATAGTAAATGTTTGATGGAATGAAAGCTGAACGAAAAAATCGCAACCAGATATCAAAACGCAAAAATTTATGCCGGAAGGCGCGCGTGAATTATTTCGAGCTGTGTTTGCACTTACAAAATCTCCTCCAGATTCCCCGGTTCCGAGGTATCCGGTCATGCTAAATTCTTAATTACTACGCAAATGAGTTTTGCATCTTTCATAAGACTTAGAATTTATAATGAACATGGGTTTCATATGCATTTCGCGGAGTGACTGCGACTCTAAGGCTCGAACATCCCTTTGATTTTTTATTTCTCACTTTTGATTGCGGAACGTTACCTCCGACCAGTTTGTAGAACCCGTGGCAAAGAGTTTCCGATCGGAGGCATTGATGCGGATTTAAAAAGTATAAGAAGGTACTTTATAGAGTCAAAACTAATGGGAAATTAAAAGGGGCTTATGTTATATTACTTAGAATGTTTTCTCATTGCTCATATTTTAAAAACGTGAAATTTTCCATTTCAGAGCATTCGAATACTTACATGACTGTACATCAATAATAAACGACATAGTAGCGTCACAAAGTGTAACATTTTCTACGATATTAATAAAAAAATAACGGTTGAAACTACATCACATAAACAAAGTCTACTGAATATGAGTATTTGATAATTGTTTTTGAATACAATCCTATAAATTTTCATACGCCTTGTTTGAAATTATTTTAGACGAAACAGCTTTAATCATTGTAGCTTCGAAGAAAATCCTAAGGGGTAACGGGTTGAAACTCGAATAAATGAAAAATCTTACGTACTATAAATTTTCATTCGTCTTGTTTGAAATAATTTTAGACAAAACAGCTATAACCATCGTAGCTCCGAAGAAGATCTTAAGGGGCAAAGGGTTGAAACTCGAACAAGTCAAAAGTCTTGCGTACCCGCGGATTGTAAATTGGTAATGACAGAGAAAAGGATTCGGGGGTTCGGCGGTTACCATGAAAAATCGCGGAATGCGGCGTTATTAATGGTTTCTCGGGGCCAAGAAAATTTCAATGGCGGCTGCTTTGTGATTACGTCCGTCACGCCTCCGCGCTGGCGTTCACTTCGATTAATCAGCTTTAAGCTGCGCCTTGATTGCTGGCCTGCAGCTTCGCCTACACCAACATTTACGCTTGCATCGTGCACTTGCATTTGCACTACCTGCCGCAGGTTGAGTCTTCCACATAAGCTGCTGGCGTTGTTCGGGAAACGGAAGAAGAACACGAGACCGACGCGTCGTAATAACCGAAACGCTGTTCCATGCTACCTTTCGAACATAGAAATGGAGCTTCATGGAAATTCGCATGCATTCCCATCCTGAAGTCCGATGCATTTTTGGGGAAATTCAAACGTAAGACGAAAGAAACGTCAAACTTCCAACTTTGAAAATTTGTTGTGGTTAAACAACCATTGTTAAACAAATTATTCTTGCGTAGGGCGATTCTACAGACTTGCCCTAATACAACGAAATATTTTTTAATGTTATAAACAGTTGAATGTATCTTTTATGTTCAAAAGGAAAAAGGCATATAAATGTTCTTGTCTCGAATGATTTTCAATAACGTTACAAAAAATTAACCACGTCAAAATTAATTTATGTAACTTAACGTTCACTTACGATTAAATGTACCTTGAAAGATTTTTTTTTATTAAACCACGAATGTTAAACAAATGATTCTTGTGTAAAGAGCGATTCTACAGACTTCCCCTAATACATCGAAATATTTTTTAATAACATTATAAACAGTTAAATGTATTTTTTATGTTCAAAAGAAAAAAGACATATAAATGTTCTTGTTTCGAATGATTTTCGATAACGTTACAAAAAATTAACCACGTCCAAATTAATTTTTTATCTAACCTAACGTTCACTTACGATTAAATGTACCTTGAAAGATTTTTTTGTGATTAAACCACGAATGTTAAACAAATGATTCTTGCATAGAATGATTTTATAGACTCTCCCTAATACTATGATATATTTTCAATATAACGTTATGGAGGTTAAAACATGTTCAAATCTAAAGAGTCTTCAGATTTGATTTATATATACTTTGCGCTTCGAGCAGTACTTCGAGCATTGAAAATTTTTTGTGATTCAACGATCATCATGTAAATGATTCTCGGATAGACTCCCGAGAGACTGTGTCGAGCGCAACGGTATTTTTCTTACGACACCGTAGCCACTTGCACGCGATTAAATCGTGTCTGACGTACCTTCTAAACTAATTTCAATCGATGCCCGGTAATCGACCGCGCATCTTTAGCATATAAATTGTGACATTACTCGGATAATTCTGACTCCGTAGCGGCAAGATCCGGCAGTCGTCGACACGGCGCGATGGGAACCCGGCAGTGTCGTGATGGGTTCGCCTAAGGCATATTTTCTCGTCGGCGAGCTCAGTCAGCGACTTGCACAGGCTCATTCATAACGGATGAAGCGGCCAGATTTGTTATGATTGCCAATCAACCTTATGGTACACCAACGACACGCATCATCCCCTAAAAGTAGATGGCCGAGACGATGACACCGACTTACTACATCCTTCGCAAAATGGAATCCTTCATACCAAATCTCCCTGGCTTCATCTCGCCCTTTTATCTTTGCTGAAAGCTAGCACAATGCCAAAAGAAAAATATAATTCGAACGTGCTAACAGCTCGCGCACATTTCTTTCATCATTTACATCCATCTCCACCGATAGCAAAAATTTTTTTAATTTTCAATTTCAATTTGAAAAACAATTGTGTATATAATGACACAGCTTCTTAGAATTTTGTGACTTTTTGTACAACATATAAATGCGTTTATTAATCATTGTAGTTGCATCCACCCCTTTTTCATTTCCGGTATATACAGGATGTATCCGTTAAGTTATGTCACCATTTTTTAGGCATTTCCAGTAGTGCAATTAAAAAATGTTTTAGACAAAAGTTTCTCAGTACTTGATGAGCTACATGTTCGCATATTCTTAAATCTGAAAAAATGTTTTTTACATAAAAAAGTAAAGGTCACCTTGACTTCTTTAAATGGCACTATATGTTTTGGACATCATAGGATTGTTTCTGACGTCGAGACGAATTTAACAGTGTACTATACTATGACCTTGAAATGACCTCAAACTTGAAAATTTTGTGCAAACGTAATTTTAAGCTCATCAAGTACTGAGAAACTTTTGTTTAAAACATTTTATACACCCTGTACACTAAGTTTCAGTCTTTCCAGTGTTAAACGAGTAGAGCTCGGTGAAAATGTGAACAATTTTTCATACGGATTCGATCGGCATGGTTTATTCTCCGGTCGAACGGATCATTGAATAGATGCCTGTTTAAGTGCGTTCACTGGAGTTATTAAACGGGCTTTTTCACGCAGTTAGCACCTCTTCCGCGGAAGAATTCCATTTCCTTTCGAGATAGATTCCCTCGCTATAATATTGGAATCTCTCCTGAAGAGATATCCGAAGCTTCAGCAGCTAGATCAGGAGGTGAATGCGAGGTTCATGAAGCCGTTCAGGTTAGCTTTGTGCCGGAGCGAGTGACTCCTAGTGCGAATTTATTTTTGCCACAGCCGCCGCCGCGGCGCAGACTTTTTCGACGGGGTTCGTTTAATCTCGAATGTAGAGCTCCCTCGAATAGTTTCGTTCGATGATTCTCGTTTTTTTTTTTTGCGTTTGTTATTTCCGGGTGACGGCAGAGCCGACGTATTTTCCGAAGTTAGGGGTGGCTCTGTTTTGAGCGCACGTGTCGCCGTTACATATGTAATATTCTAACCGGGAAATCCATTTCACGTTACATTGCTCACGATGTCGTTGCGTTTTGCGTTTACACGATCACATGTTAGACCAAATCCGCACTGTAAACCCGTGCCACGGACTGTTCACACAGACACGATTAGCCGAGGTCGTTAGTGTTCGGACCCGATCATTGCAGCCGCTCGTGGAAACCTTGCAGATGTTCCTGCTATTGTCGACCCGCGATAAGGTGCACGCAAAAATCTCTAATTCTCTGCTTTTGATAACGAAGGTCGAATTGTTTCGCACGGTTTCTAGTCGAGCTTTAATGTCACGCTAATCTCCGTTGCCATCTCGATGGAGTTTAACGGCGGAATTCTCATGGCGTAATTATCGAATTTTGTTTACTATGTCGGTAAAATGTTAACAGTGTTTCGATATTACTTTCATAAAGTAGTAATAGAATTTTAGTGTTATTGTAATAGGGTTTTAGGCAAGTTTTAATGTTACGTTACAATCAATTTATTGTTTAAATAAAAATTCTTTTTATATTAAATTAGAATTCTTTTACAATAGGGTTTCAGGAAAGTTTTAACGTTACATTACAATCAATTTATTGTTTAAATAAATTTTTAGTAGGATCGTTATGCAAAGAATTCTTTTATAATAGGGTTTTAAGCAAGTTTCAACGTTACATTACAATCAATTTATTGTTTAAATAGATTTTTAGTAGGATCGTTATGCATAGAATTCTTTTATAATAGGGTTTTAGGCAAGTTTTAACGTTACATTACAATCAATTTATTGTTTAAATAAAGATTCTTTCTATTAAATTAGAATTCTTTTATAATAAGGTTTCACAGGAGAGTTTTAACGTTACATTATAATCAATTTAATGTTTAAATAAATGTTTAGTAGGATCATTATGCAAAGAATTCTTTTACACATTGGGGTTTTAAGCAGGTTTTAACGTTACATTAAATTAATTTATTGTTTAAATAAACGTTTAGTGGAATCGTTATTTGTAGGTAAATTTTCCCGAAACTTTGTGTGACGTTTAACTTTTTAATGCGGAACACAATCGAAAAATCTAAGATATAAATATTAACTCATCAATTTGATTAAAAAATACATTGAGATTATTTTTATTTTGTGTCACTGTGACAATTTGACACCGAGGGACAGTTCGTGAAATGAGGGACGGATGAGGGTTAAAATATCTCCAAGTACAAAGGATTAAAAATATTCTAACGTTTATAATATTATTAAAAAAATTGTTTTCTATGCAGCAGAGTTTCCAGAATCTACTCCACGCAAGAAGCATGTCGTCCACAGCATCGACAGTTAAAAATTTTTTCGAAACAATGATCTCTGTAGACCAATCTTCCAGTAATAGCTAAAATAGTCTGTCAGGATGATTTCATGGGTTGGCGCGATAACAACAGGCTGTCGTATGTATTTACGGGAGTGGAGACAGCTAATTCGAAGCAATAATTCCGAGAACTTAATCGCCTATCTCCGAATGAGGTTTAACAGCGCTCTCGCCCTTGTTTGCGCCTCGAAAGGATTAAGACTAAAGGCGGAGAGCTTCTGTCAACAAGGCTGGTCGTCGAAAGACATTTAACAGTCAAGATATCCCTCTGGCCTCTGCACCCTTGTTCTCTCTCCCTCTCGCGTCTAATCATCCGCACCGATCCCCGGAAACATAGTTAAGCATCCAACAAATCCTTCGGAAAACATCCTCGGAAATCCATTTTTCAACTGAAGCGAGAGCAAAACGAACGAGCTCGGCGCAGACAAATCCTCACTTTTTAATTCACTGCAACAAAACTAAATTGGAGACAATGCTCTGTCGCTATCTGACACTCGAGAGAGGGCGGGAGCGTTAGTTGGTCGAGTTAATGCTCATAATTAGAAACAATGAAACAGATGGTGTTGCGAGCGAGATCCGCGGAAGCTGCACGGCCGAAGAGAAGCGGCCGCGTGAAAGGGAATAGTGAAAAGCAAACATACAGAATACATTTGCCTGCCAGTAATTCCATTCATAGCCGGAGTGCATCGACGATAACGTCGTAGTAAGCTGCATCGTCTGTTCGTTTATTGGGATCGTCGACCCAAAGTTCCAGCCCCGAGCTGTTTTCGAGCCCAGCTATAACTTCTGTCAAGGTATCTCGACTGTTTCTTCGGTGAGGAGCTTTCTATCCCACTGAGAAAACTGATAGCGGTTCCGAAACGTGAGTCACTCGCTTCTGCGATTTATTTTTAACTAATTGGCACTTAAATATTGATGTTAGTGGACGTCCGAATGGAATTTCGACGTTTTTACTAGGTATCATTTGGAAGAACCAAAGAATGCTATGCAACAATTTTGACAATGTTTTGAAAAAAATGACAGCTTGAAAATAATTTGAAATTGGCCCTAAATACCAGACGGTATTTGTATCCCACTGATAATATTGATAGCGGTTCCAAAACGTGAGTCACTCGTTTCTGTGATTTTTTAAACTGATTGGAACTTAAAATAATGCTATGCAACAATTTTGACAATTTAAAAAAAATGGCAGCATGAAAATAATTTGAAATTGAATTGATTTAATTGAATTTAAATTAAAATTTAATTGAATTGATTTCTTTTTAATTAATTAGCACTTAAATATTGACGTTAATGGATTTCCACTACCAACCAAAGAATGCTATGCAACAATTTTGACAATGTTTTTAAAAAAATGGCAGCTTGAAAATAATTTGAAATTGGCCCTAAATACCAGACGGTATTTGTATCCCACTGATAATACTGATAGCGGTTCCAAAACGTGAGTCACTCGCTTCCACGATTTATTAAAATTTAATCGTGACTTTAAGAATGCTCTAGAATAATTTTGAGAATTTTTCAAAAATTATTTAGGGTTGAAAAACAGTTAGAAGTTGGTCCTACTTTTCGAACGCTTTTAGAACGCATCGGTGTAATAAATTAACTTGTTCTTGCAATGAAAAGACTGGCAGAGGTTTCTAAAAATGAGGTATATTTAGTACCACGACTTCAAAAAGCTAATGAGCGCTTAAACATAGTCGCTAATAGTTTCCAAAGCTTTTGTCACTGAAAAAAAGTGGCAGCAACTCCGAGAACCGAGTCACAAACATGTTTTCGACATCGTATTAAATGAAATCAGTATTGAACGATCGTCATGAAACAGTTGAAAGTCGGATTTAAATGACAGAAAGCTTTTGTAGCGCTTTGATGTACGTATGAGTGGAATTTCGACGTTCCTTCGAGTGGATACAGCAATGATTGAAATGATTTCTGCAGGTATTTTCGATTGGACTTTTCATATCTATTCAGTACGAAATATTACACTGACAATTAGAGCATTTGCAAAAAGTTATACGAACCCCGAAGATACTATACAATAAATTTTGCAATTTTTGAAACTTCTAAAACAGGCTGAAAAAAGTTATAAATGACTTTTGTAGCCTATCACTGCACTTTCGAGTTGATTTTTCCAAGGAGAAATCATTTAGCAAAAAGGAACACCGACACAGAGGACCCACAAATTGTTCAACGATTACTTCCACAATTTTTAACAAATCTCCGACATCTTGAAAAGAATTAATAGAATTTGCAGTTGCAGAAAAGAAGTTGCAGAATTTTATACACAAATAAAAATGATTGAATTTCCTTCAGTTTTCAACCGTTCAAACCCATTAGCGAACCTTTGTACCGATTCTTTAATCGAATGAACCGCAGATTACAGAAAATTTAAGGTTAGAAAAACCACGATACGCAGAAACAATGAGTTCTCCCCTCGTCGGAAGGACTATGGCTTCAAGTTTTGTCCCTGGCCAGAGATGGCTTCGTTCTCTCGCCTCTTAACCCTCTCGGTTTCAGCTCGAGAGCAGAGAATGGAATAGTTTTCCCACTTCCGGCTGTAGACGCGATTGCAAATTGAACGGATTACCAGGAACAACGATCGACGTCAGTTGTCCATCATATTTGGACGCCACAATATTTTCAATTTGCGTAAAATCGTTCTCGAAATTAGTTGAATCGAATCAAAAAATATTAAGGAACTTCCATCTTTATATTTAACCCTCGAACGACATTTTCAACATTTCAACAAACTCTCGAAATCTTAATTATGTTTAGTTACATGAATATAAACATTCAAATATTAAAAGAAATTGATTATTTGACGATGAAAATCGAGAGGGTGCAATTTTAGGAATGCTAAAATTTCTTTCGTTAACAGATAAAAATGTTCGAGCATATGTTATAATAAAAATGAATTCGATTTCCTATTATTATAAAACAAAAAAAAAGGTTGAAAAGGTTGAACAATTAATCTTGAAGCAACCCCATAATTCTCACAATATAATAATTATAAAATAATTTTTCAACGTACTTGTTATATGTAAATTATCAACGTTTATGTGTGTCACTGTATTCCATGATATTAAAAGGTTGAAAAGGTTGAATAATTAATCTCGAAGCAACCCCATAGTTCTCACGGTGTTCGAATTGCATTATGGTTAAATGTCGTCGAGAATACAAATTGGTAGGGCCTGCGGCGAATGGAGCCATAAGAAAACGGCAAAAGTGAGCACTGTCATGGAAGTTAGCGCGGTTGGGCACAGTCGTAAGATTTCTCGACACTGTCTGGCCCGCGGATTATCGGCTTAGCCAGCTACCTCGGCCGGCTGAGTTGTTTCCACGAGCAAAATCGAGCCTGACGAAATCGAATCACCGCTATTCTCTGTCTTTCTGTTGCGCGAAAACCTGCTCTTTGTTTGCACGAAAAGCTTCCGCCTATCTGTTACCGAATATCTATTTGAAAGAGCTACATGTGTACCTTTGAACGACTGTAAAATAAAACAACCTCATCCTCGTTTTTCTATAAAAAAGATATATAACTTTTCTGTTTTTAACGATTTTTCAAACGAACTTTTACTGACAGATCTGTCACATTTTTCGTTGTACAATGGTACCAAACATGATATAGTTGTGAAACCTCGATTATCCGAACTGTTCAATGGAGTATTGGCTATGGTGATGGATTTGATATAATTAATAATTATATAATTAATCGTGTTTTGTATGGATATATACACACATATATATATATATATATATATATAATATAATATAATAATAAATATAATTGATACACATATATTAGAACAATAATTATTTGAATGAAGTATATTTGATGGGAACAGTAAAACTAATCTTTACAGCAGAAAATTAGTGCTACTCGGATAAACCAAATTAAATGTACAATATTAACAATGTAGATAATATTTGCCGGAATCGTAAAAGGAAACGTTAGTAGTAGGCAGTTTAAGCCCGCGCGGATTGCATTCGATCTATTTTTATTAATGTCGTCGTATCGGTCACGAAAGCAGTGCACGCGACTATCTGTCCGAATGAAACCTAGATCGAAGATTACCGGAGATCTATGCGCGGTGATCGGCGTTTGTATTAACACGCGATTTCACACTCTGCCCTTTTCTCGACAACTTTACTTCTTCTATCTTCCGATCGGAGACACAGTCCATTAAGAAGACTATGAAATGGCCTGTCACAGGGTGCAGACATTCGGAATTCATTTAAGTGTCTGCCATGCCTCTGGCAAAATAAAAATAACCGATTCATCCAGCATATTCTATTAGCACTATCATTCTGGAATACTCTCGCAAGGTTTTTTTTACCATTTTACCATTTTACCATTTGGAAATTCGTAAAACGTTTACGGCTGAAACTATCTTCTTGCCAAAACGGCAGCCATGTCATTTCAGTTTAAGATATCTAGGTGCCCGGTAGTGCACCAGCCAAGTTTTCGCACTACCTCCTTTTACACGAAACAACTCAGCCGTTTTTTAGAGGCTTGTAACTCGGAACTGGAGGCAGGTGGAGAGATGTAATTTCATACACTTGTTAAATGCTATCATGTCTCAATATTGACAAAACTCACTAAATTTCTCACTGATTGACTGACTGACTGATAGCTCATAAAAACCTTTTGGGTAGTTTGAATAATTTAGCCCTCCATGTAACTCTTTAGAAATTAAATAGTTAACTCTTTTAAACTAATTTTTACACACGCTTTTTTCAGTATAGCAAGTGGTATTACTAAGTAAATATCGTAGAATAAGATGTGTATGTGGCTTATTGTATATAATCACTATTTTTGGTAAATGTGATAAATTATTGAATATTTATGAAATTAAAAAAGTATATATATAAACTGGCGATTATATATAATAACCGATAATTATACATAATCACCAGTTTATTACATTTACCGTAACATATGTATTAAAACTTTAATGAAATTTAAATTTACACTATCTTATTTTTGAACTCCCTCAAAAATAGACAACGTAGTCATAATAGCTGTCCATACTTTAGCCTTGCAATATACGTGCAGGGTGGACAGCTGTTATGACTACGACCGTCTATCAAGTCCAAAAAGCTGTAACTATTTTAAAATTGATTTTTTATAGTTCTTCTGTATAGTTAAAAAAAAATGTGGATATAAATTAAATAGCACAAGCGGTGTTTCTTAAATATACTTTCGAGAAAATGGCTACCACCTCGTTTAAGACAGCTTCATTTTTAAACAAACACTGTTTAAACATCACAGAATGAGATGCACCTATTGCTTCTCGAAAGAAGCGTAATAATAATTTTGTATAAAATAAAATTGTTGAGTTTCCCTCAGTTTTCTTCTGTTATTGATCCGTACTTTGATTTAGCTATCTGTCCGAGAACGCAACTGCGGTCAGGATTTTTCTGACAGCTCGAGCACGCGTCAATTTTTTCGATATCCTCATTAAATATACAGGGGCGTAAAGCGAAGGTGAGAAAGTGGCCCCGAGACAAGATTGCAACGATTTAACAAGCAGAGTTTGACGCGCATCAGTTCGTTGAACGATGCACATTGGCGCAGCTCTACATATATTGTGCAGGCACGGTCAGCTTTATGGAAGCTTGTTAATGCCAACAAGAGCTGTCCTTCCCGCTATGAGGTTTTCATTTCACCGTTGTTCAACGATGTACGGGATGGTTTGATCGACGGGGCGCCATTCGAAACTGCGAATCGATTCTTTAGAATAACGTCGCCTGTTGACGTTACATCAAAACCCCTCAGGCTCCCTCCTCATCACTCTATCTCTCTTGCGATTCCGATGATTTCTAACGAAATTAATGCTAAGACAACATCCGGCTACCATTGACAAACATCACCGGACGTCGCGATATCGAATCTACAATTCCACAAGCTGCAATCAACCAAATTACTACGATGTCGTTGCTGTTCGAAAGAAAAGTTTGAATCTCGATTCGAGCGAGGACTTTATGCATTTGTGGCAGAAATTAATAAGTGCAAATGACAGCAGAAACGTTCAGATAACTGATGAATTTATTATTTGCAATTTGTGAACGTTGTCGAAGAAAGAATGGAAATGTCTTCCGTCTTTTGCAGACAATTCTTATTGTGCACGAAGATCAGACACGTCTAATAATTGAATTTGTTTTATGCAAAATAGAAAGTTTACAAGTCAGACGTAAGCAACCGAAATTAAATAGTATTTTCTCTTTGAATAATTTTAATAAGTCACAAACAGTGTAACAATATTTTTATAATATTATTACCCTTTCATTTTTTCTAGGAATATATAAAACAAACATATAAAAATAGTAGTAAGATAATATAGTAAAATAGTAATGAAATAGTATTATAATTGCACTAAATAATATTATTTAATTACATCCCCCAGTAGCACAAAATATTGTATACACATTCATATAATATTAAAAAGTGATCCAATCTTTTTTTAATATTCAAATGTACATACAATATTTATTTTATATTAAGTAACAATTTTTTTAAATAGGCAGAAAATATCTATTTTATGTTAACGAGAAAAACATTTTTTCTACCTTCTTCTTTTCAATTGAATATCATTTAAATATTGAATTTATATTTTTTAAATATCTAGTTTACATATTCTCTGAATATTTAGCTTATATTTTCTAAACATTCAATTCACATTTCTCAAACATGTACACAATAGTTAGATCCAATATTTATCTGATATTAAAAAGTGTGGCTTAAAAAATATTTTTCCAATATTTGAAAAAGATATTTATCCAATATTTTCGTGCTACTAGGGTCGTAGTAGTACTAAATAAATAGAGTAGTACTGAAATAATATTGAAACACCGCCACAAATAATATTTAAAAAGTACCATTGTAATCTGACAAAGTGCAATCAATCAAATTATTTCTTCTTCGTTGGAATTCGTAATAAAATACATATATTGATTCCCAATTTAATTTTTTTAATGAATTGTTCATCGGTGGATTATTGATGATGGATAATTGATTTTCAAAGTTAATTGGAGTAGTATTATATATCATAAATATTGTGAAAATGGTTTTAAAAAGTTGCACGCGATCAACGAAATCACTGTCTTGTAATTATAATTCCAAATAAAAGCAGAAACCCCTAGACTTTTTCAAACGAAAATTATTCAGTAGAAAACGATATCTACCCTTCTTCATTTTAATCAACAAAATTAGTCTCTTACAAACTTTGCTAAAGAAAATGGTAAAGCCTTTATAAAAATTCTTCGATAAATTTTTATAATTTATTTATTTTGAAACATTAACCATTTTTAAAATAAATATTGCAACACTTTCTGCTGCGAATATTACGAAAATAATTTCTGCAAGCGTTATTCATTTTAATTAACAACAAACCGACCCTCCCGAAAAATGACAGTTCAAAGTAAAAAATTAAGAACTGTACAAAAATGTATACATACATGTACGTATTAATTAAATTAAATTATGTATCGTTCACGGACGGATCATTAAATTCTGTTAATTAATTTGCGAAATAATCGTTGTAACAGGGTAAACATGTCCGTAATTATTAGATAATCTTGGAACACCGGTAACAATTAATAATAAATAGATTTCGACGTTTAAATATGTAAAGAGCGAATAGAACAAAATCAGTTAACGGGAGTTTAATAAATTTTTCACGTTGATCATGCGTCCAGAGATATTCTTAATTGGAAGTATACGATACTAATTAATTTCCGGAAGCCAAAAAGAAGACCGGAGAAATTTTAATTTGCACAAAGTAACGTGAAATAAAAAATCTGGACACGGTGTAGACAAACTGCCTTAATTGACTTATAATACAATTGTACGATAGAGGAATACCGTGAACGGGTGGGAAAAATTATAAAATAATTCGGCGAATTTTCGGAGAAATTAATTTTCCGGTCATCAGAGAAAAATGGAATTCACGATTGCGATGCAACCTTTGATTCGCAGCTTTTCGCCAGAAGGTGGAGCAGCGACATCTCTATTCAGCTCGCAATAATATCAAATTGAGCTGTATTTTGCAGTTCTAATTGCTCCTGAAACATTCATCGTTATCTCCATTGTTGCCGGTTCTGTTCGCGCATTCGTAAATTTCGCGCATTCGTAAATATACCGTAAAGAGACAATTGATGACCTATTTGGCGAAGTGGCTGGCAATATCAGCCGCCGCTTCCACCAGAAATTGTTCTACCCTCGTTATCAACTGCATTAGTGGACAAAAAATAAGACACACTACGCGATTACTGAAATATGCACCTGGTACCAATTTCAGTTTATCGTAACTCGAATTTTCATACATTTAACGAATAATTCCAGAAACTCGCTATCGACTCCCATTATCCGCCGGTAGCCTATTAATAGGCTTTTCAATAATTGTGCTGCAGCAAATGGAAGCTTAAAAATCATCTTTTACACAATAATCCCGAAGGAAATGATTAAAATTGCTGATGATCGATTCTTTTAAAAAATCCTCAGCTATGAACCATAAACTTTTAACAATTATGTTAACAGTAGGTAATGTGTTAATTAAAAATTAATGAACTTTCCCTTTCATGCGTTCGTGACAATAGAGGAGTGAGCGAAACGTCAAGAATGTGTTTTTCCAAACTTATTTTACAATAGGAATTAATGCAAAAAATCCAAACAAAACAATTTATAATTTATAAAATTTTCTTTATTAAATTTTCTCTATACAATTTATAAATCCTCAAGAGAAATTCTGCGTCTGAAAAATACTGAACGTTGTCCAAGTGTGTCACAAGATTAATAATAAATATAAAATAATTTTTCACCGTACTTGCAATGTGTAAATTATCAACGTTTATGTGTGTCACTGTACTCCACAAAAATTATTTTACAGTTATTATTAATCTTGTGATACACATAGCACAACGTTCAGTGTATTTTTTAAAATGATCCAGAAAATTTTACGAATTACAAAATTGCTTTGTTTTTAGCATAATCGTAAATAATCGTAAATTGAAAATATTAGAATCCTTCGAAATAAAACGATCGATTGAAAATGATTGGAAAGAGAAAGATATTTTTACGAGGTTCTTGAAAACATTTTCTTCCAAAGGTACGTAAAAATCAATGAAAAAGAAATCGACAATTTCGAGGGGATGCTCGCGTGAATTTTGACAGGAATTCCAGAGCTTCTTGGGGACGAGTGTCGAGATAATAAGAGTTCGGTGAAATAATTGAAAGGTATGACGTAACGTAATTCCGCATGTAGAACTCGGGGAATAAATTATCCGTCTGGACATTAAAATTGTAAATTCTCTCGCCAGAGAATTCTAAGGAGATTCACATTAACAGATTTGCCGGGGACCGCGTAAGTCGAGTCCCAGGGGACAGGAACCGTTGGTCTAATTTCGATGGAGAATAGTTGGCCAACTGTCGATGACTGGCTAGCCTAGCCGTCCCTGTAGGTTCGCACACAATAGCACCGACCCTCTGCCACCCTCTACACGTCCCGTTAACCACCGGTCATCGCGAGACACTTCTCATTGTTAACCTAAACCTCTGCGGACCGTCTGAATCTTTCATCGACTCTCCGCATTTTTCCCCGGTTTTGCGCTACCGCCGCTTACTATCTACCTCTTGTTCGTTTCGTAGTGAAACTCGGCTCTGCTGAATCTCTTCCTTTGTTGTCCATTGATTTATTGTGCAAATTGGAATTTTTAGATAGCGATTCGTACCGATTGCTCTGCCAGCACAACTTCCACTACATTAATTCAAACATTTAATCCTTTGCACTCCGAATTATTTTTCGATTTTATTGCCAACAATTCCCTTCTAGTTTAAGTGTTTTATTTGAAATTTATTTCAAAGGACAGATCCTTGACTGCTACTTTGAACAATTTTGTTTATTAATTATATTAAATATAGCTCTCAAACTCTCTTATTATTTATATTTGTTTTTAACTAAAAAATAACAAAACTCATTTATTATGCAAATTGGAATTTTTAGCTAGTGATTCGTACCGATTGCTCTGCCAGCACAACTTCCACTACATTAATTCAAACATTTAATCCTTTGCACTCCGAATTATTTTTCAATTTTATTGCCAACAATTCCCTTCTAGTTTAAGTGTTTTATTTGAAATTTATTTCAAAGGACAGTTCCTCGACTGCTACTAATTATATTAAATATAGCTCTCAAACTCTGTTGCAATTTATATTTGTTTTTAATTAAGAAATAAGACATTAAGTAAATAAGGGAAGCACCAAATACACAAGAAAATCCGTTTCCTTTACATTTCTCTTTCTTTGATGTCGAGTAACACCGATACTAATTTGAAATAAATGAAATTATATAAAAAGCATTAATATCTGATATTGTTTAATGAATATTTCACAGACAAAGCGTGATTTTACCATGGTTCTCATGTGGTACAGCGTGAATAAACAACATTTTCACTTGGTAAAAATGTAGACACCGCAGGCATTTGTTAGCATAATATTCGACGCGATGTTTGCCCCGGTCCTTTGAAAATCAAATGTAGTTGATTCGTTTATTCTTTCAGTCGTGGACCGACAATGGCCGCGTGGAAACGCGCAACGCTGAAATCTACAGGGAGAGCCGAGAGAGTTGCCGTTGTTTCGTCTTAAACAATAGGAACCTGAAATTACGGCCACTTGCAACCATAGAATCTTGGGTATAAATGCAATTAACTTACAGGAACTGGAGTCTTTGTCATTTGCGCGCAATTAGCGCCGCGAAATTCGAGGTCCGGCGACGCCTGTTCTTTCCAGAAGGTGCTTCTAAAGTTTCATTCCCTTTCCTCTATTTCCATTAATCCGACGGCCTTCACGATATCGCGATATCGTCCTTAAACTTTTCACTTACGACCGACGCGTCATTAACCTATTCATCGGAATTCGTTCCCTTTTGCAATCACTATTTTCTCCATGTTATTCCAACTATTATATCGCGCGAAAATGAACCTCTTTTATAATATTTAACTTTCCTCAGATAAGAGCACACTACCATTCGACGTGATAATACGTACATGAAGAACTGTCATTTTGAATTATTAAAAAACATTGTGGTTTTATAATATTTGACAATTTTACTGACCACTTAAAATAAGAATGCCAGTCTCAAATATGAGATAAAATAAGTATCTCGTTATTAAAGGAAGAAATAAATTATTGTCATTTTGAATTATTAAAAAACATTGTGGTTTTATAATATTTGACAATTTTACCGACCACTTGAAATAAGAATGCCAGTCTCAAATATGAGATAAAATAAGTATTTCATTATTAAAGGAAGAAATAAATTATTGTGAAATTATTTCAAGCTACTCCTCACTTTTAATTCTTGACGCTATGGGTTAAAATTTTATATAATAAATCGAAATTATTTTCAAATTGAAATTTATTTTTTGATCGAAATTACTATCATAAAGTGGGTTCCTCCAGCTTCCATTTGAAACCTCAAAAGTCGAAACATTTCCACGAAGAATTACAGGAAGTGTTCTAAAGTGATTTGAAGTTACTCATTAAAATCCAATTATGTTCCTCCGAGTTCATGACCGGAATTCATCAACTTCTCGACGTGATGTCGAATTTTAAATTATTAAATCGTTTTATTCAAGGTTTTATATGAATCTTCAAAAGTCGAAAAATTTCCACGGGAGCCAGTTCCAATATTATTTTGAATCTACCACATTATCGCTTAATCAGCACCTGATTATTCTACCTGCCTCTTCGCGACTATCGATCGACTCTTCCAGATTTTCAGCGTGAGGTCGTAACTATTTTCAAATAGAGGTGAGTCTACGATAAAGTATGGTCTTTCAGCTTTCATTTCCAGCCTCAAAAGTTAATAAACCTTCGCTGGAAGGCGTCGAAAAATGAATTTAAAGCAACCCTTTACCTTTAAATCATGTTCCTTCATGTTGCAGATTGAAATTTCGAAATTTGTCCAATGAAATCCATATTATTTTTAAATCAAAGTTAGTTCATTATATAGCGAGTTCTTTTAGCTTCTGTTTGCAATGACAAAATAAAAATTTAATCATTCTGCACCCTTAAATCAAGTTCCCCACAGCTACCAATTGGATTTTATAAATTTTTGCCATGCTATCACATTTTTTTGGAAAATTCAAGTACTTGCATCACGAAGTACGTACCCGCAGTTTTCATTTGAGCATGAGAAAGTTTAAAAATTTCTACAGGAGGTTTCTACAGGATTTCTACAAAATTTTTTACCCTGTGGAATAAAGAATCTAAAACCCGTCATTTTGACGGATCCAGTAATTCTAGCGTTAATAATAAAATGTTTTTTGAAGATAAAGATTGAATTGTTTTCGTAATGCAAGTCGTGGACAAAAGTTAATGTTTTTGGCGCACCGGTTCGATCAATTTAATTGAAAGCAATTTTGCAACATATTAATTTTGACGTTTGGGTCTTTGTTTAGACCCTTTTCAAGAAAATAATAATTGCGTCTGTGAATTGTTAAAACAACACAAAAAGTAATATTTTGTTGACGAGAACATGCTAAAAGCCATTTTTGAAATACAAATTACAAGTGAGACATGAACATAACACGTGGCATTGTTCTTCTATAATTCTTAAAGTTATTTCAATAAGCAAGAAATTAACATATTTCAAAAATTGTTTTTAGCATGTTCTCATCAACAAAAATATTACTTTTTGTGTTCTTTCAATAATTCACAAATTATAAACGTCGAAATTAATATATTGCAAAATTGCTGTCAATTAAATTGGCCGAACCGGTGCACCAAAAACATCAACTTTGTTTAAACATACGATAGACAAATAAAAAGAAAGTCGTAGAGTTGTTTCCCTGATCGAATCGAGACGGAAGAAGCAAGAATATGTAGACGGATATAATAGGCTCGTAAATAATATATTCTGTTGGTAAAAAAAAAAAAACCGCGGCTACAGGGCCGCGATGGCTTCGCCTTTGCACAAAAAAAAGTGTAATTAACGCGAAACAATTGGTGTTACTGTCGGCGCCCAATTAGTATCCTTGAAATCTATTGTTCGGTAACGCCGGTCCTCTGTTTCAAAGGTACCGGGAGCAGAGAGAAAGCGCGAGACACTCTTTTTCTCTTTGATAAGTGATTCTTTGTGATTTGGCTCCACTATTCAGTCGAGAGTTGATTTTAAGTGTTCTCCGGCGTGAAGTTTGACGAACTGCATTAACGACACGCAACAATAGAGGACAGATGGCCGAGAGCGTGACGGAAAACGCGTGATTCAGCGACGAGAGTCGTGGGGAAAAAGAAAACATTGCGCGAGGAGTCAATTGCAGTCGATACAATACGGTTTCCGATAAGCTTTGAACAGCACATTTGTTTTCAAACGCGTTTAAATGTAATTTATTACACTACTGAGAGTGCAACACTTTGAGTGCTGAACGCCGATTAAACTCTTGGACGTGTTTCAGACGAGTATACTCGTCGCGGAGACGTAATGTTTTGTGACGAGTATACTCGACACAGAAAGGCTATTATAATACTCTGAGACTAGACGGAAATTAAGTGTACGGGACAGAATATATTCACCACGAAGACATGGTAATATTTAAGGTTAGAATGAAATACAAGAGAAGAATTGAAGATACTTATATATCTTTGTAACGACGTGTATATGTATTCGCCACGAAATAAAATAACCTGTTTGGCTCGATTTGCAATCTTAATTAAAGCATTATGTTTAAATCTGACTTATTAAAATCGACCGATAAAACGAATAAGAAATTTCGATAAAATCCATCTTGACATTATTATAATTATATCAATAATAATTTGAAGGATTTCGTGGAGGAAACAATTCTTACAGAAATAAAATAAATTATTTAACTTGGATTGCTATCCATCATGATCGAACAGTTACATCTGAATTTAGCAGCATCGAAGTAAAATTCAATTCTCCATGATCAACGAGGCGAATAATTTCGAAAAAGTTATCCCGGTGACATCGTGGTAATAAGTGACGTTAATTTTGTAAATAAAAATAAAACATGGTTTATTTATGCATTCACTCGAAAAATTTTGATTTGTATAAAGATCCTTAGATGATCTGACAAAAAAATATTTCCAACGAAAGTTGATCAGTATTCACTTTTCCATAAACTTCAATACAAAAAATTAAAGAAAAATGTCTTTTTTATAAAAACTGAAGGTCACTTTAATTTTTTAAATATTGATATGTACTTTTTACTTCATAGTATTCTAACTGGTATTAAGACGAATCCAAAGACGTATAATAATACAATATTAAATCTTGAAATATTAAATGATTATGTAAATAATTATGTAAATCAATATTAAAATGATTTTCTATACAAGGAATTCTTAATATTTACCGTTTAAATGAATAATGCCAATAACTACTGCAGTGCCAGCAATAGTACAGTTTACCCTATCCGCAGTCTGTTAACGAGAACTATGAGATGGTTCTTAAACGGTCGTAGGCAACATATTTGTCAGTAGTAGCGATCCTGATCGAACAATCGGCCGTTTATTATGGCGACCGTATGTCGTGAATGAAGGCTCTGAAAAGGCCGGAAGTGGCGAACCCGTAAAATTAACGACAATGACGTTTTTTCGGTCCCGAGTGCCAAATGCTCGAACAATGCGAATAATGGAACACGGCGGGGTGTTCAAGGCTAGGGTGCTAAAAGCGAGAATCTCGAGAGGATAATGCGTTCAAAGATGGCGATTTTGATAGTAACGCATCGAGGGCTCGATAAAACTGCACCGGCTCTCTCTCCCTCCCCCCCTCCCCTTGTCAACCACATTCGCACGCTACGAAACATTTTTATCCTGTAATTTCTTCTGTTAAATCGTCGCCTCCATTGTTTTTCACGCGTTCCCGATTTTTCCCCGATACAACGGGTAACTGTACAATTCTTTTATTTCTTCCTTTTACGCCGACGAATATTGCAAACCCTTTTTCGCTATTTATTTATTATCGCGCCGGGGATGAAAACATTTTTGCAAATTTATTTCCTTCATTAATTGTTTTAATACGCTGGAATTTTTTACATTGATTTTATTCTTTTACTGTTTGAAAGTGCAGTCACCATTGTCGCACATGCTTTATTGGTTCTGAATCAGCGTGTGTTTATGCAATTAGTCGAATTAAAAATCTTTTATTTGTTCAACAATTTTTATACGAAAGTAGCTACATTGAATTCTAATTATTTTTATGAAGTACTTTATATGTGAAGTTTCCATTTTGCAAATGTAGCTACGTTGTAAGCAACATTATTCATCACATGCACAAGAAATATATTTACTGTGACGAAAACATAAAGAGTGCTAAGGTAGTCATTATTTCTTTGATCATTATTCAAAACGCGAAATTAATTTTTATACGAACAATTTTCTCTTAGCTTAATTATATGTATGTTATGCAAGTACACGGATTACAAGCTTTGTATTTTGTCGATTTATGCTGACGAACGTTGCAAACCGTTTTCGACTATTCTCTTATTGTTTTTCAAGTTATTAAAAATGTGAAATCATGTTTTTTTAGGAATATTTACGATTATTTATGAGAAAGAAACTCTACATTTTATAAACTAAATTATTATGTTACTCAGCTGATATTCTTTTTATTATTATTATTATATATTCAGTGGCACGTCCATATATATTATTACCAAATTTTTTTAGCTATACATTCTTTATTATTCTACTCAGTAAAAATGAAAGAAACTCTACATTTTAAAAACTAAATTATTATGTTACTCAGCTGATATTCTTTTTATTATTATTATTATTATTATATATTCAGTGACACGTCCATACAGATTATTACCAACTTTTGTCGCTACTCATTCTTTATTATTCTAATTAATAAAAATGAGAAAACAATTCTTGTAATACTTTTGTTGTTAGCATGTATTCCGATATACATACATTGTACAGAGTTCATGTTCAAGCAAATTTTATCATTTTTTTTCAATTACTAAAATTATAAAATCAATTTAAATATTTTCTTATTGTATTATTATGCGAATTTTTAGCCCGGCTCTATAACATGCCCAATGCATACATGCATACACACCAATCAACGTGTTTGCACTCTGAAAAAGTGTGATTATCTTATAGCGATTTCGCAATAAAGATAACAGTTTATTCCAAGCAAATGAAACCGCATTGACGTGCCGGCATAAAAACCTCGTGGGGAAACAAGAGCGGGTTGTTTGCAATATTTACAGAGATTTCTGATAATAAATTATCGTTACAACCCTCGGGGCAAATCGACCGATCCTTCAACTGTGTGATAAAGTGGCAATAACAAATATACACCATTACTTTGAATTTAGAAAAATAACACCTTCAACTCTGCAATAAAGTGGATGGAACAAAAACGTATTTGCAGAAACAGTTCCACAGAAAAATACAATTATCCACACGAACATCCGGTCACTATAATACGTCTATATGATTTATGTCATATACCATTATTACATTAGATTCATTTTTAATTATTTATTTAAGGAAGTTGTACTGGCATATTCGTTACGTTTCTCTGATTAAAACGAGTATAAACACGATATAATCATCTTTAAATCATTTGTTAAATAAATAATTCGGATAAGCGAGGTTCTACTAGATCGTAGATCAAACAAGTAAATATTATTCAAATTGTATCGTGTTTGGGCTCATTCTAATCAGAAGAATGTCGCAAATATATTGCTAATGATTTCACGAGGAAATAATTGAAAACAGAAGAGCTCTGTCAAAAACATTAGTGGAAACCTGTCTCACAAATATCGTTACATTATTGAGCGTCAACGTTAATGTGATTGTAACCGTTTTAATACTGGCATCTAAGAGCAATTATTTTCTCAGGCTCTGCTTCTAGAACCGTCGATGAACTTTAATAAAAACAAAACAGTGAATTACCGGGCGGGTTTTTCTATAAAATGGCGCAGCCTTAACGCGAGCAGTTTATTCTCCGAGGGCGAAAAAATTGAACGAGAGAGGCAAAGAACCGTGCAAGACAGGTATCCTATCCCCTTCCCGGCGTCATTGTATCATCGTAAGTGTGTCTCGCGCAAATCGTAGTCCATTTTCCATCGTGGCCTTTTCGGGCCGCGTTCTACGGTGCGGAAAATTGCGCATCCGTTGATGGCGTTTTACCTCTTGCTAACTTCGTCCGATGGAATTTTTGCAGGAACGTAATACCGGGGATCCCTGCGCGATCCTTCATATGGTCCGAGAGACTCGTACCCGAAAAAATGAGCGGCCACTGGCCCGATGTAATAAGCCTACAATCGCTCGTGAAACCATAATCCCTTAAAAAGTCGCGAATTTTAGATTCGCGACTTCACCGTTGTTTTGCTGTGCATATTTTATTAAATTGTGCGACAGAAAATATATTCTATCCTAAAATATTAAAACGGTCAACCTCGATTATCCGAAAATTCTTTCTAAAATACAATTCATTTATTTATAAAATTACTTGTTAAATACGAAAGTACTAATCCAATTGCAGAACTTCTTTATTTATTATTATTTTTATGGGACTTTCACCAACTTATTTCTGACATTTTCTTCATCTTAAAATCATACTAAACACGTTACAATTTAAACTGTATTTTACGGCTTAATCGATGTAATGCGCGTGCAACGTTCTACGTTCGGCGAGGTCACAAAAAAATATTCCTTACCTTAACAGAATCTACAGATAACAAATGATTTTCTTTGCCACGATACTCTTTCGTAATATAATTTAATTTGTAATAGAAAATGTACAATGGATAGTATATTTTTACCAGAATATGCTTTCGTAAAGTCAATTTGTAATGAAATCGGAAAAGTGAAATGTAGGAGATACTTTTACCGCAATATTCTTACGTAACATAATTTAATTTGTAATAAAAAAGGTACGATAGATAGTATATTTTTACCAGAATATGCTTTCGTAACATGATGCAATTAGTAATAAAATCGGAAAAGTGAAAAATAATATACTTTTACGGCGATATTCTTGCGTAATATAATTCCATTTGCAATTTATTCGAAGAGGACCCATAAAATCTGATTTTTAATACGATATTCTTTCACAATTTAGTTTCGTTTATAATGGAATTAATTCGGGAAAAGAAACCCGCAGATTCCCTCGTACGATTCTTTCATGATGCAGTTTAATTCGTAACCAAATGAATTCGAGAATAAAAAGAATACATAAAAAGACTTTTTAAAAAACACGCTTATATTAGAATGCACTAAAAAGAAGAAAATAATATTTTTAGATATTAGTGACGCTTAGTTAACGCTACTTATTAGTCACGCTTTTATTTATGGTCACTAATATCTAAAAATATTATTTTTTCCTTTTTAGTGCATTCTAATATAAGCATGGTTTTTAAAAAGTTCTTTTTATATATTTTCTTATTTTCTACTTTTTAGTCTTTACTACCGAGCGTATTTAGCCCACTTATCGAGCAGAATCCCCGCCCAACTTAATCCAAATCAACCTAGTAAGTCAACTGAGCTCCTTCGGTGCGAAGTGAGCCAGTGGAGCGGGGTCGGAGTGGGGATACACGTATTAATTTGGTTAAAAAATGGTTAAAAATTTGGTTTTGAATATTGCATTGTCATCCAGTTCTGAGTGAAGTGGTTTAAAATTCGATTTCAAGATTTAAAAATGTTTTAGATGCATCAAGTGTATATATCGGTGCACTAGCGCGTTCAATGCATTCACGAAACAAACCGAGGTAGGTTCCACTAATAGACTGGGGCAATAACGTAACTTTGTACGTAGCCTTTCTTCGAAATTGGGCTGATTTGTCAGACGGTTTCTCCCGGAATTAGCCAGTTGCGTACTGTGTAACATCGCAGAGTGCAGTTTCCGCGAGGTGCAACTAATCTCGAGACCATGTCCCCGCGTTACAAGAATTCATCAACTTTACGACGTGAATTTTAGCGCCGAAGTTAAATTAAATCTCACCCGGCGTGAAACAGAAGATTTTTAACGACAACTAAAAAGAAACACGCAGAAGATAACTTTCCCCGAAACTCGAGCGACAGATAAACAAACGAAAAATTAAACCTGAAATAGCTGAATCAATAATGGCGTGTTTAATAATGAACATTTCATAATTCGCTTTGTAAAATACGTATAGTGCTACATTCATTATGCACGGCAATAATGCGCGCAGAAATAATAATCAAAATAATAATTAAATTTATTAATTTTTATTAGTCTATACTGCATTTAACGAGTCAGTTAATTATAAACTTCCACGAAGGGGAACCAGTCTGCAAACCACTATTTGTTAATAAATTCTTCGATAACAGTAAAATTTCATAAATTTTTTATTAGATATCTAATAAATTATTTTTATATAAACAGCGCAGTCATTAAAATTGCAGGATTTAGAATTTTTATGGAAAATAAAACAGTTCGAAATTATAATAATTATTTCATTTAATTCCTAACTAAATAATATTTTAAATAATACAGAAAGCTGCCGTCTTCGTTTCCGAAACTAATTTTCCCATAGGTTAAATTAAATTATGGAACTGAATTGTTATTACGAAATCTACTGTTGCCGACAAATTTTTAATTATCCCGAACGAATCGTACCCGCATTACCTATCATTAAAAATTTCCCGGACTCAATTAGTATCTGAAAGTTGCACTCTAAATGCACAAAGAATAAAGCACTCTATGTAATAAATTGTTAAATGTCACATAAAAGAGAGGAATTCACGAGAAATCGATGCATGATTTATGATAGGATTATGTAAGGTGATTTCATACCACAATTTCAGCTTATGGCACTTAGAAAATTAGATTCTTCAGTTATTTATTAATTCCAGTTTTCTTGTTATAAACGAAATTAAAATTATAATTGGAATAAAGAGCTAGAATCGAAATAAGAAAATTTTTATTCATTATACCTTTCAATATACTTTTCGAAAAATTTAAACTTCTTTTGTACCATTTTACCACGTTTTTACTTTTGTAAAGCATTGACGTTTGAAAATAACAAATACCCATTTAATAGTGTATTGCGGCTCTAACAATGATCGTTGGACTGTCAATTGTATGGTTTTATAACAAAAGAGGGAAAAATCTGTTGCAACATTATCTAGTATATATGTAGAAATGACTAAAAGAACAAATAAAATGCAGCTTTCTTGTGAATGACACCGACAATGTTTATTTTGCATAAAGGTCCACAGCCTGGTGATCAGCCAGCGTATTTGCAAACTTTTACGATCCAAACCCAGGAGGTTAAATGAAAAGCATACTTCGGGAGCATTTTTCATTTAGCCTTCCCTCGTTACGAGGATTTCTATTTTTTTTTTTATGGGAAGAATGGTGCATCGAATGCAGCTGATACATGCAGTAGAACGTTGCACACCGACGTGCAGCGTGGTCTAATCGCGCGATACGACGTTTACGCACGCCTGCATTTATATATTTCTATTTTTGTTGATGCGAACGAGGCGCTCGACCATGAAATAAAGAACTACACCGCGCCGCGTTTCGTATGTAAACCTGGAAGAATAGCTTATTTTAAAGCGATCACGAAACGCTTTTCATGTCCGCCTGGATGATGGAATCGTGCTTTCATTCGGCCGTCTCGTTGTGAAAAATGATCCACCGCTACCAACCTTCTCTACTCTACCCTGCCCGCCCTTTTTTCCACGTTTTTACCTCCTTCCCGGCGTACATGCATGCTCGAATGCAGGGTAAAGCACTCAAACCCCGCGAATAATGCTTTTATTTTTCTGGCTACGTAAGAAAATTTCGCGAGACCGCACGCGGATTTATCTCACGGGCCGAACCTATTCGAAGTTTTAATCGTTTACGGTACTCTCCGAGGTTTATTAGTATTGTACAGGGTGTATAAAAATTAATAGTCATCCAGTTCTAGAAGTGAATCTACACCCCTGAATCGGTGGACATTTGTAAGAGAAATATGCCGTAAAATTGTTTATAAGAAAGGAAATTGTTGGTAAAGTTGGTTTTTACATTAATACCTTCCACTCATCCGGAAGAGAAGAAGATTGAAACAAGCCACACGTCGCAAACAAATAGTTATTGAGATATACTTCAGCTGGTAAAGTTTTTGTAAAATTTGATTGTGTGGAGTTATTTTTATTTATTTATGACTTTGGGATTATTCCGTCGACCTCTAAACGCTCGCGAAAATGCGCAAATCCTTTGGCGCCATCATAATGAAAAGCAAGTTCGAAAATAAACATTCTAAACACATTAAATGTGTGAAATAATAATGATAATAAAATAATAACAAAAAAAATGTAAGTGAAATAATACGTAAAACCTAACCTAACCTAGCTCGCGTATAGAGGGGAACCAAATAAGGTGTTAGGTTAGGTTAGGTTGGCGATAATTTCGTGTTTGACAAAGATGGTCGACGGGATAATCCCAAAGTTCCAAAGGGACATTCGTCGCTAGGCCCGTACGATGTCATATCGCCTCCCTGCCCATTCGGATCATAAATTTGAAGTTGCAAAATATGAAGGAATACCTCATATCCATTTTTATACATGAGAATATTAATCCTGGGTTACAAAACTCTAATGTCAAGCATGGGTACTTACGGATCAATAAGATACTGCCATTTACACGAATACGTCACAAGTGTGAAGCACAAAACAACACATATTCCAAAATTGCGACAACGAACGAGAAGAAGTCACTCCGACCACGGTCAAAATAAAACTGCGGTTATCACCTCGGTTTTTCGTGAATGGTTAAGGGTGGGGAAATGTAGCGTCTGTTAATTGGATCGGGGTGGGGGGTGGTGTCGGAAGTATAGGTTGAGAAGTGGGGAAACTGTCAAAGAAATTCCTTTCGTTGTTGTCCTTGTTTGTCAATAACGAGATTTATATTATACTTTTTATAAATATTACGAGCTGTACCTGCGACTTTGTCCACGTGCAAAAACAATCTTGTTTGTTTATTAATGTAATTTTTCCAATCGCCAAGGCGGTCTCAGATTTTTTCTGAAAACCTACCGTTGAAAAGCTACAGCTGTTTGAAAAGTCGGTAAACCAAAATGTTTAAAAAAAACTCACACTGTTTGTGTTATAACTAATAAGCTATGCAACCTACAGGATCGGCCCAGTTGTCAATTGAAAGAACTCGGCGAGCTGAATTCAATGAGTACCTCACATTGAATATAGGTGCTACCAGTCAAAAGTTATAAGCAGAAACATGCCCAAAAGAGAACGAAAAGGTCGTATTTGGTCTGTTTGTAACGGCATCAATTCAGAATGGCAGAACGTAGAAAGCTTGGCTTTGAGTCATTAGATGTGGCGTTTCTTTGGGAAGGTTTTAGAGCCAACCGCATTCGAAAAAGTCCATTCGTTCAATAGTTGTGACGTCATTAGTGAACAAAGACAATTTCTTTGTCCTCTTTTGGGCACGTTTATGCTTATAACTTTTGAACGAACAAACTTTTTTGAATGCGGTTTGCTCTAAAACCTACCACACGTCAGGGAAATCTTTTTAGAAAATATGTAATAAATTGTGCATGTAAAAAAATTTTACGTAAGCCTCTACTTTTTCCACCTCTCCATTTCAAATTTTTTTTATTATAATAAAAGGGAAAAAGTATCTGTGTCGCCAGAAGTTATTGCTGCGAGAGTTTCACGAAACCTGGTCATTTTTCCAGGAGCCCGGAGTGAACGAAAATCCTCGTTGTAACGTCGTCTCCAGCAAGATCGAATATTTAAAATAAAGTGGTTTGTACGCGATTAAGACTGTCGAAGGTTCGACCCGGGCCAGGTAATCGCATTGCCAGTAAATTAGCGGATTAATCGACCGAATGGCGGATCGAGAAGCGAACTTGCAGGGGAGCATATGGTTGCAGTTAAAGCGAAGGAACGCGAGAGAAAAGCGGAGCAAAGGTAAGCGAGCTAGGAATCATGAGTAGCGTGCAATCTATACAGCTCTCCGGAGAGGCTTTTGAGCAAAGAGAGAAGCAATGATCTTACTCAAGGGAAATAACATATTTATGGGCTGCGAATGGCGGCTCTCTTGCCGCTGCGACATCGACTACTTTGATCTCCGCCGGCGTGCGCATCAAAGTATACCGAAAATCAAAAGCAGTTTGCTGGAATATGTAAGTGGATTTTCGGATACTTTGAAATCCGACTACCCTCATCTTCAATATTCGAAGGCCTGCGCACAAACACGCACGAAACCTCCCTTTCACTCCATTTTCCCGATAAAAAGTCCGTTTTCTGCAACGCACGTCGAAAACAATGCATTTTTAGTGTCATTGCTTACATTGTGTCATATAAAATGTACGACAGGTAATAGCACCATTGTCATCATTCGAAAATAACTACATTCGAAGCTACCCAACATCTTTTATGGCCATTGGTTTAAAAAGCAACGGCCAAGTTTGAATAATTTAGTCCTCCATGTAACTTTTCAAAAATTAAATAGCCCTAGTAGCACAAAATATTATACATATACACATTCATATAATATTAAAAAGAGATTCAATGTCTTCTTAATATTTAAATATACATACAATATTTATTTCATATTATAAAACAATATTTCTTTCTTATTATAAAATAAATCTTTATGTAATATCAGAAATTATATAATATAATATAAAAATTTCTTAATTGTGATAAGGTCCTTTGGAAGATAAAATTGAATATTCCCTCAAGCAGTGCACAGAAAGTAATAGATATTCACAGTTTCTAATTTTTGTTATACCTTTTTCCTACATTTGAAAATTTTATTGAATGTTATTTAAATATTGAATTTATATTTTTCAAATATTGGATTCACATTTACTTTATATTTTTCCTGTTATATATTGTATTATCCTGAAAGATAAATTATACGATCGATACCCAATTAATTAATTATTAAGTAAAGTTATTTGTTTAAAGTTTAATTCACGATGCAGTAGAACCTCCATTATATCCGAACTCATTGATACGTAGATTATAGAATAGTGACTTAGCTACAGTGCTAGATTACAGCTTTATTGATTTGAACAATGAGTCGAGTTGTGTGTGAATTGCTTTGAAACTTTATCGTGGATTAAACGAGTAAATGTGATGCAAATTGTATGGTGTTTGGTCTCATTTTAATCAGAAAAGTTTCACGAATATGTTGCCGGTAGTTTCATAGAGAAATAATTAAAACAACAGGGTATTGTCAAAATGTTTGCCTTGAAACAATTTGTTTCATAATTTTAATATGCACTCTTCTTAATATTCTTTTAACCAAAGATATTATTATAGATTTCATCCACAATCTAATAATCATAAAATTTAATCAACCAAACACGACACAATTGAAGAGAAGCAACAAATTTTACGTAAATCCATGAAATATATGGGTTTCTATGTAGGAAATTTTCGTGCAAGAAAGTGTGTAACAATTTTTCACAATGAAGGTTGAACAATGTATTATGCATATTTATGCTTTCGTGGTTCTTCGAAGTTCGCTGCCAATCAATACATTGTTTATTAGAAGGCAGTGTTCGATATAAATATTGATGTATGGTAATGCGAAAGATGAGTGGCGTTAGGATTTTTTGAATTATTTTTCTTCGCTGCATCTACGCGGTGAAGTTGAAAGTTTGAAAAAAGAAAGAGAAAAAATATATAACCAAGACAGAAATTAGTTTTCCCAGACGCATCTGTACTGGAAGAGTAACTCGTTCGCTAGAGAATATCTCGTTCGTTGCCAAAGTTTCCACGATAAGAAGCCAGATAAGTACAGTTGTCCTGTTGCCTCAGGAAAAAACTTGCAAACCGTAACGTAAGAAACGCCTGGCGTTTTCGAAAGCTTGATTATAAATGTCCATAGACTGTTCGACAACTTAAATTTACAGGAACTCATTTCTGAACTGTGAATTGTGTGTCTTTAAAGGATCATTCTTAATTGGCAGTGCGAGAAAAGTTACGAAAATGTTTAAAATTATTTATTTAAAATAGTTTATCTCAGGTAGTACCTTATGTTTTTTAACGTAAAGATTTTTATCAAAGTTGTCACTGACAAAAATGGTCTTGTACAAAATAATTATTTTTTATGAATAAAAATTGATTTTAAAAATTGTAAAATCAACTTTGTTTAATATTACTCAATATTTCGAAAAGTTCTTCATTTGAGAACCAGATACACAATACTGCATATTATACAGTGTATAAACCTTATTAAACTTTTAATTTCTAACGAAGTCGCTTGCTTACGCTCAACTACTGCGTCACAGTTGATCAATATTTTGCAATAAAAAAATAACGAGATACTTTCTAAAGTAAGCTATTTTAAATATTAAAGTTTCTTTTCAACAAAGTGTTACGGCTTTCGAGAAAAATATTCCTGAAAATGGCGTTTACCAGCTTCCCTTCTGAGCATATTGCAGCACTCGGCAGCAAAAGAACAGTTACAGCATCTTAAAATTGTTTAACGTGCTGTTTCAGATTTTTTCGGATTTCTGATACATCCGTGACACATTCCTGATTAAAACGATACCAAACACGGCATAATTTGGATCAGATTTACTCGTTTAATCCACATTATAATCGAACCTCGATTATCCAAACTAATGAACACAAGTATGTACCCGGATAATAGAACAGTTTACCTATCTAGAACGTTAGATGAAATCTTTATTGTATCATAAATCATGTTGTAAATGGTTCATTTTAGATTGAACTATTTAAACTGAGATAAGGGAGGATAATGGAGAACATCAGGTTCGGATAACAGAGGTTGTATTTTATCGTAGGTTAAACAGGTAAATACAAACCGAACAGTATCGTGTTTGGACTCTTTTTAATCAGAAAAACAGCACAAATATGTTGACAATAGTGTCACAAAGAAATGATTATAAACAAATAGGTTTTGTAAATAAACATCTATTTCTTCGTGAATCGATTCTAATAAGTTCAAAATAACATATAGATGTTCCTAATTTCTTTTAATGTATTGTCTGACAGAAAAGAAGACGGTTGTCGTCGGTTCGGATAATCGAGGTTCTACTAAATTACGGATTAAACAAGTAAATACGATCGCAATGGTATCGTGTTTGGACTCTTTTTAACCGGAAAAACATCACAAATATGCTCGCGATAGTTTTGCAAAGATACGAATCAAAATAGAAAAGTTTTGGTATTGGATTGTTGCTTCTGGGCACCTCGGAGCCTCATTTTCCGTGTTCTTGTCGTGAAATCGAATGGTGATCCTCCATCGGGTTCGATATTCCTTGTCTTGGGCGGTTTTCCTCGGGCTCCACGCCCTCGCCCTCGAATACAGAATTCCTACAGCCACTCTGCTCGTAGTTTTCAACGAAATCCGACGTTCGTATGCTGTGACCAGCCCTGATCGGTAAACACACAAACGCGTCCCGCCTTGAGAAACGGAAAACTGTTTTATAGTCGAGCCATCCCCCACACTAAATCATATTAAAACTCACATTGTAGGGCGAACATAGGGTAGACCCGAGTATGAAACTGATTTTAAAAGCTTGCCAAAACTAGAGACAAGCTTTCTTTTCAATGAAACAATCATCAAAACATTAATAGATAATTATAAAAAAATATATATTATATAATTTTATAATATATATCATAATTTTATATATTATAATATATATATGTTTTGTTTGTTATTATATATATATATATATATATATATATATATATATATATTAAAAATAAATATTAATAGATAATTAAGCAAACACGTTTAAGTGTGTCTCTGGCAAATTGAAATTATTTTTTGGAAATCAGAATAAGGGAAACATTTTTCTTTTCAAGTAGGTAATATTATAAAGTAATATTTATCAGTACTAAATAATGGTTAATGGTTTTCTGTTAATAATATCAGAATAAAAATAATAATTTCTGCATTCCTCGTGTCTTTGTATGCCTATTTATTATGAAAAGGTGGGGAGCTTCTGCTTGGAAAAAGAGTTTTGTTCGTTTTTAGGAATGCATAGTATTTGAAACTGGGAGCGGTTATATAATATCATTTTGCGAAAAGTTTTCGATGTCTCTGGCCCGGATGTTTCGGCGTGCATGTTTTATCGGTTTTTGCATTTCCGATCGGTAAGCTGGATCGTCAAACTCCGTTCCTCGAAGTTTGTTTGCGAAACAATTATCTGTTGCTGATGCTAACTGAACGCTAAGGTAATTGAATTTGTGCAGTGTAGGATGCAGAAATACGTCATGCGTGAAGCAATGAGCATTCTAGTATTCTCCTGGCCACGGATCCGGCTGCTAGCCGAGTTAAGGTTCGGCAAATTGCTAATACCGCAGATTATGTCTTCGCGGATCGAGGCATTATTACCTTATTTCACAGTGAATGCCCGTTGGTCCAGGCTTGCTAGGCTCCTGCACGTGAGCTGGCATTCCAACTTTTCGTTGCCCATTCGATTGTTAAGGCGGAAACGGTTACTATGCCGCTAACAATCATGCTGAAAACGCGACATCGAAGGCTGAACTTGCACTTCAAAAATGGTCCATTTTTCACAGCTGTAACTTCGCGCAAACAAACCGCGTGGCAGTCTATTGGGGGTCATTGTGAAGTGTCCACTTCCGATTTGCTCTTTTTACTCGTTCTTTTGCAATAGAAAATTGAACGGTTGTTACACTTCACATTGGCGGTCGGCCATTGAAGATTGTCGATGTTTTATGTATTGCAACTTTGTGGAAATCATTGAACCATAACACTGTCCAACAAATTTTTATATAACTGTTCGGTGGATTTTATAGAGTTTTTCTATGATGTTATTATATGATATTGTATTGTTCTTTACAGCAAAAGATTCTCTAGACTTTCCCGAAACCAGTGATGTGCAATATTAATACGTTGCATTAATTAAAGACGGAGAGACACCACTTTTGCACACATTTTTGAGGATATTTTTCAATTTATATAAAAAAATAAGGGTCCAGCGGAAAATCGAATTACACCACGCGATAGAGCAGACTTTTATCTTGGGAAACCACCCTTTCAACTTTCCGACACGGGTTTCGGAACACGGGACCATTATGATATTTTTCGACGTATAAAATATTTAGATATAATAAATCAGTGCGATCATATACTACACACAAATAGCTTATTATATCTTAATAATTTCAATCGAAATAACAAAAAACCAATAAAATATTTAACTTGTATTTTCAGTATACTCTTCACATTTAACGGGCATTTATTTCCATTTCAAAACTACGCGTACGAATCGGCACGTCATCCCGACGTTCATCTAAAACTTTGGATATATCATTTTTTCATGAAATGGAACAATATTAATATAATGTTACAATATAATATAATATAAAATTAATAATATAATAAATAATATAAATATAATGGAACAATAGGAGAAGCCGTGCCCAAAATTTCGTGGTCGAAAAACAAGGTCCACCCTAAATGTACAAACATCAACTTTGTTTGACCTTTACTCGTCACTCTTGCAGTTTCCTTGCCTAATCACGATCATGCGGACCCTAATTGGTCCAGGATTCCCCATACCGACCCAGGTGAACGTGCCTGATCAACGCATCCGGTCAGTCTGTCCGTCGGTTTATCTTTTATCCGCTGATTCGACCCGTAAGACGAAATCCCGTTCCCATAGCCGCGTGCGCGCTTAGGTTTTCCATCGAGCGTTGCTCGCACGTCCTCCAGGTTGAAGACCGGGCCGATTCAGCGCACGTTTCGAGGAAGGGAGGCGGGGATGAAAGTGGTCGGGAAAGACGAGGAAGAAGTAGAGGAAGGAAAGAGGAAGGAAGGAAGGAAGGAAGGAAGGAAAAGGTGGCTGGCGCAAGCTCGCAGGAAAAACCAAAGGGATCTCCCCCTCCCATCACCCGGAAAAGCTGCGGGAAGAGCGGAGACAGAGGCATGTCGCATCGGCCAACAACAAGACAAATGATGATTGCGACAAACATTTCGAAGCATACCGGCCAATCCCGACGCCGGCAATCTCTGTCCCGTGGTAAACGTTCAATTTCATTCCGCCGGG